>OX454322.1:51630700-52368482 GCA_949715965.1 Dysmachus trigonus
ATTTGTGGATATCGATGCAAGCCTTTAGGAGTAAAATCCTTTGAAATTGAGAAATTTTGGTTCAGCATATTGAATTTACAAATTTTCGAAATTCGAAATTGGTACCTCTACAATTCACTTTCTACTCCATACGAAACAGTTGAATTTAAAAAGTTTGGTCGCTGTATTTGGCCCGCCATCTTAGATTTAAAAATTTTGTTAATATTCAAAATAAGTAGCCTCGAAAGAATCGTTGTACTGATATCCACTAAAATTCGTTTAAAAAGAGAAATTTTGCTTGCCATTTTGGCATCCGTCATCTTGAATTTCTAAATTTTGACAGAAGATTTGAATTCAGAATTCGCTAAAACCTCTAAGTACCAATATCCATGAAAATTCCTTCAAATTTAAAATTTTCAATCGCCACCTTGGGTCCGTTATTTTGAAACCTTATATATTATCAAAAAAAAAAAATTACCCTATATACGTATGTATTTTATAATATGAATGCAAGTGTCTTGAGCAACAAACAAGCTAATAAACTAACAAACAACCGAACTTTCATTTTTATATACATATTTATAACATAACATATAACATAATTTTATAGCTTTTTATTTAATGTACTTAGTTATAAACTTTTTTTCTTTTATGTTCTTCCTCACTTGTAATAAATAATTCTGAGTTCGAACTTCTCGATTTATTACTTTGGACGTAAATGGCCACTTTCCCTTAATGCGAGAAATTCTGTAAAGATACTTTCTAAAATATATTTGGACATTCTCCAGAATAGAGCACCATAGGGATTGTTCCAGGAATTCTATAAATATCCCAGCCAGACTTATTGCAAGATAACTTCTAATTCCAAAGGTCCAAAACGGTCACTCATGACCCAAGATTTTCCGTTAAATAAAAGCCGAACTGCACGAGGTCAGAACTTTAATTTTTGTATACCTTTTTCCCCCCAGATCAAGAATAAATCTTATCTATAAGAGGAGACTTAGTGCGGCCGGTGGCAATTCCCTGGTTTTCAGGGGACATAATCCATTTAAATTTCAATTAAATGGCGGCGGTAAAACCACGGAGCTGCTTCGCTTCGGAATTTTAAGAGCCCTTGTAATCCTCGTCTTTAACAGCCCCTCGCCGCAGACCACACACTTCCTTTATTGATGCAGTAGCTCAGTTTCGGCGTTAATCCTAGAATTTATTTCGGTGATTATCCTCTGCTTTGGCGGCGGCGGTCAGAAGGATGAAGTTCTGCTTCATCGGGAATTCCCGACGATAACCGCCGTAATTTAGGCTCACGCAGCTAAGACATAACTTTATCCCGATCTATTTAAAACAAAGCGTGTTAACAAGGTGCCGTCTTTTGTTCTGATGGCCAGAAAGCGTGAGGGTCCTTCCTTAATACTGGGTAAAAGATCTAAGTATTCTGCCGGGAACAGGGTGAACTTGACCCGGTAATATTTCCTCTGGGAAGAAGAAAAACATTTAGATGTATGTGCTCATCAAGGTTTGCAACAAAAGAGCTCCTTTTGAATGGATATCTGGCGCATTACTCAGAGAGGTTTCATTATTCGAAGATTCCTTAGATAAATGCGAGCATTAAAATTCTGCTTGAGCACGGGCTTGCTCTTTGTTGGTTTTTGACGGAGATGGCATGTTTTCATGTAAGGAGTTGATTTAAGCACTGGACAGGACCATTGAGCAATGCTTTTACGTTGGTCAGTGTAGATTTGAAAGGGATTTGTGGCTCGGAATATTTTATGAATGGATTTTTGATGGTCGAGTACGTTTTGAGTTCTTGCTAAACTTAATTGAATTTTATTCCTTCGTTTTCAATGTAAGCGCACAGATTTAGTAAATTTATTCGAGAATAAGGAATTTCTTGTTTCAAAGCAGAAGGCAGATGGACCTAAAAGATGTGAGGGCTCTGCTTAAGTTTAGTTCGTAATTGATAATTTACAATATATCATGGTAGAACAGAATATTTCCATGTTCCACTTGGAAATAGGAATGTGATTTAAGGATCGCAATATAATTTTGAGGGTACACAGCTTGTGTCAGCCGTGTTCAAAAATATGGTGCACATTTCGGAGCAGTTCTTCAAATTATAGTAATATTTTGTTTTACTTCAATATATAATAGAGACAGGAAGGGTGCGGTAAAAGGGTTTGGAAGGAAAAAAAATCGGTAATCTTTACTTTTGAATTTTTTACAGATATTAGATATTATTAAACCACTCGTATTTTTCGAGCTTTTTGTTAAGTATATATTAAAATCCAATGCTAATGTATGTTTCAAAAAGCAAATATACGCAGCTTTTGGAAATATGAAGACAGGGAATTTGTATATTGCTGTGTTTTTGTAATTAAACTAGCTGGGTTACCCGGTTTCACACGGCGTTAGGTAAATAGTTATTAATTAAACACTTCTCAAATGTTCTAGTTTGTTATATCCTAGAAATTGTTTCAACTTGAAAACCCCTTTATGGATCCGCTATCTTGAATTTCCAAATCTTAATAATATTCAAAATTAGTGGCCTTAAAATAATCATTGTACCAATTTTCATTCAAATCCGTTAAAATCGAGAAATTTTGGTCGCCATATTGGATCCGCCATCTTGAGTTTGGCAATTTTGCTAATATTCGAAATTAGTGGCCTCAGAATAATCATTGTACTAATTTTCAGTAAAATCCGTTGAAATCAAGAAAGGTCTCATATTGGACCCATCTTGGATTTACAAATTTTGATAATATACGAAATTTGTAGCTTCAGAATAATCATTGTACCAATTTTCATTAAAATCCGTCGAAATCGAGACATTCTGGACGCCATGTTGGGTCCGCCATCTTGCATTTAGAAATTTTGATAATATACAAAATTAGTGGTCTCAGAATAATCACTGTACTAATTTCCATTACAATCCGTTGAAATCCAGAAATTTTGGTCGCCATCTTTGGATATGGAAATTTTGATAATATTCGAAATTAGTGGCT
The DNA here is from genome assembly GCA_949715965.1 of Dysmachus trigonus. Lineage (NCBI taxonomy): Eukaryota > Metazoa > Arthropoda > Insecta > Diptera > Asilidae > Dysmachus > Dysmachus trigonus. Next base: position 51,633,679 of record OX454322.1, read on the forward strand.
CCGGAATAATCATTGTACTAATTTTCATTAAAATCCGTTGAAATCGAGACATTCGGTTGCCATATTGGATCCGCCATCTTGGATTTACAACTTTTGATAATATTTGGAACTTGTATCCTCAGAATATTCATTGTACCAATTTTCATTAAAATCCATTGAAATCGAGACATTCTGGCCGCCATGTTGGATCTGCCATGTTGGACTTGGATATTTTGCTAATATTCAAGATTAGTTCATTTCATTAAAATCCGTTGAAATCGAGAAATCTGGGTCACCATATTGGGTCCACCATCTTGGATTTGTAAATTTTGATAATATTCAAAATCAGTGACCTCAAGATAATCATTGTACAGTCAAGTCTCCTATAACGCGATTGATTCGTACCGCGTTATATGGAAACCGCGCTATGAGAGACTTCAAATAAATTCAAATCAGGATATGCGTTCTATGGAAACCGCGTTTTGAGAAACATAAAAATAAGATAAATCAAAATAATTTATACCGCGTTATATGGAAACCGCAATCGCGTTCTATGGAAACCGCGTTATAAGAAACTCAGAATTAATGCAAATTAAATGATTCGTACCGCGTTATATGGAACCTCAGAACACATTTAACACATTTTAAGACAATCTTAGAATTAATTAAAAGAGGGCAACGCTTTATTTTTAGTTCATTTTTAGGGAAATTCCCTATTAACTAGAATTGACAAACAGGGTAATACACCACAAATATTAACTATGTACATACAAAAATTTAACATATCGAATAAGTGTTGCCATAGATAAATTTTTCAAGCCATTTGAGTTGTTGGAATGTTCTTGTATCAAAAACGCGTTATAAAGAGACCGCGTTATAGGAGAACTTGTCGTACTTTTCACGCCGCGTTATATGGGAATCGCGCTATAAAAACACCGCGTTATAGGAGACTTGACTGTACTCATTTTCATTAAAATCCCTTGAAATCGAGAAATATGGTCGCCATTTTGGATCCGCCATCTTGGATTTCTAAATTTTGATAATATTCAAAATCAGTGACCTAAAAACATTCATTGTACTAATTTTCATTAAAATCCGTTGAAATCGAGAAATATGGTCGCTATTTTAGATCCGCCATCTTGGATTTCTAAATTTTGATAATATTCAAAAGTAGTGATCTCAAAACAATCATTGTACTAATTTTCATTAAAATCCGTTGAAATCAGGAAATCTTGGTCGCCATATTGCAGCCGCCATCTTGAATTTCTAAATTTGGAGAGCGGATTTGAAATCCCCATTCGCCAAAACCCCTATGTACCAATTTTCATGAAAATCGCTTCAAATTTAAAATTTTTAGCCGCCATCTTGGATCCGCCATTTTCGAACGGGATAAAAAGTATTCTATAGCCGTTTCCTGGTTCTAAGCTACCTCCCCACCAATTTTCAGCCAAATCGGTTCAGCCGTTCTTGAGTTATAAATAGTGTAACTAACACGACTTTTCTTTTACATATATATATATACATAGTAGAGATGCCACGAATATTCGGCAACTATTCGGTATTCGGCTATTCGGCCACTTTTTTTCGCTATTCGGTATTCGGCCGAATATGGTTAACTATTCGGCCGAATACCGAATAGCAATTTATTTATTATTTTTTTATTGCTAGCTGTTTTCCCGCGACTTCGTCCGCGTAAATTATGGCCCATGTCCTTTTTAAGGCTCTAGAGTATGTATCTGTGTGCCAAATTTCATTTAAATCAGTTCAGCAGTTTTGGCGTGAAATCGTGATAAACAGATTTAATTTCGTATTTATGATAAAATATAGTAAGGATTACCAAATAAATCATGAAAAAAGAACTCAAAATATTACTCACAAAGATATATTTATTTAACCAAAAAAAATAGCTAACAAATTAATATTTAAAATCTACCAGTGGTAAGTTATGATGAATGAAAACAATTTTTTCAGCGTTTGTTGATAGCAGACGATTGCGTTTTTCCTCATAAATTATACCTGCTTCCGAAAACAGCCGCTAACTGCTACCGGGAGATGATAAATAAATCTTAGCAAATTGTGAAAGGGTTGGATATTGTTTCGCGTTTGCTGACCACCACTTGTAAGGGTCTGCTGTCCGATCTAAACGAACAGATACCATGTAAAAATCAAGTTCATTTGCAACAGAATTTTTCTGTTCCACACCTTAATCTGAACGAACATTTTCTGTAGCGACAGTTGTGACTTGTCGCCCGCGGAAAGTACTAAGTGTGGCCGAATATTCGGCTGCCGAATGTTCGGCGCTTCGGCCAAGAGGCTCGCCGAACATTCGGTATTCGGTATTCGGCCAAATTACTATTCGTGGCATCTCTAATACATAGATGAATTGCTATGTATTATAATAATACAATTCTCAACTAGTAGGTAACATTTTTTTTTTTTTTTCATTTAATTTGTATAATTCGTTATCACAAAAAATGCATTCAAAATGAAACAGTCAATCTCCGACAGTGAATCATCTAGAACAATATTTTATTATTATAAATGAAAAACTATACTATATGTTTCTACGTAGGGAACTTCGTCGAAATAATGAAAATTTTGTTCCCCGGTCTGAGAAAATCAGGTTTTGACATCAGTGAGACCTCAATTCAAGCATTTAGTTGATATTCATTAGTTTTAAGTAAAGCGTTTATCATATTAATGAAGTTTTTAACAGATATTTTATAGAAACAATGAAATAGATCTTTCATTTAACAACTTTTTATTAAGTTAATAATGTCGCCACTAAAGAAATAATTACCAAAATCATACAACACTGTTTAATAGGATTAGTTACTTAGATTTTATTAAAACAGCATATTCAAACAAACACTTAAAGTACAATAAATAAAACTTATTAAAGGTCTGTAGCATTTATATTTTATTAGCTTTTTCATCATAATATCATTAATAATATTAAGACCACAACTTAAAAAATTTCTTCATCTTAATGAAACCTTTTTAAAGTTAAACCATATTTTGATTCTAAGGATAAGTAGAAAGGCTAAGAAACTAATTAGAATTTATTAAATCTAATTTGATCCTGGATATCCTAATATAGGATCCTAAGTTCACATTTTCATTCAAATTAAATCTAATATTGTCCCGAACCGAAGTTTCTCACACAAAAGACTGATTCATTTTGCTTATTAGCTTATTGAATTTTATTATTTAAAAAAGTCCGAATTTACTTGATTGTAAAAAAATTGATTACATATTATGTATCACTAAAAGCAACTAAAAGTTCAAATGAAAATTAAGAAATAACCAGTTCACTATATTTTGATCCTTTGAAACTATTTCGGGGATTTCAAAGATCAAAACATGGCAGTCGCGGGACTGGCCGATGGAAGCTTTGCTTAAAAAATTTTCAAAATTTTTTAAATTGTGAAAATTTAAAAAATTTTGAAAATTTAAGAAATTTTGAAAATTTAAAAAATTTTGAAAATTTAAAAAATTTTGAAAATTTAAAAAATTTTGGAATTTTAAAAAATTTTGAAAATTTAAAAAATTTTCAAAATTTTTTAAATTGTGAAAATTTAAAAAATTTTGAAAATTTAAAAAATTTTGAAAATTTAAAAAATTTTGAAAATTTAAAAAATTTTGAAAATTTAAAAAATTTTGGAAATTTAAAAAATTTTGAAAATTTAAAAAATTTAAAAAATTTTGAAAATTTAAAAAATTTTGAAAATTTAAAATTTTTTGAAAGTTTGAAAACTTTTAAAAATTTTGAAAATTTAAAAAATTTTGAAAATTTAAAAAATTTTGAAAATTTAAAAAATTTTGAAAAATTTTGAAAATTTAAAAAATTTTGAAAATTTAAAAAATTTTGGAAATTTAAAAAATTTTGAAAATTTAAAAAATTTTGAAAATTTAAAAAATTTTGAAAATTTAAAAATTTTTGAAATTTAAAAAATTTTGAAAATTTAAAAAATTTTGAAAATTTAAAAAATTTTGAAAATTTTTTAAATTTTCAAAATTTTTTAAATTTCCAAAATTTTTAAAAGTTTTTTTTTTGAAAATTTAAAAAATTTTGAAAATTTAAAATTTTTTGAAAATTTGAAAACTTTTAAAAATTTTGAAAATTTAAAAAATTTTGAAAATTTAAAAATTTTTGAACTTTTAAAAATTTTTGGAAATTTGAATTTTCGTTACCGTCGGATTTTCGTTACCGTCGGATTTTCGTTACCGTCGGATTTTCGTTACCGTCGGATTTTCGTTACATTTTTTCGTTACCGTCGAAAATTATGAACGAATCTCCGGCACAACGTCCCAAAGGAAGCAAAGCTTCAATAAGATATAAAAAGTCACGAATCCATTAACACTTTTTCAAGAATCTTAAAGATTCAAAAGTATAGTACAATTTTGAGTTGCGGACGGAAAAACAAAAGACATCGTGATATTTGGGTTCTAAACAGAACTAAAATTTCCACTCGGGATGAAGTTTTCAACAATTAGTTGGCATTATGTATTTTGAATTCCCTTTTTTGATAATTGTGTGGTTAGTTTGGATAGTAAAGTAATTGTTATAAGTATATATGGGACGTTCCACGTCAAACGGATCAAAGCTGTGCCCAAAATTTAGCTTGATTAATTAAAACGTATAATAGCTCAAAAGACTCGTTATTGAATCCTCTTTTCAATAACGTGTGGCTAAATGTGGAAATTCAAGATGGCGGACTTAATATGGCGGCTAAAAGTTGGCCAAAAATCGGATGGTCGGACTAAAAGTGTTGCAAAAAAAAAATGGTTTGGTGGATATAATCGGATATAGGCTTAAAATATTCCTTATATATGTAGCTTTAAAGTTGCCATAGTAGGATTACCAAATCCAACATGGCGGGTCCGAAATGGCGACGAAACTAAGAAGTATCGTCGATGCACTCAAGAATCATTGATCGCACGCACGTTTTTAACATAAAAAAATTATTATATGAACTTAAAATACTCCTCTTCCGTCAAACATTTAAAACTGAAATGTTAACCCTGCCAAATTCAAAATAGCGGACCCAAAAGGGTGGAAAATCTGCGAAAATCACCAAATAGTGCAGAAACTATTAACGTTTTTGACCCATTGTGATACTACTTTTTGTGACCAGGGTTTCTCGTAGGAATCGAACCCAAAACCTCTAGCGCCCTACTAGGTCGCAGTCACCGCGTTGCGTTACCAACCGAGGCCCCCCATCAACAGGATCGAATCTGTTCAGCGCAGAATCACCCGCTTTGCGCTACGTGACCTTCCTTGGGACCTCAACCTTCCTCCCTACGAAAGTCGTTTACAATTTATAAATCTCCAGCCTCTCACCCTCCATCATAATATTGCTGATATTATTTCCGCTCATCAACTTCTAAATGGTTTAATTGGCTGTCCTGAGTTCCTACATAGTATATCCTTCAATACCAACCCTCGTAACGTCAGATCTTTTCCCACCTTCCGCCTCGAAAGTCATCGGATTAATTTGATCATTTTTTCACCAGAATGCTTCGGAAAGCAAGCAATACAACTCCCTACGACTTCCATTTTGATAAAGTTTCCCTCAAATTTGTATCATTTTCTAATTAGTAAAGTTACTAACCCAAACTAAATTGCGACATGAAATACAAGTAATTGAAGTTCATATAGAAATATTTCGGGTCAAAAACGTTAATAGGACAAATGATTTCTGCACTATTTGGTGATTTTCGCAGATTTTCCACCCTTTTGGGTCCGCTATTTTGAATTTGGCAGGATTAACATTTCGGTTTTAAATGTTTGACGGAAGAGGAGTATTTTAAGTTCATGTAATAATGTTTTTATGTTAAAAACGTGCGTGCGATCAATGATTCTTGAGTACATCGACGATACTTCTTAGTTTCGTCGCCATTTCGGACCCGCCATGTTGGATTTGGTAATCCTACTATGGCAACTTTAAAGCTACATATATAAGGAATATTTTAAGCCTATATCCGATTATACCCACCAAACCATTTTTTTTTTTGCAACACTTTTAGTCCGACCATCCGATTTTTGGCCAACTTTTAGCCGCCATATTAAGTCCGCCATCTTGAATTTCCACATTTAGCCACACGTTATTGAAAAGAGGATTCAATAACGAGTCTTTTGAGCTATTATACGTTTTAATTAATCAAGCTGAATTTTGGGCACAGCTTTGATCCGTTTGACGTGGAACGTCCCATATACATCTACTAATTTGTCCTGAATTCTGGCATTTCTCAAACATATCAGGCATAAGGTTGTTACGAAAGAAATATATATTTTCCACATTTGTTCCAAAGAAATGAATATGCCGGGACAAAAGATTTCTCAAATAATGAAAACTAAAAAACCTGGTCCCGGGAATCACATAAAATGATCGGGACCGGGAATATAATTTCATGTCCGTATGTTTCACGGCGCGGTTATAATAAGATTATTTGCTATTATGGAAATAAGAGATAACCCCATCCGTTCCGGGTAATCTTGCAAGAGAATGAAAGATGCTATCGGCTAGTGGTCCCATAAAGCGGGCCATAAAAATAAATTTTAACTCTAAAAACAATTCGCCAACATAAATTTCGCAATAAAGCTTCGCTATGAATAAGCGAAAATGTCCACAGCCCGAAAGTCGATTTAAGGGAGATTTCTGTTTGATTTATGGTACTTGTTATCCCACTATCCTCCCCTTTTCCAATTTTTTGGAAGGCTTCCGGGGGGTTTGTTTTGATTCCGGTAGTTAAGTTGAGAAATCAGCAGCTATTTTTTTTTGCAGAAACTTGAATACTGTCGCATTGGGACCCATGCTGATTTTGGGGCGAAATTTTGCCTTCATTGGGAGGAAAATAGGTGGTTCCACATATGAGCGAATTGGAATTTCGTTTTATATTTGAGGCGGAATTCGCCTGAAGAGCTTGATAATATCTTTTTTGAGTGCTTAATGGCTTTTTTCAGCAACAAAGTTTTTGTACAAATAAACGGCTGTTGCACTCGTAAACGGGATGGAAATGGTTAGTTAAATCCAACCGCGATATTTTCAGTGCACCGTGGAACGTAAACAGCACCCGGGTCAGGAAACGTGCATCCAGGATTTAATGGCTTTTCTAAAAGCCACCATAGAAAGCATAAATTTTGTTGTCACACTTAGTTCGGAGGACCTGTGAGCCTTGCGGTAGCATAGTTACCAATTAAGAAACTTTTTCAGTAGCCTCAGTTAAAGCTGAAGCGACACGACCGCCATCGAGAACAAAGACGGAGTTTTAAAAACGACCAACAACAAACGCATCCACCGACTATTTGCTGGGTGTTTTCAAGTAGTTTTAATAAATAATTCCTTGTCGCACGTTCCGTCGTTGATGTACGGTCCGGTTAGCATGTGTTAGCCTTCTGTGGCAGAGTTCGAAAACCCGACGGTAAGCCCATTTTTAGGACGTGAACACGCTATCGGCTGCAGAAAATCGCTGTAAACTCACGACGACATGTTGCAATAAAGAAAATGCGGGAGGTTCCAAAGGGTCGTCGTCACCACATGGGTACGATTCTCCGGTTTCGCCGTATGATTTGTATGCAGCCTATCTGATACCAATTGAGTTATTTATTTAAAAATAGCTCATGCTGCCTCACATCATAGTATACATTTAGTTATTACATACTCTCACGCAGCATCATAATTAGTACAGTGCTTTTTGATTTATTGGCTCGAGGTAAAATATCAGCTATTAGGAAATGTTGCGCAGAAATTATTTGAAGCAAATTGACCAATTAATCAAGGGAAATTGAAATTTTGCTAACAATTTACCGCCACAAGTACACTTGCTAAGCAATTTCAAATGATATATTATAAGCTCTCATTTATATTAATTTAATCAATTCCCTTGTTAATTAAATGTAGGTCAATTGTATCAGCATCGGTAGAGCAAAGAAATATAATTTTGCCAATTCTCATAATCTGATAACACCGCTTTTTATTGGTGCCTACCCGAGGCTGCACCTCAGTTGCACAACGGCTGCACGGTTTCAAGACAGCAGTGCGACGGCAGCATGCGGTCCGTAGTATTTTTGAAAAATATAAAACAGGCGCACGGAACTAAGAGCCGCTGCACGTTAGCTGCATCACGGCCGAATCAATTTATGTAGATACTACTGTGATCAAAAAGTAAAATGAATTTGTTTATAAAATGAGAAATCTTTATCAATTCTTCCAAATAAATTTCATCCCCTTCAAAGTAATCCCTTTTGGATACAATACACTTATGCCAAGTTTTTTCAGTCTTCGAAACAGTTGTTGAAGTCAATTTGCGGAGTGGCCTTCAAAACCTTCTTCGATTCGGTTTGTAGCTCTTCAATTGAGTCAAAACGATTTCCTCGGAGCGGTATTTTGAGTTTCGCGAATAGCTAGAAGTCTGGCGGAGCTAAATCAGGTGAATAGGGCGGTTGATGAGGTTATGGTAGTCCGAAATCATTGTTTCACAGATGTCGACGCTTTTTTGCAAAAAAATTCATTGTTTTTGGAACTAAGCGAGATTTGATGCCTTTGAGGTACCAAATATCTTTTAAACTGGTTTGGGTTGATCCAAATGAAATGTCCACAGCATCAGCAAGGTCTCTAATTGTCAGTCGACGATTTCCGAGCACTAAATTTTTGATTTCTCTTACAGGGCTTTCGTCGGTAGATGTTGATGGTCGGCCAGGGCGCTGTTCATGTTGAACTCGTTCTCGGGCTTCTTTTGAGTCTTTGCACCACTTGTAAATATTTTTTTGCGACATAGTCTCATCAGCAAAGGACTTGTGCAACATCCTCAACGTTTCCGGCAGTATATTCATTCCGTAAAAAAAATGTAATGCAAATTCTTTGCTCATCAAAATCAGACATACCCCCCGATTCTGGATAAAAATTAAGAGCTCTAAACCTCTTAACTACTATCAAAAATTCTTTTAAAGGGATTAATATGCTACCACATTATTGAACAAATGTTGGAAACACTCTGATTTCTTATAATTTGTGTATTCTTCTACAAAAAGAGGTCCATCTCTTGAATTAAAGGGATTTTTCAAAACAATTAAGAGGTTAAGAGTTCTTAACTTTTATGTAGAATTGGGGGGATAGTTAAAATCGAAAAACTCACTTTTTAGCTTTCAGAGGCAACTAAAAAAATTACAATTTCTTAATGTTTTGATAGATCTGAGCTGAAATTTATATTTTCAAGAGAGCTGTTCTGTTCCAGCTTTTAAGTTTCCTAACTTCCAACTTTGTGTATACGTAAATAACAATTTTCTTTGTTATATTTAGTTACAATGTATATTTTTTAAATAAGAAGGAAATGCTTAATGCAGTGCTGTTTATTGTAATTTTAGTACAGTAAGAGCTTTGTTATTTCCAGTTGTATTTTGAAGGTGGTCGCAGTTCTCATTCATATTTAAAAGTTTTTCGAAGTTTTTACTTTAGTTTTTACAATTTTGACATTGAAATCTGTCCAGCTGATAGAGTTGTCGGAGCAGTAAACATATAAAGGTGCCAAATGAAAGGTAAAACGGACATCGCAGAATAATTATAAAAGTCCGACGAAACATTCGTCAAACGTATCATCTCCGGTGAAGAGATGTGGGTTTATGAGTATGCCACGCAAACCAGGCACCAAGGAGATATTTTTATTAACAAAACGCTTTGATTACTGCAAATTTCAATTTATGATACCACAAATTATGGCGAATTTCAATGAAGGTTATATCAATCCAAAAAACAAAGTATTACAGTTGGACAATAGACGGCTCTGTATCAGTGGCGGATTTACACATTTGCAGCCAGTAGGCTATTCAAATTTGATACCCTAGTTCATCATATTAATTACAATTTCTTAGTCAATGAAATTGTAACTTTATGATTCGTGCATTATGGTCCTAATTACACCAATTTTTTTCCCTCAATTAGTATGATTGAGAACTAGGGGATCGATGTGGTCTAGATTATTTTTACAACCCAACGATTTAGTTAAGATTGCACAAGAAATAGTTTTTGGGTATATTTCTGAGCTAATAAAAGCTCAATCATGTACCACTAATCTCGACGTCATTATTTCGAGAAACTCATAAACTAATCAAATATTTTTTTTATTTAAGATAATCCAGTAATGAGTTCTGATATCCACCGCAAACTGCCTTTTTTTAAAGAGTATCCGAAGATTTGCTCTCAATGGCTTTTTTCTTAATATTTTAAGCTAAAAATTTAGTTGAATATTCTTGAAATAATGCTTTATCATGTGTACAATTTAAATTAATTCAATTTTCCATATGCTCAGGAAAAATTATCAAAGATATGCTTAAAATGAAGCGAATTAACCCTACCTCCCTATATACTACTTACACAGTAATGTACATTCAGTAAAAGTAATTAAATAATTTTTATTGCGCTTATTACAGTTTAAAAACAATTTCTACAATTATCTGGTAACAATCCAGCTGATGACGATGATGAAATTCAATTAATTAAGTCATGAAAGTTTTACAATACCATTTTGCGCGATTTACTTTTTGCAAAATCATCAATTATATCGTCGTATGAAATCTTGTTCATTAGTTCTGACTCTAAAGAAGAGCTAAAGCGTTTAGCTTTGCTTGGCGACAGCCGGCGAAACCACGGACTACTAGTTTAGAAATACAAATATGAATAATTTTAATTTCTGTAAGATATAAAAACAAATTTTGGTCCCAAATTTGCCGCCTCTAAAATCTGCCGCCCTGGGTTTCAGCCTACTCAGCCTGCTGGTAAATCCACCACTGCTCTGTACGGTCAAAAGTCTTCTTTCTTTTTGATAATGGTATGTACAAATGTGTATTTTTATACGAAGAAAAAATTGATTTTTATTTAAAAGTATTTGACGGGCACAATTCAAAGAAGAAATATTTTGAAGTAAATACAAACAATATCAAAAGCTCAATACTTTAATAGTTAATAAGTTTAATACGAAGTGTAGTTGAATTAATAATTTTCTGCATTGGCGTCAAATCATATTTGTAAATTATTGATATAGTGTAGTTTCCATTGTTTCTCCAACGTTTTTTTTTTTTTTTTAGTGCAGAACACTTTTTTTTTATAAACTTGCGGTAAGAAAGAAATTTTCAAAAACGCTCATTCGAAATCAAAATCAAAGAAGATTGTGTTAGAAGCATATTATGTTAGGAAGGGATTGGATTTTTAAATAAATCCCTTCGTTCAGTCCCTGCTTATTGTAGTAATAATAAATAAGTCGATCAGTGAACTGGTTTTTGAGAAACCTCGGAAGAATTCTGATGGAGTTGAAAATTTATACACATCATTAAATCATCATTCAAGATCGAGGTAGAATACGTGGCGCATTTTTTTATTTGGTATGTCCAGTAGATATAATCCACAATCTGATCTGATTAAATAACAGATGTATATTGATTGAAAGGAAAATAGTGTTACGGTTAATTATGAAACAATAATGCTATATTATTGATTTAAAAAAAAAAATACTATAAAGTTCTGATTAAATATTCTCAAATTATATATCAGCAGTTGGAACTTCTTCTTTCTGTTTAGCCTTGGTTTTCCTCCCTTTCCTTCACTGGTTGTTGAATTTCTATGGATTATTCTAAGAAACAAGATGAATCTAATATTTCTTCATTTATAACAAAATCCTCGAAAATCGACTGTACGAACTCCTATTGAATCGACCTATAGAATCTAAACTTAAAGAGACTTGGGTAAACTGAAATTTGCTTGGATTATAAATTTTTATAGATGCCATTCTACACGGAGAAAAATATAGAGGAAAAATTACTGTTCTACCACAGTAACCGTGCAGCATTTTCTCTTTTTAGAGATTTTTATGCGAAAGAATATTAAAAAGTAATGGTTAAACATTTTTATTTAACAGTCTGTCTAAGAATTTTTACAATCTATCTAGGAATTTTTACAGTCAGAACTGTAACTTTTTAGGTGCTAGGAATTTTTACCGAGAAATTTGAGAAAAATTACGAAATAAAATATATATATTACAGTATACTCTATAATTTCTACAATACGACGCTGGAATTTTTACAGTTCTGGCTCATTAATTTTTCCTATGCCGAAAAGTTCATTCGGGCAAACTCGGAAGATTTTGGAAGACGAAGCGTATATTTTGATTACATTTGCGTGTGTATATATATACAATGAGCTATTCATATGCATGAATATGTATATTTTACGTTTGGTATACGTATATTGTATCCTTAGGTCGTACATGATTCATGTTCAAACGTGTTTTTAGTGACAACTTGAAAACTGACGTATTTTTCTTGCTAAGTTTTTATATTTATTTCTTAATTTTTATTTATAATATAATAGAAGTATGTGGTTTTTGCATTAATTTGTGTTTTTTGACTATTATTATTTTGCATGATATCATTCGTATATTTCTTTCTATATTACCACATGGTTTCATCTATGTCATTTTTACAGTTCTGGCACTATCATTTTTACAGTTCTAGCACTGTAACTTTCGTAGTGCTCACATCAATTTTTACTATTTGACTGTTAAAATTTATATTGTATTACTATAAATTTTGCTATTTCTACATTAATTTTTATTAGAATAGAAGAATACTTTTTACTTTGAATTTTCATCAAAAAGTAACGAACATTTCTGAAATTTTACATATACAAAAATTACTTTTTCTCGTAACGGAAAAATGCTGCAGGATTACAGTACAAAACAATAATTTTTATTGGAATTTCTCTATACTTTTTCTAGTTTATTTTTCTCCGTGTAGTGTATTGCTCTGCACTTTTAAGGAGAACACGTAAAGTCGTAACTAGACTCATTTCCTTCAATTTTGTTTTTGGATTCAACACATTCGTCGCTCTATATCTGTAGTAAGAAGCTCGTTGAAATAGTTCTTGGGGAATTAACACCAATCAACCTCTATGTAAACCATTCAATAATGCAAAAACCGAGAGAATAATTTTAGTTAATAGGATTATACACAGTTTCCTCTGTCGAGGCATCTGGGATAATTTATGAATAATTTAGTCAACCCATTACCTTCGTGAGCCCCCAAGGCACTAAATAAAGAGAGTTCAGGAGTCGCGTGTATGTATTTAGCAATTTAATTTCCGAATTACTCGACACACTAGAATTTAGCAGTATGAATCTATTTGAGCGTATTCCAAGGCACATTTCCATGCCCGATGGCAATTTTATAATAGAACACCCACAAAATTTCCTGGAAGGATTCCATTAATTAGCACCTTCCGTGTTGTCACAATGTAAAGCGGAATATAGTTACCTCAGTTTCACACTAATTCAATTTGGCTCATTTGTAGAACCCCTTAAGGGTTAGCCGCCGCTACGTGGTTTTTCTGACTCTCTATATGTTTCTCATCACTAACGAAGCCTTAAAGTTGTAGTAACAACTTGAATACCACTATTCAAATTACATCACAGAAATGTAGGAACAGGAGCACATCAAATCAGTTAATGGGATTTTTCTCAATCCCCAAGATATAAAAAGGACAAGAAATGATAAAAGAAAAACTTGTCGGAAATAAATTGAAACGTTGATCTATGGGAATTATCTAAGCCTCAAAGAATTCTTTTTAAACCTGACGTTGAAAGGAATGTTTGATATTGGATTTCTAAAGGTAGAACTAATGGGAAAACTATTAGGAAATATTAAAAATCTACATTTCGTTTATAGGACTACAATATTTATTAAATTGGTTTAACGATTGTAGAAAAACGGAAATGTATAAATATTTTAGAAAGTTTTCAGTTGGGCAAACTTTAATTTGAATTTGATTTTTAGGGCGTAAAATTAATTGAAACATTTGATAAATCGTCTTGTCGATTAAATACTATATACAGTAGGTGGCCAGCTCATTATAACCACGTGCAAAATTTCGTTGTAAGCCATGTAGTGGCATTTTGAAATTGCCACTTCTAAAGAAGTTATGTACCGTTAAGTAGATATAAGTATAGGCTATTTAAGGAAGTAGCCTGCCGTGTTGTGTCACTTGATTTTCAGTGCCTAAAGTGATTAGAGCGTTAGGTATGTCAAAATTTCAGTCATCATTATTATTCATAATACCAAAAACTTTTTGCTCAAATTAGAAAAAATGTTCTTACCTTACAAATTTTGTGTTGGAAATTATTACAAGACTTCAATAAATTAGAAAAATAAGTTTTTGATAAATTCTTCTTCTTGCTTTTGAGTATAGTGATTTGTGATTCTTGAATATCGAAATATTCTAATTTTTTAGAAAATGGGGAAGAAAAAAGATCTTAAACCCGAAAAAATTGCAGCGATTTTTGCATTAATTAAAGGCAAAAGACACTCTCTTCGGGAAATCGCTAGGTTGGAGGCCGTCAAACATTGTTGTGTAGTGAAATTAGCGAAGAAATATCGGGATGGTGAAGACCAGGTGATTCCTTCAGGTAGTTCGGCGACCTCTGGGCGTCAAAGGACCCCAAGAACTGATCGGGCAATAATTAGTACGGTTGCCGCGAATCGCTCTCTACCATTGAGGGAAATCTGCACTATTCTAACAATCAAAGGAATCGAGCTTTCAGAGCGTACGCTGAGACGTCGTTTCAATGAGGCCAGTTTAAAATGTCGGCGGCCAACAAAAAAGCCGAGACTGACGCCAAAAATGAAAAAGCGAGGCTATCCTTCACTAAGGCTCATCGACACTTCACAGCGAATGACTGGAAAAAAGTGAATCCTGTGAATAATAACTTTCCTTTTTTTTAGTGGCATATTTATTTAAGGGGGATAGCCACTGTGATGGATCAAAAAAAAATTTTTTCTTTTTTTTGTCTTAAATCAAAGTTTACACATTCAAAAATATGTATACAAAATTGCAGGTCAAAATTTCAAAAATTTACTAAGTTACAGCGATTTTAGTGAGAGCATTTAGACCGATTATTTTCCGCGTGACCTCCCGATCAGAATGTTACTCCTCTTAGTCCCTCGTTCTAAGGTCATTTCTGTTATGTGACGCAGTGGGCTATTAATCGCAAAATTAAAAGAGCCAACAAGACCCCTGGAGATGAAGAGGAAGAACCGTCATATGGTCCAGGACTTGATAGTTTAATATAGGTATGAAAATTTTAAAAGATATATGATTTCATTGCGAGAGAAATGGACTAAAAACTTTAAACGCGTTTTTCTCGAAACGACTTTTCTCAAACTGGTCGCATTGATAGCTCGGACAATTCTTAACCGATTTTTAATTTTTTTCTTTTGTTTCGTTCGTCTTAGTAGTGGCTAAGGTTAAGCGTAGCCGATTCGGAAAATTTTGTTTTTTACTATTTTTTAAACTGTTTGAAAACAAAAAAAAACGGTCAAAAAAGTGAAAATATTTTCAATCGGTCGCCATTTAGTGAAAAATCAAAACAAAAAAAAACGGCTACGTACAACGATAACTACATCCATGCAGATTATAATAAAAATTGTTTTTTTTTTTTTGATTACCGGCTTTTGAAAAATCGATGCGACCATGGAGGGGGAATTTTTTTTCAAGTTCTACGGCATCATCAATATTATTAAAACTATATTATATTTTTCAATAAAAATTTGTGGAAACATTACTGGATGTATACTTAATAAAATGAAAAAAACCCGATCCAAAAATTCCTTTATTTACCCTGTCAAAAAAATTCTCGAAAATCACTCATTTTTTCGGCCGTCACAGTGGCTATCCCCCTTAAACATCGAAATTTTAATTTTTGTGAAGATTGTTTTCAGCGATGAAACAATGCTCCACGTCTACACTACCTCAATAAATTTTGTGCGGAGGAGGCCTAAAGAGAAGTTTCACCCTTCCTGCATCCAAGAAAGGGTGAAGCATCCTCCTGGCGTCATGTTTTGGGGATGCATACACGAGAGAGGGCCAGGACCCATCTATAAAGTAGATGGTACGATGCTGTAGAACCAAAATATAAATGTCGTAAAAAATACCCAATTGCCTTATATCACTACAACAGGATTCAGGCGAGAAGGCTGGACCTTCCAGCAGGATAGTGCACCGTGTCATACAGCTAAATTTGTTAAAAATTTTATGTTAGAAAATAAAATTCCAATCCTTCCTTGGCTTGGCAATTCCCTGACCTAAATCCCATAGAAAGCGTTTGGTACATTTTGAAATCCCTAGTTTGTAAAAGATCTAATCCCTCCATAGAAATCCTAGTCCAAAATATCCTGCACGGTGCAGAAGAAATCAATATATGCATCGATAATTGCATTCAAAGTATGCCCGACAGAATTGCTGCCTTCATAAAAAATAACGGCGGGCACACCAAATTTTAAACATTTAAAATGTTAATCCATAAAGTATTAAAGTAGACATTTTGGGCTTTTCAGTGATGTATATATGTCCTATATTGAACCTATTTAACCAATAAAAAAGTTACCCCCAATTCATGAAATGTAGAAATAGCTAAGTGGTTATAATGAGCTGGCCACCTACTGTATGTCTGGCATATGAAAAGTACTTTTTAAAAAAAATAATAATATCAAATATTAAGGGTGATTATCTGACTGATTTTGCAAATACAATATCGCTTCATTCATACTTGGTTTTGACGTCAAGTGTACTAATTAGTAATGATTTTTATTTAATTTCTAAAAAGCGAGTTACATATTTATGATTCAGGCAATACTAATAATATAGAGGTTTTTAATAGCTCTTGCGAAATATAAATATTATTAAATGGTTATTCCTGATTTAGTAACCATTCTAAAGTTAAAATATTAAATAATTATTTTTAAAATTTCCACTTTTTCAGTTTATTATCTCAGAATTACATAAACCTGAAATTTCTCTTAACCTAATTAAACTTAAGGCATTTTAATTTACATCTTAAATATTAACATTTTATTCGCAAGTCACAATGTATGTGTCTAATTCTACAATATCCCAACAAATTTTAAAAATAAAATTTACTATAAAATGTGTTATCATACAATTTATTACAAACATTTAATCGTTAGTTAAATGTACTGATATGTATATGAATGGTCACTCTGGTAGGGGAGATTGGGGTAAGACGGGGTAGCGGGTAAGACGGGGCACCCAGCGAAATTCACAGTTTAAACTGACCAATCACACTCGTTCATGCATCGTTCGATGCGCCGCCATGACATCTGTCAATTGTCCGGCCATTATTTGTTCGCAAGTGTACGCGTGGCGAAATAATTTAAAAAAACAGTTTTACTGCAAAGTGCTTATCACATTTTCTTCCAGTTTGACACGTGACTGTGGTTTGTTAAATAATACTAGCTGGTGAGGTGTGACTGCTACTGACGCTTAAACTAACCTACAATAAGGTAAACATTGTGTTTCCTTGAGATTGCCGACTGTTTCTTTTTTGTTTTAATTATTATTAGAAAATGGCACGGTAGGCAAGATGGGGTAATGACTACACGCCATGTATGTATTTTATAGAAGTATATTCCGCTTCCATTGAAGGGTGGATATCATGCTCAAATTGTGGAAAATGGGCACATAATAGCTCTGCAGGAATCGACTATGATGATGACGAAGCCTTCCACGTCTGCGAGTTGTGCCAGTCGAAATAATCATCATTCTGTCTGATAATTCTCATTACCCCATCTTACCAGCATCAGGGCAAAACACCTTTATTTTTATTTTGAATTTTTTTTCTAAAATTTATAATTAAAAGTTCCTAATTTCACCAAATATTAGAAGAGTAATAAATAGTTGTTAATTAAAACATAAAAATGAATGTCTCACTACGTAAAGTTTTCTTTTATTGATTTTCAAACCTTAAGTACCCCATCTTGCCACCCTCTCCCCTAATATCATAAAATCAGGAATCACATTTGTTTATTATTAGTTTAAAATATTTGAATAACATTTCGTGTCATTATTATCACAGCTTTAGGTATGATATGCAACATCCGAATAGACCACCATTTATGTAATTTGATTAATATAGATAAAATATACTGACTAAACCAAAAATGTGCAGACACTGAAATGTGTTGTAATTCATCCAAAATAAATTGTAACAATTTGTCTACACATGTTTTTTCATTACCTAATAATTTTTGAATCTTGTCTGAATAATTTACGAAATTGATCCGGCCGAATCATCCGATAAAAATGATTTCGAAGAAAAATTGCTAAATTAATTTAGGTAAAAATCTTACTAGATCATTTCAAATCCCAAGTTATTATTATTCATGAGCTTGCAGAATCATAACTTTGATCCGCAGTTTAGGAATTGGGATTCGGGACGCAAAAGGCCTAGAGCTATTAATCATAATAACGAGTTTCATTCTATTAAAATTCCTTGTGCGGCTATTTCTCCAGGTTTTTAGAGAATTTATCTTGCGGGTGTTTTTTTTGTTCATTTAACTGGACATGTTGAAATGTTATTCGGTTCCTTTTGTGATTTATCTCTAATAAATGTTTCAGAATCGGGATGTAATTTGTTTTTATTAAAAGACTACTTATTCTATACATTTGTGTGTATAAACTATGAAATTTTCATTGAAAAGTTTTAAGCAGGAGAGTCGTCATAATTTTTTCTGTTTCTTAAACGACGTTAATATTTTTCATTTAATTTAATAGAAAAACTCATAAAACAAATTCTGAATTTGAATAGTAAATGTAAATTGATTGCAGTAGTAAAATGTAAAGAGTTAAAATTAGACACTTTATTAAGCTGAAAAAAAAATTATAATTATTATCGTAACGTCAAAATTGTGTAAAATATTTTTGTTATACGTAATCGACTTTTTTTTATTAGTTAGGTACTAAAATTTAATTAATTTGCTATTTCAGAAATTCTTCCTACATGAAGCTTGACTATGTGTAGGTTATTCTTTGTCGATAACTTGGTCTTACCAATACTTGCACGAAAATTAATTTTACCCTTTAATTGAGATGAATTGCTAACTCCTTCGAGCACCTCTCGACAATACCTCTCATTACGTTAATGATGCTTCACGTTTATAGTTTAATAGGTATCTATTTTCATTTCTTAGTATTTATGTATGCCTATTTATGGGTAACTTAATTAATGGTCATTAGTCAAAAGTCTCATTATCTGAATAAGGAAATCCGTTTAGGAAAAATCACTTATACACTCTCTTTAATTAGTAGAGAATATTTTCTTGTACACTGAGAAGAAAATACATTGGAAAGTTTAAATAGAAATTTATACATGGATTGAACACAACATTTTTAAAAAGCATTACATTTGCATTAAAGAGATTTATATTCAAAAACATGAATCATTTTGCATCAAACACAATTCTGTTTAAAACATTTTAAAATCAAAAAAGTATCAAAAGGGATTAGATGTGGAAGGTATACATAGAATAGAAATTTTTTTTTAAATATAAGCAAACGTATATCAAAGTTCCAAATCATTATTAAATCTAATACAAATGAAGGGACTCAAACAGTGAACATTCAATTAATATACATACAATTAATAATGGAAAATGTTGCATCGTGTTAACATTAAAAATAAACAAAGAGAATAATTTATATATGGGATAATCCATGTCAAGTGGATCAGAGCTGTGGCCAAAATTGTAGGTGCCCAAAAAAATCAACCGAGGGCTCATTTTAAAGCTTATGACGTCTACTTTCGAATGCCGTGTGCGCCTTTGAAAAATCAAATATGGCGGTTTCAATATGGCGACCGGAAGTGGAATGAAAATTAAAAATTTTTGGAAAAAAGCTTATAGAAAAAAAAATTTGCAAGCGACAAGACCGTATTTCGACTCAAATTGTAGAAAATGAACAGCTCTTTAAGGCTGGTGCAGTTGAATAAGAAAATTCAAGATGGCGGATCCACTATGGCTGTGCAAAATCCCACTTTATGGCCGAATTTTTCAAATCCAACCATTTCGTACCAAATCTTGTATACGGGGGTTTTTGGGGTCGCTGACCACGAATATAAGATTATATTTGAAAAATTCAAAATGGCGGACGGTTGTTTTCGAAAATCAACCGATTTGCACGAAATTATGTAAACAAGGGTTTTTGGGGTCGCTGACCACAAATATGAGATTATATTTTAAAAATTCAAAATGGCGGATCCGCCATCTTAGTTATTTTCGAAAATCAACCGATTCGCACCAAATCAGGTATACGGGGGTTTTTGGGGTCGCTGAACACGAATATAAAATCAGATTTGCGAAATTCGAAATAGCAGATCCAATATGGCGGACGGTTAATTCCAATCGAACGACTTTCAGAAAACCTTTTAGCCATATTATATTCTCATAATGTATTTTGCAAATCTGACTTTGTATTCGTGATCAGCGACCCCAAAAACCCCCGTATACCTGATTTGGTGCGAATCGGTTGATTTTCGAAAATAACTAAGATGGCGGATCCGCCATTTTGAATTTTTAAAATATAATCTCATATTTGTGGTCAGCGACCCCAAAAACCCTTGTTTACATAATTTGGTGCAAATCGGTTGATTTTCGAAAACAACCGTCCGCCATTTTGGATCCGCCATTTTGAATTTTTCAAATATAATCTTATATTCGTGGTCAGCGACCCCAAAAACCCCCGTATACAAGATTTGGTACGAAATGGTTGGATTTGAAAAATTCGGCCATAAAGTGGGATTTTGCACAGCCATAGTGGATCCGCCATCTTGAATTTTCTTATTCAACTGCACCAGCCTTAAAGAGCTGTTAATTTTCTACAATTTGAGTCGAAATACGGTCTTGTCGCTTGCAAATTTTTTTTTCTATAAGCTTTTTTCCAAAAATTTTTAATTTTCATTCCACTTCCGGTCGCCATATTGAAACCGCCATATTTGATTTTTCAAAGGCGCACACGGCATTCGAAAGTAGACGTCATAAGCTTTAAAATGAGCCCTCGGTTGATTTTTTTGGGCACCTACAATTTTGGCCACAGCTCTGATCCACTTGATATGGATTATCCCATATATATAAGATATCTACTTGGAACTTTTAAGCAGTTTTATTTTATTTGTAACACCATTTCTTTTCCAACTAAACTCATATAAATATGTACTATATAATATATTTGAATACAAAATAATAGTTTTGATTAGAAAATATATTTAATGCATATATAGTAATATGTATGCAATGGTTAATCTAATGATATGATAATTTCAAACAAGTTTATGTTTAAAACAAATTGAAATCATTGCGGTGCCAAATCATATGAATTAAAAATGAACCTATTTAATTTTTTTTTTCTATGTACATTATATACAATTTAATATAAAAAGTTACACGTGCAAGCATTTCAGCTCAATTTAAATATTACGAATTTGTGGTTGTATTAGAGTAATGTTTTATTTAATGACAGCTTTTCATAAATAAATTTTCCAATTTCACAAAAGATAATGCAAGAAAAGTTTAAGAAAAATGGAAGATAAAGAACATAAAAAGAAATTGATGAGATAAAAAGTGAAGTTTTCAATTTATCAATGGAAAATTGTTTGAATTTGTTAAACAGGAAGAAGCGACGACTTTGAAGGCTGAAGGCAGCATGATTTTTTTGATAATGAAAATGGTTGAATTGAAATCTGCTCCGTGGAAAGTTCTTGGTGCTCTTGAAACGTTCATTTATAAAAAGCAAGCAAATTTAATTTATTAATTTAAAATATATTTTTATTTTATATAGCATTAACCCGTTAAGGCCCAAACGGACGCATTTTCATAAGTTTTTTCAGCCGCCTTAAATTATACTTAATCCTTCGCACAAAAATTTTGAATTGATCAATACTGATGTAAAATTTCATGAACTTTCAGAATATGATAATGATTTTTAATAAAAATTGTAACTACGTTGTGTTATGTTCGCTTTTTTCAAAAAAATCGTGTTTTTTCAAAAAAAAATTTCCACAAATCAATATTTATGGCTCGAAACCAATTAGGAATTTGGCGGAAAAGCAACAATATTGCGTCCATGGACCTTGTTCCTTAATTTACAGATGCGTACGCTTTGAAATAAAAAATGGCAGTATCCAAAATGGCGTTTGAAAGTCGAAAATTCAATGATGTATAATATTTTGTCTACTACAAAAGAAATTCTCAATGGATTTATTTGGAAACTTATAAAGGGGGGTTTTTGAGTTCGCTGATTGCGGATCTGAGGTCAAATTCAAGAAATCCAAAATGGCGGATTCAAGATGGCGGACGAAAACATTAAAATTATATAAATCTGAGCATAAAATAGCCCTAGGGGGTTTTTGGGGTCGCTGATTGCGAATCTGAGGTCAGATTTGCAAAAATCAAAGTGGCGGATCCAAGATGGCGGATCCAAGATGGCGGACGAAAAAATTAAAATCATATGGATCTGAGCAAAAATTTGCACTAGGGGGTTTTTGGGGTCGCTAATTACGAATCTGAGGTCGGATTTCAAAAAATCAAAATGGCGGACCCAAGATTGCTAATTAGGGAATTTTTCAGTTCGCTGATTATGCATCTCTTACAAGTCTTTTTTCATTTTAATTGTTTTTATACTTTTTACATTGCATTAGATATAACTCGAAATTATCTAGTGAAGGCTTCAGCTCCAATTTCACAACCGCATGAGCCTGCAACTGTAGAGAAAAAAAAAATTGTACGAACTTCTCAAAATGTTCGACAAGAACACAGAAAATATGCACCGTTTGTGATCTTTTCATTTGTTCCGCTTGTTTCCCAATTTTACATAAGCAAGTCCAATAATTTCTTCGAAACTGCTTCTAAAACATAAGAAAAAGATTTGAATTGTTTCATCAATAAAAGAAAAATATATAAAATAGAGTTTTAATAAATAACAAATATACACACAACCAAAAACGAAAAATAATACAACAAAAAAATGTAAAAAGTACAAAAACAATTAAAATGAAAAAAGACTTGTAAGAGATGCATAATCAGCGAACTGAAAAATTCCCTAATTAGCAATCTTAGGTCCGCCATTTTGATTTTTTGAAATCCGACCTTAGATTCGTAATTAACGACCCCAAAAACCCCGTAGTGCAAAATTTTGCTCAGATCCATATGATTTTAATTTTTTCGTCCGCCATCTTGGATCCGCCATCTTGGATCCGCCACTTTGATTTTTGCAAATCTGACCTCAGATTCGCAATCAGCGACCCCAAAAACCCCCTAGGGCTATTTTATGCTCAGATTTATATAATTTTAATGTTTTCGTCCACCATCTTGAATCCGCCATTTTGGATTTCTTGAATTTGACCTCAGATCCGCAATCAGCGAACTCAAAAACCCCCCTTTATAAGTTTCTAAATAAATCCATTGAGAATTTCTTTTGTAATAGACAAAATATTATACATCATTGAATTTTCGACTTTCAAACGCCATTTTGGATACTGCCATTTTTTATTTCAAAGCGTACGCATCTGTAAATTAAGGAACAAGGTCCATGGACGCAATATTGTTGCTTTTCCGCCAAATTCCTAATTGGTTTCGAGCCATAAATATTGATTTGTGGAAATTTTTTTTTGAAAAAACACGATTTTTTTGAAAAAAGCGAACATAACACAACGTAGTTACAATTTTTATTAAAAATCATTATCATATTCTGAAAGTTCATGAAATTTTACATCAGTATTGACCAATTCAAAATTTTTGTGCGAAGGATTAAGTATAATTTAAGGCGGCTGAAAAAACTTATGAAAATGCGTCCGTTTGGGCCTTAACGGGTTAAGAAGACATTCAAGGAGACAGACTTTTTCTATCAACAAAAGGAAGGATTTAATGGTTAGTATGTTTAATTAAGGATTGTATTTAATTTTATAATTTTTTATCATCTGGAATAGTAGAATTTAGATATACAGAAATTCCAGTGGTGGACTTACCAGCAGGTTGAGTAGGCTGGAGCCTAAGGCGGCAGACTTTAGGGGCGGCAAATTTGGGTCCAAATTTTTTCTATGTCTTACAGAAATTAGAAAGATTCATATTTATATACCTAAACTAGTAGTCCTTAGTTTCACAAGCGCAATCATCCTACCAGTAGATATAAATTATATATAAATATAAGAGATAATAAATCGAAAGACTATTAGACTGTACAATGTGTTTTAAATAACAACAAATAATGAAAACCAAAAGGAATAAAGAATAAATAGAAAAATATTTGAAATTAAAATTGTAACAAACAAATCGCGCAAAAAGGTATTTAAAAAGTTTCGTAACTTAATTAATTAAATTTCATCGTCATCATCAGCCGGATTGTTACCAGATAATGGAATATATTGTTTTTAAAATGTAAGTAAGCGCAATACAAATTATTTAATTACGTTTACCGAATGTACATGATTGTGTAAGTAGTATTAAGGCATACCTTACCCCGCCTCATTAGTAGTACATGATTAAAATTTTATTAGCTCAGAAATATACCCAAGAACTATTTCTTGTGCAATCTTAACTAAATCGTTGGGTTGTAAAAATAATCTAGGAACTGACACATTGGTTCCCCAATTCACAATCATACTAATTACGGGAAAAAGGTGGCGTTATTAGGACGATAGTGCACAAATCATAAAGTTACAATTTCATTGACAAAAGTATTGTATTTAATATAATTGTGAACTAGGGTATCGAATTGTAAAGATTGGTAGGCGTGGAAAAATTTAAATAGCCTACTGGCGGCAAATGTGCAAATCCGCCACTGAGAAATTCTAGAATTACATAAAGTAAAACTTGCTAGACTTTGAGGATTAAAATTTAGCTACCATATTATTAAACTGATATGATATATAAAATTGACGCTCGCTTCACAACAGAAGTAGGACAGTATGACATTTCATTTATTTATTGATAAAGTGTCAAAGGTATATAAATAAAAATTTTTTCACATTCTACACGAATTTAATTGTAATTTAATATATAAATACATATAATACAATTTATTAATTTATTTAAAATTTACAATTCATTCATCTGTAATATTTTTAGTATAGCCTAATCAGCGGAGTAAATATTAGATAAGGATATTTAATTTTGTGAGAAAAACTAATTAGAACAAAACCCAGTGAGAGTAAGTTAAAAAACTATTCTCACATACTAATTAAAGCTTATATTACTCTCATCATCTACTTAATTAAGGGATTTTCGGGCTATGCACAATTCTCAAGTCATTTGTCGATAATCCGTTCCTATTTATCTGCTATTAACTCCACATTGACCTTATCGTATAGCTCAGTGATAGAAAAGTAAATTTAATATAATTTTAAGAATTTTGTTTTGTCATACTTGTAATTTATTTAAATGTGTATTTGCATACTGAGATCAAATAGGTGCAGCAGCGAGCACAAGGTCTTGAAAAATTACTTTATAAATTATGAGTTTATTCTCCATATAGATCTACTGTTTATATATCGATACATTGGTTTTATTAACAAGCTTGTTTTATATGCCACGGTAAATATATCTGTGTTAAATGTACGCGTTTTGACAATGGTGATACCAAGGTATTTAACATGATCAAACCAATCACATTTTGACCCATTTAGATTTAGTTTGCTATTTAGCAGGTATCTTTCGTTTCGTCTGTGTGTAAAAAACATGGCTTGGATTTTCTCGGAGTAAGTTTAATTTTCCATTGGTGATTATACAGGGTGTTCAGAGGTGGGAGGTCAATATTGCAGGAGGTGAAAGGTCAGACCGAGACAAGCAAAAAATCGTACGGGTGAGGGGGGACATCTCGCACCGTTTTGCAGTTACAGGGTGATTCGTAAATCAGGATTTTTCCTTATATGGGAACCGCTCTTGTATTTTTATCTTTTTTTCTACGCATCGCAGCGACCCCAAACCGATCTCAAAAAATTACTATTTCGAAGCACTTTCCAAAACGGTCAACACCACCCCCCTATCCCCAACCCCTTGGCCACAAACCCCCCCTGGAAGTTGAAAAAATTAACTTTTATTTCACGATTTTTCACGGTTCGCCCCAATTTTCTCCGAAATTCATGTTATTAACATACCTACTTTTTATTTTTTTTTAATTGCCTATCTAATTACCTTTCCAAAAAGGTGCAACATGCCCAGGTAGGAAAATTTATTTACAAAAATCCTTTTACAGAATATCATGACAATTCGAATTTTTAAGAAATTATACTTAAGTTAACTAAAAAATACATTTTGTTCGCTTAAAAACTAATTACAATTAAAACTTAGGTATGTCCTACAAAAGCTGTTCAAACTGTTCTCCGCCAGTTTCGATGCATGCAAGTAGCCTTCGTCTTATTTCGCGTTTGAGGTCTATGGTAGCCAGTCTCTCCCGTATTTTCGTGGCTGCAGTCCCAATCCTGGTAACTAATTTTTCTCTGGTGTTGATTGGTCGTGAGTAAACTTCATCTTTCATCATTTCCCATAAGAAAAACTCCAGTGAAGTAAGGTCCGGTGACCTAGCAGGCCAAGGAATCGGTCCACCTCGTCCAATCCAACGCTCTGAGTAATGTTCATTCAACCTTGCCCTAACAATGTTCCCAGTATGCGCAGGTGCTCCGTCGTGCGCTTCTGGTGGCCAGGGGGATGTCCTCCAACAGATCCAGAAGAGTATTCTCCAAAAAGTCCGAATATATCTGACTATTCAGCACTTGGGGCAAGATGAAGGGTCCTAACAACTGGTTGCCGATGATGCCAGTCCAGATATTGACACTAAATCTTTGCTGGAAGGACCGACACCTTGTCCTATGTGGGTTCACATCTGACCAGGTGTGGAGGTTGTGGAAGTTTGTGATGCCATCCCGGGTGAATTGCGATTCATCCGTCCACAGAATTCGGTCTAGAAACCTTCTGTTTTCAATGTCAGACTCGAACAGCCAAGTGCAGAATTGCAATCGTCTTTCGGAATCTCCTTCCCTAGTGCTTGGACCGGGATATGGTGGTATGGATGTAGTCCCTCTCGGTTCACAACGGTCCAAACTCCCCCTGAAGACAATCCTGACCTTCTTGCGACCTGCCTGATGCTTATTTCAGGGCTATTCCTGATGATGTTGAGGATTTGTTGGTCGGTGTCCGCTGAATCGGCCGATGTTCCTGATGGCATTTCTGCTCTGGGGGCGGTTACACTTCCGGTTTCTTTTAACCTTCTGAAAGTCCTTGAAAATACCCTTTTATCGGGTACACGCCGATTCGGGAATCTCCTTTGGTATTCTCGTACGGCCTCACTATAATTTCCGTCTACTAAACCGAACACGTAAATTATATCGGCAGACTTTTCAACACTGAATTCTGCCATTTTATCTTAATTTTTTCTATTAAATACCCGTTCTTATCGCTTGCTTCTTCAACTGTGGTCAATGTCCTTTCAAACTTACCCATTTTTACACCATAATTCATAGGAGGTGTTAGAAACGGAGCGTCAGGATACTTAGGAGTCAATACTGGATATAATAAACTAATAACACTATTTAACGAGATTACATTTATTATTTTATTACTGTTTTGCTGAAATAATAAAAATGTATTACCTGTGTTTCCTAAAGAAACATTTCCGAACTTGCTGTCATTAAAATTGTTTACTTAACGACTTTTTCCATTATGGTGCAATAAAGTAATTAGGTGCCTGTGAGGATGTTTTAATTTCAGGACTTTTGCAACCCCTTTCTACCTGGGCATGTTGCACGTTTTTGGAAAGGTAATTAGATAGGCAACTTAAAAAAAAATAAAAAGTAGGTATGTTAATAACATGATTTTCGGAGAAAAGTGGGGCGAAAGGTGAAAAATCGTGAAATAAAAGTTAATTTTTTCAACTTGCAGGGGGGATTGTGGCCAAGGGGTTGGGGATAGGCGGGTGGTGTTGACCGTTTTGGAAAGTGCTTCGAAATAGTAATTTTTTGAGATCGGTTTGGGGCCGCTGCGATGCGTAGAAAAAAGATAAAAATAGAAGAGCGGTTCCCATATAAGGAAAGATCTTGATTTACGAATCACCCTGTAACTGTCAAACGGTGCGAGATACCCCCCCCCCCCCCCCCCCCCCACCAATCGATTTTTTGCTTATCTCGGTCTGACCTTTCACCTCCTGCAATATTGACCTCCCCCCTCTGAACACCCTGTATATAGCCCTATAATTACAGTTTCCAGCAAATATATGGACCATTCTCATGCGCACAAAAGATGGCAGTATCGTTCAAAAATTAATGATGAACAATTTTCTATTTGCGAGAAATCGACTAGATATTACTTATATAGAACTGGACCAAAACCCGACCCTTGGGGAACTTCTGAAGTAAATCGGAGTTGATTGGGAGACACAGTCCCATGCTGTAACTTAAAGGATAGTTCAAATAGACAATTTTTTACTATCTTGGTTAGTTCAACGGGAAAGTCAAAGCTCATCATTTTATGAATTAATCGAATCGAAAGCATACTGCACATCAATGAAATTCTCATCCAGACCGGTCGAGTTTTTAATGTCAAGTTAAGAATTGATATGCCTAGATAACAATAAAAAAGACACATCATTAATACTTTTTATAATAAATCTGAATTTCTGACATAACGACTTATATTTGTTTGCTTTGTTTCATGTTAAAAGGTTGCATTGTCAAATTATGCCATGCGTTTCCATAAATATGTGTGAACACGAAAGTATAAAGAGGAACGCGCCCATGAATCGTGTAATCATAGTCAAAAGGTTAAGTTATACATATTTAGGTTTAAAAAGAAGTAAGTAAGATGTAATATTGCTACGTTTAACATTTTTGAACAACAAAAGTAAAAAGAACTGTTTTGTCATTTTCGCGCGTTTTATATCACTTTTTAAAAAAATTTATGAAGCGTTTTACATTATGAACTTTAAAATTTTATATCGTTCGATGAATTTATGAACTCAATAAAGGACTTAAAATCTAGTCTCGGTCAATTTACTCCAATTAACTTGAAACAAAAAGGAAGAATTTAATAGAGAAATGCCAAAGTGTCAACTTTTAATAAAGTTGCCTTGTTGCCAGTAATAATTGTATATAATTTACGATAGCAATAGGGCGTAAAAAATTACTTTGGCAATCGATATTTATTCGCTTACATTTGCGTCAAATAGACCGGAAAAGTGTCAGAAAACCTCTCTGATGACCCAATTAAAATTGTTTATGAACTGCCTCCATTTTTAGCGTTCACCCTGGCTTTGATATCGAGAAGGTGTCTCTGTCCGAAACAGACATCGGGGGGCCCCGGGGCTCGTGGTTATTTGCCCAAACAAGAACTAAGGACACACGAACTCTACACCGAAGCCATCAGCTTGTTGTTTGTCGTTAATAAAACACAGCAATATCCTGTGGACACAGACCATGAAAAGTTCCAGTCGCAGGAGGCGTCTTAATGACTAAAATTTTCGCAGCCACGTGGCAATTTCTCACAACTCTCAGGTGAATGCGACCATTAATTTCACCTAAAGGAATTACGTTACAATTTGTGCGGCAAAGAACCAAAGCCGACAGTAACGCGAGATTGATTGGACCCCATAATTGAATTTGAATAGCCTTTGGTCTAATCGAAGTAGAAGAGTTTGTTCACTTCCTCTTCTCCTTCTGTGACAACTTATTTTTAACTCAGTTCCGACTCTTATTAATTCGGTGTATTACTTACATAGGTCATTTCAGAATTCCGCGAAATATCGTTCCCTTTGGCTGTTTTCTTTTTAATTGGCTCATTGAGGGAGAATAAAATCAGAAAAGTGAAAATATTAAACTCTTGGGCGGGCAGTTTACCAGTTACCAAGTCATGACCAAAGGGATAAGTAATAAAAGCTACCATTTTTACAATGGTTGCTTGCATACTATAAACTTTTATGACAATTTTACTTCAGCGTTTGTATACCTTAAAAATAGATGGCAATGTCAGTCGACTGGACTGTATGTAGATTCTATGACTCTAGTTGCACGGTTTTACCTGCAACATAAAGTATTTTAAATGCTTCCCACGTACCTGAATTTGCATTTTGATATTCGAATATTTAAAAACACACTGCCACATTTGAATACGTTTCTGTAAAACGCGAGCTCAGCTTTAATTTCCCCTGGAGATTGACTGAACGAGTAAACCAATTTTCACTTCAGCTGGGTGGAAAGGGTACCATTGGAAGCTTGAAAACGAATAAAAATGTGTGCTTTTTATAGTTAGTCCATTTATTTTTAGGAAGTAAGCGCTTTACTGTGACCGCATAAGTGCAATCAGAGGTATATAGTAAATGGGTGAAAATGGAAAAAATTATGATTTATTTTTATCATTCTATTTCTGATATTTTACCTCTGTATTTTTACGACTTATAAATCCTTGAACTTTTTACGTTACACCAGTTATTTAAAGTCTACATATATATATATATGTATATTAGTATACATATAATCTGGCATAAGAGAAATAACACGTTTTATTTGGTTTAAATCAATATTGAAGCCTATTATCTGATGAAAATTATTGCATAAGCATCTAAAAATATTATTGATAGGTTAAAAAACATCGTAATTAGTTCGGTGAAATTTTATTTTAAGTAAATCGGGCGATCGCAAAGTTTTATCATATGTGTAGTAACCCTACGCTTCATTTTAAGCATATTTTTGATAAATTTTTCTGAGCATATGGTAAATTTATTTATTTAAAAATTGTACACGTAATGAAGCATCATTTCAAGAATATTCATTTAAATTTTTAGCCTAAATTATTAACAAATAAGCCATTGAGAGCAAATCTTCTGATACTCTTTAAAAAAAAAGGCAGTTTGTGGTGGACATCCGAACTCAATGGATTATCTTAAATCAAAAAATCGAAAATATTTTCTTAGTTTATGAGTTTCTCACTACCACATATGTTATGTACTTAAAGAGTGTGTCAAATTTGAAGAGGATCAGTCAAGTAGATTTTGAATTACAGTGTCCACGGACTTTGAACATGCTAAGTGGGAGAAAAACGCGTTTAAACGCTGAATTTATAAGGCACATGAATATATATAATAATTTTAACATAATAATCTTGAGATGTTGTACATTTATATGAAAAAATTAAAAAAAAAAGAAGAACGAAAAAAAATACCCTACCCCCTGGAGGTACGAGTACTACTACCTGTAGAGAGCAAAAAAATGACACTTTTCATGCTTTTTTTCTCAGCCCCTTTATTTGATATAGCAACCAAATTTTTTTTTTTACAATAAGTTTGATCATTGTAGATTGAAAAAAACAAAATTGTTTTATTTAATTTTTGTATTTAGAAATTTGTATAGAGGGCGCTGAAGCCGGCAGCTCGAATATATGCTAGTCCCATTGCCCACTGATAATCTCAGGATTGAGATGTCTGAAAAAAAAAATTCAAACGGGATTTTAAAAAAGAAGGTCCCTTACCTTGTAATTTAATACATTTAGTCGAAAAATGCAAAAAGAAAAAAATAAACTTATCAAAGTTTTAAAAAGAAATTGAAAAAATTGACTTTTTTTTCATCTTTTTCTCTTGCCAACATTTTCCTTATTTAATATTTGGGCTAAATTGTTGTAAATTACAACAGAGGCAACCTAAACAAACAAAACGAACCAAGGTTTATTCAAATCGGTTCGGTAGAGCCGGATATTATCTAGCGGCAGACTCAAAAAATATCATTTCGAGAAAAACGCTTTTAAAGTTTTGGAGTCGCTTGGAGCCCATCTGCGCGCTTTCGCTGTATAACGCTATAACTCTTTTCTTATTACGAATATCTCAACAAAAAATGATGATTTCTGAGTCACAAAATGAGAAGAAAAAAAAAAAACAATGATTTTTTGAAAATTCTAGACGGTAGTAGTACCTACCTTAAAGGCATTTTTAGTATCGGAGAAAATTTGATGCAATGTGAATACAAGTATAAATTACGAGAAAAATTATATTATAAGTTTTGAAGTCAATTTTAGCATATTGTACAACAAAATTCGTACACAGGACATACATAGAAGAATGCAAAAATTTGTAACATTAAAGAAATTAAAGTGGTTTAATTTAATATTTACAATGGCCAAAAATTAAAACATATTCAATGTTAAATGAGAAATTTGAGCATGTTTAATGATACTTTAGAAGTTTTATTGAATACATTAGAATAAAAAAAAATTGATGTTATAATAATATTTACTATAATTAAAAAAGAATCGAGGGAAAAATTTGGTAATTTTAACATGCTACATTGGACTTTTTCATAGAGAAATTAAACAACTACTACATACTTCGGAGTTGTCCTCATGTTAAAACATTATTGACGTATGTGGCCGGTTATTTTTCCTAAAAGTGAATTATGTTCGATTATCAGAAGACGTCATATAATGTTTCCGATCAATAACGCATGGTTATCAAAAGACAACATATAATGTCTCTGGTCAATAATTTGTTAACATAAAGTACGCAACATTCTTTCCTAACTTTTTGTGGGGCAAAATGCTATAAATTTCCCTCTGTGTATGTTTTTGTACTGGACCTTTTTACTTGCTAACTAGAGGTATACATTTTATGAATACGGTTGAGGTTTTATTTAGTAGCAATAAACAAATCTGAAATCAATTACATTTATTCTTCGAAACTGGTTCTAAATATTAATAAGAAATGCCAGATTTGCCAAACTTTTGCTACTATCAATTCTCGATTTCGAATTAATCCCTTTTTAAAAGCTTTTATTTAACTTGCACTGTATGTATGTATGTTTGTTAAGGTGGAATCTTGCTACTCGATTTTGAAGCAGATATCTTCAACCGATTGAGCTGAAATTTTGTACACACATTTAGTTTGGATGACAATACACGATAAGCTGTGTGACGTCATTCTAAATCCAATATGGCGGACCGTCCAAGATGGCGGAATAGTTATTTTTAATGCATTTCTACAATATGGGTATCAAATGAAAGGGCTTGTTGAGAGTAACTCGAAAAATAATGTTACGTCATTCTAAATTCAATATGGCGGAACATCCAAGATGGCGGAATAGTTATTTTTTATGCACTTCTACAATATGGGTATCGAATGAAAGGGCTTTTTGAGAATAACTCGAAAAATAATGTGACGTCATTCTAAATCCAATATGGCGGAATAGTCATTTTTTATGCATTTCTGCAATATGGGTATCAAATGAAAGGGCTTGCCGAGAATAATTAGAAAAATATTCTGACATCACTCTTAATCCAATATGGCGGACTTTTGAAGTTTTTTATGCTTTCCTATAGTATGGATATTAAATGAAAGGGTTAGCTGAGAATAAAAATGCTGGAAAAACTGACAACTTAGATCTAAATAATATTATACCATCAGATATAAACAAGACAGGAGGGCTACCTAAGGAGCTAGAAATATTTGTTGGGGCCAAGGTGATGTTGCGTTACAATGTAGATGTGTCCAAAGTTCTGGTGAATGGTGTCATTGGACATATTACAGAAATTATATGGCCCTGCTTCCGAAGAGCACAAATGTATGACACTGATATACCATCCGTCCGTATAGACTTCGGTAAAGACGGTGTTCACCTCATTCAGCCCAAGTTTGTGCAGTTTCCAGCTAAATATAGTCACGGAACCGCAGAACGAAGAATGCTGCCAATTGTATTATGCTGGGCTTGCACAGTACACAAAATGCAGGGTAGTACTGTCGACCACGCCGTTGTTTACTTAGGCTCGAAGCTCTTTGCTGCTGGTCAAGCATACGTGGCCTTAAGTAGGGTAAAATCATTAGAAGGTCTCCTTATTGAAGAGCTAGACTGGTTCGAAATTAACCGGCAAACGACCTTGCAACAATGATGAGTTGAATGAGATGAACAGACTCAGAAACCTAGCCAGCGATAACTAAAAAGTAAAAAATAAATTAAAAGCAAAAAAACCTTTTTTAAAAAAAGCTTTTATTTAAATGCTCTAAAAAGAAGAAAATAAAATTTTCCTTTAAAATTTTAACTATCAACTTATAGCCTCATTATACACAATTTATATGATCATAAAAGCTTGTCGCGAGGTTTGCGTAAGTACCTATAAGTATTTAATTAAACTGAAATTTAAAAAAAATTAAACTTAGCAGATTAAGTTACTCAATTAAATAGGTACTAGTTTATTTACACAAGTAAATCGCGCGACAAGCTTTTATGATCATATAAATTGTGTATAATGAGGCTATAAGTTGATAGTTAAAATTTTAAAGGAAAATTTTATTTTCTTCTTTTTAGAGCATTTAAATAAAAGCTTTTTTTAAAAAAGGTTTTTTTGCTTTTAATTTTTTCAGATATTAACGACATTTTGTTTAATTCATTTCTTTTTACCAGCAACATTATATCATTTTATTAAAGTATTCAAAAACCTGCCACACACCTACCACAGCTTCTGTCAACACAATGACCCTATTTATCAATTTCTTTTAACTTCCAAAAGCCCCTCACTATCAATTTTAAATCGAGCTCATCGGCTAGAACCAGAGCCTTCCAATCCGAAAAGATAAAAGAAAAAGGTAATCACAGGCGGCGGTAAATCAAAATATTTACAACCAAAAACTGCCATTGTCTTTCTTCTCGCAAAAAGGGCAAAACCCTTGAAAGCCCCGACGTCTTTATGCTAACTAGACAGTGGCAAAAAACCCCTCCATGGCGCTCAAACCCGCGGCACTCCACAGGGGCGCACAAAGCCGAGAGTGGCTGGATGCTGCGGCGGAAATGTTGTTTTCCTCGTTAGTGATATATTGGTAATTAAAAACAGGGAAGACGGGCGGCGGTTGTCAGCGGTGAAATTTATTAAAACTCTCGCAGATTGCAGACAAAAACAGATGTCAGTGCCTTTGAGCTGCTCCAACCGCAATTTAATTTGAATAAGTGATCGAGGTAAGTTGTGGAGACTGATTTGGTAGAAACATTTTTGTAAAATGTTTATTCGTGAAAACACATCTGCCATTTGTCACATATTGTATATCTTAAAATTAGTTTGCGAATACATACATACAAGCTTTTATCATTATACCATGGGTGCATTTCATAATTGTATGACAATCTTTATAGTGATAGAATTCTGTCATGATTGCTTCAAAATTATGAAAAATTCGCATCATAGGTTATAATAGGGAAATTACATATATGTATTTGAATCCATTAAGTTAACATTTCAAAACAATTAATAAACAATTTGTATTTGAGCATTTGTTATATTCGTTTATAGTGAGAGGAACAAATTATAATATTTTCAAATATTTTTCAACAACAATATTTGGGGAACATGCAAGATAAAAATACAACATACAATATAAAATTTTTAAATATTTCTTAATAACTTTTGTTGGTGATAAAATTCAAAAATATATAAATGATTTAATGTTAATGTTTTTAATCAAAACATGTTAGTATTTTATTTTAAAACATTCAAGTGTTTCATTTGATGAACTGCTTTAAGGGGTCACACCACCCTGAAGCAGGAAAAAATAGGCATAAAAATAAAAATTTTGTTTGACTCGGCCATTAAAAATATGAATTATTCGTTATTTTACGTATACATATAATAGATTTATAAACAATTTCCAATATTAGAAAAAAAAATAATATTAAAAATGGCGGAGATATAAGCCGCTCAGTGGTACCCTCTTTGTAAAATTCTTGCTGACGGTGTACATGATTCCTCCGTCCAGCATTGTAAAAAAAAAAAACAAAAACAATTGCATATTGTAATAGCTAAGGTGTGACAGAGAGAAAAAATTAAAAATTTGGAGAAATGACAGCTGTTTGAAAAAAAAAACTCGAATTTCCATCAACATTTTGAGTTTAAAAAATGTATAACTTTTGAATACGGAATACAATCGAAAAAATCCTTCGTCACGCTTAGATAATATTATGATAAATGGTGCAAATTGCAGGCAAACCGGTTCAGTAGATTTCGAGATATCGTGTATACCAGTTTGAAAAAAGTAGTGGCGAGAAAAACGTGAAAGAAAAAAAATTCGACGTTAACGCCTTAAAAGCAATTGTTTTTTTTTAATCTGCGATTACTGGGCCGTACAAAAGGTTTTCTGCTGATTTTGCGATGTCCTCCATTATTTGAGTTACTGTTATTTTTAATTATATTATTGTTAAAGATAGATAGATACGTAGCGGTCCGAACGCTACCTGAGTTTCTGGTCGGCTCCCTGACGCGCTCACTTCTAATTGCTATAACTTCGGTAATAATTTGAATTTTGGAATGTTTCAACGTTTAAAATATTCTTAAAAGTATAAACAATTTATTAAGCAAAAAAAAAAAAAAAATTTTTTTTGAAAATTTCATGGTGGTGTAACCAAAATAATGTCCAAAATAAGTAAACAAACCGTTATGCTGCTTTTATTTAAGGGGTTACGTGGGTTTTGAATTCCAAAAAAATCACAATTTTTTGGATTTTTTCTTACGAAATTTATAAAAGTGATTTATTTCAATTATTATTTAGGATATAAAAGTACATCACTTGAACGAGCTGGTTTACGAAAATCGATGATTTTTTACCGTAGGCCGAATATCTCCAGATAGGCTTATCTGAAATTAAAAAACAAAATTTGTTCTATTAGGTGATGCATGTGGCTTGTACTTGGATGAAGGATTTGTGAGAAAAATGATATTTGAATTTTTGACAACGTGTTTTAACAAAAAATTGATTTTTTTTCAATTTTCTGCGAACAGTTTTTTATATTTTGGTGATTTTCTACTAGTAAAACGACTTATAATGAACGAAATTAAAAATCCTTCGTTAAAGTACAAGTCAATACTATGTCGAAGAAATGTGGATTTCAGTAAGATTTGATTATTAGTTTTTGAGAAATCATGCCTACTGAATTCAAAAATATAGTTTTGAGAAAAACGCGTTGAAAGTAAAATTTCTTTTAACTTTTTACAACTTGTGATGTACTTTTATATCCTAAGAGTTGGAGTAAATCAATTTTATAAATTTCGTAAACAAAAATTCGAAAAATTGTGATTTTTTTGGAATTCAAAACCCACGTAACCCCTTAAATAAAAGCTGCATAACCTTTTGTTCACTTATTTTAGACATAAAAATGATTTATTATACAAAATCTGTTCTTCTTTTAAAATTAGAATTACAACAGTTTTATACAGATTCCATTGAAAACGCTTAAGACGTCTTAAATTAAAACACTTCAAACGTTTTAACATTCAAAAACGCTTTAAAATTGGGCACAACAATTTAAACACTAAAACGTTCAGTCGTGTTAAATTAAAACACAAGAATTTGCAGTGTGATAGGTCTTCGTATAGCGTTAGACAGGAAAATATTTACTTAAATGGGAAATAAAAGACAGGAAAATAATTAGTTAAATGAGAAATTATCAACCCAGTTAGTAAGGAATCTACGGTGAATTTAAAAAAAACTATTGCCGATGTGCGTAAGTAGCAGGGGTAGAAATCTACATAGACTCTAATTTAAAAAATGTGAAAAAGTGGCGAACATCCCTGGAATCAGAATTCAATGAAATGTATACTTATGGTGGAAACCTACAACTTATTTACAGTCTATGGAGGCTGAAACCTGGAGGTTAAAAACTTTCTGAATTCAAATTTACAAGGGGTCTCAATAGCTCAGTTGGTAGTGCGACACGTTGGCGGCGAGCCTGCTGCAGCAGGGCGATAGAGGAATTTTTGTATAAAAAAAATTATTTTATGTATTTTAAATTAAGAAAATATATATCTTTATACCTTCCCTAGTTTGAATGCCAAATTCTACCACTTCTGAAAATATCCTAGAGCAATAGGTTTACCGAGGGGTAATTTTCACCCGTGTTAGTTTATTATGAATTTATTTTTTCAAAGAAAAATTATATAGTACTTTTTATAAATTTATTGATTAATCATTAGTTATACATGTCTTATAAAAATTAACCAAGATATTTTTAGTAAATATAGCATGCACTGTACTGGAGAAAATAAATTCAAATTAAACTACAATTGATCAAAATGACCATTCGGTAAATCTAAAATTGTATTGTAGGTTTTGAGATTTTTTGTTTGTATGATACAATTTTCTAATATGTCATCTTAGAGGTTTTGAAGAATCAGTGGATGTCGGTCATTTTCGAAATCTTTGTATGCAACCCTTAATAAGAAAATTTTCTGTTCCAATTGTTTTTGAGTAAAACGACCAATCCGTAATGTAGGATTTAGCAGTTCAATTTGCTTCGGATAAAAACAATTCAAGGAATAATTCTGATTTAACTTGTAAGTATTTTTCGATCATAGGAAAATATTTTCAAACCTCATTTTTTTCCCTAGAAAATCAACAATTTAAATGGAAAATTAGAACTTGTTTATGAAATTGATCTGCTAGCAAAGACATTTAATTTTAGAACATAATTAACAGGTAGCAAAATTCCAAGGGCGAATGGCTGGAGACCAAAAGCGCTCGTGTCTTTTATTATTTATTTTTCTTTCTCCTATTCACATTGTTTTTCCCTAAGCAAGCCGCCCTTCGTCTCATATTAAAATCACAAACGGTTTCGTGTGTTCACGAGCTTGTTTCGCACATATTTTCCTGGCTTATAATTAAGTTCCCCGAAGGAGCCTAATTTTAATTCACCTAAACAAAGCAATACAGGAAGTCGGCAGTCCCTAAATAAATATACAAACAAAAAGTCTAGTGAGCCAATAACACGCCGATCCCATGGCACAAATCCGCCTTACGAGCGCAAGGACGAATGCTGCAAATAAATTCCCCCCCGCTCACAACCTCATTAGTCAATAACACATTTTGTCGGCGGATTAAGAGGTTTTCGGTACTGGAGCCCTTGCTCTGTCTTTCTACACTAATTAATTAAAGGTGATGAATTTACGTATTCCATTTAACGGAAGTCACTTGAGGGTTTAATTAATTTAAATAAATTAATTCCATCGTTGTAGAAGAAGATTATTTTTCAAAGGAGTCTTCACTCCTAGAAATGAGATACTGTACCTACTTTAGGATACAGGCAGAATTTCTCATACCAAGCCTTTAAAAATTTATAAGTTTTGGAAGGCGCATCCCTTCCGATAGAAGGGTTCGGAAAAATTCAGTTAAAATACACATCTGCAGTGTATAATATTACAGTGCATTCGGGGTGTACAAGAAAATTGAATCTCATTTCAGATGAACGTTTTTGCTTCATGTATTTTTTAGGTTTTGTGCCTCGTTTCGTATGTAGGTGAAAATTTGCATTCGAATTTATATTCACGGGCAACTTCTGCAACCAACATGAACGTTAGCTTTCGAACCGTTTACAAATGTGGTAATTCTGAGTGGGATTCACAAAACTTGATTAGATGGTTGCTTGATTTATTCAGATCGAACTTATTTCAATTGCACGCTTCACCATTTTCTACTTCCTTTTAATTTTTGGATATTCGATCAAAAGCACAAAATTTCCGCAGTTTTTCGGAATGGGACGTTTTATAGTATGGCGAAAAATTGCACAAAAATGAGTGTAAATCAGAGCGCAAATTCCTGAAACCACCCGAATATTTACATATATGGAAATTTCTATCCCGTGTTTTTCGTGAATTCCTGAAATTGTTTGAATTTTTTTCAGATTTATAAAACTACATGCGAGTATCATGAAGTTGACTGCATACATAATATATAGTTTACAAATTACGAATTCGATCGACTTTGGATTCGGCGTCTTTAATTTCCAAATTTTAATAGCATATTGGAAATTAGCAATAGCAACTTTAATTGCAGTCTTTAGAAATTTCAAAATTCCCGTCTATTTCGAATTTTCGATAGCAGATTCAAACCTTTCAGTACTTTCATGACTTGAAATTTAAATCTGCTGTTGTAATGTTAGAAAACAATTGAAATACTTAATTTAAATATTTGATATCTCATAAATCCTTGGTATTTTACTATGGCACAAATGCAGACACAAAAAAAGTTTTAAGAAAAAAGACGAATTAACAAAACAGGAATTCTTAAAATGCGCAAACTTGAAAATAACACAGATTAAATTAATTCAAATGTTTGAAGTTTGAAACTTTTCCAATTAGGTTACTTGAAAAGATTGTTTTTTATTCGTCAAAGCGCTTAATTATCCACCAGCGTCATTTATTGCTCTTGTAGTTTATAGTCCATCATACAGTATCGGATTGAGTTTCCAAGCAATATCATAAATTACTTAATCCCACAGGAATATTTCAACAAATTTACATAATTCAATTTATTAATAAATTTTGTAGTTGCAGAGAGTGTTGTGAGCAAATATTGATTGAATACGGTGGTAATTATTTTTTGTATTTTAATATGCTTTTAAAGCATCTGCTGCTTAATTCGGAGATTATTAAAATATAGAGTGCTATAACAGTACCTGAAATAATGAAATTGATAATGAAATTTAATTAAAACTCAAATTAATTAACATCCACCATTTAGTTAATAGCATATTGAGTTATTTTCATTGGATTGTTTGCATATGCCATGAAAAAGTCTTTTTGATGTTTATTATACTGCAGAACTTGTCAAAATTTGTATGAATACAGAAGATGCTAAAATACCTTTCGATCGCAGCGCCCACCATAAAAATTAATAACAATAAATAATAATAATAGAGGATACAAATGGAAATATTTATTATCAGCATATTAGCATATTTTTTATGTATACCAATAAAATGGGATTTTTTAGACACTTTAAATCATGTGGCGTATATTCGTGTAACCTTCCTTAATTCATGAAATTTTTTGTAGGTTGGAAAAAAGATATATAGGGACTTCTCGTTTTATTGACTTCTAAATAATATAATAATAATTTTAGTTATTAACAGTGAAGCATACAGTTCATAATAAACCATTAATTTCTCTATTTTAGACAACTAAACAAAAGTGATATTTATAATCCATAATAATATTTGAATCTGAGCTTTAATTAGTCGCTCAAAGCAATACCGAGATATTCAAAGTTCAAAAACAATTTTATATAATATAGTTATGATTAAAAATATAATTCAATTGTATAGCTAAAGAAGATACATGTACATTGTTAGAA
This sequence comes from Dysmachus trigonus, assembly GCA_949715965.1. Lineage (NCBI taxonomy): Eukaryota > Metazoa > Arthropoda > Insecta > Diptera > Asilidae > Dysmachus > Dysmachus trigonus. The sequence continues at coordinate 51,674,619 of OX454322.1, forward strand.
AAAAAAGTTGTTAAGAAAAAAGGTTTTTGACTAAGAAAATTGTATTTTTGGAATATCCCAAAAATATGCAGGGAAGAAGAAATTATATAAAGCAAGAAAAGTAAGAAATTAAACAATCCAATCTACCATAATTATCCCTGTTCATAGAAATGTGTTATTGTATTAAATAATCAATTCGTTTAGATAATAATACGAAATTTAAGATTTATATTTACTTAATCGAAATATTCATAAATACTTTCCCATGAACAGTATTTTCTTTAAGAGAATATTTTTAATTTCTTTCCAGATATAAATTATTTTATACCTCAAAAACATTAATTCTTAAATGAAGCGTATTAAAAATTACACAAATTTTGTAATTTTTTTATTTAAATGAATTAAAATTAGAAAATAAATTAAAATAAAGAAGGTAAATTTCGTAACAATACTTTTATCCTTTTATAATTTTTTTTTTTTTTTGTTTTTTTTTTTTTTGTAATTGAAGCCAACGTTTTATTTGTCTTTGCTTCGAACTTATTTAATCATTTTTGCTTTTCTTGTATTTGGTGTGTCCTAGTTGGTTGGCCCTTGAGCATTTTAAACTTTTGCACTCCAGTTAGGAGTCTGACTCACCATCTGGATTTAAATTAATAATTTACATTGATTTCAACCTTGGTCTGTACTATGAAATCAAATTATACAGCTTAAGGTTTAAATATTATGCGTCTAACATGTAAAAAAATATAAAACATTCAAATAAAAAAATGTATTTTCAATTTGAGCATATATGATTTTTTCTTTAATCCGGGTAACGTAACGAATGGATGAATTATACCCAAGTTATGGGAAATTAATTTAAACTCGAAATGTTAATCTCGATAATAAAAGTAATACATAAAATGAACAAAATATGAGTTAGTTTTTATTTTTTTTATTTTAATATAAAAACAAAATAAAAGTAGCATATTATTCAGTAAAAATAACACAAAAGAAGTTTATGAAGTAAAGTGACCTCACTAAACCCTATGGCTTTTTTCACCCATCTTACGCTTCGTGTTAGAAATTTAAACCTTACACAAGCCAGGTTAAGAATGGTTAAGAAAAAAGCTCGCAGCACAAAGGGTTGATCCCTCCGCCCTCCCCAAATTTTAAATTCTGGATCCGCCCCCAATTGTAGATTTAGTAGACACTTTTTTATATATGCCAACATACTTTTTAAATTTAACCTCAGGTTTTGCAAGTTATGTTATCTCTTAATTTTATTTTTGTAATTAATTAATAGGTTTTTATATATAAGACTTACGTAAAAAACCTGAATACTTTTATAAATATTATACACATTGTTGCTATGAAAATCCCTAAAAATAATTACTTAATATATTTACGATTCAAAAAATTTTAAGATCTTAAATAGACAGACGAACGGATGGAAAGACAGATAGGCAAATACTGAGTTGATTCTAAAATGTCTCTTACACATAAAAGAAAGGTCCGAATGAATAAAATTTCTTGTACTATTCAACGACAAAGTTCTGAAAATACTCATAGATATATAAATTTACAAAAGATAGAAGTTTTTCAATACAATCTAGTTTTATACGTTTTAAATCTTTGCATATCTTATTAGTCTACTGGAAGAAAAATCCAATATGCATTTATTGCATTTATAGTAGAAATATTTCAAGTAATTTTTATGGTAGTGCAGGTATTTTTTAACATAATTTTTCCTCTACAGGATTGCTTGCTTTGATTAATTGGCTCCTCTAACGCAAATTTACTTTTCAGGAACAGTAAAACCAGAAATTATGCTTAAATTACTATAATGACTCACTTTTATCAGATTTTACAGCTTTTACATCTTCCTGGTAGAATTACTTACCTTGCGCAATTATAGGAAACTTTTCGAGATTTGCATAAGGTATTTTGGTAACTGGAATAATTAGCTATCTTACCTGCAGGAAAAGAGTGCGAATTGCAAGAACTCTGCAAACGCTAAATAATGCAAATGTCATCATGTTGTTCGGAGTCATTTCTCTCTGTTAAAGGAGACGAATGATATCTGCTACATTTACGAAAGTGGTTAATTATGTATTCTTAACGAACTGAGTTGAGTTGAGTTGAGCTGTAGCTAGTAGTTAGGACTATTCCAAAGGATATATATTATAGATATACATACATAGTATCTGCACGATGAACTGCATTTCGTATTGCCGGGAATCGTTTATGTAGTAATCACTGGGTCGTCTCACTTCAAATTCGCTCCTGGTAAATGCACTCAAAACAGCATAAAACGCATGAAAGCACGTGAATGCGTTTCGCTTATTTGAAGATGCAGTCGTCATGGGCGGGCGTTTAACTTTCCGTTGCAAGCGCTTTTAACTACGCAAACTTGGTACACGTGTTGACACCAACCCTGTTTCCGTGTTGCTCATTTAGCTGTGGGACTGTTTCTTATGAAGACAGGTAATTAAGTATGGAGTTAAACACAAATTAGTTTTCGTACCTTTCCTAGAATTGTGTTGTTTCTAAGCAATTTTAACAGTCTGTCCTTTCCCACAGTTCGCGAGATTTATACTTCAAAGAACAAGTTTTGAATGCGGTTTGCAACACTCCCGTACTTAGGGTATTGCATTTATGTGCCTCCAACAAATCACAATTTGAACTAATTAAACTTGATTATATACTACTGTTAATACTTTGAGTTATGTATTCGGTACAAAAGAACTTTGATCGATTTCTAGAAGACCCTTTTTTCAAAGTTCTATCAAATTTAGCGCAGTCGTTGTTCCGTTTTAATGTAACAAACTTTCGTAAGCATGCACGACCTTGAAGAAGGTATTAAACCTCAATACTGTATGTTGTAATTTTGGTCCACAACATTAGATGGGCATTTTTAAATTCTTCACTATTCTTATATCATACATAAAAGCCGAATCTGAATAACAATGCGTTAATAGTTGTACTGCAAGTTCAAATTAAAGGCAGGCATGATATACGCAAAAACGTCGCCACATATCCAAATGCCTCACAATTAGTTATTAAGGTCTATTTCATATTTTTAATATTTAACATATTGATATATTAAATAAATAAATATATAATAAATATGACTTAATGAAGACGTTAATAATACATTTTTAACGCCTAACAACTACTGAAGTGTCTATTCTATCCATAAAAAAGTTTTCAGGATGAAACAATTTCTAGGATATACCGAACTAGAGCATTTGATAAGTGTTTAATTGAAAAGTATTTACGCGATGCCGGGTGAAATGGGGTAACTCAGCTATTAAATAAATATAAAATATATATGTATATTAGGGTGCTTTTTTTTCGCGACTATTTATTTTTTTTCAGTCCCACCTCGAAATTTTGTGTCTAATACCTAAACAAACATTCCCTGAAAATTGGAGCCCTTAAAAATAATATTTAGTATATACTAGACCAAGACGCATAAAGATTTCCCATATAAAATACACGTGAACTTTGATTATTTTTCTTCAAATCTCTACAACTCAGAGGCATTTTATGGCACAATCTTGGGCAATGGTAGGGTTTCTTCAGAATTGAATGCTCTACAAAAGTGTCCATTGCGGTGTAACCCTAACTCCCACCAAAGAAGTAGTACGGGTCAGTAATCCCAATTTGTCCATGAAATTCTCGCTTTTTACCCCTATCTCGTAAACAACAAAAGGTACAGAAAAAGCGAATATGACAAACTTGTAGCAAATTCAATTTCCTCCAAAAACTTCTTGAACACCAAATCGCTAACATTGATATTTCTTTAGATATTGGGCTTTGAAGTTGAGGTAGTGTGGAAGTTTCATGAATTATTGAGCTAAATTGTAGAAACACTACCTCAACTTCAAAGCCCAATATCTCAAGAAATATTGATGTTAGCGATTTGGTGTTCAAGAACTTTTTGGAGGAAATTGAATTTGCTACAAGTTTGTCATATCTACTTTTTCTGTACCTTTTGTTGTTTACGAGATAGGGGTAAAAAGCGAGAATTTCATGGACAAATTGGGGTTACTGACCCGTACTACCTCTTTGGTGGGAGTTAGGGTTACACCGCAATGGACACTTTTGTAGAGCATTCATAAGTAATAATATGCGGAGATAAAATATATGGGGGGTTTTTATACAAAATTTAAATGGATAAAATCGGTTATTATTTTGAGGAGTTGTGAGCTAGAATGTAGAAAGGGGTGAAGGGAATAGATAAGTGATAATATGTGGAGATGGCACCCATGGGGGGCTTTCATACAAAATGAATGAAGAAAATCCGTGATGATCTGGAAGAGGTCTGAGCCAGAATGTGGAAAAGTAATTAAAAGTATGATATGCGGAGATGGTAATCATGAGCTATCAGGAGCTATCATTCATATCAAAATTTGAATGAAGAAAATCGGTTACGATTTGGCCGAGTTCTGAGGATGAAAAGTTGAAAAATAGATAAGCCTCTGTTAATTGCCAGCTGATTCTATTTTTAACGACTGTTCAAGGAAACACTCAAGGGAGGGAAGAGCTAAGCGCTATCGAAAATTCGAATGAAAATATTTCCTTGCCATGGCCTTGAAAATATATTATTAAGATTTATTTTCGCGAAAAGTTGTATGAAAAGGGGAGCATTGGGGTTCAATTTAGGACTTAGTAAGAGTTCCTGGAGGAATTAATGTTGTGAAGAAGTTTAAGAAAAATCGGTTAAGTAGCTTAGCCGGAAAATGGAAAAATAGCTTTTTCGGACCCTGGCTCTTTTGGAGAAAATTCTCAGGGCGAGAGGTAAGTGGACAATACCGGTGTACACGGAGAAAAATAAACTAGAAAAAGTATAAAGAAATTCCAGTAAAAATTATTGTTTTGTACTGTAATCCTGCAGCATTTTTCCGTCACGATAAAAAATAATTTTTGTATATGTAAAATTTCAGAAATGTTCGTTACTTTTTGATGAACATTCAAAGTAAAAAGTATTCTTCTATTCTAATAAAAATTAATGTAGAAATAGCAAAATTTATAGTAATACAATCTAAATTTTAACAGTCAAATAGTAAAAATTGATGTAAGCACTACGAAAGTTACAGTGCTAGAACTGTAAAAATGATAGTGCCAGAACTGTAAAAATGACAGTGCTAAGCTGAACTTTACTTTTTCACTTTCTTGGATATGTAATTGATAAAATAGTTGATTAATTATTAAATTTTCATGATTAATTCACTAAAACTTCTATTATATTATAAATAAAAATTAAGAAATAAATATAAAATCTTACCAAGAAAAATACGTCTGTTTTCAAGTCTGTTGCACTACTGCGTCACTAAAAACACGTTTGAACATGAATCATGTACGACCTAACGATACAATATACGTATACCAAACGTATAATATATGTATTCATGCATATGAATAGCTCATTGTATATACTATACATATACACACGCAAATGTAATCAAAATATACGCTACGTCTTCCGAAACCTTCCGAGTTTGCCCGAGTGAACTTTTCGGCATAGGAAAAATTAATGAGCCAGAACTGTAAAAATTCCAGTGTCGTATTGTAGAAATTATAGAGTATACTGTAATATATATATTTTATTTCGTAATTTTTCTCAAATTTCTCGGTAAAAATTCCTAGCACCTAAAAAGTTACAGTTCTGACTGTAAAAATTCCTAGATAGATTGTAAAAATTCTTAGACAGACTGTTAAATAAAAATGTTTAACCATTACTTTTTAATATTCTTTCGCATAAAAATCTCTAAAAAGAGATAATGCTGCACGGTTACTGTGGTAGAACAGTAATTTTTCCTCTATATTTTTCTCCGTGTATGTATCCAACTAAGGTCCCTTTATGGGGCTATCGTATAAAATTTGAATGATGAAAATAAGTCAAGGTTTGGCCAAGTTCTGAGGGTGGAAAGTTCAAAGACAGGTATGGACAATGAATCGCCGCTGATTTCTAGACGATCGCCGAGCAAGGTCATGAAATGTTCTATTTGATTGGAAACGAAGAAAAAAATAACTGCTCCAGTCCCACTGAATGCGACGTGAGTGCCTCGAACTGGGTGTGGAAGAAGAAGAAATAATCGATTTGATTATGATGATTTTATTGATTTTTGATTGAAAGTAGCTCGGGTCCTAATTCGTTTGAGGGGATGAGTGGGGCGTCATTCGACAGGTATTGGAGATGGCTAGAACATATTGAAAATAAATGGAAATTCAACGACTTTTTTGAGAAAATTGGAAAAACTGGAAAATTGGAATAACTAACGAAATCTTGGTACGAGAGGGTGTGGGGGTAAACAGTTGATAAAATTGAGGAAGTGCATCTGCAGAAAATTGGCAAAGGTTTGGGGTTAGATGTGCGTGGAAAAAAACGGGAAGAAATTAAAGAGAAATGGGTTGAAAAAATTCAAAAGGGAAAATAAAAAGGTTTTTAAAAAAAGAGGAAAAAGTGTAAACAGGTTCGTCCAAGGCACAGGGTAGTTTTTAGAAAATGTTAAAAATTGCACAAATGTACCTTGAACCCTCTAGTTAGATGGAACATTACTGGGATTGCGTAAAATTGAATAGTTTAAGAGAAAACAAGTTCGAACATAGCTTATGGTTGTATTTTTTTCAAATTTCCGAACGGATAAAATAAAAGTTAATAACAGTAGAAGAACGTGGATAAATGTCCTTGCTGGAGAATGATTTTTTGAGCTATAAATCGTAAAAGTTGAATCGTTGGTTCTTGAGTTACGACGGATTTTTCTTGAAATGCAGCCAACTTCAGGTTGTGAGAACATTTTCACTCTTACCGGGTCTATTATAGAAGTTGTCGCGGATTTTCTAGAAATGCAGCCAACTTCAGGCTGCGACAACATCTGCACTCTTACAGAGTCTAGTGCAAATGTTGTCGCGGATTTTTTAGAAATGCACCCAGGTTCAGGCTGCGACAACATTTGCACCCTACCAGGGTAGAGTGCAAATGTTGTCGCGGATTTTCTAGAAATGAACCCAGGTTCAGGCTGCGACAACATTTGCACCCTACCAGGGTAGAGTGCAAATGTTGTCGCGGATTTTCTAGAAATGCACCCACGTTCAGGCTGCGACAACATTTGCACCCTATCCGGGTAGAGTGCAAATGTTGTCGCGGATTTTCTAGAAATGCACCCAGGTTCAGGCTGCGAAAACATTTGCACCCTACCAGGGTAGAGTGCAAATGTTGTCGCGGATTTTCTAGAAATGCACCCAGGTTCAGGCTGCGACAACATTTGCACCCTACCCGGGTAGAGTGCAAATGTTGTCGCGGATTTTCTAGAAACGCACCCAGGTTCAGGCTGCGAAAACATTTGCACCCTACCAGGGTAGAGTGCAAATGTTGTCGCGGATTTTCTAGAAACGCACCCAGGTTCAGGCTGCGACAACATTTGCACCCTACCAGGGTAGAGTGCAAATGTTGTCGCGGATTTTCTAGAAACGCACCCAGGTTCAGGCTGCGACAACATTTGCACCCTACCAGGGTAGAGTGCAAATGTTGTCGCGGATTTTCTAGAAACGCACCCAGGTTCAGGCTGCGACAACATTTGCACCCTACCAGGGTAGAGTGCAAATGTTGTCGCGGATTTTCTAGAAATGCACCCACGTTCAGGCTGCGACAACATTTGCACCCTACCAGGGTAGAGTGCAAATGTTGTCGCGGATTTTCTAGAAACGCACCCAGGTTCAGGCTGCGACAACATTTGCACCCTACCAGGATAGAGTGCAAATGTTGTCGCGGATTTTCTAGAAACGCACCCAGGTTCAGGCTGCGACAACATTTGCACCCTACCAGGGTAGAGTGCAAATGTTGTCGCGGATTTTCTAGAAACGCATCCAGGTTCAGGCTGCGACAACATTTGCACCCTACCCGGGTAGAGTGCAAATGTTGTCGCGGATTTTCTAGAAATGCACCCAGGTTCAGGCTGCGACAACATTTGCACCTTACCAGGATAGAGTGCAAATGTTGTCGCGGATTTTCTAGAAATGCACCCAGGTTCAGGCTGCGACAACATTTGCACCCTACCCGGGTAGAGTGCAAATGTTGTCGCGGATTTTCTAGAAATGCACCCAGGTTCAGGCTGCGAAAACATTTGCACCCTACCAGGGTAGAGTGAAAATGTTATCGCAGATTTTCTAGAAATGTACCCAGGTTCAGGCTGCGACAACATTTGCACCCTACCCGGGTAGAGTTTAAATGTTGTCGCGGATTTTCTAGAAATAAACTCAGGTTCAGGCTGCGACAACATTTGCACCCTACCCGGGTAGAGTGCAAATGTTGTCGCGGATTTTTTATAAATGCACCCAGGTTCAGGCTGCGACAACATTTGCACCCTACCAGGGTAGAGTGCAAATGTTGTCGCGGATTTTCTAGAAATGCACCCAGGTTCAGGCTGCGACAACATTTGCACCCTACCCGAGTAGAGTGCAAATGTTGTCGCGGATTTTCTAGAAATGCACCCAGGTTCAGGCTGCGACAACATTTGCACCCTACCCGGGTAGAGTGCAAATGTTGTCGCGGATTTTCTAGAAATGCACCCACGTTCAGGCTGCGACAACATTTGCACCATACCAGGGTAGAGTGCAAATGTTATCGCGGATTTTCTAGAAATACACCCAGGTTCAGGCTGCGACAACATTTGCACCCTACCCGGGTAGAGTGCAAATGTTGTCGCGGATTTTCTAGAAACGCACCCAGGTTCAGGCTGCGACATTTCTAGAAATGCAGCCAAATTCTCTCTTACCGGGTTTAGTGCTAATGTTGCCTCGGAAATCTTGAAATGCAGTTAACTTCAGGCTGCAACAACATTTGCACTCTTACTTGGTCTAGTGCAAATGTTGTCGCGGATTTTCTAGAAATTCGGTCGACTTCAGGCTGCGACAACATTTGCACTCTTACCGGGTCTAGTGCAAATGTTGTCGCGAATTTTCTAGAAATGCAACCAAATTCAGGCTGCGACAACATTTGCACTCTTACGTATCTAGTGTAAATGTTGTTGCGGATTATCTAGAAATGCAGCCAACTTTAGGCTGCGACAACATTTACAGTCTTACCAGGTCTAGTACAAATGTTGTCGCGGATTTTCTAGAAATGCGGCCAGCTTCATAGTGCGGAAATCTTGAAATGCAGTCAACTTCAGTCTGTGTTAAATAACAATAAAAAATTAAAACAAAAAGGAATAAAGACTGAGCCAGAATGCAGAAAACCAATAATTTGTCTAGAGATGACCATCTTAAGAAATTATATCGGGGGGGGAAGGCGTGAACAGAAAAAATAAGTAATTATATGCTTTAATAGCACTCAAGGGGGACTTTCATACAAAATTGAAGTGGATGAAATCGGTTGTTATTTAGAAGAGTTGTAGCATATAGAAACATAATTTTTTATAGACAGTTACATTTAAAAATAATGTTTGGAATAGGGGTGAACGGAAAAAGGGGTAACAATATGCGGAGGTAGAATATATGGGAGGCCTTGATGTAATGAGTGGACCATTGGACCATTAATCATATGTCTTAATGGCCCACTCATTTCCCAAACATGTACCCAATAATTTAAAGTAATACCCAAAATACTTTGAGCTGTTAAAACGTTATGCTCAGGTCAGCCGTGCTCTATTTCTCGAGTCGTGGAATCAGATTTCCACCTTTCGAAATTTCCGTCGCGAGTGCCCACAGTGTCACTAAATGTAAACAAAGTAAAGTGCACTCGTGACGAAGTCAGTCAGTCAGAATGTAGCAACATAATTTTTTAGAGATGGCAACCTTAAGAAATTTGGGGGAAAGGGGTGAACGGAAAAAATAAGTAATAATATTCGGAGATAGAACATATGGGGGGCTGTCATACAAAAGGGTAAAGCCGGATAAGTATCGACACTTTGGGGATCATTTTGATATCAAAGGGAAATAATTCACCCAAAAAATATCAGCTCTTAATGTTGAACAGTTCAATAGTAAAAGTAAAAATTAACAAATGGCGATTTTTTTTCGAATACTTGGGAGTAGCATTTGGAAATTGTAATATATAAGTACCAAGTCCCAAGCTACGACCTTCGATTTAAAATCTGCGACCTTCCCCTATGCACTTTAATAAAATCTCTTTTAAGTAAGAATACTTGATGGTCATACGTAATATATAATTTTGAATTTCTAAAACGCAATTCGAAATTAGTAATCACGAAAACTTCTTCATATGTTTTTGTATAATATTAATTCCTTAAGAACAGATATTAAACTAAAGACTGACTTTTAGAACGTTATTTATTTTTTTATTTCGGTTTGATACTTTGTATGCGGTCATCATGCGTCACCATCACGAAACTTGAATGAATGAATACGGCGTAGCACAAACACATTTTTCTGATGTGTTTTAATTTTTAATCAAATCTATTATAGTATATCATGATTACGTATCAGTATTAACAATTAAGTGGTCGCATTTTGTTTGAGAATCCGTAAATTGTAATAAATTGGTTATCAATAAAATATTAAGTTATAATTGTGTCTGAAGTTTTAATCTGACAATTAATTCTATACAGTTTTTGTCTTATAGCCGAACTTAAGAGGACATTCTCATTGGACGTGCAAAAAAAATCGATTGTTTTTTTTACATAAAAGTATTCCTTAACATCATAGTAATGCTGTCCTCAAACCGTTGTAAGAAATTCGAAACAAAACGAAAGTTATAGCTACATATACGTAACGATATATACCGGTTTCTATAAATTTGGAGCGTCGCACAGAAACTTTAAATGCGTTTTTCTCGAAACTACTTTTTTTCATCTGGTACCAGTGATATCTCAAATTCTGCTCGATAGATTTATACAAATCAAAAAGCATTCGACTTATTAACATAAATACTAGGACATAGACCTTTAAAAATACATAAAAGTACCCTATCCTCTTTTTTATACACGTACTTTCCCCCAAAAACATGGCCAATTGTTAAAATTTTTAGAAAAACAGTCCTAAAAATAATTTAAAAAATTAAAAGTACCATTTTTATAGGTCTATGTTCCAGAAAAAAGTCTAAAGAACAAAACTCATTTTGAATTTTGTCTTTATCTTCTCCAGGAAGACCGCAGGAACTGGTACCAGCTAAAAAGGGACTTTTCGTACAACACCCTCTATTTTGTTGTATACTTCAATGCCTATATATATTCAATATATCAAAAAAGTTTTATGAATAAATGCAATAGGGTTTAAGGGTTCATTGCGAATTGTAATTTTCAAAAAATCGATTTTTGTTTTATTAAATTTTTGGAAACTATATATATATAGAAATATCATATTAAAATTTGATAAAGATCGGAGCACTCTAACTATATTTTTGGCACTCTAACTATGTATATTAATGGGCGTCAAAATCGGCCCGGCCGCCATACAATTTGCTGATGACCGTGACCGACAGCGCGTACGAGAAGCTGACGCGCATCAGCACTATTGCCTCTAAGAAAGCCAGAATCATCCGCAGAAACGCTGTTTTGGATGAAAACGTTAATTATGAATATACAGAAGGCATACTGTATGGTGCAGGCATCGCTGATTAAGCGCAGGTGAGATTTTTTTACGATTTTTCATTAAAAAAAACTTTGATCGCGTTTTTCTCGAAACAACGTTTTTCGGCACCTTGTTGATAAAATCTCGGTGACTACTGAACCGATCTTCACCAAATTTTTACCACATGTTCTCTATAACTATAGCTATGGCATGAATAGACAGTTTTTTGAAATTTTGATTTTAAGTATTTTTTTAAGGGCAAAAACGGGGAAAAAAATGATGATTTTTGGAATTTTTTCGAAAAATGTCCGCCATTTTGTCAATTTTCAAAAAATCAAAAATCTGTCTATTCATGCCATAGCCCTTATCATACTGAATCTAAAACTTTTTCATTTTGTAGTTTCAGACCATCCGTCTCGGAGATATCATCAACAAGGCGAAGCCCTCTTTTTTTTTCACTTTTTTTCAACCGTCTGTTACAACAACAAAAAATCGGAAAAATAAACAAAAAAAATTGTTTTCATATACTTCGACACTATATTTATTGAAGTAAAACCCCTCCCATATTTATATTTACAACTGAACCTACTAAAAAAATTATTGAAAAATAGTCTGTTTTTCATGGGTGTAATTCGGCATGAACCCTTAAACAAAAAAATTCCAAAAAAAGTCGTTTTTTTGTCCATTTCAATGAGAATGTCCCCTTAAAAGCGGAAGTTATAAATTCATAAGTTTTTGAAGTAAATTCTCTAAGATATGAGAGTCCAAAGAAGTCTGAACGATATTTTCGTAATTTCAGTAGCAATTGGAGGACTCTTACAAATTCCATTTAAAGTTTGGTTGCTCAACAATTTCTTATGGAATATGAACTCACCACACCAGCTTTCTTTCATATAAGGAAAAGTAGCCAATTTTCATTTGCATTGAGTGCGACGGTACCCTTTGACTTGTAAAATATGCAAGGACTAGTAAGTCGAAAGTTCTGTAAGTTTAATATTAAATATCTTTGTGAAAAAGCTACTGAATTCCTCCAAAAATTAATTTTGTTCAGTATAGGATCGCTCGGCACAAAGTTTCTCCTTGGGTATAAAATAAAAGTTTTGTCGACAATTTTTCAACTATTTCAATTTTCTGAAAAACTAAGCAAATGCGTTAAGAATAAGTTAGCGTGCGCCAATGCACGGTGAAAGAAACTTCTTAAGCCTTTTTCCCCAAACATTGTTTCGGTTGTGCCCTATTTAACTAAAAATTTAGTCGTGATAAACTTTGAAAAGAATGGCTTATGGGAAATTTATTATAATATATACAAGATGCAAATATTCTGAGCAGCAACACTACCGAAAAACCCTTCCGGCTTCTCGTGGAAGTAATCGCCATCATACCGCGGGGAATATGGTCCTAATCAGGTTAATACAGGCAATAAGAATTTATATAGAAACTTCGGGCCTTTACAGTTGAAGCAAGTTTCCCAAAGAAATCGTTTTCACGCCTCATAAATTATAAGCAACAGGGAAGCTGCGATTGCTTAAGTGACATAAACATATTTACACATTAGATACGCTTTAAAAATATGGTAAATGGGTTTTGTTTAAATATGAATATGGATCACTATGCACATTTTCAGTTCATCTCAACAGGTAGAAATAACTACTATTACTATTATAAAATATAACGTCTATGCGTCTACTTTTATACTTCTAAACTCCATCAAAATCAACTTGCCTGCTGGAACTGACACAAACTGATTGAAATTACACAAAAACGACGTTTTGAAACACTTGACGGTACCTATCGAAATTATGACAAAGTTAAGTTGATTTCAAAAATTATATCTGCATTAAAACTTTAATTAATTAGTTGGGGCATTTTATAAATATGTTGGTTAAAGTTCCCTAACTCTACCGAATTTTTCGAATATTTTATAGAAGTATTCTTCAAGGTCGCTGATTTTAAAATTATGATATTGTTTAAACTTAGGAAATTATTATAAAATCACGCACTACAATAAATATTAGATAAGTTGTTTCTCTTAATATTTTAGGCCAATGGATACAGTGGTGGATTAACACAGAAGCACACAAGCTTGTGTTAGGGGGCCTACAGTCTTCGGGGACCTCTAACCTATTGTAGCTCGATTTTGTTATCTTACTTTATAAAATTAGAATGATTTGATACGAAATGACATACATATGTATATTACATATAAATTTAATTAATAGTACATGCTTAGATATTGAGTTTAAGCTTAAATGTTGAGAGAGTAAAATAAATCGGATGACTATTGACGACTGATTACGGTTAACGCGTAATAATTGATTGGGTATAATCAGGCTCTTTATCGAAGTTTCGATGAGGTATTTAAAACAGTTTATTTTACAAATTAAACTTTAATAATCTAAGAGCCAACAATTGGTCTTAATAATACTATCTATAAAAGCCAGAGTTAAAAAAATAAAAAGTGCAAATTTACCTTTTTGGTTGCCAAAAAACCAAAGCAACAAAAAATAACTTCAACGTTAAAAAATCGAGAGCGTGATTTTGAATAGATTTGAATTTTTCTCAGAAAAAGTGCAAATTTACTTTAAATTTAAAAATACACATTTTTAATAATTTGTAAGTCAAAACTGGTTGCGGCTCATTGTACATTTAATAATATCTTATTAAAAAACAACTATGTTTCAACCAATTAAGTGAGACGTTCAACAAAATTCAGTTTTAATGCTACTACAAATATACCTAACAATTTTTTTTTGAATAAGTTAGAATGTTGTTTCAAAATTATTTTTCGTCAAATTAACGGAGGAAATTGTTAACTCCAAAATTGAATGTGAAATGTAATGAAATTAATAATATTCGGCATCGGAGCCAAATCATATATGAAAATTTTGGGTGTAATGTTGTTACCAACTAGGTTTTTTTCTTTGTGCCTATTTGAATAATTTATTTAAAAGTATTTGTTTTTAAATCAAGTAAATTCAAATTTAGCTGACTATCATATTTTAAATTATTTTTATTCAAATATCTTTTCAATTGAATTTAACATATTTTTTTCTCAGCAGTAATTTGAGATTTTCTGTGCATTCGTAGACTCTGTGATTTTGGGTCAAATATGTTCCCAATTTAAGATCTGTATCTGCAAGAACACTATAATCATCTTGATTGTAATAGGGAGAGCTCAAGCGTCTTCTGCACGACCGAATTTCAAGTAAATTTTTTGCTTTGCTAAACAAAATCAAAGCAAGGCAACAAGAGTTAAAACATGAAAATCACGATGGCCTGGAGGTACCCACGTATTCCAATTAAAGTGATAAAATCTGGGCATTCTGATCATGCCAAGAAGACCCCTTCAATAACATAGAGCAATGCTCACCTTTAAGATATATTAGCATTGTAGTTTAAGAAAACAACACATAAATGCCAACCTCTCCTTATTCTGCGAAGTAATCTTAATTGAATAGGTGGATTCACCGAACAAAGGGTTCAAATAATAGTCGCTATAGAGCCCTACTCTCTCCATGGCGCGGCGGCGGTATCCTTTCGCAGTAATCCCGCAGGATTAAGGGGGGGCCTGATAATTCCCGACTGCCACTAATTCAAAGAAGCTGAATCCCATTTGGACCCTGCTTCGGGGTAGACTACTGCTGGAAGGATGGAGGATTACAATTATATTATTATAGTCATGGTCCCTTGATTAACCTACGGTTTGTTAATTCCGAACGGAAGGGCAATGGAATTTTCAATCAATTTTATTTTCAAAAGAATTTGCAAAGTTTTTACTTCATATCTCTCAGAGACCTTTACTGATATTTAATTGGTTGAGATTGCTATGAAAAGTTTGTACCAAATGGGGGTGGGAACAAATGGATATAATGGTTCAAACTTTCTCGTTTCGAACCTTTATCCGCCTTCGTATTTTAGAAAAGTAAATTATTGAATGCTTGCATGTACTGGCAAACCCTGAGGAGATTTTGTTTTGAAAGGTTCGGGCCTTAAGGTTAAATATGCCTATCACACCTCCTACAAAAATGTCATAAACTTGAAGACATTTTTGAAAGCTGAATAATATAATTCAGAGACTGCACTTTCTACGTTCCTTGATTTTTCTTGTCACATTTACTTTAAAGGAATGAGTATGGGAGAGTTTTATTTTACGAGGAGAATATTGTGTCTGCAAATGATGTTTTCAAAGTAAAAAGTTTTGAAGAAGTGTTCTTTAAAGTATAATGTAGTCAATTTTTAGTAAAACGTTACCTTCATCATAAGGGTAGGGTCAGTTCGCCTGTTCGCGTCCATCGCCCAATTCGCGTCCATTTTACGGAAAAATCCTCGAAAATAAGTAAACTAACGCACCAATCAAACGAAAAGTCATTACCGCTAATACCTCAATGTATAAGAGGCACGCACACATGGACAAAAGGTCCTTGCGCCAAACCAATCCCGTTTAGAAAAAATAGTTAGTCCCGGCTGTTCATTAAGGCGCGGGATGTTTAGATAAAAATTAGTGTGCAGCGGCGCGTTCGATAGTCAGTTTTTTATTGTTTTATGTGAATTTTAGGATACATAGCTGTTTCTAGACTTTTATAATGAAAAAAGGAATAACATTAATTATGAATTTGCTTATCTTTTTTATATTTAACGAATAAAATAAGGTGGACGCGAATTACTACATCGAATTTACAAAACTTCCACTTTGCGTCCGCAATGGACGCAAACTATACCTACAGAGGATAATAATAAACCAAATTGCGTCCACTATTTTCGTTAAATACAATTGACTTGCTAGTCAAAATAATTTAAAATGTATTGATTACACAGCTACACAAAAAAGAAAAGTGGTCTGTACTTTACATGCGATATATGGTTTTCGATGTATTTTCGCGCGTTGAACACGAATCTGGAGTCAGAATTGAGCTATCACATCACAGTTAATTCCTAACCTCAAAAAACAGGTAAAAAGTATTAAAAATCCGGATAAATGTACAAGGAAAAATACAGGAATTTCGTTTTTTCTTATCCAGATGTGTATTTTTATGTAAAAGAACCCCGTGAATCCAAATCCACCGTCAGATTTGAGGTGGCACGTCATGTTTTTTTCCTAACCTCAAAAAATTAGGTCATAAATATTAATTTCCAAAAGTCAACCGATTTACACTAAATTCGGTGTGTGGGGGTTTTAGGGGTCGCTGATCACGAATCTGAAGTTTAATTGGCAGAATTAAAGATGGCGGATCCAATATGGCGGACGAAATTTTCGAAACCAACCGACCTGCGCCAAATTTAGCATGTGGGTGTTTCTGGATTCGCTGATCACGAATCTGAAGGGAAACTTGCGGAATTCCATATCCAACATGGCGGACGAGATTTTCAACAGTCGACTGATCTACGCCAAATTTGATATGTGGGGGTTTTAGAAGTCGCAGATGACGAATATGATATTGATTTATGGTCACAAAGTCTACTTTAAGGTCGTTCATTTGAGGAAATATGTCTTTCTATGCTTTTTCTTCTAGTAGGCATTGCCACCATAAATAACTTCATCAGATTCATGATCAGCGACTCCAAAGACCTCCACATTCAAAATTTGGCGTAGATCGGTTGGTTTCGAAAATTTTGTCAGCGATATTGGATCCGCCATCTTTAATTCCGCAAACTAAACTTCAGATTCATGATCAGCGATCCCAAAAACACTCACATACCAAATTTGGCGTAGATCGGTTGATTTTTGAAAATCTTGTCCGCCATATTGGGTCCGCCATCTTGAATTTTGCAACTCTAACTTCAGATTCGTGATCAGCGACCCCTAAAACCCCCACACACCGAAATTAGCGTAAATCAGTTGACTTTTGGAAATCGATATTTCTGACCCGGTTTTTTGAGTTTAGGAAAAAAACACGACCTCAACTCTGACGGTGGATTTGGATTCACGGAGTTCTTTTACATAAAAATACACATCTGGATATGAAAAAAAGAAATTCAAGTATTTTTCCTTGTACATTTATCCGGATTTTTGCTATTTTTTACCTGTTTTTTGACCAACAATTCTTCTAGTTGTATGATTAGACAAAATTGTTGTATTGTTTTGTTGCTTTAATATAGCCAATGCTGATCTTTAGCAATAATAATATACCTTGTGATTTTAGGGTAAAATTAACAGAACTGATTACTGTTTATTCTTAAAGGTGCAATCATTATTTACCTACTACTTACCTAATTTTAAGTTCAATCAATGTTGAGAAGAATTATTTTTATTTTTTAAAGTGATGTTTTTAATGATAATAATGTTGATTTTTAATATTTATATTCTTAAATAAAGAAATTGTTACAATACAATCTTTCTTTACAAATTCTTAAAAATATCACCCCTATATTCCTTTTCTAAGCTGGTGGACGCTAAATGGTCCACGGGTGGACGCAATTTGGATTCTGTGGACGCAAAGTGGGTGAAACGCCTAATTCTGAAGTTTAGCTATTTAAAAAAAAAACACAAGATGTTTCGAACAAAACTGAAAGTTAATCTTAAAATAGACTATATAATGAACACATTACATAAATTTTTCATAAAAATTAGTGTTGGGATATTTTTATTATCGCCGTCAAACTTGCCAACTGCACTAAATGGACGCGAACAGGCGAATTGACCCTATAAAGTTTATGAATAATTCATTTTCACTGCTGACAATTTTATTTTATGTTTGAGGGCAAATTTATCTGAAGTTTAAGGGTTTATGAAAAAATTGTAGATATGTTTTCCGTTTACCGTTTAACATTTACACATATGTACAATATCTATGTGTCTGTGTGAATATTTGTCATAATTTTAGACGATTTTTTCTTTCAACCTCTTCCAAATATACATATATTAGTCTAGTCAAATTAGGGGTTTCACCTCGGAATGAGAGATAATAAGCTGAAAACTTGTATACACCTTCATTTTAGCGTTTTAAAAGTTGTGTCAAAAGTCTCATAAAATCTCGTGTCTGCGTCGTAAGTTATTGAAGGTCAAAGGTCACAAAAATCGGTTTTCTGGAATTATCTCTGTTTCTACATCTCCAATGATGTTAACACCTACTATAAAAATTGTAGAGCGTAAAATTTCCAACAATTTTTGTTCCAATAATTTTTTCATGCGCTCAACCCTTTTTGAGATAGGGGGCGGAGAACGCGCAGTGTTCAGCCATACAAGCTATAATACAAGGTCAATAGTGAATCTCGGTGAGTAATACCTTGTATAAAGTTAATAAATCATTAAAATAGTATTAACAATGAATAATGTGTATTATTTATTAATTAATACATTGTATTTAATTGCATTTCACATATATATAATACATTTATTTAATAATATTTACCTACTTTGTGTAACTAAAAACTCATTAAATTAAAATTTCTTGTATATCTTAATTTCATATCAATTTTAGTACATATTTTGTATTTTAGTATTTTGTCTTTAAAACGTGTAAACTCTTAAATTTTTATTTTTCTATCAAGATTATAACTGGATTATAACCTCCCTAAATTGAGAAAAAAACACTGGTAAATAGTACTAAAAACCAAGTTTATGCTGACCAATTATACGAAAATGGAGTACGAAACTTAATATACAATGCTCCAAATGAGGACAATATCGATCATCTCCGATATACTCAGTTCGTTAAATCTACAAAGCTTCATAAACCTGTCCAGTTGTCTAATCTTCCGCCGACAAGTGCAGCAGCCCATCAGCATATAAACCGTGTCTATTACCAAGTTCAAAAATGGTTAGGACATGATTTAGAACCCCAGGAATGGGGTATTACTTAATACTATGTAATTGTAAGAATGGATGAGGTCCACGCTGCGGGTGCAGAAAATCGGGGTTGCAATGCACTTTGGCTTGTGGCCACTGTAATGGGCAAGCTTGGCTCAATGCTATTTCATTACAAAGCAACGCCGAGGAAGAGAGTGCATTCGACCCAAAAATGTTAGAAGGCCTAGAAGCAATGATTCAGGACGACGAAAATGATGATAATGAAACAGAAATTTCCGAACGCCCGGAAGATGAGGATGAAGAAGAAGCAACTTAATATTGTTGATCTTTGAATTACTTAAGATTTGTAAATTTACATAATACATATTATTCATTGTTAATAATATTTTAATGATTTATTAACTTTATACAAGGTATTACTCACCGAGATTCACTACTGACCTTGTATATAGCTTGTATGGCTGAACACTGCGCGCTCTCCGCCCTCTATTTCAAAAAGGGTTGAGCGCATGAAAAAATTATTGGAACAAAAATTGTTGGAAATTTTACGCTCTACAATTTTTATAATAGGTGTTAACATCATTGGAGCTGTAGAAACAGAGATAATCTCAGAAAACAGATTTTTGTGACCTTTAACCTTCAATAACTTACGACACAGACACGAGATTTTATGAGACTTTTGACACAACATTTAGAACGTCAAAAGGTGTATACAAGTTTCCAGCTTACATATTATCTCTCATTCCGAGGTTGACCCATTTTTTTTGCTTATTTGACTGGACTATATATAGAGTATGCTATAAACCTTCAAGAATGTAGGAATTAGGTTCTAAAGCAGCCTGGGGAATTTGAATAACGTCCTAATGAATGAAAATATTAATACATACATATATTTAGAAGGATATTTTATCCACAAAATACAGAAACTTAAAATAGACTTAGGATTTTCTGAGGAACTTGAAAAAGTAAGGAATGCAGGATAGAAATAGAAATATTTTCTCATTATTTGATGTATGCGGATGTCTTAAAACTTTTTTCTTCTATAAAGAGCTCATCTGATGTTTCCTCGTTGGAAATATATTTTGAGCGGTTGAATCAATGGCACAAGTTGAATGACCTAACTAAAAACTAAATTTAAGGCGTGCACTTTTCATCGATTATACTCCTTTTTAGTTTATTGCAATTCACTTTTTGGGAATATGCTAAATCCTCCCAGGGAAATTATGGATTATGGGGTGTTACTTGATACTAAATTAGGATGAGGCCTGCATATGAACTATATTTGCAATTGAACCTTTAAATTGCTTGGCTTTATAAAATGTGATTCCACAGATTCTCAAGATCCTTTGAAATTATTATTTGTTTCCGATTAGAATATCAAAGGTAATAGGCTTTTAGGTTTACAACTCCTTGAAGTAAAGAGGTGTAGATAATGGTTGATACTATTTTTTATAAAATTGGTTTGTCGGACTTCTTTGCTTTGGATGTAGATGTTTTTTTTATTTTTTTATTAAAAATAACTATTGTTTTTAAATAAAAAATAAATTAGATTTAAAAAAAGTATCGTCCATTGCTGTCTATAACTTTTTGCGGTCTTTCTAACAGCAGGTTGATTCTGCGGTGAACATTCTTCAAAGTAATTTAATTTAATAATTTTTCGATTTCTTCACAAGAGTGAAATTGCTGCGTAGATAGGCCATGCGTTATTGACTGAAGCAACTGATAATAAGAAGGAACAACGACTGGTGAATAGGAGATCTCACGGATGAGGTAGGTAGGAGATCTTAGTCAAAACCTTCCAATGTGTTCGATTTCACAACATGTGGCTAAGTGTTGTCGTGTAAAAAAAATCACCGTATCATGTCTTTTGGTATATTAAGGTTTAATACGATTAATTGTTTTTTATAACGATCGGCTGATATACACCTATCCTCCGATTTACACGGTAGATAGGCTCCTCAGGATATCGTGTAAATCGAAATCGGGATTTCGTATACGTAACACCGTGAAAATCGAAAATAGATTATAATGTGCATAATTAATTTAGTCTTTTATTTTATACGTATAAATAACAAAATACCAGTATGTATATAAAATGAGAAATATGTAAGGTAATTTATTATATATTCATTCATTCATATTAGTATAATATTCATTTTAATATATTAGAAAGAAGAAGTTAAGATCCTTAAAAATTAACCAAAAATTGAATTACTGTCATCTCTTTCATTGACTAAACTCAATAGTACTTACTGTGATTCTGGTTCGATGGTAGAAGAATAAGAGACAATCTCGAATCGACAGGACGTGGTAATGAAATCCATAATTAACAAATGTGCTCCGTTTTTGGTTAAATCTTTATAGAGCATTTATTAATATAGCGATGTTATCGACAAGCTCGTTCAACATTCAGGTTATGTTTGTAAAACTTATTATCTAATTTCAATCCTAAATAAACTATTTTTTAGACGTTTTTATTGTGATTGGAATTATAATAAAAAATATATTTAAAATGTTCACTTTTTAGAGATATTTTTCAAATCCCTTATTTTAAAAACCCTGTAAAAGCGAAATCGTGTAAAAAAAGTATCGTGCAAATCGGAGAATAGGTGTAGTTTCCCAGGACTTTAACAGCTCATAAAACAATATGCCCTTTTGATTCCATCAAATACACAGCATGACTTTTGTAGTATGAACATTTTATTTTGGTATCGATGTTGACGATGATGGTAGTTGTTAGTCTCTTTTTCCAAATTCTCATCTATTTTTCATCGCCAGTCACAATTCGATGTACAAATGACTTCCTTTTTTTGACTTTTAAGCAAGATTTCACAAGTCATCAATCGTCTTTCAATACTTCTTTCTGTCAGACGTTTTTCTATAATTTCTCGAGAAATATTTATTGCTGTTGCAAGTTGTTCTTTTGTTTGACTTGGATCTTCATCCAATAATCCTTGCAATTCTGTACCTTTAACTTTTTTCGGTTGACGCGAACGCTCTTTATCTTCCACATTGAAATCGCCACTTCTAAATCACCTAAAGACAGAGTTTGTTCAACTTAAGTTTTCATAAGCAAGCGAAGACTTTCAGTGGCACTTTTCTTTTGATTAAAGTATAAATAAAAGTAATATTTTCCGCAAATGTTGCTTTGTTGGAATCTAATTGGACTTTTTTAACGTAATAAAAAACTTAACTTAATTTTTCTTGTTTCTTCAACGTGACTAATCACACTTTATGGGTTATAGCAAGCACTTTAACTTCACAAAGATTATATTAACCAAAGTCCAAAACATTACTAAGCATTATTAAGCCCATCTATTAGAAATCCTTTAAAACTAAGGATCAAACCCAACATATCCCTTATCACAGAAATTCTCTTGGTCAACATGAACCTGCTACGTTGCATCTATCGTTTAAGGAGACTGGGTTGGTTATATAAAGCATATAAAACAATTGGAAATAATTTTATTGAAGAAAAGGAGAGAGCGAATTGCGTATATGAAAAAAGTGTTTAAACATATCGAAATCGTTGAGTTAATGGAGCTGGACTCATCGCATTAATAATCCAATACAACTTATTATTATTCTTTTCTATTTAATCTTAAATTAATCTATGACACAAAAGATTATAGGACGTTTATAGGCAAACATTCGCCCTTGTTTAGATATGGAGGTCGGAAATAGGTTACATCGCTGTCGTTTTTGGTTGGGCTTGACAGCTCTGGTATTCTGAACAACGTCTAGGCTAAAAATCTAATATTAATTCCCTGATATAAAAAATGGTAAAAGCTGACCTATTTTACATTGCCGCGAAATTGGGATCATGGATATGCAAATGGCATAGTACACAAAATCGTAGTAAAAAAGGTGCTGTTTACAGAATGAAACATTAACTGCCCACTGTTGCGGGCAGTCCGACGTCAAGGATGTCATGTCACGGAGACCTCATACGCCAGTTTCTCGACCAAATCTGTTTTGGGCTCAAATGGACAATTATTTATAGAGCGGCAGAAATTACAATGTTTGCTCGCCGTCATAAGCAGCTGATGAGGGCTGCGGCAATTTCAAGTGGAAATGACGGCTCTTATTTTCCCCGGCGAATCTTTCATCGGTCCTCGCCTCTGCTTGTTCCAACGCTGCTCAGAGGAAAATTGTGTAAAAGGGAATATTTCAAAGGGGGCTCCCAAGGGTCATCTGGATCCACTAGTGAAATGAGGTTGCGCGGAAAGAGCACCTTCTATACGTTCCAGTGCCGCTCGCCCTGATTGACATATTACAAAATCTGTCCGAAATTGATGCGTTATGCATGAGATAATTCCCTTAAAGGAGACCAGGTTTGAATAATGAAACCTATCTTTGTCATATGGCCCTTGCGACTGAAGGGACCAGGTTTATTGATGGAACCCGGCTGATCGATAGACATCCCCGGCTGTTCGCCCACTGATTTAACTTCAATTAGATGACAGATTTTGTATAATAAAAGCTAACCACAGGTCGCCGCCCGTAAAATACTCTACTCTATGCCACGTGTTTCGAATGTGAGGAAGTTAATGCAATAGGGGTGTCTACCTTCTTTGATGGAATAGTGGTGGATTAAAGCCATTAAGGGGGGAGATCCATTTACAACCTTCAAAAATATAATTTATTTTATTTAAAGGATTTAGAAATTCGTAGTGTTTCCGAAATTATAGCCTGTGAACTCTACTGACCTCCGCTCATATTGAGAACACGCAACAGGTAAATACGAGTATAAACAGATTCTTGGAGTCGAGAAGAATGCATTTTATTATCCCGACGTTTCAAATGTTGGTACTGTTGGTACTTGTTTAATTTTATTTAGAAATTTAGTTTCGGTCGAATTGTTTTCGTCTCCAAAAAGGTAATTAAAAACTCATAAATGGGTATTTACAATGAGTCTGCACACCATCTGGGTTGCAGTCGACGCCGTCGGTTTAATAATCCCTTTCGCTTTACCTCGCGAGGTAGCAGTAATAAAATGTAAGCATTCTAATTCGTCCCTTTAAAAAAGTAGGCGTAGCCTAAGTAAAATTTGAGAATTGAGATTTAAGAAAATACTTTAAATCAGCCAAAGAACTCGTGTGATTTTTTCGACTATTTTTGGTTTTTTGGATTTGGCCAATTTTTGAAAAATCCAAAAATGTCCCGACAAATTCTGAAAAAATGCACACGTATTCTTTGGCTAATTTAAAGTATTTTCTGTTATATACAATTTTCTTGTAAAGTTGATCCTTTTCGTGTAAAAAAATCGCGACATTTTTTATTACATTGCTATACATAATGGCCATTTTGCAAAAACTTAAGCAAAAAAAACCCTTCAAAACCATGTTTTGGAATATCTAGACATTGGGACCGCGATTTCTGGTGGTTATATGATCATTTAATAGTAGCAACAACAAGATAATCAACTTTGAAAAGAAAAAAGACCAACAAAAATTCGCAGTTTTTTTAAATAACCCAAAATATAATAGGGTTTTTGAAGATTTTATGCAAAACAAATGCCAGATTCTGAAAGAACATCCCTGAAAACCCCCTATATATGATTTTGGAAGAAAATCGCCCCAATTTTCTATTCGAATCGTACAATTGAACTTGGGTGCACAAAATTCTCGTTTTGCGCATTAATGGGTTAAAGTCCATGGTCAAGGTCAAGGTCAACCAAAAATGTTTATGGTTGTAATGACATGCCTTGATAACTACAAACAACTTTTGTGTTCAAAGATTTTTGTTAGGGATCTTGGTTTCCGAGTTAAGCGACTAGAGACTTCGTCAAGCGTACTTGGGTCTACAGCAAATGTCTCACACTTCACCCCTCTATATCTCCGCTACTAATCATAGGATGACCGGGACCCGATTTCCATACAATTTGTGTGGGGTCCTTTTAATTCATAGGCTTTAAATTTAAAATTATCGTTATGATATGTTAAATTGAAAACTACATGTTTATCTCACAATTTCCGTTGTAGATTTAACATGGCTACAGTATTTGTGGGCTAACAAGGCACCTACTCGTCATCACCGATTTCGCTCAAATTTATAGCACATGTAGGGCTTGGCTACAAATGAAAGTACCCGAAGTGGGAACTCCAGATGGCCAAGATTTACAAAATTTTATAATACAAAAAGTTTCACGCGGCTCTAAGTCCCATTCATTGTACCACTTTCCCAAAGCGGCGGATGGTGTAGTGGTGAAAAATTGCTTGTGATTCAGTGGTCACGGGTTCGAATCCTTGCTGAGGCTTTTTTTTTTAATCTTTCCCAATTTTTATAAAATTCGGGTCCGCTATTAAGCGAAGTTTAAATTTTTTATTTTTTTTATATATTTATACGCAAAAGGCATAGATAAGGAAAAAAATTGGGATTGCGGACTTTTCAGCAAAGGGTTGTAATTCAAGCGCATATATTACTATCTTAATTCATGCTCTTGTGCTATTCTGATGTTAATCGAAAATACATTTCCGCTATTATTAACAAAAGTTCCATGAAAGGTTTGTATGAACATCTTTGTGGCTTGAAAATCAAATTATTTTTGTCTGAGATTTAGTTGTTTACTTACATTTGTTATGTAGCAAAATAGATTAATAATAAAATTTTTAAGTGAGTATCATACACTAAGTAATACTATAGCTTTGTAAAACGCGCTACATACGGGCTTTCCTCAAAAAAATATATTGTAGTTATTTGTGGTAATTACCAGTAATTTGTGATGATTACCAAAGACTATTTATTCGGGTACATCCCATATAGTATGTATTACAAAACTATAGTATTACTCAGTGTATGAATATAAACAAAAATTTTAATGTTCTGCGTTTGCTATAGGCAGAAAATATGCATGCATTATTGGAAAGATTTTTGTAAGACTTAAAAAACAGTTTGGAGATTAGTGTCTTTCTCAATCCAGGGTGTATGAATGGTGCAAGTTATTTAGAAATGGTCGGGAAAGTTTTGAAAATGAACCTATCGCCATTGAAGCTGTGCAAGAGTGGATTAACATGCAAACAAAAGAATTTTACGCTTTAGGAAAAAGCTTCCCGAACGATGGAATAAGTTCAG
This sequence comes from Dysmachus trigonus, assembly GCA_949715965.1. Lineage (NCBI taxonomy): Eukaryota > Metazoa > Arthropoda > Insecta > Diptera > Asilidae > Dysmachus > Dysmachus trigonus. The sequence goes on from OX454322.1 coordinate 51,700,936, forward strand.
TTGAGTAACCGGAAACTATTTTGAAAAATAGTGTATATTTTATCTCGTATTTCTAATAAAAAATAATTTTATTTGAAAATTACTGTTTATATTTGAACCGCCTACGTCTTAATTATTGATGCGTAATAATTTTAAAAGATGCAAATCAAAATCAATATCTGTACTTACATTTTTGTTACTAACATGTTAAAATGTAACGCTCGCAAGCACAAGAATTACTACTATATAAAATCATTTCGACCTACACTTTGTTTCTACACTTCCTTTTGTTATTTTATATTATTTCCATAGTGATTTATAAACTGTTTCATTATATAATTTATTGGGTACATCGGAAAGTTCTTGCCGCTTTTTGTATTTTTTAGAAAGAATAGTCAGGAAGTTTCTAGAAAGTTTATAGTAAGGTATATAAAAGGCAGTGAGCCCTTGCATTTTACTGCAATCAATTACGATAACTTGCTGTCAGATTACCAGTAGTACGCCCTCAATATCGTAAAGTCCGTTGGAACTGGGCTGGGATATTTTGCCTAGATCTTTTACCGACCGTTTTTTACCTTTTCCGCCCTCTAAGCAATGTTCTTCAGAGTAAAATTTTTAATAATCAAGATGAGATAAGAGTCTTCTTAAATGAATATTTTAACTTACTGTCACTGAGCTCCTACGCTGATGGGATTAAAAGTCTTCCAGATCGTTGTCAGAAGGTCATTGATTGTGATGGAGATTATTTGATTGAATAAACTGTTTTATGAAGCATGAAACGAGAGTTTTAATTTTTTCCTTGAAAACAGCAAGAACTTTCCGTTCTAACCAACACATTGTTTTTTTTTTATTTTGTATAAATTCCCATGTGATAACATAACAAAGGTTAATACGGTCATTGAATCGCATAAAATCTCTATGATTCGATCTTGTAGGTAAATAATAAATTCATATGTATAGCTCGGTTTAGATTGGAGTTCAACACGTGCACAAAATCCTAGTGTAATTTAAGGCGAACACATTTTCATTCGCCTTCAGGACAATTACAGACGATGTTAATTAAATTGACCATCAAAGATTCAAGGTTTAACCATGTTAATATTCATACAAACTTTATAACCATTTGGAAATTTAAGATAAACTACTTAGAGCTAAGGATAACATTTATGATAAACTACTTTGTTGATACCATCCGGCAAGAACGTCTCCCAAATATTATCGTAACATCAAATTTAACGTCAATAACAAGTCTTCATCCCTTCATTCTTAGCTATAACGAGAATGGGCGGTTATGTTTCCACGACCGACGCACATCTTGCATATCTTACTGGAATAAAATCTTATCATTCTGGCCATTTTTAACTATGGCATCTAGAAAATCTATGCCGGAGAATTTATTTTTAATTGTATTTTAATGAATTCTTATTTTACAAAATATGACGGGCAATTATTTTTCATTTCATTTATTTAATTACCAACTTAAAACAAGCAATACAAAACACGAGACTCTTAAAAAAGGATTTTTTCAAAATTCAACCAAAAAGGGGTAAAATGGGGGTGCGTGATAAAACCGAATTCCACGCGGACGCAGTCGCGGGCAGAGGCTTGTGTTATAATAAATAATAAAATGTATTATATATTATGTAAATTTTAATAATCAAATAATTACTTTTTACAGAAAATAGAAAATTATAAAATAAAGGGGGAGTGGGTTAAAGGCTGTGTTACGGAGCGTTATGAGAATTGCGAAGGAGATTAAAATTCCTAAAAATTGGCGTTACGTAATTTATGAATGGCCCCTTAAAAAAATAAATACGCCGGGTAATTCAGGTAGTGAGAAAATAAATGAAAAGTTAAAAACAAAACAAAAATATTGATTAGTTAAGAACTAAAACCTACCCTTTTACAAGTATCCTATACATTTCGTTTGTATTTTTTCATCGTTTTTATTTCTATCAAACATGTTTAATCCTAGGAAAATTGTTTTTAGGATCTTGGTCTAAAAATTATATTTTTAGTTGTTTTTCAGGATACTAAGGCCCAAAATTCTTCTTAACCCTATACAAATTGTTTCAGTTCCAGCACGCTCAGAATTATGACTGAAATATTAATTTAGATTATTTTGAACGAATCCTATTTTATTTGAAGAGAAGGCGGATAACACATATCAAAAGTTATTTTAGTAATAAAATTTTTAAAAAAAGTAAGAATGCGAAGAGACGAGCAAAATTAGTTATATATACATATATTTAATTTTTTCACGGAAAATTTTATTTTACTATACATATTTTGTAGATTTTCTTAATCTGACCAGTTTTCTTCATTTTCATCAAAAAGGTCATGGACATAATAAAAAACTAACAAGGAAACGTTCTCAAGTGTGTCTCACCGATTTTGATGAAATTGAAATATGTTATAGAGTATCGAAAAATAAGAGACACGTATTTTTTTTTTTATCTGCGGATACGCACATTTAGAGGATTCTTTTATTTATTGTTTTTTATTTATAAATATTGGAGTATTTTTCAAAAGTTTCTCCGCCATGTTGGATCCGTCATTTTGAATTTTTTAAATTTAACATCAGATTCGTGATCAGTGACTCCAAAAACCCCTTAATACTCGTCTTCACGAAAAAACTGATATCTAAAAAAATATACATCCTTTACGTATAAGTGCTAGGGGTTGTTTACCCCCTTGAGGAGCTTTTTTTAGAAAAACCCAAATACAGGTCAACTTTATTTTTCAAATTCGTATGTAAAAAAATATTTTTTAATAATTTTTAACTAAAACTGTTAATATAAAATCGTTTTTCTGCAATAAAAAATAAGAGTTGTCACCCCCGGGGACCGGATTACTTACAAAAGGTTATTATATTTATGAGACATGATTATCATTTTGTTTCATTCGAAAAAATTTATTAGAACTTGAAATATTTAGCGAAAACAGTTTTTGGGGGTAATCTTCACGGGTGGTTTTAACCCCCCCCCCCCCCCCCCCCAAATGTGCGTATCCGCAGATAAAACAAAATATGTTTTTCGATACTTTATAACATATTTCAATTTCATCAAAATCGGTGAGACACACCTGAGAATGTTTCCTTGTAAGAGGAGATTAACCAAAATACATAGGTCTGAGATATGGCCATTAATTCATTTTAATAATATTGATAACAACAATTGCAAGACATAAAACAACAACAATTGTCTTAAATTTTTAGAATTTTTATGAGCTGAGAAAAATTATGAAACATATGAAAATATGCGAGCTATTGGGATTTCTTATTTTGTAACTTTCATTTATGGCGACGAACAGAAAAATATCAGGTCGAGTGATTTATGAGTATGACCATTTTCTTCTTATTACACAATTTTTCAAAGTCAGAAATCGTAATTTTCTTTAAGGTCACGTGATTAGCAATATCTTAAACTTTCTTACTCGATTGATAAAAATTACGAACTCACTCTTGATTAACCATATTGTTATAACTTTTTGCAAGGAGTTCAAACTCATTTTTCTTCATTTTCACTTTCTCCAACTAACGTTGAGTTATAGCGCGCAAGTAAGTTGTTAAATTGTTGTTTCTTTAAATAAAGTGAGGTTGTCGAGTGGAAAGATTGTTGAAATTAGCCACCAAAGAGTTTTTTGTTTTTTCATAAAAGCTGTACTCTTTAAAGACGTTGTACATTTTTAGGCATTAGTACAAAGTACCAATAGGGGATATCTAAGGGTTTCTATATCGAATAAAAATAGTAGTAAAATTGCTTGTTTGTTCAGGACTTATCTGGACTTTGGAGCAGCACTAAAGCTGAGAAGCAATTACCATAAAAAAATGTTAGCCGGCATTGTTCAAGCAGTTCAGCAAAATGTTTTTGTAACGAAACACCTGTAGTCGCATAGGTAAGGGCTTTATTTTATTTCCTCGCCCGATTTTTGCGATAAAGTGCAGTTTGCGAATGCCTTTCTAATGCGAGTTTTTGTGTGGTGAAAATGCAGCAGGACAATTCCATATACCAAGGAATGCAGTTTCTCCGCGCCGGATGAAGAAAGAGTTTAATTTCCTGTGTATCATCACGTACGGCCCCCTTCGCTATCAGGGACGAAGTTCAACAGGTAAGAATTTGTGTCGCCATAAAACATATGCAATGACATAAAAACCACTAACAAAGACATTGAGAATTAGGGAAGTTATGCTGCACTTGAAAGAGCATTCAGGTTGTGCTGATCAGACTGTTGCTGCAACCCTGCCTTGGTTGCACAGGATGGCGAACTTTCCGGGAATCCAATGGAAACCTTGAGGGGCAATTTTTAGACGTCTAAAGTTTCAGTGCCTTGCACACTCTGGTTAAATTAATATATGTCAGGCTTTATGAGCAAACGTGAAATTAGGTCGTTACACGAGTTTGAAGTTAATTAAGTTCTTCAAAGCAATGGTGCTTTGGCTGCATTTTTGTACAAAGTTGGCCGTGCTAGTTCAATAAAACTGTATTCGCAACTTCAAAAGTTTATTCGTTAAGGGTAATTCAACCAGGCATAAAGCAAGTTTATATGTGAAATATATCCTTTTGAGGAGAATATAAAGGCTTAAATATGGTTTTGACACATGTTAACCGCGCGTTTTTGGGGGTTTTTCGTGTTTTTGGAGTTGGCCCAAAATTCGGAAAAAATCTGAAAAAATCAGAAGTATATTTTTCAACAAAGTAATATCAAAAAAATTGACGTTGTGGAGGAAATGAAAAATATTTAGGGAAATAATTACGAAAAAATGCACATGATGATTAATTTTCTTTTAACCCTTAAAACCAAATAGCCATGGAGAAAAAGGATTTTGCGTATGAGGCCATTGCGACTATCTTAACAAGCGGTACCCTTTCGCCACGAAATCTGAATCAAATTGATGCATTTCATAAATCTAGTGTTTATATTGCTTTACATTTTCAACTAGGAAAGTAATAAAATTAAACAATTTTGGAAATCTTGTACGTTGTCGTTTATTTAATAAATATTTAACACATATGTTTGTATACATATAATCTCTACTTCTTTTCAGCGCCGCAGTGGGCATAATATTGGTGGAGATCTACATAAGGGATTCAAAATTTACATATTCAACTTTTTATGAATTTGTTTAAAATTTATTATTCATAAATTTTATAAAACATGTATAAATAAGCGTGCACGAGCAGATAGGGTTTATTGTTTCTTTTTCTGCTTTAACACGCCTTGAACTCGCTTTTTCGCCCTAGTGCATTGGGAGGTGGTGGAATAAAATTTGTTGAGACCTAAAATTGGTGGGGGCCAGTGCCCAAAGTGTCATCACGTAAATCCGGCCTTGCTTCTCCTAAAGAGTATAATTTGGCTTTAGATTTATATTTCTTGGAATACCCGAACAAAAATATCTAAAAGGAAGAAGAAGGCAATAACACAGCCGACCGAGGTCTGCACTTTGAATGTTTTATTTGGTTGTACGGAGTCCGTTCAGCGGATAAATTCAGCCGCATCAAGGCTCTGCTGCACCACGGCCGAACCAATTTATATGGACATACTATATATTTACACGAAGTGCAGCCACCGTTCATTTTTAGTCGGGTAAATTTTAAAAAATTTGATGAAAGTAATTTAAGGTATTTACTTTTTAATCTCCAAATGATTTCACATAATAATTTCTCAAGAAATGTATTCCGGTACCAAGATGTTCTATTTGTCTTCTCTATGGTTCTATCTTAAACTTCAATATATACAGGATTTGTAATACAATGCATATGAAATGAGAATTACTTTTTATTTTAATATTTATATGTACATATTTGTTAAAAAATAGTGACTTATTAGTTTTCACATGGGACGCTCTTTATGTGCAAATAAAATTTGTAGTGTCTTTTTAACAATTTTCTACGAAGTAAAGGCCACTTTAAAATGTGCCTCAGTGGCGCAGGTGAAATAAAAAAAATCAAATTCGGTTTTAACATACTGTGAGCGGATCACATAAAATTACTTTTTTATATTTGTTTGCAATGTTTCCTTGTACTTTAGCCTGCGCAGGCATTTAAACCATCATGTGTTGGGGAAAATCGTGGGCAAAGAAAAAAAAAAAATGTGCACTGTATCATACATACATATCGCTCATTAAATGCAATAACGTCATAACTCAAAAATCATTATTGTTGAATTTATTTATACGGGTGGACTAAATTTCGTATATACTTTTAACTGTAAAAACGTCATATCTGAGCTTTCATAATTCGCGGCAAGGGAGAGGTAGTTTTGAAACTATTTCTTACTGAAATAACAAAGAGCCTAATCCCACTAATCCCAGAGCCCGGCGGAGAGGGAGGAGCTGGAGAGCGCGGCGGGCAACATAACCCCGGACAATATAGTCGAGGTTATGCTGCAGGGGGAGGATCTCTGGCGAAGGGTCGCTCTTTTCGTTAGAGCGATCCTGCGCAAGAAAGAAAGGGCCACCAGTAGGGAGCGGGAGGGGTGGATCGCCCGGTGAAAGGAGGGCCCCCGGTGGGGGCGGCCCTAAATAGGACTCCACCCTGAAGTAATGTCCAACAGACGGTTCCGGGGTGGAGGTCCTGCGGGCGGGGAGTGGGATTTTAGCCGGTAGGCCTGGGTAGGCTGGGGAGTCCGGCGCACGGGTGTCTTCGGACACCTATGGTGCATAAAGCATTTCCCCTTTCCCTTAAAAAAAAAAAAAAAAAAAAAAAAAATCCCAGAGCCCGCCCCACTTCTTTTTAATATTTATGTCAATGACTTACTTCTTTTTTTTATCTCACTCACGAATCCTGTTCTATGCTGACGATGCTAAGATTTTTCGAGTTGTCTCTTCTAGTCAAGATTGTGATCTTCTAAATACTGACTTAGACGCCCTTTTCAAGTGGTGTTATATTAATTCTCTTCCACTTAACATTAATAAGTGTACAGTGGTACCTCGATATACGAGTGCCCTAATATACATATGAGTGTTTTGAGATACGAGCCGCCGAGCGGGCGATATTTTGCTTGAGATGAGAGCAAGATTTGAGATACGAGGAATCGCACACTACACCGCTGCACACGACCCCAACATGCTCTTGGGAATGTGGGAGAAAGTTGTAGAGTTCGTGGATAAAAATCACCCCGAAAAAGTTGCAACTGTTCGTGCATTGGAGTTGTTCAACGAAACTTGCCTAACTCATTTCCGCAATATCCTGAAAGGGAGGAAAAAACAAACCTCCTTAAACAGTTTTTTTAAACGATCCGCAGGTGAAAATGAGCAAAGCTTGACGAAAAAAGCGAAGACCAGTGACGAAAAAAAGCGCTTCCGTAAGCACTTCACTTTTTCTTTTATTATGTTTTTATAGAATATGTATTTGTTATTATAAATAAATTTTTCTTCTTGTAAATACATTTTTCTTATTCAAAAACACTTAACAAAAACAACTGAGCTGGTGTTTTGGGAGCTGGAATGGATTAATGGCATTTCAATTAATTTCAATGGGGAAAATTGCTTTGAGATACGAGCAATTTGACATACGACTAAGGTTACGGAACGAATTAAACTCGTATGTCGAGGTACCACTGTACTTATATGTCTATTTGTCGTAAAAAAACTCCGATCGTGTTCGATTATACTATTAATGGCTGTGTTTTGGCAAGACTGGATAAAATTAAGGACCTAGGATAAAATTAAGGACCTAGGTGTCAAGTATGATAGCCGTTTGTGTTTCGATGATCATATCGACTCAATAGTTAACAGGGCTAACTCGACCTTAGGATTTATTAAGAGATGGGCTAAGGAATTTCAAGATCCTTATATTACGCGGCTTCTTTATTGTTCCTTTGTTCGTCCGATCTTGGAGTATGCTTCCTGTGTCTGGTCTCCATTTTACTCCCTTAATATCAATCGTATTGAAACTGTTCAACGTCGGTTCTTACGTTTTGCTCTTCAGGGGCTTTATTGGAGCAACCCAGTCATTTTGCCTCCTTATACTGATAGGCTTAAATTAATCAAATTAGACTCACTCCAGCTTAGACGTCTTATCTCCAAAACTGCTTTTGCATTCGAATGCCTGCAAGGAATTATTGACTCTCCGGCTCTGCTATCGTCTTTTGATATTCTGGTTCCGGCTCGCTTCCTGAGACACCCGGGATTTCTTAGGATTCCTAACCACAGGACTAATTATGGTCTTCATGAGCCAGTAACATCAATGTCTCGCTGTATTAACGCTCATTTCGAGCATATTGATTTTAATTTGACCAAGAGTTGTGTTAAGGCTAGGTTGGTTTAATTGATTTAAATGTACGTATTTTTTTGTAGTAGTCAGCCTTTGGCGAATTGTAAATAAATAAATAAATAAATCTTTGAAATGCATTTTATGAAAAATGACAATTTTTGGGTTATGATGTTATTGTATTTAATAAGCGATATTGTACCTTTTTGGAAAGGTAATAAGAATGGAAATGTTATAAAAAAAATAAACATGTTTATTAATTACATGAATTTTGGAGAAAATTAAGGAAAAACCTGAATTTTAGGAAATTGTTAAAAATTTTTTTCTGTTTCGTGACTGTAGCTATAGTGGTAGGAGGTAGATCAACATAGTTAGCATTTTTGACAAAGGGACATTGCAATAATAGTGTTTTGATGTGAGTTTCATGTCGCTGCGTTGAGTAGATAAAAAGATAAAAATAAAATGATGATTTTATGAAAATTCCGAATTTATAAATCACCCTGTATCTCCCAAACGATTGAGATGGCTCCCTCCTCAATCTGACATACAAGGTTTTGTTTGCCTAGGTGAGATATACTACCTACCTACTACCTACTCATTTTCGCATACGCTATGTGATACACCCGTATAATTTTTAAAAAAAATAAAAAGGTAAGTAAAATGATGAAAATTGCATTTATTATTATTTTTTAAGTAATTATTAATTTCGCTCTCTTTTTGAAAGACCAATCATAATACTAAGTGTTTTTATATATTTCATGAAAAAATAATACTGATTTCCTGTCTACTACTCTTGTTATAACAGTATAATTTTGTTTTGGTCAAGATTAAAAAAAATGTTAATGTGTGCACATGTGCGTAAATATACGGACAGAGGTGTAGAAAAACGAAAAGAAATCAGTCTAAAAATAATCCAAATCCGTGCAGGAAATGTCAGTGCAAACGTAAGTTGAAATTTCGATTATGATCATTTTTATTGAAGTAATTTAGAGAAAAACGTAGTATTCTAGCTTTCCTTTCTGAATTACTTTACAAAGTTACAAATATTGTAGTATTTTACGTCTTAATTGTTTTGTGGTACATATTTTGATTTGTTTCGTGTGGATTTAGCATTTTATGGAAATATACAACATTTTGCTTAAGGGGGTAAATACAATTACACGGGCAAAAATTACGCATTAGAAAACATTTTTTTTCACAAAGAAGGTTTAATGCAATCACTATAAAACTTTGTACACTTGTTAAGGTATAAATGAGGAATGTAAAAATATTTTTTTTTAATTTTTGAAAATTCTGCGTTCGGTAGAAGTTTTTGTAAAAAATCGATAATTTTCACTATTTTGTCAGCCATTTTTGCATTAATAATTCAATTTTGCAACAAAAAATTCCAAAACAATTAGGCTTACAGACAAGCCTAAGGTACATATAAAGAAGAAACCCTAAAAATGTCAACTAAATTGGACAAGTAGTTTTCGAGTAATCGTGGTTGCAAATTTTAAAATTTTGTTTTGAGAAAAACGCGTTTAAAGTTTTGAAAACCTACTATGCGCTGAATAAAACGTTCTCGAAAAATGAAAAAAAAATATAAGTAGTTCGATTTTCGACCTGAAACTTTTTGGAGCGTATTCTACGGGAAATTTCCTAACTTTTTAGAGGAAAAAATTTTTTTTTACCTTCTAATTGTATGTATTTACCCCATTAAAAAAACATTTCATTGGTTACTTGCATCTGTAATGGTTAATTTTGAATTTTGATAGACAGTGTATTTGTCACTTTCGAAATATAATATATTATACTACTGCTTTGTAAATGACTTTCAAACGTTTTTCAGGTACAATGAAATGTATGCGCTTTAGTGCAAACTTCTAATTACAATAACGTATATACTATATGTGGCACACCGTTGTGCTATTTAATGACATAAAAAGAATTTATTAATCCAAAAATATATAAAAAAAAATTTTTTAAATTCAATCAATTATTTTAATTCGCGAATTTTTATTCTTGTGGATTTTTAATTAGTGAATTTTTATTCTTGAATTAAAATTATGTTCATAATTTATATTTATAATGCGCTAATTCTGTGTGGGTGAGATTGCAAATGCCTACTTTATATACCTTTTTATTACTTCGCAGTGTTGCCATATTTCTATTATGTATTTGAATTTTTATTCTTCAGTGAGAATTTTAATTCAAGAATTTTTATTCTTGAATGAGAATTTTAATTCAAGAATTCCTATTCGTGAATTTTTATTCTTGAATTAAAATTACGTACATTCATTACGTATACACATAATTTAGAGATTTAATTCAATAATCAAAATTATGTACATAAATTTAATCCAAGAATTTTAATTTAGAAATCTTAATTTACGAATTTAAGTTCATTATTTTAATTCAGACATGAAAAATCAAAAATTAAAATTACATACATAATCATAATTCATGAATGAAAATTATGTACATAATAAAAGTTCATTAAATTTTTCTTGATACAATGATAATTGATTTCTGTAAGTGACATTTACGTAGTGTTGTAATTCTAAATCAACGATTTGACTTGATATTCGAATATATTTTAAATTACGAATTTAATTTTCACCACAGTATCATAATAATTCATGAAATTCTTCTATTGTTAGAAAGCCTTGAAGTTAATTAAAATATTTCAATAAATATTTCATTTTATTTCATAGCAACCAATCCTACAATATAATATTGTAACCTATTAAAATATAAATCCATTGAATGATTATTTTGTCATAACATAAAATAATATGATAAAACCATGTGAAAGCATAATGAAATTAACAAATAATATGTCTATTCAATAATAATTCAGTGCTTCTACTATCTTATCCTAAATACTTGGAATTAATTTTGTGATATTCATAATTTTAATTAATTTTTGTTATGTTAAGATATAATATAAATATTACGATGAATTAGTTTTTTTCATTTTAAATAAATTATTTATTTAATTTTTCCACAACAAAGTGCTCGCTATTACATAACCAAATGGCGTATTATATACGTATATACCCGCCTTTATTTGAACTTCAGCAAACAATTGATGCCTACAAAAAGTAAAGATTAAGTCGAAGCAAAAGTAATCTTAACTAGGTTGATTTTTTAGCTAACATCTCAAGAGGTTGAAGTCGATATTATTAAATTTTCGGTTAAAAAGGCAAGTTGGCTAAAACATACCATAATTGGTTTTGTGGTTAGGGATATGGAAGAAGTCATAGCCCCTCAAGGAACGACTGGAGACGGATATATGAAATGAATTTAGCAACTCGGGGGAGTTGATTGCCCCTTGAATACAATCAAACACAAAAACAATTCTGGCGTTGTTGCGTCTCTCCTCGAGGAGCAGAGGAAAAAGCTGAATTCGGTCTGTATATGGCGAAAGGAAAACTGGGTTATTCCAATGGAGACCATGAAAGGCGAATTGAACGAATTTCCGCTGGACAGCCACGACACGATTAATGTGAACCACATAAAAAGGATACCAAACAGGAGTAGGTTCTTTTAGATGAAACGGACGAAACTACAGTAAAGTAGTTTCGTTATATATGAATCATCAAACTCTTTCGCCCATCTTTTAAGGAACTCTAATATAACATAACTCTTAGCGACAAAAGCGTCGATATGCTAATCAAAGGACATGCGAGCATTTAGAACAACTCCCAAGTCTTTGGTTTTGTCATGTCGAGTTAGTGAATATCCAGCTAAAGTATAAGTGAAATGCCAAGTGATTTTTTCCGCGAAAATTACATTAGAGTTCATTTATTAATATTAAGAGGGAGGCAATTTTTAGAACACCATTTAAAGAAGATGTCTAAGTCCAAATTTAACATTTCAGATTCCCTGTGATTGGAAACAATATAGAACATTTTGTTGTCGTGTTGTTCAGAATCAAAGATGCATTATTGTTATAAATTAACATTAATAACGTTATCTTATAAACACACTCTAATAGCTCCCCGCAACCTGTTAGACATTCAGAAGCAAAATCATAGAATAATGGAATGTGGAAGTGTTACACAAATATCCTTAAAATATAATTAATTCCACTTAAATGTGTTCCTTCTGCATAAATCTAGCGCTCGATTGTTATTAGCACTTCCTTAAACGAGCCGTAAATTAGCTTTGAATTGGCCATTAACACCCATGGCTAGATGGGATCAAATTAAGCTTTAGTGCCCTATAGTACAAAGTCATGCTATGCGCACGGCAAGGCAAGGCAGTGTCATATGCCATGAGCCATATTCTGAGCACACTAACAAATTTAAACTGCCCTTGGTCCTTAGGGAGACATTACACCTACATACATAAATAAGTTCGGGACAGAGTGAGTCATTGATTCCTGTTTCCAAGACTAGAGGATAATTTGCAATAACTTTAGAGGTTTTGTGGTTCTATTACTTCGGACCATAGACGAAACTTTAATATTCCCAAATATATGTAATTCAAATTTCTTAGCGAGGGGGTCCACCTGCCATTGGTCATAAAGCAAGGCAAAGTACACTAGGGAGCAATTTGCGCCAGGTGTCGTTGAAAAATGTTCCTCACTTAGATGGTAATCTAGATTGTGTATACTAAACTTTTACTTCAAGTAGTTTCCTTCCAAGAAGATATCACTATGATATCGTTGTGCGGAGTACCCTAGGGTTTTAATATTATTCAATATGAATGACGATTTTCGAATCAAGTTTGAAGATGGTGCACTGGATGAAGAAGAAGGAGAAAAAATGGGGAATTCATAATGTAACCTCTGCCGCATCTACAATGGACACTGATGATGTAATGAGATCATTGAGACATGGACCTTGGTATAAAGTGCTGGGACCTCGCAGTTAAGGAAACTTCTTTCTCGTGGAGAGCTTGTGGAGGGAGGGTTGGGGGAGGGAGAGGATCTATTGTTGCTATAAAAAGCTTCGATGTTAAATTCTGTAGGATTAAATTGACCGAAAATGTACACACAAAGGGTTTTCATCGCGTTACCGAAAAGTAACCCTCATTTTACCAGGAATAGAAGCTTCTGTGTGAGCGCTCAATTGAAGTGGGAGTACACGCCCAAAACCAAAGAGTTAAGCACAAAGTGATTTGCAATTTCGCCCAGTCGTCGAGTTGAAAGACCCACGTCGACCCAGGAAGCTTACTTAAGTGGCAACCAATCGTGCTAATGGGACAGGAAGTGACTAGCAAATTTCCATTTAGCATCAGCTCTGCTTTCATTAAGTCAGAATATCGATGTTTTTTAGCTTTTCCTGCCCAACTCCGGAGCTTTAATAGGGTCTACAAAAGAGGCAAGTAACTGCACCGGACTGGTCAAACACGAATTGAAAAGGACCAAAAAAAAAAATTAAATTACACTTCAGTTCCATTTGCTTCACCATCAAAGTCCTTTTTGCGAGCAAAGCACTCATTCATCTCGGGATTTTGTTCCCATTGTGAAAGCAAAGTTACTCTCTGAATTTGATTAATAATTCAGAAGATCCAAAGAATCCCTATTTTTGGGATGAATCGTAAAAAAAAAGAAAACAAGTATGTATTACCCGCTAAAAAATTTCTTCTTGGAAAAATACTCTCACACAGACAAAATTCTGCATCTGATGCTGCTTCGTACGCACAATGCGTATACACTCAGAAAAATAAAGTCGGTTAATGGGAACTCTGTTAATTTTTATTCACTTTGTTTGTTTGTTTGTTTTGTGTTGTTATGCAAACAATCCCCGACAAACTTAAACATACCTAATCAGTTATAAGCGATTTTAACTTCTCATATTATTACCTAACCATTTTTTTTTAATCTTCTATCGAATTTAGTAAAGCGTGGTTAAAACGTACCATTTTCATAATTCATCAAAATTGTGAGGTTAATTTTCACGAAGTTCTTAGTTAAAAAACAATTCAGTCGGCATTTCGTAGCGCAACTTAGCAAAAGAAGGTTGGGTAATTATTTACTTTAAGGTCCAACTCCCTGATGACCATGCGCTTGATATAGGTAAGTCATTCTGGGTGCTCTAAACTGCCCTATGGTATACAAATTAAAAATATGAGCCTTCAAAAATACATTTCACTTTTGTTGTTCTAGATGAGATATTTTGTATTTACTTTTATGTACTTTACTTACACATTCATTCCTTGCTTTATTTCATCAATATTACGAATACTAATCAGTTACTCGTGTTCAGTCGTATGTGCAAAATGAAGTCGTATAACTTTTTCCGATTAATTGATAATTATGATGAATTGCTCTTACTCTATTTTAAGCTTCATTTATCTGGAGTCGATGACCCTACAACACATCCCAAGGTAAAGGTCATCGGAGAGTTGGGCTTTAAAGTAAATAATTATCGAAGGTTGTTTTGGCTTGCCTCTTTTTTAAATATTTTTCTTAAAGGGACCCGGTGGTCTAGCGCTCGAAAATTTGAGGTATTTTAGGATTTTTGATAATGAACAAAGATATTGAAACTTTTTAGATATATTATAGTACTCATTCTGCATACAAAAGCATATTTTTTTAAAAAATTTAAGTGTTTTTTTAATTATGGTAAAAATGGCTCTAAATAACACCTCCTTCAAAAAAGGGACTTAGGTGGTATGGTCGATTTTGACTGGGAACTAGAACAAAACAAAAAATTGAAAATTGGCAGATCGACGCGCTTTTGAAATTGAAACTCTGAAAACAGGCCTTTTTCTTATCAATTTTTAAATATAAAAATAAACTTGTTGAAATAAAATTTTGATTCTAGTACTCGCCATAGCCACTGGTGTTCTGAATAACATATCAACATTTCAATTCACAGCACACACAACATATCAAATTTTCAATTACACAACACCATTAAAAAAAAGGAGTTGCGAGATAAATGAGTTCAAAGTATGGATAACGACTGACCGTTCGCTATCTGCTAATAAGGGTGTAGTACCTGATATAATATCAATATCCTTACAAAAATATGACAGTATATTTTTGGAAGACTATACTTTCGAAATATTAAATCGAAAAATCGATATTTTGAAAACTCTAGAACACCGAGTCCCCTAAAATGACTATTTCGTTTCTGAAGTTTGTCATTTTATAAAAAAACAATTATTTTCTAAATCTTTTCAGTAAGCACTAGTGTTTCATATTTAGAAGATATCGACAAAATTCCATGTTGATCGATTGAACAGTTTTTGAAAAGACTTATTGATTGATATTTTTGAATAAAATGCAAAATTGTTAATACTTGAACCAAACAGAAGCAGATATGAGGTATGTTCTGAAATGCCCTCACATCTGCTTACGTGCTACTTACGAGGGAAACACAGGAAAGTGGCATATGATAACAATGCAGAGAAACCGTGGATGTTTTAATGAAAACTATATCTCAAAATTAATAGGACAAACACCAAAAGCGTGAATCATTACAATAAATTGTAAAAATAAAATGTCCAGCGCCAAGAGAATGAATAAATTCCTTCTACAGAATAATGGATACAAAGGCTATTTTTTGCGAACTACATTGCCGTCGAAAGCAAATAGAAAAAAGCTAGGGTTATAAAGGGCACGCTGTTGTCGAGCAACTATAAAAAACAGTCGCTTCGAAATAACATTTGGGAATAGCACCCAAAAGCTGGAAAACACTGCACACGGCTATTGTTCGGTGCGCTAATAAAAAGATACACTTGCTTGGAAAGGACAATTTGCGAGATTGCACAGGGAAAGTAATAGCACGGTTCACGTTTCGTGATTCAGTCATACGTGTAATTGGCCGGACCATGAGACGATAACTTTAACAATTGATTAAAATTAAAGAGAGGGAGATAACATTTTCGTGCAAATCAATATTGGTCCTTCAGCTCCTAGAGAAGTAATCTACTTATAAAATATGAATAGCCAATTTTTAGGGCATAATGGACGAGGCAGGAGAATGGAAATTTCGTTAATATTCGAGCAGAATGGTGGACTCCAATATCGATTGAAATTTGAAATGGAAAATTTTACTTTTACAAACAGATTACGGTTCAATGAATGCAAATGGAAGCGATGAGCCGGCATTAAGATTACTAATTTATTACTTGCGAGCAGTGAGCCAATAATTGAAATAGAGCAGAGCAAAACATAACTCCAGGACATACTATGTAATTAGAAATTTTCGGTCCCATCGCGCAATCATCTGTATGCTTTAATTGATAAATTTCGAGGCTAACAAAATCGGTAAATATTTGCAATATTTCAACCTTTTGGGCAATACGTTGCCTGATTATTATTGGAGATGAATTAATTAAAATTCGGAAAATTGGTGAACAAGTGAAACTTTGCTGATGAAGTTTCCGATATGAATTGATAAATTGAAATTAAATTGTTAACCAAGGAAAATTGAAAAAGTTTTTTAAGCCTCACAAGAATTTATCACTTTTATTGAATTTAGGAATTGAATTTTTTATTTTTTAGAATTGTACCGCTTACGTTAGGCTATATTATTCTAGTTTTATTTAATAATTTTGAAAGACAATAAATGTTTCAGAACATTCAAATTTGCGGATCACATAAGGCTGATTGTTAAAAATTTATCATAAAATAAATGTTTTAAAATACTTAATTTCAATGCAGAGATTCACATGTATCATATTACACAAATTTAATGGTTTTTATACCTCCCCCGCTTTCCCCATGCTTTCTCATATTATAAATTCCCTCTCCTTGAGAGGTCACATAACCTTACATACATATGTAGAGAATAGGATTTGTAGGAAAATCTCCATATATGCACAGTAAAACATTAAATTTTGTTCTATAAAGTAATAAATTCTGGCCCATCGGCTGGTTTCTTTTTAAAAATTCTATAAAATGAATACTGCTCAGTATTTGTAAAAGGTGTTTAGTTCATTGAAAAGAGCAAACCTTCCGATTAGTTATAGAATGTTATTTCATTCAGCCTATCCTATTAACCCAATTTTGAAGCACATTTTCGATGCTTTGGAGCCCTATTTCACGAATAGCTCGATCAATGTTGTGCTTGTCTTCCTAAGTCGCTTCTGGATTGTTAGCCTAACATCGATTTTGAACGGCATCATATAAAAAAGGCACATAATATATCTCGACCGAAATTTCTTTTCAAAATCCGCACTGTTTCGGCAACACAGCACTTACTTTAACAACAATATGGTAAATATGATACATTTATATTATGTAAATAAAAATATCATGATAAAAAGGGACATTCATTTTAGTACATGTGCACTATCTATCTCTATCTCTCGCTTATATCACTTTTCAGTTAAGTTGATTGATGCAGAGAAAACGAAGCGAAATTTAATGAAATGCATTGTGCTTAAGTAATAAAAATAAACATATTTCCGTGATTCCCGAGTGCAATACTGAAAGGATTCAATAGAGATTTTCAGATTATAAACTTTAGAAGGAAGCTCCTATTTAACATTAGAGAGCTTCAAATAAAGTAAAGAAATAAAAAATAGGAAAATATAGATTTTGTTAAATTGCAGTAAAAAGCTACGTACTTGTTTGGATTGGCGCAATTTCATCAAAGTCATTTTAACGATCAATAAATATATTTTTTATAGATTTCTAAATAAATATATTTAATTTATCACAAAGCTAAAATTATATTGGTGGCCAGCAGTTAACTGCTGGTTATTAAAACCATCCGTGACTGGCTTTCTTAATAGTTCTGCACATTTCTGCGTTGATTTACTATTTATCCATTGTAATGTAAATTTATTTTGAACGAAAGAATGTTTAAAGGTGAAGCTCTTCCCTGATTCATTGATGTTAAATTAAATTACATTAAATTTTTGGTTATTTTTGCCCACACGTAATGTAATTTTACATTAAAACAACTTTAAAATATTTAGGAACACTGTGCTCCACTTCAGCTTCTTTCGGGAATTTTAAATCGGAAGTTATAGTCACGTCACTGTAGAATCAACATGAACGAATTCACGTCCTAAAGCCAGAGCACATATTTTTCCGTTCTATCTTCGTTCCTGCGGAGCTAACATTATTATTTTATTTTATTTTGCGTGATTTGTATCAACAATAGCGGACTTTGCTTTTGAAGCATTTTTCAATTTTTTCGTCCCGAGCTATAGATATAATAAGGGTTTGTTTGTATACCTCCTTTCTAGTCGTTTGCTCATGACGAAAATCCTTTTTTGATTAATTCTGGGAAGCTTTGTCCTACAAATTTAAAGTTGTTAAAACTTATATTACGAAACTTCAATTAAAATATATAAATTATCACTAACTTTGGAAGTAATAAATCGTTTTCGTGTGTTTCGTTCGTACCTACTCGAGCAAGAAGGTAAGTAAATACCCCATGGGGTTCATTCTGATAGTAATGTAAGGTATAATAGTAAGCATTTATGTTCGCCTCAGTTCGCATCAGTTTACATTAAGTCCGCCTTTATAAATTTATAAGGTGTCATGTAACCTATAAGATTTATATTCAGCTTCATAAAGTTTGTCACATTAAAGTATTGATGAAACTTTATACGAAATGTGAGTATTTGTTTATAAGCTTTTGAAGTATCATACGGATAGTAAGTCGATCTAGTTCTTTGAAATGAGCGCATATAATGCTATTTCTAATATGTATCGTTATTAGCTCTATCATAGGACTTTGATATATTGGTTAACGCATTTTTTTCAATGGTCACTGCTCTCGTCGTTTTGGATAGAAAAACTCTTTATTGTGATACCTCAAATTTGAGTACGCAAAGATTAATACAAAAATTAGCCTGTTTGAAGATGTACATATCAAAACAAACATTTTGTTGTGTTGTAGATTAGCCTTTTCATCACGAATTAATCTCTAGAACTCTATTAATTTTGAAAAGGACTAACAGACGATAAATATCAATTGGTAGCTTAAATTTTATCTATTCCAATATTCTACAAAGGAAAATTTGTCACTTTAAAGCTTTTCACTTAAAAAAGGTACTGATGGTTAGTCAAAAGGGTGCTCTATCAGTTATTACTAAAAGGTAAGAACAAGAGCAAAACAGAAAGGGTTCGAGTCCCATCAGGATAACGTCAAGCCTTTTATACCTTATCTTAATCGCTTTATTTGACAGGGATACACTTTTCGAATTACGACTTACGAGCACAATGGGAACAATTTCAATTACTTACTTAGATTTTGGTGGGATGAGGATCATTTTCAAATATTTACTATTAAGGATGTTTCCAGATGGAACTAACTTGATGTTGTAAAGTGCTTTTCTTGAATAAATTCCTGAAGAAGAGATTTATTTTATGGTGCCGTGAAATGAAGCCAATGCAAAATAACGTCAATTGATTTTAATTCCCTTTTTTTCGGTAAAACTCCAATTTCCAATTCAAGAAGGAAGGAATGTAAAATGGATTATTGGAATTAATCTCAGTTGACTTTCTTCGGAAAAGGGAAACTCAGTGTTAATACAAACGATTTTAGTGAAAAGTACCGAAATTACAATACTGGTTGCACTTCGGAAAAAGCAAATTTTAATCGGTTCTTTATCTTACACGTTTCTCATTACACTTTTGTTTCTAAAATTTTTAAAATAACTATGAACAATTCTTTAACTTCAGCTCCATATTTGTTCTTATTTTCTACGTATACACAACGAAATTTTAGAATGAGCACGTTTCAAAAGCAAAGGATCTTACCAACAACAATTTTAAATGTCGCTATTAATTTAGTGGCCACTTAGACGGCAATTCCACTATTTTTTCGTACCAATAATATCCCAAAGTAGTAAAGCGCCAACTATAATTCTTGTTTCTAGAACTTTCTTACAACACTAAATTTGGTCCTATAATAGGTGTATGTGATACACAACCAATTGCAGTTTTTAAAAAGTTGATTGAAAGAAAATTATTGGAAAGATCCAAACATTTTTAGTACTTAAGCGATGAAAAATTTAAAAGTGGAAAATGCTGTCTTCTATTTTTATCATACACTCTAAAAACTGAATGTCACACTGATCTTAAGAGCAATTTTACATTTTATTATGTACAAATTTATCACGATCGTAAAAGTACACATTTTTGTTGTAATTAAGCAAACAATTGTGAAATTATACAATTTTAAAGCTTTGGCTGTGATATTCACTCAATTTTGTAAATATTGTGTGATTTTACACCAAATTGGCGTAAACGTGCACATGAATATGTAAAATTACTTCAAAATGACGTAAATGTATGACCTAAATTCTCTCATTCAAATAAAATGAATGAGTAATCACTTTGTGAAGGTATTCTTTAAGGGGGTAAATACAATTAGAAGGTCAAAAAAATCGATTTTTTTTGTTCCTCTAAAAAGTTTTCCCGTAGAATACGCTCCAAAAAGTTTCAGGTCGAAAATCGAACTACTTATATATTTTTTCTTCATTTTTCGAGAACGCTTTCTTCAACGCATAATAGGTTTTCAAAACTTTAAGGGGGTAGTCCAGTGAAAACAACTGTTTTTTCAACGATTTTTTTTTCATATTAGAAATTAATTTTTATTAAAAAAGTTTTTGACATATGATAGTACAACTATTAAACTACACAAAAAAAATTTTTTTTTTTTCGATGAGTCATCCCGACAAAATGGCCGCTCCAAAAAAAAATTTTTTTTGTTGGCGGACGTCGAATCTCTGCAACGGTCCATTGGAAACAAAAAATTCAAACGAGGTTTTAATCTGTAGAACATTGGCTATCGTCGGAACTAGAATTATTAATTTTCAATAAAAAATAACAAAATGGCGGCATTTCGAATTTTTCGGGTGTTTTTCGGATGCTTAATTTGTTTATAACTTTGTAAATAAACAATGGATTTTAATAATTCTAGTTCCGACGATAGATACACAATCAAGAAATATACATCTACATTTTTAGACCAATCGGAGCAAAAGACTCTGAGATCTGACGTCCGCCGAGTCAAAACATGCTGTTTTGAGAAAAACGCGTTTAAAGTTTTTTTTGCGGAAAAAAGCTAAACAAATTAATTTTACCTTAGTCAGCGATACCTTCTCCATAGATAACGCGATGCCTGCTCCATACATAACTAACCTTAAATACAAAGCAGAAGGACCTAGACCGTTATAAACCGAAAAAAAATGGGCGGAGCAAACAGAAATACAAGAGTCCTCCTTGCTCCGAAACACGCCAGGGGACCTTCGAGCGCTCGGATTACACGTCTCTCGAAAACTCTCTGTATCTTTAAAACTATTCAATATTTTGCTTAGATATTTTAAGGGAGTATTTTCGAGGTGTAGTAGAGTAGATTTAAGTAAAAAAAAAATATCGAAAAAAAAAATTTTTTTTCACTGGACTACCCCCTTAAACGCGTTTTTCTCAAGACAACATTTGTAAAATTTGCAACCACGATTACTCGAAAACTACTTGTCCAATTTAGCTGAAATTTTTAGGGTTTCTTCTTTATACCTAGGCTTGTCTGTAAGCGTAATTGTTTTGGAATTTTTTCTTGCAAAATTTAATTATTAATGCAAAAATGGCTGAAAAATAGTGGAAACTATCGATTTTTTACAAAAGCGTCTACCAAACGCAGAATTATTATTATTTTTTTAATTTTTGAGGTTTACTGACAAATTACATGTATATTTAAGCCAAATTTTTTTTATGGGCTGTTACAGATCAATAACACGACGTCCAGAGTGGTTGCAGTTTTTTTTGTAGGTCAACTTCACGCCAGCGTACAGCCGCCATTTTGTTTTCAAAAATTAAAAAAAAATTTTTTTTACATTCTTCATTTATACCTTAACAAGTGTACAAGTGTGCATGAAACCTTCTTTGTGAACAAAAATGTGTTTTAATGCGTAATTTTTGCCCGTGTAATTGTATTTACCCCCTTAAGGGAGACCACTAATGTGACCGCCTGAAAAAATGTGATTTTTGGAATTTTTTTTAAAGACAACTACTGCATGGAATGTTTTAATATTTTAAGGATATATTTGTGGATATATAGTAAATACATGATAACATTTTTGGACCAAAAATTTTAAAATTCAATGAATTATTCGCAATTTCCAAAGGCTCCAAAAAAACAAGTGCCCCACTGCTGCAGTTATAGAGACCTTCACATTGCGTGAAATCAAAAAAACCGAAAAGTTTTTTATACTAGAAGGTATTTCCCGTGCCACAAACCTTTAAAAAAAATTAATTTTACAAAAATGGCGGAGTTTTAACAAAAAAAAATTCAAATTTCGCGCGAAAATTTGGTGATTTTTGGCCTGCCAAATTACCTTTTTTTTCCATCCGGAAAACTGGAGGTTTATGGCACGAAGAAACATGTATAAAAGAAGTTGCAATAAGAATCGAATCGATCGGATGATTTGTCTTCGAGCTACAACTACAGTAAATTTGAAAAAAGTAGTTTCGAGAAAAACGTGTTTAAAGTTTAATTCATACATTTCTCAGTACCTCGATACGATGAGCGACTACTCTTTAGATGGCTGTAACTCAAAACCTATTTGAGATATGCACTTGAAATTTTAGTATGTTAATTTTAAAGGTATAGACAGACTATCGAAATATGCAAAAAAAAAAAAAAAAAACAATTTTTTTTTTTTTTTAAATGTCACATTAGCTAAGAATGTTGAAAATATTTTGTTTAAAGGGTGTAATTTCTATTAAATGTAAAATAACTAAATTAATGGACTTTAAAAAATGAAATTTTATATGTATTCATTTATGCTGATATTAATATTTTAATACAAAGGCGAGAAAAAAGTGTTTGTTATATTATTTTTATGTACCATAAGTTAATATGTCTTAATTTTATGAGTTTATAAAATACTTAACAAACAATAAGCTATTCCAAATTTATTATCAATTATAACCTTCTTAATGCTCAACAAGCCGGATTTAAAAATCATTACCGACCTCTTAAGGGGTTAGGTGTAGTCAAAATTTTCTTAAAGTATAATATCTTAGAAATATTCTCTGAAAATTTTAAGTAAATCCGACAAATACTTTTCGAGTTATTCGATAATTAACAAAGGGTTCTCGGGCGCTCTGGAACATCGGTATGCCGAAAAAACCGATACTGCACGTGTGAAAGTGGCAGATAAGCGCGCTAACGACAACACTCGAGAAGGTAGAATGCTACGTAGACAACATCAAATAGATATTTTGGAAGCTGCCCAGGAATAGATGACTCGGTGTAAGTAATTAAATAATACGTATTACTTTACGTAAATTGAGTGTAAAACTTCAAATGCGTTTTTCTCAAAACTATGTTTTTTGAACTGGTGACCACTCTAGCTCAAAAACCGCTCGGTAGATTTTAATGAAATTTATACAGATTTTTGAAAACATAAAAAACTAGTGCCTGATCGAAGGATTTTTTTTTTTTTTAATTTCGATTTTTTATAAACAATTAACTCTTGATTTTTTCCCAAAAATCTGGAAATTTTTTTCCTGAAGCCGCCATTTTGTTAATTTAAAAAAACAAAAAAAAACTTCGATCAGGCACAAGATTATCTATTAATAAAACTAATTTTTTTTGTCCAACTGATTTTCGATGAATATCCAAGGATAAGTGATGGTCACCGCAAGGCGCTTCGGTTGGAATTGGATCAAAACAAACAGCCATAACTTTTAAAATTATTAATTTTTTTTTCTAAAATTTCTGTCAAGTCAAGTCGAAACCTTATTTAATAATGCTATGTTTTTACTTTTATAAAATAAAATAATTTAGTGGCAAAAAAATATTATTTAAAATTGTCATTTTTTTATGCCTCTGACTACACCTAACCCCTTAACGGGGCACTGTACCCTAAGATACCACCTTTAAAAGATAGGTGTGGAGGATGATGATACATGTCACTTCTGTCTTGAGGAAGAAGAAACAGCGGAACACGTACTCTGCCAATGCCCAGCCTTTCGACAAAGGCTGGAACACTTCGGAGCATCCCTCATAGAGCCGGAAGATGTGCCGAATGCGACTCCCCAGCACACCATAGCCTATTTTAAGGACCTTGATATGGAAGGGGTTTAAATAAAAGGGACTAGCACAATAGATCTTATAGGTCGCGCTGCTATTCGGTAGGCACTGGGAGTGCCTTAGACGACCCGCCAACATAATAATAATCACCTTATTTCTACTATTTCCTTTATTTTATCCAATTCATTAGAGATACCGTCCGTGTCCTCTAAACTGTATTGTAAAATTACTATATTCAAATAAGGAAGGTATTTCATTTCGTTCCAAAAAGGGAGTAAAATTACACTAAATTTTTTTAGACTGTATTTCCGCAAAAGTACTTTAAAAGATATGTAGAGTTGTTTAGAAGCCTTCAACACTATACATACATACGAAGAAAATGTACTGAAATACGTTATGAACCCAGAATTTCTTTACGCAGCGTTTAACTAAATATACTTACTCCCGGACTGGGCAGCATATACCCTTATACTAAATTCACCGGCGTTCAACGCACGCACGATTGAATCCTCAAGGGAGTTGGTGTAGGGTATTAGTTTACGATGGACAAACCATTGAATCTCGCCCCAAAGGTAGACAATAATCTGTGCGGGCACGGAGGGATAAATAAAAAATATATGTAAAAAATTCAGTCTTTCCTATAAGTTTGTGTACTTTTACATCTCACATATAGAACCTAGGTATATATTTTTGGTAAGCACCTTTGGCAAAATATCTTATCGTTATCATTGTTTTGTTGATGGGGAGATTGGTCCGTCTTGGTTGAAGTCCTTCTGTACATCTTCATCAATCATATCAACGATCTTTTTAGCTGTTTTCTTGTCAAATAATATAATCGAATAAAGCTATTAGACGAATAAATATAATCGAATAAAGCTATTAGGCGCTAATTACTTTTTTTGATACTAAATAATACAAATTAACAAATTCAGATTCGCAGTAATGTACGAAGGGATTTCTTATAATTTTTTTCCTTCCTAGAATGAGAGGAATCCCTGATCAACTCTTAATCTATTAGCATATTTTTGTCTATTTTATTTAATTTTTTATGCCACACAACACAGTAAGCTACTTAGAATTAAATCGCGTTATTCGATACAACCGCAACTAAGCATTCTATTAAATTAATCATCATACGAAAATCGTTATTGTTATAAGTTTTTAATTAGTGGGACATTATTAGTTAGGTGACAGTTTGCTAGAGTGTTATTTGTAGGGTTCAAAGTCTTTATTATACTGAGAAGAAAGACTTTCATTAAAATGATGTTTTCTTGACGTTAATCTCTGAAAAATGTTAATGTGAAAAAATATATTTCCAAATTGCACCCAAAACTGTTCAACTGATATTAGAATTATCTTAACATATTCAACTCGGCCGCAGCGTGGACCATCAGCATTGCTTTTATCTGGCGGCATGAACCATTGGTGGACCACACCTAGTTTTCCCTGCAAATAGAGTTGTTTGTGCACCTGCTAACAATTTCACTAAACTAAATAAGTTATAAGTTGGGCATTCACTTTTTGTGATAAATTAAACGCAAGCAGTGAATGAAGCAAGTGACGCCAGAAGAATAAGCAATTTATAATCTTGTACTCTCGCCCATCATGTAGACTTCGAATAAGGATGCTGGATTGACCATTTTAATGAAATTCATTTTACTGGTTTAACATTACCTTATCATATTGATGGTTACATTCTCATATCAAAAAATACTATGAATCAATCATATTGAATGAAAGTAAATTTTTACTATTTGACTGTAAAAAATTTGAATTCTATATAAAAAAACTATTATTTCCTCAACAAAACCTATCAAAATAATATTGGTATTGAACTTTGTAACTTTTATCCTAATGAATAAATTATTAAATTGCTTCATTTTAAACAACATCACTTATCAATATACTTATTAGTAGAGATGCCACGAATATTCGGCAACTATTCGGTATTCGGCTATTCGGCCACTTTTTTTCGCTATTCGGTATTCGGCCGAATATGGTTAACTATTCGGCCGAATACCGAATAGCAATTTATTTATTATTTTCTTATTACTAGCTGTTTTCCCGCGACTTCGTCCGCGTAAATTATAGCCCATGTCCTTTCTAAGGCTCTAGAGTATCTGTGTACCAAATTTCATTTAAAACGGTTCAGCAGTTTTGGCGTGAAATCGTGATAAACAGATTTACTTTCGTATTTATGATAAAATATAGTAAGGATTACCAAATAAATCATGAAAAAAGAACTCAAAATATTACTCACAAAGATATATTTATTTAACCAAAAAAAAGAACTAACAAATTAATATTTAAAATCTACCAGTGGTAAGTTATGATGAATGAAAACTATTTTTTCAGCGTTTGTTGATAGCAGACGATTGCGTTTTTCCTCATAAATTATACCTGCTTCCGAAAACAGCCGCTCACTATACGCACACTGCTACCGGGAGATGATAAATACATCTTAGCAAATTGTAAAAGGGTTGAATATTGTTTCGCGTTTGCTGACCACCACTTGTAAGGGTCTGCTGTCCGATCTAAACGAACAGATACCATGTAAAAATCAAGTTCATTTGCAACAGAATTTTTCTGTTCCAGACCTTCATCTGAACGAACATTTTCTGCAGCGACAGTTGCGACTTGTCGCCCGCGGAAAGTACTAAGTGTGGCCGAATATTCGGCTGCCGAATGTTCGGCGCTTCGGCCAAGAACCTCGCCGAATATTCGGTATTCGGTATTCGGCCAAATTACTATTCGTGGCATCTCTACTTATTAGTGATGACTATTTTTCAGAAACTTTTGAGTGGTTTCGGTTCAAAAGATTATTTTTAAAAACAGTATATAAAAATCTCAAAGTCTTCTAGAAAATTACATAACTTCTAATAACTTTTCCTTTAAAATTTTTATAATGTTTAGTATAAATTTTAAGTTTTTAGTTCCTGATTCAATAATTTTGTTAAGGGATTATTTCTTAATTTGACATTTTCAAAATTTCAATTTAACCATAAGAGGTACAAAATAATATGAATGTAAGTTCAAAAGTAAAGTTACGATAACTTTTATTAAAATTATAGTATTCATGTCAACAAAATAACGTGTTTCTCTATAAACGATAATCGTAAAGGAAAAACGTAAATTTTCGGAGATTTTTATCAAAAAATTTCTCTGATTGTATATTAAATAACCAATATATATTTTTTTATTTCGATTATTTGACAAATATACTTAGAAATAATGTCAGTTGAAATCCTTTCCTTCTTGAAATGTAAATAAACTCAATTGACTTTAATTCTCGGTTTTTTGTTTGAATGAATTTGAATGTTTTGAAGTCTGCGTTGATCAATACTTCGTATAAAACCTTAATAACATGCTTGCTTTGTTTGCATGAGATAAATGTTGTAATAAGCCATTTATACGAATTAGATAAAAGGAAATTCCCTAAACGCAACTATTTATTTGAGGGTGAATATGCAGCCAAGAGCCTGTTAATCTCATAAGGATTTCTATTAATACCTTGCCCGCAGAAAACCAATTTTCGTTTCTAATTAATTATTTCGCAGGATTCATCAATTTAATGATCTCAGCGTTGGGTAAGAATCATCGTTGCTTTTCCAAGATTCGCTTCAGATAAGAAGGGACAGTCGGCATCGATAAGTCAATTTGTAGACTTCACGTTGTCTTAAATTTGCGAAATAATTAAAGACGATTGACATGATATCCTCAATTCTGCGACAGTTGTGATGTATGAGTTTTGCAGTGTAGTTTATTCGACTGGAGATACGAGAACTAAAGTTATTATCTAAAACGCCACTAGAGGAAAATGCATCAAATTTGAAGGAGACTCATGTTTCACCTGGCAGAGTGACGATGATAAATGTGGCTTGAAATTGTTGTCTTTTGTACAAACAATAAACTTCTCTCAGATAAATTTGGGGATAAAGTTAAATCTCCTATGGGAGAAGTTGGACAAACTAATGTGCTGACTCTTGTGGAGGAGTCTGATAAAAATTGATTTATTGTAAAGTAATAGATGTAAACAGATCACGCAGGTGGGCTGGGCTGTAAAAAATAAAGAGAAAATATAATGCCTTACCATCATCTAAAAATCCTGATGGAGGGTGATAAATTTTACACGTTCACCTTTGTTTTATATTTACTTTAGCTAATGGTGCAGTTGAATTCACATTTTATTTTTATGCATACCTACCTAATTTATATTGTTTCGTGATTTATAAATCTCAAAATCCAACGCTTTTGGAGTTTCATCATTCCGATAGATAGGTCTATAAAAATACATGTCAAGGAGTGAGATCTGGTGAGTAATGTGGCTACTATATTCCTGTTCCCCTACCAAAACGGGGGTACCCTGGGTCAATAACTCGATTGCTCTAAACTTGATTGATGGCTTCTAATACTTCTTGTGTGCAATGAGGTGCTGCTCCGTCTTGCATAAACATATAACGATTTTGGTCTCTAACATCCTTTTGTACGTCCCTGCTATGATGGAAGATTCAAAGAAATGCAGGTAGATAACTTTTATTGACATGGCTGTTCCTAAATCAACTTTGTCTAAAAGGTTAGCTCACTCATATTCACTAACGCTGTCCGCTCTTTTTACCACGGCTAAAAACCTAGAGCACCTTGGAAGATCGGAGAGGGCTCATTAATTTAATTGTCACACATTTCCATGGGGCACCCTGTATGTAATATACGGCTAAAAATTTGAAAAATATGCCAGTAGGTTTGTTGTGAATTTTATTTACCTTTTCGAGACAACAATTACACAGGCACACAAAAAAAACAAAATTTTCGGTTCCACCGACCAGACCATATAGACTTTATGTTTTTGGGGTCGCTGAGCCCGAATCCGAGGTTTTTTTAAAGGTCATTTTAAGGTTAAGCAAAGAAATTATGAGCGACAGGTTCCATTCAGTCTCTCTATAAGTTTTCGAGGTCACCAAATTCGAATCTGAGGTCCTTTCGACGGTTGGGTAAGGCCCAAGGTCAAAAAAGGTCACTTTAAGGTGAATTTAGAGTGACTTGGGGCAGAAATCGAGAAAATTTGCAGCAACAGGTTGCAACCAGTCTCTATACGGGTTTTTGATGTCACCGAATTCCAATCTCCGGTCCTCTGGACGGTTGGGTAAGGCCCAAGGTCAAATAAGGTCACTTTAAGGTCACTTTAAGGTCAATTTAGAGTGACTTGGGGCAGAAATCGAGAAAATTCGAAACAACAGGTTGCAACCAGTCTCTATATGGGTGTTTGATGTCACTGAATTCGAATCTGGGGTCTAAGTATAAAATATTCTTCGATCAAGGGTATGACGTAAAAAAACCTCCTACTCCGGCATTTCTCGATTTCTGCCCCAAGTCACTCTAAATTGACCTTAAAGTGACCTTATTGACCTTGAGTCTCACTTAACCGTCAAATATATTTTTTCCTTTTTAGGCAAGAACTTTTGTTTCTAGAACAGAATTAAAAACAAATACAGAAATTGTTTCTAGAACAGAATTAAAAACAAAAATACATCAGTTAATCAGTACAACGAAGAAACAACCTTCTTGCTCTTCAAAATATCAATAAAATTAACAGAAAATCCTCTTGTTCTTGCGAAAAAATATCACTTAAATAAAAATACGCTGATTTCTTACAAAATTCGGTCATATTGTTAAGTTGGTGACTTTTAATTTCTCGGCATATGGGTGGTGTTCTTTGCGCAGTGAGGTTGCACAAAAGTTTTAACGAACTGCTTTTCTTGTAACATTTTTCGTAAATTTGAGAAATGATAAATGCAAATGTCTGCTTAAATGACGAAGCCCGTCAGATTCATTAGTAGAAGTTCTTCTCTTTAACAGTCTTGAGCACGAGCTGGAAAATCTACTCATATAATAGGGTTGCAAAGGTTGTTACTTAAATTAAATTTTATCGGTCAAAATTCTCTCGAAATTCAGACAGTTTTGGGAAAATTTCAATTGTTTCTAAAGCACTTTCCTTATATAAAACAACGTAAGAGTAAAATTCTTTTTTAATGAAAATGCGTTATTTTTTAGAGAATATTTCACTTATTTGTAGAAGTTTCCATTCAGTTCAAGAAACTTTCTTTTAACATCAAGAATAGCGTAGGAAAATTTTGTTTTTTTCTAGAGTTATACACCTACTTTTCTTCGAAGTTATATTTTTAAATTTAAAAATAGATATATAATTTTTACTTATTATTTTATTTTTAATGTATTTTTACAACATTTGCTTTTGTTTATAATTCACACTTCGGGATCGACAGCAAGATTCACAATAAAAAAGTCAAAACAAAAAAAGTACATGATTCATAACACAAGTGAACAAATTTAAAAAAAGCTTTTGGATTCCGAGTTGTCAATGTTATTTTCTTGCTTCCAAAAGCATGGAAAAAGTGCCGTTATTTTATTTAAACTTTGCTTTTGTGAAGGAAAAATTGGCACTCGTTTGGATAGTTTGACCCTCAATTACAACTAAATGTATGGTGCGAAATTTCTGATTTTTTGCAAAAACATTTGTCATACTTCAAAATACAGTATAGAATTTTTTTTTTTGGTTTGTTTCCAAAGTGGTGATTGAAATATGGCGTCCAAACAGTTGCAATTTCATGGGACGTTTTATTGAAATGAATTAAAGATTTTTTAGGGTCGCTGATATTAATCCTCTTATCAAAATATATAAATTAAAGCTGGTAGGTCTAATATAACTGCCGAAAATTTAAAAAATGTTAAATTTCCTATCTTGGGCACAAAAGCAATGTTTTTAAAAATCATGTCGATTTTCTTCACTTGTAAGACGAAAGCAATTAGAAATGACCACACATTAACCCATTAATGCGCAAAACGAGGATTTTGTACACGCAAGTTCAATTGTACGATTCGAATAGCAAATTGGGGCGAATTTCCTCCAAATTCGTATATAAGGGGTTTTTGAGGGTGCTCTTTCAGAATCTGGCATTTGTTTTGCATAAAAACTTCAAAAACCCTATTATTTTTTGGGGTTTTTAAAAAAAGTGCCGATTTTTTTGGTCATTTTTCGTCTCAAAGTCGATTCTCTTGTCGTTGCTGCTATTGAATGATCTTATAACTACCAGAAATCGCGGTCCAAATGTCTACACTTTCTCAAACCATGGTTTTGAATTTTTTTTTTTCGCTCTGATTTTTGCAAAATGGTCATTTTGTACAGCAATGTAATAAAAACTTCGCGATTTTTTTACACGAAAAGAATCAACTTTACAAAAATAATTTATATGACAAAAAGTGCAAGACAATAATTAGCCAAGGAAAACATGTAAATTTTTTTCAGAATGTTTGGTTTTTTCGATTTGGCCAATTTTTGAAAAATCCAAAAATGTCCCGAAAAATTCTGAAAAAATTCACACGTATTCTTTGGCTAATTATAAGCAATTTTGTCATATAAAATTTATTAGTATAATTCGTCCTTTTTGAGTAAAAATATCACCAAATTTCATAATAAAAAAACTTGGTGATATTTTTACTCAAAGTTTGTAGAGTTGATCCTTTTCGTGTAAAAAAATCGCGAAGTTTTTTATTACATTGCTGTACAAAATGGCCATTTTGCAAAAACCAAAGCGAACAAAAAAATCAAAACCATGGTTTGAGAAAGTGTAGACATTCGGACCGCGATTTCTGGTAGTTATAAGATCATTCGATAGCAGCAACGACAAGATAATCAACTTTGAGACGAAAAATGACCAAAAAAAATCGGCATTTTTTGAAACAACCCAAAAAATAATAGGGTTTTTGAAGTTTTTATACAAAACAAATGCCAAATTCTGAAAGAGCACCCCCAAAAACCTCTTATATACGAATTTGGAGGAAATTCGCCCCAATTTGCTATTCGAATCGTACAATTGAACTTGCGTGCACAAAATCCTCGTTTTGCACATTAATGGGTTAATCAGAACCAAAAATCGTGTCGACTTGTGAATTGGCCCTATAGATTGGCGTTTATAGAGACGAGTCGCAAATGATAACTCTCAATTTTATTGACAATTTCAGTCGTTAAGGTTTTTTTCCACGACTTGTTGGCGATAACCCATAAAAATCTATGTAGATTTTTTACCTATATCCTGTAAATAAACAATGAATATCATATTTGCCTAATTAAAGTTCTCATACAATTATTTTGCTGCTACAGAAGAAACAATTCAGTCACCGTTGGAGGTCCCAATAAAATGCATGATTTCAGTTCTTTAGCAGGAAGTGTTATAAAGTTGTTGAACTTAGATGCTTCAATAAATCCGCAAAAGTCTTCTGTGCTGCCGTAAAATGCAGATTTGCTCTTGTTCTCCGTCGTTATCACTTTCAAGAAAAAGTCCTCTAGTGTATATTAATAAACATTCAAATTCAACGCTTGAAATCTTAAAATGGCATTTGATATGTTCACATTCGTATTTGTTTATTAAAAATTCAAAGTAATATAACATAACTCAGGTACAATATGGCAATACTTTAAACTCAAGTCGAGTCCTTACTTACAACCGTCATTATAATCACGACTATTATGATCATCATGATTCATCAGCGGGTGCAGTCACCACAAATGCATTGGTTCAAGAGAGTTTTTCTTCATTGAGTAAAAT
This sequence comes from Dysmachus trigonus, assembly GCA_949715965.1. NCBI lineage: Eukaryota > Metazoa > Arthropoda > Insecta > Diptera > Asilidae > Dysmachus > Dysmachus trigonus. The sequence continues at coordinate 51,733,693 of OX454322.1, forward strand.
AAAAAATCATATACTCATATGTGTTGTATTTAAAAATATGTGTAGTTAAAATGTTCATATTAATTAGGCTGTAACTGATAACACAAATAACAAAATTAATAAATATTATTAAAAAAAAGTTTTAAATTTGGTGCATGCTTGCCTAATTGTATTTATTACTGACTTTATCCCTTCATATAATTGTCATACTTCGTTTAGCATAGTCCAAAAAGTGATTAAAGGACAAATGCAAAATAAACCGAGAACGTATCAATTAAAAACTCCATCTGTTGAGTTACAGGTATTCGAACTTTTTGCCCTATTTCGTTTTGTTTGTTTTCAATTTGTCGAAGGTAATAAATTTCAATTCGATTTCCGGGATAAAATTAAATCTGATTCTGGTGCAATATGTTTTCCGTTAACAAGCCAAAAAATGACTTAAAATTTATTTGTTTGAATATGCCGTCGTGATGCATTTTTTGTGCATTTCGTGCGAGTGGTTAATTGAATTATGTACGTATAAAAAATGTAATGAGCGAAACTTTTATCGGTATCCAAACCAATAAATCAGTTGCTGTATTGTGAAGTTGGTACTCGTTTCCCATGATTACGAAGTTATAAATTTTATTTACATTTTAAGAATTGCTTCGTCCTTCCGCGTGTTTATATGCCATTCGCTTGTAAGCATAATTTCATATAATTTAAAAACGGGGTGAAACGTGTCGCATAAATCACTGTGAATAACGTTCCAAATGTTACTTGAACCGGAGCACTGATTTAATATAAAATTTTTACTTGCAGTGCAGTACATTTTGTAGAATTACTCGATTATGCTGATGTGACCCGACTTGCAGAATCCTCCATAAAATAAGTGAAAAACACATAAATCTTTGAACTAAGAAATACATAGAAAGAAGGGTAGTTGTGGTCAAATGGTGTAAGCTTTTTGAATTTATTGCATCCAGTGCTGGTCAATGGTCAATGTACGTTATATTGAGAGAAGTTTGCGACAGGATTGTGCTTAATGTTGGGATTTACGAGTATAGCAGAAATTCACTTGTCCTGAGAAAATATTGGCTTAGAGCAGATTTGAACAATAAAGTGGTAAAGCTCCTTTTTACTGTGCAAGTTTTTCTAATGGCGAATGTAAGTACTAAATATACCATTCCCACGAACAAGATGCACTATGATATACATATACTATACTCACCTAGACGAAATGAAACTGTAATACAATCAAGAATTACCTGAAATGAAAAAAAACTAACTACTACGGTGGGAACAGTGATTACCTAAACGAATTTTCACTTAACGAAATTATTCCTAAAATATAAAATAATTCAGTCTGAGAACCTTCACAAAGAAACTAGTTCAAGCCTAGTAAAGAGTTCAATGTTAAAATTTGTTTAAAATTGAAATTTGTTAAATAAAAAAAAAAATTACTTTCATTCCTCATGAGTATTTTATTAACTACTTGTGATGTTTAAATAAAACTTCAATTTTTCTATTTAAAACAAATGAAAAATTTTTAACCTTTCATTTTTTCTCTCATCTCGGAAAACCGGGGTACAAATCTCACGTAAAGGATTCCGTACCATATTTTCTAGAATTTCTGGAAATGCATAAGACCTAGCACTTTCCTTATTATTTTCCTGCTTTAATTAAGGCGTTATATTCCTTGATTTAATTATTTTTTTTAAATTTTAGGTCCAGAAGTTTCGGAAATATGTAAGGGAGAGGGAAAGGGAATGCTGTATTTTCGCTTGTTTTTCAGAATGTCATTTTAAATATGCTATTTAAAATTATGAAAAAAAAAAACATTTGTATTCCATAGAACAAACCATTATAAATGGTATACAAAAATCCGAACAAAAATTTCCTATACATCTAAGCCTCTTTTTACGCGAATTCGGAGTAACGCAAGTTGGGATATCAAAAATAATTTTTGTTGTGCGATTTTTATTCACTTCTAAGCGCCCAAACTAAAGTCAAAGTTATGAAAAAATCGTATATTCAAGAAAATTCTAAGAATTTTATAACTGACTGACTCCGTGATTCTTTTTACACAAATTCTATTTGCATGTAATTTTTAGGAACGTACATATATGTCACATAGAAAGTGGCTTAGGTATACACTTCATTTGCTGCCTTTTTAATTCTTATATGAATATTTTGTAGTGTTAACTAGTACAAAATATGTGGGTTAATAAGATGTATCACTATGCCAAATTTCAAATATTACATACTTTATGTCACTAGGGTGCTTTTTTTTCGCGACTATTTTTTTTTTTTTTTTCAGTTCCACCTCGAAATTTTGTGGCAAATACTTAAACAAAAATTCCCTGAAAATTGGAGCCCTTAATATTAATATTAAGTACTAGACCAAGGCGTATAAAAATTTCCCATATAAAATACACGTAAACTTTGATTATTTTTCTTGAAAACTCTACAGCTCAGAGGCATTTTATGGTATAATCTTTGTCAATGATAGGGTTTCTTCAGAATTGAATGCTCTACAAAAGTGTCCATTGCGGTGAAATCCTAACTCCCACCAGCGAGGTAGTACGGGTCACTAACCCCAATTTTTCCATGAAATCCTCGCTTTTTAACCCTATCTCGTAAATAACAAGAGGTACAGAAAAAGTGAATATGACAAACTTGTAGGAAATTCAATTTCCTACAAAAAAGTTCTAAACACCAAATCGCTAACATCGATATTTCTTGAGATATTGGGCTTTGAAGTGGAGGTAGTGTGGAATTTTCATGGATTATTGAGCTAAATTGTAGAAAAATACCTCAACTTCAAAGCCCAATATCTCAAGAAATATAGATGTTAGCGATTTGGTGTTCAGAACTTTTTTGTAGGAAATTGAATTTTCTACAAGTTTGTCATATTCACTTTTTCTGTACCTCTTGCTGTTTACGAGATAGGGGTAAAAAGCGAGAATTTCATGGAAAAATTGGGGTTAGTGACCCGTATTACCTCGCTGGTGGGAGTTAGTGTTTCACCGCAATGGACACTTTTGTGGAGCATTCAATTCTGAAGAAACCCTACCATTGACCAAGATTATACCATAAAATGCCTCTGAGCTGTAGAGTTTTGAAGAAAAATAATCAAAGTTTACGTGTATTTTATATGGGAAATCTTTATACGCCTTGGTGTAGTACTTAATATTAATATTAAGGCTCCAATTTTCAGGGAATTTTTGTTTAGGTATTTGCCACAACATTTCGAGGTAGGACTGAAAAAAAAAAAGAGTCGCGAAAAAAAAGCACCCTATAATGTCACATGGTTTCTGACTGACGGCTCTGACAGCCGGCACCCTAAAGAATTGTGTCGTAATTTTCGTAACTATATATTTTTTTATAATTATATCCTGCAATATATAACACACTGAGTAGCACTTGGTAAATTTATTCCATGAATTAAGCTATCCTGAAAACGTTTTAGGGTAAGAAACACAAAGAAATACACATGTTATGTGAGTTGCTGGTGGCAAGCGTTAAAAATCGTAAAATTACGATTGGGATGAATGTTTCCTCCAAATGGGAAATTTAGTATTCTGAGAGCGTGGGCAGAATGCTATAAGAGTAAGTTAGGGTGAATAAATGCGGGGGATGCTAGCATAAGTTTGTATGTCGCCCTAGAAGGTATTCAGTCATCTGGCAAATTTACTTTATTCTACTGCAGGGGCTCTTTCCAATATTAAAGACAACTTCGAGAAGGGGACTTTAATAATAGTTTAAGTATTTTAACATACAGTTCTTGTTCGATATGGTAACAGAATTGAAGTTATTCTTGGCGTTGATGCGTTGAAATAGTGCTATTTATAGCTGCTTTTTCATAACTTTGAGGGGATAGCAGAGAGGGTATTTGGAGGTTTCGTATTTGTTGAAATCGACTATATATTGATTATAGATACAAACACAAAAAGAATTACAAAGAAATTTCAAGTCCTTCCTACCAACAAATTTTGGCCGAAAACCGGCCTTATTGACCATCCTTCTTTTTCTTTTCTTTAAATTTTAAATAAAAACCGAAAGTCCGAAAGTGGTGGCGGTTTCAAACTAAAAAGTGAGAGGGGGGGGGGGGGGGGGGGGAGGGGGGAGGTTTGGTAATTTACATGTTTGAACTAAATTGAAATTTTATTTAAATAGCGTTAAAATATTAATTTAAAATAAAGTTTAATTTTTACAATATATATTTAATTAAATATTTTTAAAAATATCTATACTACTATGTAACTCTTATTAAGGGGTAACACCACCCTGACGCTTGAAAAAATAGTCATAAAACTAAACTTTTTTTTTTGGCTCGGCCATTAAAAATATAAATTATTCTTTATTTTACGTATACATATAATAGATTTATAAACAATTTTCAATATTGAAAAAAAAAAAAAAACATTAAAAATGGCGGAAATATGAGTCGCTCAGTGGGACTTTTTAAAATCCTTGCTGACGGTGTACATAATTTCTTCGTCCAGCATTGTTCGAAAATAAAAAAAATTGTTTCTTCAGAAGTATAATAGTTAAGGCGTGACGAAAGGATCGTTTACACCAGTTTGAAAAAAGTAATTTCGAAAAAAACGTGAAAGAAAAAAAGGTCGACGTTAACGCCGTAAACGTAAATTTTTTTTAAATTACTTTTAATCTGCGATTCCTGGACCATACATAAGGTTTTATGCTGCTTTTGCGATGTCCTCCGTTACCTGAGCTACTGTTAGTTTAATCTTTCCAAAGGAATTATATTACTGTTAAAGATAGATAGATATGTAACGGTCCGAGCTCTACCTGAGTTTTGGGTAGGCTCCCTGACGCGCTCATTTCTAATTGCTATAACTTCGGTAATAATTTGAATTTTGGAATGTTTAAACGCTTAATATATTATTAAAAGTATAAACAATTTATTTAGCCAAAAAAAAAACTTTTTGGTGAAAATTTCATGGTAATGTAACCCCTTAAAAAATACAAAATAAAAGCCCTAATTTTTCGAAAAAGACATCTTACAAACGTAAAACAAAGGATTTCACAAAAGAAAATCTAGTTTGCGACTTTTCGCAGCGAAAGAAAAAGTAAGAAATATTTAAAAAAATATGTTTGAAGTTCTTCAGTTATCAGTTACAACCTGAGTAATCAATAAGTGCTAATGATGTTTGTTGATCGCATCTAAAATGTACTACTTATAATATTCCACTACTTTCAAATTGACTAAAGGCGCCAATATTTATTGCCTAGCCTTTGTTAATGAATTTTGCGATGAGGTATCTGAAGTATTCTATTTTTTCATTCCGAGGGCTGTTTTTTCATACATTAATTTTGTTTATGGATAGAGCGTTTTTTTAAAAGACCCTTGAAAAGGTAAATGCTACCTACCTTTGTGGTATGAAAAAAACATTACTGATTATTTTTAAAAAGTTACATCGATGTAGAAATTATACTAATTTTTATATTGTATGTAAAATAGAAGAAATTTACAATTATTACCTTTTGTTTATATAAGAATATACTTTTATCGAATTAAATATTACAAAATTAAAAATGTATATTAAATAAAATTCAACTCAACTGAATGCAACAAAATAAAATTAATTAATTTTATTAAATTAAAAAATTGGAATAAAAAATGATTTGCCTAAGATACAAAACATGTCTTTAACATATTTTATCATTGTCAAAGAAAAAAAAAGAGCGGAAGTTTTACTCATCTGACTGTTCAACCCTTGTTTTGTTCTTAAAAAATCATGTAAATTTTTAGTTAAGTTTCAAAAAAAATTTCTTCTGTTATACAAGGATTTTAAAATTATTATCTTGGAGTTTTTGGCAATGTTGCAAGCTTTGGCGAAAAACTAACAAGTTGAAATCACAAAAACTCTCAGAATGTAGTCCATCGATTCAAAATGCTATTACTAGACGGATATCTTCATTAGGGTAGAAGAATGTATCAGATGTTTCTAGTAAGAAGTGCGATTTGGGGCGATATCGTCGAAAAGATATGACCTTGTTATTATTCTAGTATTTTAAATTAAATTTTTTTTATCCTTTTATTTTTCAATATCTTACTAATTTTATATAAATTGACTTTACGATATTAAGTGAACTTGAAATAAAATATTGATTTGCATCAGCAAAGTTCACTGAAATAAAATACGTTTCTAAATTTTAATTCACTCTTGTGTATCCTTATAAAAATCTAACTGCAGTCTAATTAGACGTACATGCCATTCATGAGAATTTAATTAAATAGACATTTAACCAAAAATAATAAAAAATGTAATATAGTAATAGTATTTTTTTTTTTTTAAAGTTCAGATGTGTCGAATTTTTCGCAGTTTTTGAAATCTGCCCACGATTTTCTACCCCCCGTACTTTCCCAATTGAGTGTTTTTTTAAAAGAAATCTGTTAAGTCAAAGTGACCCAACTAAAAATTAACTATAAAAAAGTTTAACAAGTATTAAAAAAAGATAGACTATATCTTTTCTTTGAATTGGTATGAATAATTAAGTAAATTGGTAATTTTTACTATGCTTAATATTACTAAGATTTTACTAGTAAAAAGTCCTACATAATTTTTCAATGTATTAATTACACTTATGCTCTAAATTCCAGCGATTTTCGTTCTACTATTTTTAAGTTCTCTTCTGTATAAGAACTGTAAGAACCTGTGTATACGAGGGGTTTTTTCTAAACCCATAATTCCCTTTGAAAAAAGTTCTTGACCCTCCAAAAATGCCTCTACAGCAGTCATATCCTCGCTATCGTCGTCATATTTTTTGCCTCGGTGGTGTTCCTTGAGCCGAGGAAAGAGGTAAAAGTCACTGGGAGCCAGGTCTGAAGAATAGGATGCGTGTTCGAGCAATTCGAATCCCGTTTCTTGAATGGCAGCCATCGCGGCGGCTTTGTGAGCCGGTGCGTTGCCTTGGTGAAACAACACTCCAGCTCGCAGTTTGCCTTGTCTTTTTTCCTTGATGGCCTTCCGCAATCTTCTTATTTGGTCTGCGTAGTAAGAGCCCGTAATAGTGGCTCCCTCTTCCAAGTATTCCACAATAATGATTCCTTCAGCGTCCCAAAAAACGGACGCTAAAAACCTTTCCTGCCGAACTTGACACCTTGAATTTCTTCGGCGTCGGGGAAGAGGCTCGTTTCCAAGTCATTGACTGCTGTTTGGTTTCCGGATCAAAATGGTGGATCCAGGTCTCGTCCATGGTCACGAAACGAAAAATTTCCTGATCCGCTTGGAACTTTCCGAGATTCTCGTTTTTTCTTTTGCTCGTCGGTTAACATTCTCGGCACCCAACGCACAGAGACCTTTTTCATATGCATTTCGTTTGCAAAGATTCTTTGAACACTGCCATATGAGATCCTTGTGAGCTGAGGACATGCCTTATTGTCACTCTTCGATCTGCCAACACGACATCTTCGATTTTTTTCACGTTGTCTGCAGTGAGGGACGAGGATGGGCGACGGGCGTCCCTCGCGATGTTCATCTTCTGTGGATGTTCTACCCAGCTTAAACTTCTTTGCCCAGCGCGCAACTGTGGAATATGGAGGAGCAGAGTCCCTCAATGTTTCCACTAGGTCGCTGTGTATGTATGTCTTTGGTAGACATTTTTTTCAAACAGAGGTACTTGATGACACCTCTGAGTTCGTTTTTCTCCATTTTGATGTTTTCTCTCCGACTTTTCGTATTTAAATGAATGTACCTCCCGGGAATCGTGGCCTATTAATATGATTTTTTTATGCTGACCTAGTAGATATACATATGAGGAAGCAAAAAAAATTGTTTCCATATTTTTATGTGCTCTACAAATATCCGATTATCATTACTTTTGGATCACCCCTCGTAAGAATCAAATTTTGATTCTTGAAATTAAATTACAATGTCTAAAAAACTGTAGAACAAAACACTTTAAAATTTGTATAGTAGGTATAGGTAAATTCAAGTAATACCAAACCAATGAATTGTTTTTTTTTTTAAATTACATAAAGTTCTCGAGACCAAGACTGCAGGAGCATGACCGATTCTGCTCATCATCAATCAGCAGAAAGTCCAGAGGCAAAACTTATTATTGGAATTTCCACAACATATATTCTTACACATGTTCTCAGAGTTGTGGTTAATGAACGTGCCTTTGTAACTCAAGAGACTAAATGGAAGATATTAAGATGCCAATATTGCTTAAAGAATAATATTTTGATATAGTTTTTAAATACACAAAAATAGAATAACCATCATATCTCATTTAAATTGACCTTAACTTTCAATTAAACGTTCTTGAAAGATATGCATGTATGAGGAATTTCCCAGTATTACGCCGATAAGGGATATTTATCCTTTTTTTTGGGGCGGATTTCCCCTTTTCAAGTTCAAATAAAAGTTCTCAGTCACATGTTAACAAGGAGACCACGTGCGTTTCGGGAATGTTCACGCATGCTTTTCACCAGTTGATTCGCATCCCGAAAAAATCCTACAAAAACAAGGATGCTCCACAAGGATACAGAAATAATGTTCAGTTCCTTGCGAGTCGTCGAGGCTCAAGTACACGTCTACCGTGACGACATCTTTTGAAAGACTTCGTACAACCGACGAAGACTGAAATTGATTTAGCATATAGTATTATACAAGAAGTAGGTGAGTCCATGCTCGAGTGAGTGCGGGCGTGGGAATGACGAGGGTGAAGAGTGCTTAAGGCCGTGTTCCACCGTGCAGTGAATTGAGTGGTTTCCGGCTAACCCACTCATAAAAGATAAAGTTTGCCCTTCGGTTACTTTAAGAGTTTTTCGTTAGAAATTCTAATCAAACCTAAAATATCTTATCACAAAATTAACTAGGTGAACCGTAATAAGAGGATTTGATTCAGATACTGTTCAGGATTAATATAAAACTGTAGACACGTGTATGGTAAATCCATTCCAGTGTGCTAATATTTCACGCTTTTGCACTCTTTGATGGAATCCACGTCGCAGTGTACCCGAATCCCGAACTCTGATCTTTGGAAGTACGATAATTAAAGTTTAAACCCGATATTAATGACCAGAATTCAGGATAGTATAATAAATCCACCGCTTAATGAAGTGTATGCTATTTTCGAGCTTTTGTTAGAATTTTTGTTTGGTTTTTTGTAATGAATATCTATCACGGCGTGCAATCTCAGCAGTTTCTGTGTTTGAGGGTGCAAATCCAGGTGCATATAATTCCGGTTTTTGCTATAAAAATTGTGTTTCAAAGGTGTTCCATTGTTTGAGGTGTTTACTACGGTGGAGCCGAAAGTGAAATAAATGTCCACGCCCTATAGGACGTACGAACTCACACAGGTATGCTCAGATTTTTAATTAAAGTTTATTTGCAGCTGATTTATGGAAATTTATGCATGATGGGCTTAAACATTTTTTGATAGGTGACAGTGTTGTCGAATATATACATATATGTATTCCAGGCAGATATGCCTTAAGTGAGTTGTGAAAACATGCATCTGCTCATCTCATCCGGAGGATGATACTTAGATATAATTTGGGTATGCAAATATGTATCAACCAATTCCATTATCCCTTCAAGCGGAGATATCGAACTTGAAAAGTTTATTTTAAAATCAGGGCTTCTAAGATGTGCGTGTGGTTCTTACATTAATTCGACGATACATGTTTTCGTAACTTCTGACGAAAGGTAAATTGTTAATCATTAATTAGACAGGATAAGATGAGACCTGCATATCCTACTCGGATTATGTTGATAAGTGTTTCGTGGGTTGATTGGGTTTCGTGACACGAAATCAGTCGAATCGATTTAGATTGTCTGTCATTTGTAACAAGAATATTGGCACGTATGAAAGAAATAAAAATCCTCTTATAGTAATGTTCAAGTGGGTAGATTGATTATTCTGTCTCGGTTGACTCATTAGTATGTGGTGTTCGCAGTGGCCATTCTCTGTTGAATTTCGGTCTAAGACAGTGCACACAGTTTTCAAGAATTCTATAGAAGTTGAAACAAAGTTTATAATATCAAGCGTGTGTCTCTCTATATTTTTTGTGTAAAAAAGTTCTAATTCTTTCGAAATAACGTATTTAAGGGGGTATTCTAGTCTAGAAATTAAAAAAAATCAATTTTTTTTTTTTTTTGCTATTTTCAAAGTTTAACTATTCAAAAATATGTCTACAAGAGGATTTTTCAAAATTCAAATTATTTTCGGAGTTATAGATATTTTGCTGACCCGGCATTTCATGACTTAGACTGCGAAAAACTTTACGCGAAACTTTAAACGCGTTTTTTTCGAAACTGTCTTTTTCAAAACGATACCCACTATTTCTCAGGTTCTACTGGACCGATTTACTTGAAATTTTTAGAGAGCCTTCTTTATAGACTTGTCTATCACTGGAACTACCCCCATCCCCAAATTTAAATTTTTACTATTTTTAAAAAATTCGAAACAATCCGAAAAAGTGGTCCAAAAAGTGTTTTTTTTTCAGGCGGTCGCCATTTCGTGAAAAAAATTTTTTCCAACTTTTCCGTAGTTCCAGCCATTGCGACATTATTCTAGATTAATAATTTTTTTTTTTGCTTGGTATCAGATTGCTAGGAGGGTTGAAATCGTGGGTGTGGTCACGTGCCAATTTTTTGAGACCCCCCACTTCATCAGCTGCTAATTTTTGGAATATTGTAATTTTTTTACTTTTTAATTATTTTATGTATTCTTATAATGTTAATAAATAACTTATAAAAAAATGGATACTAAAAATATTAATTGCCTTTTTTTTTACGACACTTCAAAAATTATCTGAAATTCATGCCTCTAGACTGGAGTACCCCCTTAAGGGGAGAGAAGTTACTGCTTTAAAGTTTCGAAAATCCAAATTTTTAGAAAAACTTCATCATGATTGCATTCGAAATATACCTATATATTTTCAAGATGTTAAAATTTTGGAAATTTGAAATATATGGGCTTTTGCCAAAAAACTTTTTTTTTCGAAAAACGTGAAATAAATCATTCTCATCACTATTTTGATACAGTGAGGAGTTCAGAATATTGGGCAAGAAAATTGTAAGAAGAGAACACATAATTAATATTAATAAATTTGATTTAAAATTTTGTGATTAATTTTTTGGAGATTATAAGACAAACAAGATGTTTTTTTATATTCATTATGTGGGCTCTCATTTATTTTAGAATTAAGTTCTCCGTAGCACTTAAGGGGAGGTTCTCATCTAGAATCTTGAAATTTTCGATTTTTTTTTATTTCATATTATTAAAGTTTAATATGTCTAGAATGTTGCTTTAAAATATTTAGTTGATCCGAGCACTAGAACGGATTCTACAGCCCATTGATTGTGACGGTGTCATGATCGTAGCGGGGCGCTCAGCCTGTGCCGTGCCGTTCAATCACGATTATCTCGGAACTTTGTTTTTCAAGATTTTTCAAATTTGCGTACAAGATAACTCAAAAACGGTTCAACCGATCAACTTCTAGTTTCGTGCATATTAAAGTAAACAATTTTCTTCATAGAAAGAGTGGAGCACATTTTGTAAATTGTAACATTATCTCCTTTTTGTAAGTGATAAACTATGAAAAAAAAAGGCCGAAAACGGCCTTAAAATTTCAAAATCGCGCCATTCCATCAATTTTAAATTTTTTTTGAAAGTCGTCCACTCTTTCTGAGACAAATTTATTCTAGTTTATAATAATGTCATCATTATTTGATTTCAGACCAATCTGCGACCCCTAAATTGTACGCAGCTGGGCAACTTTCGAAAAACATGCCTCCGGAGAAGTTGAATAACGGGCGCCATTTTGTTTTTTTTTTTTAATAAAAAAATTTTTTCGTACAGATAAATGTACAATAAAAGATAATGCCAAATATCATTTCCCTATGTCTTGTCATTTGCCTTCAAAAAAATCACGAACTTTACCTACTTTTTGACGTTCTAGATGAGAACCTCCCCTTAAAGTTATGAATTGATTTTAATTTTCTTAGTTTAAAAAATTAAAGTTATCAATTGATTTTCATTTTCTTAGTTTATTTATTTATTAAGCTATTATAAACATACAATACTGTTGAAAATATCTTAATATATACTTCCTTTGCTCTTACAACAGAATAATTTCATATTTTGTGTTTACAATCTTAACATACATATGAGCCGTTTATTTTGAAAGTACTATAAGTCCAAATGTCATAAAGACTATTTTACTTTATAAGAATACAAAAAATAGTCTTTATGACATTTCAGACCTCTACTATTTTCAAAATAAACAGCTTATATATTTTATTAAATTAATTTTTCCAGTTTACTTAAGACAAATTTCCAAAAGACCTGAACATATATTTTCTTTATTTAAATTTAAAACATAGTTAATCTAAATCTAAAGAAAACGATTTCTCAGGTAACAAGCTCTCTTACCCTCGTTATTAATAGTGTCATAGGACTTTGTGAAATATCCGTACTGTGATAAAATATGCTTGCCAGTTTTTCCGCAGGGGTGGAGCAGCGTTGTAGAGTAGTAAATTGGTATTTTTCAGAAACTGCAACTTCGCAGTATGTGTTTTGGGACACTGGTAGTAAATTGAGGAAGCATGAAATATTATTGATTGGAAAATCAGTTTAAGCTCAGTTTTCTTACTTTCAGGTTATGAGTGAATATAACGTTTTTATAAAAGTTTTTTGTATAACCTTGGAGATATGGTTTTTGTACGTCAGAGTTCTGTCTAAGATAATCCCTATGTATTTTAAGACTAGAACTAGCAAGACGGGTACTCAATTCCAATTTATTATGTTTTTCAAAGTTATTTCTTAAGATTTAGTCCAAAACTTATTATGGTTCACGATATTCCCATATTAAAAAAGCTTTTCCATTTATAATTACTAATAACTCAAAGTTGAAAGCATATTACATTAAAGATGCAGACAAATTGCTAAAATTTCAAGCTTGCGCTCCGGTAGTTCTAGTGCTAAAAGTTGAAAAAAATAAATAAAATAAAAAGGAATTTTTATTCATGGCCCCTCTTTACGTTTTAATTAACCAAATTCCCTAAATCTTGTTCGGGACAGAATGACATCTCTATAAATTATAAACCTATTCTTTTTCTTCATGTAATTATTTACAATTAGAGATTTGTAAAGCATAACAGCGATTGTGAGAAGTCTATCTAAATACCTAAATAGCAGATTCAATACCTTCTCATTGTTTCTTATTTATACCTTATTTATTAATCTTTGAAGACCATTCGAGTTATTGCAATATTTATTCCAGGAAAAAAATTCCCAAGAACTCTTTTCTCTGATTGATGTTATGAGGGTAGCTTTTAAGTGAATATTGCTTACCCCAATTCGAATAAAGCTTCAAAGCAATTTTTGCCATAGAGAAATTATTGGTGGGAAATTTATTTCTGACATTTTGTGTAGCACGTAGGTAGAAATAATGTTTCCAACTTCATAAATAAATATTCACAGGCAAAGATCAGAGTCACGTAGTTTGCCAATTTCGTAGAATTTGAAGAATTCAAAAGCGCCTTCTAACTATGTACCTAACATATTCTTTTGAGAAATATACTTATCACAGGCATTTACGAAATTTGGTTCTAAGACGGAAATTCAGAAGCATAATTTTAAATTTTTTGTAATATATAATATCAAGCACGTGAGAGTTCTTTTGATGTCGTAGAATTCTACCTAAAAATAAATGTTGAGGTAAAGATGGGTGTGGTTTGAATACTCTATGTAATCTATTTATATATTATATATGTACCATTTTCCATTTAAATACAACATTTTCCCAATTAAGCAAAACCAGAATCCAATTAAAATGTCATGAATACTTTCCGAATTGATTTAAATTTATTCGAATTAAGTGGACATTGCTTTTGAATCAATTGAATTAAAACTCATTACAAAAGAAATATATTTAAATTAGAATTAACATTTTGTTTAAAACAAAAAAAAAAAATACTTTATTCCAAATAAAAAAAATCTGAATTCATTTAAAAAAAAATCTTTTTGCCCAATTGAATTAAGGGGTTTTTAAGTTTTTTTTTGTGTGCATATTTCGATAGTCTATACCTTTATATAAAATAACATACTAAAATTTCAAGTGCATATCTCAAATAGTTTTTGAGTTACAGCCATCTAAAGAGCAGTCGCTCATCGTACCGACGTACTGAGAAATGTATAAATTAAATTTTAAACGAGTTTTTCTCGAAACTACTTTTTTCAAATTTGCCGCAGTTGTAGCTCGAAGACAAATCGTCCGATCGATTTGATTCTTATTGAAACTTCTTTTATACATGTTTCTCCGTGCCATAAACTTCCAGTTTTCCGGATCGAATAAAAAATGTAATTTTGGCAGGTCAAAAATCATCAAATTTTTAGCGCGAAATTTTAATTTTTTTTAAAACTCCGCCATTTTTTAATGAAGTACCTTCTAGTTCAATAAACTTTTTGGTTTTTTTTTGATTTCATGCACTGTGAAGGTAGCTATAACTGCAGTAGTGGGGGCAGTTTTTTTTTTGAGCCTTGGGAACTTGCGAATAACTCGCTGAATTTACAATTTTTTGGTCCAAAAATGTTATCATGTATTTATTATGTATCCACAAATATATCCTTAAAATATTAAAACATTCCATGCAGTAGTTGTCTATAAAAAAAAATTCCCAAAAATCACCTTTTTTTCAAACGGTCACACTACTGGTGCCCCTTAAATATGTATTATGCCATGATTTTCTGAAATACATTCTTTCCGCATCCGTTCTAGTAATAGGTAAAATACAGTGTGCGCAATTTCTATAAGCGCAGCCAGTTTTATTCATGTTTAAAGAAAACTACTTTTTATTTTTCAAAACCGATTATATTGCATAAATTCCCCATTGGTAAATATTAATTAAATAATATAAAACATTCATTAAAGTAAGTAATTACTTTATAATAAAAATAAATATAATTAAAAGTCTCTTTTGTCTGCGCAATTTCTATAAACTCACTTTATATTATAGTCTTTATTTTAATAGCTTAATGAAAACTAAATTTTTGTATATTTTCTAAGTATTGTGTTTTACCTCCTTTGTTAGTTATAACTTGAAAAAACCTGTTAGACATCGAATTTATTAACTTTTTAAACAAATGTTCATCAATATCATTCCAGCATTTCAAAATATCGGCTTTCAGTTGAGATAACGAAGAAAATTGTCCACCATTTGCGTAAACTCTTCGTATCATGATTCCCCAAATGTTCTCCATT
This sequence comes from Dysmachus trigonus, assembly GCA_949715965.1. NCBI lineage: Eukaryota > Metazoa > Arthropoda > Insecta > Diptera > Asilidae > Dysmachus > Dysmachus trigonus. The sequence goes on from OX454322.1 coordinate 51,748,898, forward strand.
GGATTTAAATCCGGACTACGTGATGGCCACTCCATTACAGGAATATTTCTTTCACTAAACCATCATCTTGTTTCGGCAGAAGAATGCACAGCGGCGTTATCCTGTTGAAAAATCAAATGTTTTTCCATATTGTCTTCTAAATATGAAATAAGAGATTCCTCCAGCAGGTCTGTATATATGGCAGAGTTCATTCGGGTGGGAACAAAGCGTAAAGATAAATTTCCTTGATAAGAAAAGGGACCCTATAACATTAAACTACCAACACCAAAATTACTACTAAGACGAGGCGAATTGGGCTTCCTTAAATCATGCTAGTACATCCATCTGGGCTATCTAAATTAAATTGTTTTCCGTAAGAAAAAATAACGTTTTGCCACTTTTCGTCCCAGTTCATGTGGCTTCTAGCAAAATCTAGGCGCGTATTTTTATGATGCTGTTGCAGTTGGAGAGATTTGACCGGTTTCTTATATTTAATATAAGTAGTGTCCTTCAAAATTTGGTGGACTCTTCTTCCTTTAATTGGGAGTTGTAATTCGGCTATAATTTGAGCTGCACTTAACTTTTTTTTCATAACTTCTTCTCTTATGTTTCTAATATTTTGATTGGAAACTTTGGTGTTCCCTCTTGGATGATGCCATAATCCATCACGATAGCCCTTTTTAATAAAATTTCGCACCACACATTCTGAACGTCCAATTCTCTTTGCAATTTCTCTTATACCAAGGCCAGTTTCCCTAAACGCACGGATTCTGACTCCATCGTCGTTGTCAAGGACCTTTCCTCGGGGCATTACAATAAATCTTAAGAAATAACAGCAATTATACAGAATTAAGCTAGACTTGGAAAATAAAAATGAAACTCACATGAATTGTGTCCTAAAAAGTTGCAAAATTACTTTGCGTTTAATTAGTAATACTACATAAAGAAACTGCGTTTATAGAAACTGCGCACTCTAAGATCAATTGTGAAAGATTGATCTATTGCATTCACGCATTGCCTGATATTTGGAATTGTTTATTTGCTTTTATGAATAGTTATAAACTTTAACAATTGTGCCTGTAAAGAACCGTTGTTACTATATCGCTTTATTTCAATGAATTGTGCATTTCACTTGAAAATCAGACGTGCGCTTATAGGAATTGCGCTCACTGTAAGTAACAATAATTAGTATTACCAAAAAGAAAAAAAAGTATTAATTTTGTTCCTTATTTATTTATTTATTTATTATAGTACCCATTGTGGCATCTTTTTACACTTGTGTATGGATTGAAAGTAATTAAGAGCTCAGAATTCTTGTAATTACATCTACTAACTTATGAAGCTTTGTATATCTATAATGCTTCAATAATTTTTCTTTTCTTTAGTTTGTATTTCTTAAGGAAAACGTACTACTAAAACCTTCTGGGTCTTTTCTTTGATTAATATAAAATCGACCTACCTATTTATTTAAGCCTATTTTCACAATGGAAGTTTTCTGCAATAGCTTTAATATGTTCATGTTTAGAAGTTAAGTATTTAAGGGGGTATCCCACTCTAGAGGCCTTGAATTGAACGTTTTTTTCAGGGAGTTGAACAAGAAAATACAAAACATTTAGAGTTAAACATAATAATCCTCTTATTATATGATGTTTAATGAATATTTTGAGAAAAAAAAAAAATTTGATTGAGTGGTTGGGTCAGGGCAGGCCTGCTACTGGGACTCATAACTTAGGAACGGCACCTCATGGTGTGCACCATAACAGCCAAACAAATAATCTGAAAATTATGAGATTGCACATTAGTACTCTTTATATACATATGTGGCTATGGCATGAGTGTGGCACATTTTGAAAAAAAAAAATTTATTCATTTCTTTAATTTGTTCTACTATTCGTTATATTTTTTAGTTGATTTTTTACTGTTAAAACATGGGATACAAGCTATGTAAATGTAAAAATGCCTGATTTGCTCCACTTAGGTTATAGAGGCAAAGCTAACACAGCTTGTACCAAAATCTGAAATTTTTCGGATGAATGGTTTTCTCAGAATGCTGCACACCATTCATCAAAATGGTGTTTTGAGAAAATCGGCATTTAAGTTAAAGTTAAAGGCAACGAGGAGTGCTAGGGAGCGCACAGCTGCGCACGGAATTATCTGTAGCAGCGCGGACTTTTCAAATTTCGCGGCAAGAGATAGCTTAAACGATTCAGGAAAAAACACAGAATTTTTTAAAACTAAAAAAAAAAAAAATCATTTTTTGAACTTTCTAGAGTGGGATACCCCCTTAAGCCTGAAATTACGTATACTTCCATTTGATTTGTTTCTTGCTGGACCAATTTTAGTTTCTGCTAGTTGATGTAGTAGTCATCTTGATGTGTCCCACGGTTTGTTTAGCAATATTTTTAGGTATTTATTTTATACTATGTGAAGCTTTTTGATGTGTACTGCCGCGATATTATCTGGTTCTGCATATAGTTGTATGGATTGTTATTATAATTAGCTTTCATTTTCTTGTGAGATGAGATTTGCTATTTAGGAACGGGTATGTGGTAACTAGTTATTTTTGTATTTTCGAAATTGTCTGTACAAATGTATGTAAGGTTAGTTTTTGGTCGAGGTATATTCCTGGATATTTGATGCTTTTGGACCATTTGATGAGACCTTCCATAACATTTATCTACACTGTGTCTTCGAAGTGTTAAGTTTTATTTTCCACTTATTGTCGTACTCATTAATGAGTTGCAATTGAGCTCGCAGGAGTATATTATGATTGGAGGGTCTGCTGCACTACAGTATATTGCTGTTTCATCTGTAAACATTGCTAGTTCACATGCATCTAACTTGAATATATTTGATGTATAAATTTTGTATAAAGTGGGACTGAGACACGATCCTTGTGTGATGTCTGTTAACAAATTTGTTTTGTCTGAAAGGTGGCCGTTGATCTAAACAGCAAATTTTCTGTTGTCGAGAAAGGATTGTATGATTTTAGTGAGATAACATGGAAAATTCATTTTTACAAGTTTGAGTATTAGCCCTACATGCCATACAGAATCAAATGCCTTTTCAATATCAAGACCTATAAGGCCTGTTCAGTTACGGTTCTTCAGTATTCTTTGTATTTCATTGGTCACTCTATATATGTATGTACATAGTTTGTAAGTTGTTGTCTAAATCCAAGTTGAAAGTCATGGATAATTTTTGCTTCTTCTGTGAGGTGCTGGAGTCTTTTCAGGGTTATCTTTTCGAAAATTTTGCCTATTGAAGATAACAAGGTTTGCAATTGTGAGTTAGTGAAGAGTCCTTGCCAGGTTTAAATTTAAATTTAAGGCAACCTCTCTTGGTTTTAATTTCATGCAGTATAGTTTTAATATCTGTTGGCTTGCAAAGAATTTCGCCTGTTATATTTAACAGCATCGCTGCTATTTCTTGCATATTATTTATCGCTTCATAATTTGTTAGAGTTTTCCCAAGATGTTCTGTTAATTGGTGTGAAATTAGAAAGTTTTCTTCTCTTTCGGTGTTACAAAATATGTATTCCCCATTATCGTTACACAGTGGCTTCATATTGGTGCTTCGTTGTTTAAAGACTTTGTTTAATTTCCACATTTCTTTAACTCCTTTGCCTAGAGTTTGGAGCATTGCATTTCATCTACTGCTTTTAAACTAGTTTATTCGATCTATATTATTATTTTTATTTATTCTCTCTCTTGCTTATTTATTATGCTAAGGGCTGTCTTTAGACATGTATGTTTATTTTGTGGCTGATATACCTTTCTAAGGATTGAAATGACGGGAGAGGTATTGGAATGAGTCCAAATGCAAAATAATTTGCTTGCTGAGTAATGAAAAATTCATTTAATCATTCTTTAACATGAAAGCCTAAATTTAGCAAAATTTATACAGACTGTAATTTATGAAAATAATTCAACAATACAATAATACAACCTTTTAATTTTTATCCATTTAATGTGCATTCATATGTAGGTTTATTACTCAACATGAAGATAATTTCGCAATAGGTAGAAGATTAAATTCGATAAAATTGGGTAAGTCCTTAATTATGGTGTCGTAAGAGATACACGTCGTTATTGTCAAGGTACAGTACTAAATAGTAGGGAGTCACATACCAGTATGCGATATCCCTAAGGCACTTAGGTCACCTTATTTGCGAAAAGCTCCTTTTTTATTAAGACGATAATAATATTGTTGAGTATTTCTCGTAAATTCAGATAAGAACTATAATATTCCATCTTATTTTCAGTCGTTTTATTAGGGAAATGAAAATGTAAACTATAAGGATTATAGAAACTAAAAAAAGAAACATACATACATTACATAAATCGTCAACTTGCGATTATGCTATTTAATGTGAATTTGAGAGCGCTATGTAGTAAAAATAAGAATGACTAGTGGAGCCAGATGTGTGTAGTACACACTTGAAGTTTGCTTTAGTTCATCAATTTAAAGTTGCCTTTATTTTTAACATTTATAATACATTTTCTCATAAATCATGGCTGGAATGAAAACTAAACTTATATCATAATGATGCATCAGTTCTCTTAGCGTAGAAAATAAGAAAGTTTTCTTATCTTGGATCTCTTGGTGAGTATGACACATAAGTTATGAAACTTCTTTCCGACAGGTTTAAATTGCATTTAATCGCGTGCATCTAACAAGCTGCTATTTTCTTGGGAAAATAGATGAAAAAGCATGAGTATCTACAATATATCATTCTTTTAGAATGTTGTGATTTGAAGCATGGGACAAAAGTTATAGTGTTTTATAAAGATGAATTTGCACTTACACTCTCAGAAAAAAGGCATTGTAAAATCATAACAAACCAATGTAGATTAAAACAGTCGATCTGCTACAGTGGAAACGGTTAATTAAGTTATAACATTTATATTTGAAATTATCATTGCGCCGCACAGTGGTGTGAAATCCCAAAACGCGGGATTTAGCCAATTTTCGAAAGTAGTCCTTTGTATTCAAAAGGTATATTTTCTTATTCCTCAGAGTCTGTTCGAAATTTTACCATTCATACCCCATTTGCAGCCGTAACATATTTTTATGATGTAGTTAATTTATCTCTGCGATCCAGGCAGTTTTTTAGAGTATAATTGCAAAAATGGCAATAATTAGCATATCAAATGATAGTATAAATATATAGATAGTATATTGGCCTTTTCAATAGCATAGTATAAAGGTAAAACCTATTTATAGGGTGACGCTCTCAGGATGTCCAATTATTGTTAAAACAATTAAATCTGATCTTCGTTGGTCAATGTTTAAATTGAGCTACAAAAAAATGCTCACAAATGCCATGCGTCTCATATCTTCCATGTAATAGTTCAATATGTTGACTTATAGGAGCAATCTTTTTTGTTTGTCTCAACGAGATTCAAGCACTTTTATGGAAAAATGTTTAAGGGGGTTAGGAAGCTCATTTAGATAGACAAAATTAATAACACTTTCCTTTCCGCTAAGTCCGTTTCTGGGGTTGGGCTTTACATTGGGCATGAAGGGGCTGAAATTGAGAGAGTTATTTTTTCTTAATTATCGCAAATGACGAGATAAATATAATAGCAAATTATATATTGTTTCACATATTTTAGAAAGCGCTAAATCAAGTTTCGGGATTATTTTTTACGTAGGGGTTGAAGGGCTGAAGATAGAGAGTGTGCTAATAAATCCAGAAATGGAAATTATGTGTTCCAAGAGACCAGACAAATCAAATACTACTAGAAAGCATGATGCACCAACTGCTGGACAGTTAGCCGTCGCCAAAGCTATAAATAGAATAGTTTAACCATATTGCTGGGCCGGAATGTTCCGAGAAATAGCCTAATACGTCCGTAGCTGCCAAATATGTGCCCAACATAAATAAGCTTGACCAACAGAAGACTGCAGGCCAAATGAATACCTTAAAACCAAAAGAACCATGGGAAATAATCAGCACCGACTTAATCGGATCCTTTCCCGAGATCAAAGAACGGACACACCTCCATCCTGGTGTTTCAAGATAAACTTACCAAACGGGTTGAACTCAAACCACTCCGAACGACAACCGCTTCGGCCGTAGCAAGAGCCTTAAGGTACTAGTTCCCTGTAGAATAGCAAAAAAATAGACATTTAAACTTTTTTTTTTTCAGCTCCTTTATTATAAATATAACTATAACTACATCTTTTTGAATATTTAAGTGTTGAAGTTTTTAGTACTTTATTATATATATAGAGGGCTCTTAAAAATCAGCAGTCCAAAATAGAGGATTCCATGGCGGGCACTCAATCTCAGAAACGGCAAGTCCGAAACAAAAAAACTAAAAAGCATGTTATAAAGGAAGATATTTTATAAAGCAATTCACCACAATTAGTAAAAAAAATCGGTAAAAACACAACAGATGTTTGAAAAAAAAATTTGAAAAAATCGTATTTTTTTCGCTGTGTTCGGTTTTTTATCCACTTTTTCGGAATTTTCTGGTGAATTTCCCTACAATAGACCTTAACAAACAAAACGCTATAAGGTTTATTCAAATCGGTTCAGCCAATCCGGAGATTGAGTGTCCGCCGTTTTGAAAAATGTAGTTTCGAGAAAAACGCGTTTAAAGTTTTTTTACAATATATTTATGTGTGTATATTCAAAAATGCGTGCGCACTAAAACTGCTGTAGTTCTACGATTTTTTCGAATTTCTTTGTAAAAATTTAGTCTTCTTTCTTTCAAAGACAGCATGTAAAGATTTTTGTCCTCTAAGTTCCTTCTCCTTGTTCTTGTGATATTCCGAAATCGAATGTCTATTTATATTGGTAATATTATTGTCAAGCGTTTTTTGCCAATGCTTGCAAAACGCCCGACCATTTTGATTTTTCAACAGGTTTGTGGTGATTTCCCAGTGACACCGATATTTCTGATTATATCTTCTTTTCTTTCGGTTATCATTTTAACGTTCAGGTCTAAAATGAAATTTGCCCACTTAAACACTTTATGTTATAAAAAATTCACTGCAATCTGACCCTTCTAATCCGTTAGAGGAATCATCTGAAGGCGGAGAAGGGTTAATTAGCGCCATCTCATTATTAGAATTATTATATTTATCATCTTCATTGCTTTTATCTTCTGCTTTAGCTTTTATAAAATATTTATCCATTATTTAACGGCACTAAATTAAAAGTCCAATTAACACATGAGTTGGTTGGTTGGTTGGCCAGCAAATGATAATGGCAATTGACAGTATGAAATGAAAATGAAATTCTATAAGGATAGAGTTTGACTAGCTAAGCATATGGAGAGTGAAGTTTGTTGAATTTCTAAAGCATTCTATAATATGATACTTTGTGTGGAAAAGGTTTAAAGAAAAGTTTAAAAAATTTAAAATTTGCAGTAGTTTAAAGAAAAATTGCAGTTGGCAGTATATCTCAAACTGTCTGTTGCGTCTCTGATTCGTCGGCCTTTCATACATTGGCTTGGGCCAGATTCTTGGGGTGGGAGGACCGTTTGGTTACATTTCCCCGCATTGTAGCAGACGGTTGATAGGCGGTTACTATGTTCGCCTTAACTTCCCTGCATCGTAGCAGGCGGGCTAGCGGTTGTTATGTGGTTGCTATGTTCGCTTTGAACTTCTTGGACTCAGTATGATATTTTCCGCTTTTTTTTTTTAAATTACGTTAAAAAGGGATGCGAACGGAATCTTATGAATGAAGTGCTTATTTTTGCGGTTCGTTAAAACTCTTTTAATGTTTTCATAAACATTTTCTCTTTCTACATTGTCAGAGGCATCAATTTAAAAAATATTGTTCAAAATCGATCAATTTAACGGTAAGATATAAATGGTTAAAGAAAAATGGATATGATATACTCATGTGCGTCTGTGTAGCTACATAATAAAGAATTAAATTATTAATTGCTAGAAATAACACATTTTTAAACTTTAAATGAGCCTTTTCACTTTTAATTCAGAAAAGTTCTTTATAACGTCACTGAAATCTATTTCTCGTATTTTATGCTCTATATATAGATAGCAATCCCAAACTATTTAATTAAGGTTGTTATGTGCTCGCCCGTTGCTATAGCATTCTGTACTGTAACTTTAAGAGTTGGTTGGTACATACGAGAAATGTAAAGATTAGATAAAGACAGAAAAAATGATTGTAATATTCACATCTGTTGTCCATAAGTCCTCTGCTGATTGCCATGAGAGGCATTTTTGTGAAAAAATTTAAAACTGAGGTGATATAAAGGAAATCGTTTCGTTATGATTTAATTATTTTCTATTTTACCTCTGTTTGAACATAATTGTGCAGTATTTTCAGGCATTTTTAATATATTTTAATGGGGTGGTGTCCTGTTCCGGTTCCTGAGGTGCCTGATCTGTGTGAACTGGACAGGCTGCGTACTCTATTAAATGTTTTTTGCGGTAGAGCTTGCGGTTTGAATATCTGTACCCTCAACGCCAGAAGTCTCAGGACCAAGATTGATGAAATTCGTCGCATCTTTGAACATTCTAATATACATGTTATACTTGTAAGTGAGTCTTGGCTTCTTGCCCATATCCCGACATCTCTTGTTGCTATTGCAGGGTTTAACCTTTTCCGCAATGATCGTGAAGGTCGTGGAGGTGGTGTGGCTGTATATGTTAAAGACACCCTAAGGTCTAGGTTGCTTACATCATCAACTTGTGCTGCATTGGAGTTTGTGACGGTATTGGTGGACTCTGGATATGAGAGATGTGTCGTGGGATCGGTATATCGTCCCCCTGGTAATATTGATGTACAGTTCCTTGATGAATTTTCTTCTTCAATGAATTACCTTTCTCATGTCTATGGGAGTATAATTATTGGTGGAGATTTCAATATCAATCTCATGAATAATAATTATTCTACTGCCAATTTTTTGCATTCGATGCAGTTGCTGCACCTTAATCCGGTTAATTCGATTCCTACCTACTACAGCTGCACTAATCCTTCACTGCTTGATGTTCTTTTTGTAGCTGACTTGACTAAGGTCTCTTTTCACAATCAACTTAGTCCCATCTCCTCTTTAGACCATGACATACTGTTTATGACTTATAGTTTTAGCTTTTCGGTAGAGCCGCATGACATACTGTTTATGACTTATAGTTTTAGGGGAGATGGAGGTAAGACGGGGTAGCGGGTAAGACGGGGTACCCAGCGAAATTCACAGTTTAAACTGACCAATCACGCTCGTTCATGCATCGTTCGATGCGCCGCCATGACACCTGTCAGTTGTCCGGCCATTATTTATTCGCAAGTGTACGCGTGGCGAAGTAATCTAAAAAAACTGTTTTACTGCAAAGTGCTTATCACATTTTCTTCCAGTTTGACACGTGACTGTGGTTTATTAAATAATACTAGCTGGTGAGGTGTGACTGCTATTGACGCTTAAACTAACCTACAATAAGGTAAACATTGTCAGTACCGGCCTTAGGGGGGGGCAAGCTCGGGCGGCGCCCGAGGGCGCCGGTCGATTTGGGGCGCCAAATGAATCAGGAACATATTAAAATTTCTCAGAAGAATAAGTTTGTAGAACTGCAAAATTGAGTAAAAATATATGTAAAGACGAAGGCAAGGGAGACAAACATGCGTTTTGAAGCATTTTTTTTTACTTCCCGAGGTGTTTTTGTCTTCCCACCAAGGAGAGTGGCAATTTTATGTATAAGTATCGAAAAAACAAAACCTTTACGAACAATATTATAAATACAAGCCGTCTAGGTCCCATGATTGCTTCTTACGGCGGTATAGCCCATTTATTCTGCTCCTCAGGGCTAATCTGCTGAACTATCGTTTTTACGAAAAAGTGATGTTCTACTAATTGTAACTGACGAAGAATGCCGTTCTTACAGTACCAAAACCATTATAGGGGCGAGAACAAAATGTTAAAGATCTTTGCGTTCAAATTTCTGCCATAAGAAGCAATGTAATTTCGCGCCGAATCTCGGACTACATCACTACATGTGCATTTTCAACTTCGCGGCTTGTGTTTATTTGTATTAGAGGGAGTTTTGGTAAGAGCCGTTTTCCATTTTTTTTTGTATTTTCGAATAAATTTTTTCTTAGAAATTCGCGATGGGCGCTTTAGACATATTGTATATATTTGCAGACTGCTCCTCCTAAGCTGAGGACGTCGCTAGTGTTCTGGGCTTTCCTAAGAGTTCCATAAAATTTTTAAATAATATTTTGAAATCATTATTTTTAAAAACTCATTTGGTCTTCAAAAATATTAAAGGAAAGAGTGATACATAAGGTAAATGAACGATTTTATTTTTGGACGTTGTATCTTTTATGCATTCAGTTTTTGAGAGAAAAGCAAGATATAAACCTGATTATTATACATTTATGTTAGTATTAAAGTTATTCTAATTTACCTGTAAATGTTATTGAAATGCATAATTTATGAAACGTAAATACGAAATTGATTTTTTCGATTTTTCCAATAGTTTATTTTGAAACTGAAGATTTCATGATAATATCAAACTGCGTTCGAAGTATTTACTAGTTTGATTGATTATTATTCCAAGTTTTCGTGGCAAAGATTCGTAATTCAATGAAGAAGCAATTGAAATGCTATACAATATTTAAATGCATATAAAGATTATTTCAGGAATTCCAAAAAATGTTTCGAAAATCATGAAGCCTTAAGCTACTGATTCTCAGAGATACATTACTCGGATTTAGTAAATTTTATTCTCAGATGAAGCATTGAAGATTCTATAATACATGAATCAACATTTTCTACTTACACTCCTTATTCTTCCTAATTTTTGACTTTTTGCTTTTATTATTGCACATTTAACTAGTATTTCAAAGAACATTTTACGGAAGGTATATTCACCCATCAAATTTAATTGTCTTTATCCTGTTCTGTCCAATGTCACATCCAGTATTAAATGTAGTTTTCAGTTAATATATGAAATTCAATAATAGATTACGCAACGTTGGGAGTATAAAAAAAAATTTACAAAAAAAAATAAAAACCGACTTCGAAACTTTGCCTGTATGTACAAATTTAAACTAAAAAATTAAAAATAATATTTTTTATTTCTTTAAAGAAAAGAGCATTCAAGGATAATATACAAAATTATTGATATTTAAATATTTAGAATAACTAATAGTAATCAGTCAGTTGTTTTAATTGGTGTAGGCAAGGCAAGTTTTAAACCTAAAGAATTTGGGTTTGCCTTGGCTGGCACCGACTCCAAAAAGTAACTGATTAGATATTGTAAATATTTAAGTACGAGTATTAATACTTTTGTATATTATGCTTGAATGCTGTTTTCTTTAAAGTAATAAAAAATATTATTTTTAACTTTTTAGTTTAAATTTGTACATACAGGCAAAGTTTTGAAGTCGTTTTTTATTTTTTTGTAAATTTTGTTTTATTTTTCAATTTTTAGCTGACGGAAAGTGGTTGAAATTCAATAAAAAGGATTAATCCCCTAAGTTTCCACCTTTAGAAGAGGGATATTTTCATCAAATTTAAACGGGACCACCCCCAAGAAATATTCTATTTAATAAAAGAAGAATTATTAAAATCGGATCACAATCGGCGAAGATATCGCGTAACATACAAAAAGAGAAAAAGAAGAACAAAATAAAGTCGAGTTGAGAACCTCCTCCTTTTTTTGCAGTCGGTTAAAAATAAAGAATGCCCAACTATTTGATCTAAGGCCTTTTAACACCCGAGTAACATTTACGATTTTTCCGTTCGAAGCCTACGCAAAGTGGAAATTTGTTTTGAGTGGTGGTTACAAAGTTGACACTTTGCGGTCGGTAGGTACTACAGAAAAATTAATTTTTTGTTATCAACATTTGTTATCTTTTTTTCTATGCAGGCTGATAATATTTTATTTTAACGATGGAAAACGAGACCTCCACGAAGAAACATAAACCTTCTGGTTATGAATACAGACAAAGAAAAGCATCAGAACCAACTATTCAAAATGAAGTTAGATCTGAATCGCCTAAACCAATTTCGGATGGAAATAAGTTGAACATAGATGAGGACGAGCCCAACAATCAAGATGCGGTAGATGACGGAACTTGTGAAAATATAGAAGAATTATCTAAATGTTTTTCAGATTATGCTTTATGGCCAGTTCATCGTACGAAAAAAATCGTACTTTTTTTTCCACTTGGGGAAAAATTTTTAAAGCTATTATTTAACTTGACCATGTTGTCCGTCCGCCTGTGCATTTTTTGTGTAATTCAAAATTAGAAATCGAAGTTTAACTATGTTCAGATAAAGCCAAAACCTTTTTTTTTAACACTGCTATATTTTTGATAACACTACAAGTTAAAAGAAATTTTGAATCTGCGATAATTGTTTAACTTTTTATTGCGCTAATTATAAAAGCGTGTTTTTTTGTTTTTTAAGCCATAATTTTTATATTTGTCTTTAAAAGGGGCGCCGAGGAAAAGTTTGCCCGACTAAACGCAAAAGCCTAAGGCCGGCACTGAACATTGTGTTTCCTTGAGATTGCCGGCTGTTTCTTTTTTGTTTTAATTATTATTAGAAAATGGCACGGTAGGCAAGATGGGGTAATGACTACACACCATGTATGTATTGTATAGAAGTATATTCCGCTTCCATTGAAAGGTAGATAACATGCTCAAATTGTGGAAAATGGACACATAATAGATGTGCAGGAACCGACGATGATGATGACGAAGCCTTCCACGTCTGCGAGTTGTGCCAGTCGAAATAATCATCATTCTGTCTAATAATTCTCATTACCCCATCTTACATCAGGGGGGTACCCCATCTTACCAGCACCATGGGGCAAGACGGGGCAAAACACCTTTATTTTTATTTTGATTTTTTTTTCTAAAATGTATAATTAAAAGTTCCTAATTTCACCAAATATTAGAAGAGTAATAAATAGTTGTTAATTAAAACATAAATATGAATGTCTCACTACGTAAAGTTTTCTTTTATTGATCTTCAAACCTTAAGTACCCCATCTTGCCACCCTCTCCCCTACTTTTCGAAATTATACGAATCTTGATTAGCCGTCACTTTTTGCTGAATGCATTTCTCTACCCTGGAGCGACATTTACTTCGAGACTTCTATTGATTATAAGGTACATAAGCTGTCTTGTCTTCTTTTGTATTTATATGATAAGTACTTACCACTAACTCACAAGAAGCCTTGTACATCTAATTGCCCTTGGTTCAGCTCTCGCATTAGCAATTTAATTGCTGAACGCGAATTCCTATACTGGAAGTGGAGGCGTTTTCGTAATGACGAAACACACCACTTATACAGGGTAGCTCGCAATAAGGTGACTGCTGAAACTCGCAAAGCTAAGCGTAATTTCTTAAAATCTAAATTAAATGGGGACCTGCCTTCGCGTGTTCTGTGGAAAAATCTGCGTAATTTTGGCATACATAGTGACAATAAGCACCAGAAGTGCGCTCTTGACCTGGACGACTTGAATGTTCACTTTGCTGCTCCCTGTGGCTCGGTGCAGGATGGTAACGTGCTGTACTCTAATGATCTTCATCGAGATGACGGTAGCTCTAAATCGTTTCTATTCCGCTGTGTTAACTATAATGAACTTATCAGTGCGATCTTCGCCATTAAATCTAATGCTGTGGGAGTGGATGGTATTGATCCCCGTTTTGTTAAGATATTACTACCGTATATATTGCAATACATATTGCACATAATTAACTGCTGTTTTACGGAATCTTTTTTTCCTGAGACTTGGAAAATGGCTCTTGTTGTACCCATTCCTAAGAAAGCATCAGCTGTATTAGTTTCGGACTACCGACCTATTAGTATTTTGTGTTTTTTTGGGAAGGTTCTGGAAAAGTTGATAGCTATTCAAATTCAGGAGTTTTTGACGAGCACCAAACTTCTGACTCCGTGTCAGTCAGGTTTCCGTGCGGGGCATTGTTGTGAGTCTGCCATGGTCAAAGTAACTTCAGATCTTCGAAAGGCGGTTGATGGCGGGCATATTGGGATCATGGTGCTTTTAGACTTTTCGAAAGCGTTTGATAGTGTGGACCATGAACTTCTTATTAATAAGTTACGAAGTAACTTCCATTTCAGCTGTACCGCTATTACTTTCATCAATGGATTTCTTCGTGGACGTTCTCAACAGGTCAAAGTTGGCGACTCTTTGTCTGGCTGTATTTTATTGACAAGGGGAGTACCACAAGGCTCAATTCTTGGGCCTCTGTTATTTTCCCTTTTTATTAATGATTTACCTGCTATGGTACATGATGTACAAGTTCACCTGTATGCGGATGATGTACAGTTGTATTTGACTCGACCTCTTGGCCTGGTTGAGGACTGTGTCGCGAGGATTAATGGTGACCTTGATAGAATTAGTGCATGGTCTTCGCGGAACCGGCTATTGCTCAATCCTTCTAAGTCTCAGTGCATTGCATTTGGTACTTCCTGTTCAATGACTGGTGCTGATTTGCCGGTGGTTGCTCTGAATGACACGGCCTTGCCATATGCTGAAGAAGTCTCTAGTCTCGGGGTTAAGTTAAATAGCTCGCTTACATGTTGCCTACAAATAAAACATGTTCTCAAGAAAGTTGACGGCAGTTTGAGAACACTTTGGCTATCTGCTGATGTACTGCCTTTTCAGCTGCGAGTAAAGTTAGTGAAAACCTTACTTATTCCCCACTTTACTTATTGCAGCACTGTTTTCCCCCGGCTCGATTCTACTTGCAGGCGCAGAGTGAATGTAGCCTTCAATGACTGCGTTAGATTTGTCTATTTATTGCGTAGGTCTGAGCACATATCTAACTACAGCAACTCTCTTCTTGGTTGTGGTATTGAAACTTATTTGAAACGCAGACTGCTATTATTTTTAATTAAATTAATAAAGAAGAGAACACCTGCCTACTTGTTCAAAGAGATACAATTCTTAGATTCTCGCCGTCATCGTCATCTGCTTATTCCTAGGTATTCATCCAGTATTTATGCGAGTTCGTTCTTTGTCCAGGCTTCCCGACTTTGGAACCGGTTGCCTAACGACTTTTGGTATGCCTCCTCTATTCCTGAGTTCGAGCGATTTCTTCTCACGTATGAATTTTAATTTTGCTAATTATTTTGTGTTAATTCTCTGGCTTTTGCGTTGTAAGGTTATAGGTTAGTAGGTATTACTTTTATTATTTGTAGTTAAAATTTAGTACATCTGTTTAATTTAACTTAAGTAATAGTTTTCATTACTTCATTTATTTTTTATTATTTTATTATTATTATTATATTTTTTTCTTCTTATTACTTAATTTGTAACCTTTTCTTTTTTTTTTTTTCCATCTTAGTTAGTGTGCTATTAAAAGAAATTGTATCTCTTGTGTACACAAATCCCAAAATAATAAATGAAATGAAATTTAAAATGAAATATTGATTTGCCCAATCAAAATTGAACCTGTGCTAAAACTGGTCTCGTTGTACAGATATGTGTTAGCAGTCTAGAGGCTCTATTATGAAGGGCGATTTCGCTTGACTCAACTAGTGAAGATACATTTTCAAAGCCGATCCTTTAAGAAAATTAGTTTCTTCGCTATACAAGTCGAGCAAAATCGACATCCATAATAAGGCCCCAATTCTTCACAACTGAGCTGCCATTAAAAGATGGTATTTCATGATACTCTAATTGTAAAACTTACCCGACACTATTTATTCAGGGACATCCCGTATATAATACGTATTACAAAACTGTAATATTAATCTTTGTGCAAAAATTAATATCTTATATTGAGCGTGTGAATATGACTCCGCCCTTTCCAAACAGATGTCGTTTTTAGTATTGCTTACGTGTACTAATAAATGGCAACACTTGTGTTCGATAGTATGTACTTTATGTAAGCTGTCAAACGCACTACGTGACATTTGGTTAAAATATTAGCAACAAGTGTTTTTACTTCCTTGAAAATGTCGGTTTTCGTTCCAAGTAAACATCATTTGCGGGAAGTGCTATTACATTATTTTATTGCAAAGAAAAGTGCAGCGGAAACTCATCGTTTGTAAGGAATGGTTTCGACGATTTCAAAATAGTGATTTTGGCACTGAGGACAAAGAAAAACAACTAGAATGGGTGAATACGCACAGTAAATTAATTCTTCAACAGGGTATTGCCAAACCGCACACCGCATAAGTCGTGAAAAGATATTTAGATGGGCAGAACTGGGAAGTGCTACTCCACCCGCCATATTCGCCAGGCATAGCTCCTTCGGATTATCACTTATTTCGAACAATGCAGTCAGATCTTACGGGAGATCGGTTCACTTCATACGAAAGTATCACAATTTGGATTGATAATTGGATCAGCTCAAAAGACCAGGATTTCTTCATGCAAGGAATACGTAAATTACTTGAAAGATGGGCGAAGGTTGTAGCTGCCGATGGAGCATACTCTGAATAAACTTTTCTTTAATTTTCTAAAAAAACAAATGTGTTTTATTTTAACAAAAAAGGGCGGAGTCAAATTCACACACCCAATATATACAGTACTTAAATTTTTACTACTAACATGTTAAAATGTATATGCTACCTTTTATTTCTAATTATTTTGTATAGATTAGATAAAAAAAATTTGTTAAATAGAACTACGGTCACTGTTACATCATAAGAGATCTCTATGGTTCGATTTTGTAGTGCAAAATATTGTAGTAAATTCAAATGTGTATTTTGCCAAATTTACAATGACTTTTCTCTGAGTGTAGGGCAAGGATAAATTTCGAACCACGAAATCTTAATCCCTCCCTCTTAACTCTCTGAGAAGAATAGTTTAAAATGAGGGAAAACATTTGCAATGTTTATACTTTGACGGAAACTATGGCAATTACTCTGTAGAATCGTAAAAGTCAAAAAGAAATGTAATAGTCCCTGTGGTGAATAGAACTATTTTCTAGTCTTAGAATTTTCACAAAGTTTTCTCTGTTTTATAAAAACTGAGGGCCGGCAAAAAGACATTTGTACGTAATCCCACAGGACAGATTCGAAATCACATCATTCATGTGGATCTGTAGGGATGTGCAAACACTTTGTAGAGTAGGGTCCAATGGGAGCATTCTCTATAGCATTTCGCAAAGCGTACTTTAATTTTTCTCTTCTGTGTTTGCTTTCAATAGATTACCAGATATTTGTAGTAAGAGCTTTGCAGCAGGTGCGACATAGATGTTGAATTTAAGAGAAATTTACACAAAAGAATGGGGATTATGTTCCTTTAAAAAACTGTTTTTGTTTTACGACACACAAACACCTACTCCATTCTAGGGATAATCTCATTTTTTCTTGAAGCACTTAAAGAACTTAAAAACCGGCATGCTGCATGCTTACAAATATGAGTGTTTAGCTTTTGTAGCATCAAATAATCTTCGTATCTGCTTATCTGCCATATGACTCCATTAGCCCGCCTCCTTCAAAAGAGCTACTGGATATTGTAGGATACGCAGAGTCTAATAATTTAGGTCTGGTAATTGGATGCGATGCCAACGCCCAGCACACTCTTTGGGGTAGCAGTAAATGCAATCTCCGGGGAGAGAAATTATTAGATTTCATTCTGTCGTACGATCTCGTGGTTAACAATAAGGGAAACAACCCAACTTTTGTCACGAGTAGACGACAGGAAGTAATAGACCTGACACTCACCAATAGGAAAATGTCAAACTTTATTACCAACTGGCGAGTTTCAAAAGAGGAATCTCTTTCGGACCACAGATACCTGGAATACCGAATAGCCATCGATATCATAAATATCCCGGCCGGACGGAATCCCAGGAAGACTGATTGGGAAAGGTACAAACAACTTCTTTCATCGAAGGAAATTAATGTACGCAAAATCCACTCCACGAAGGATATTGAGGACGAGACCCAAAAATTGAGTCGGACCTTATTGGATGCCTTTGAGGAAGCGTGCCCTCTCAGAAAGAGCAGATGTGGCAAGAATGTCCCCTGGTGGAACAACAACCTGCAGAAGCTCAGGAAAACAACCAGAAAACTTCTAAAGAGGGCCTTAAGAACTCAAGAAGATGATGATTGGCTAACCTATCAAACTCTACAGCGTGAGTATAAGAGAGAGATAAGAACTGCCAAGGTCTCCTCTTATAGGAAATACTGTGAGGAACTGGTGGGAATGAGAGAGGCTGCAAGGCTGCATAAAGTCTTCCAGAAAGACAATACAGCCAAACTGGACACTCTCCGTAGGCCTGCGGACGGAGGATACACGAGCTCCAAACAGGAAGCATATGAAATCCTGTTTGAGACTCATTTTCCGGGCAGTCAGAGAATTCAATTAGATGAAACCCAGGTGAATTTACAAGAGAGAGTAAATATCACCAGGAAAGATAAATATATAGCATCCAAGGTTGTGACTGAGGAAAGGATCGAGATGGCCTTGACCTCTTTCGAAAACTTTAAGACCCCAGGTCTGGATGGTATATATCCAGCCATGCTAAAGACAGGAAGTACGTCTCTAGTTCCGGCACTAAAGAAAATCTTTAGAGCCTGCTTAATCTGGGGATACGTGCCAACTGCCTGGCGTAAAGTCAGAGTAGCTTTTATACCTAAACCGGGCAAAGAAGATTACACTCTGGCAAAAAGTTTCAGACCCATAAGTTTGACATCATTCCTTTTGAAATGTCTGGAACGACTGGTAGAAAAACACATCAGGGGGGAAACGCTGAGAAGGAGGCCCCTCAGTGAACACCAGCATGCCTATAGGAGTGGAAGATCCTGTGAATCCGCACTGCACGATCTAATCTATAAAATAGAAAGTGCGGCGGATCGTGGATCTTTTGCTCTTGGGGTTTTTGTGGACATTGAGGGAGCCTTTGATAATGCAATGTTCTCATCCCTTTGTGATGCTGCCAAGGCGTATGGAGTGGACCCTGTGCTTATACGATGGATCCATTCCATGCTGTCACAGAGACTACTTTTAACAGAAAGCGGAAGCGACACTGTTATGAAAGTTGGGAAGGGCTGCCCGCAAGGGGGAGTACTCTCACCTCTACTGTGGTGCTTCTTAGTAGACTCGCTTTTAGGCGAATTGCAAAGCCTAAATATACATACACAGGCCTACGCTGATGACGTATGTGCACTCGTTTGTGGGGACTCGTTAAGGGATGTCTGTATCAAAATGCAGAGGACCTTGGATAGGATCCAGAACTGGTGTGAGAGGCATGGTTTATCAGTGAATCCTAGAAAGACAACACTTGTGCTGTTCACTAGGAAGAGAAAACTGGATAACCTCAAGCTTCCAATTCTGAAGGGTGAAACCATTCAACTCTCCAAGGAAGTTAAATACCTAGGGGTGACTCTAGACAGCAAACTGACTTGGAAGGCTCATGTCGAACACAAAGCATCTCGGGCATTAAATGCCTTTTGGCAATGCAGAAGAGCCTTTGGGAAGACATGGGGTCTAAAACCCGCTGTGGTACACTGGATGTACATAGCCATCATTAGGCCCATCATTACATATGCGTCAGTGGTCTGGTGGAACAGAACGGAGATAAAATCGACTCGTTCTGTTCTTGACAGAGTACAGAGAGAGGTCTGCATAGGGATAACAGGAGCTTTTAGCTCGACACCTGGTGCAGCTCTCAACGCGATGCTTAACATGCAACCCTTGGACATTGCTATCCAAGAAGAAGCAATGAAGACCGTGTGCCGCCTAAAGAAGTGCGGACTTTGGCACGGTAAACATGCTATCGGACATGGTGTTATATCACAAAGGCTTGAAGAAAAGTGCATTTTATTCAATATGCCGGCGGACGATATGACCCCAATATTAATGTTCGGAAGAAGATTTCAAATTCTCTTCCCAAAAAGGGAGGAATGGGAAGATCCAAACAAAATACTGAATGGACTCAACGACATCTTCTATACAGACGGCTCGAAGACCGTAAACGGTACGGGCGCTGGATGGTATTTGAATGAGGAGATCAAATACAGTTACTCACTTGGAAACATGGCGACGGTCTTCCAAGCTGAAGTTTTTGCCATTCTAGAAGTGGCCAACTGGATAATTGCCCAGAGATGGCAAGGTAGAAGAATAGGTATCTGCAGCGACAGTAAAGCTGCCCTTGCCACTCTCCTTAATCCCAATACTCGGACAAAAATAGTCCGAGATTGTAAGAAACGATTGAATTCGGTTGCAAAGTGCAATCAAGTCATTCTTATATGGGTCCCTGGCCACCAGGGAGTAGAAGGCAACGAGTCTTCAGATTCCCTGGCGAGGGAAGGCGCTAACTCCCATCCCATAGGTCCAGAGCCCATTATTGGTATTAGCTCTGCGGCGTTGAAGAACTGGATAACTCGACACGTTGACTTAGTTCACGGAGACAGATGGTCCAGCCTAAGTACCTGCAGACGTACCAAGTACTTTATAGGTAGTCCGAACAAGAATACTGCGAAATTCTTCCTTAGCTTAGGTAGGAAAGATTGCAGGGCTCTAGTAGGGACAATTACAGGGCATAACACACTTGGCAAACACTTGAATACCCTGGGAATCATCGACGACCCTGCGTGCCCCTCGTGTGGGGAGGAGGAGGACAGCACAGAGCATTTCCTCTGTGACTGTCTGGACTTCGATTCTCGATCTCTGTTTGAGATTCTCCGGTACATTAGGATGACGGGGAAGTTCAGATAGAGCGGGGGTTTTGAGCGCAATGGACTTGAAGTCTGAGCGTTCGGGGTGCTTTGCCTCCCCCCACAATAAATCAAATCAAATCAAATCAAAAATCAAATTCAATGTTGCATGCTTTCTAGTTATTACTTTAATATGCAAGAGGGCAATGACTGCCATCTTGGGTTCATTTTCCATGAACTCAAATTTTTATTATTGAGAAAGTTCGCGACTTCTCTACGTAGTAAGAAGTTTTTCCAAAGTAAGGTAGCCAACGGAATAGAAGAGTGGATATTTATGTAAAACAGAGTGGTCGGTGCGAGCAACAAAGAGCTGAATAATTTGGGTTTTCATTTAAATTTTGTTTCTGATTACTAGTTCCAAGCTATTTATTATGGACAGGTAACACCTGCCATAAGTTAAAGAGTCCATGTGACCTGTTTTCGTGCTTTCTAGCTAGGAATATGCTCCTATTTTACACTTGTGCGGCTATAAAACTCATTATTTAAATTCATAAAAATTTATCAAGTTAATTTGAATTTTGTCCGTACGATATTATTAGGATGATAACAATATGTGTCAAGTTGCCTTCAAACAGAACTTCAAGCAGAACTGCATTTTTTTTTTGTTGAGGTGCATGGCAATTAACTAGAAAACACGTGTAGCACATATAATAACATGCTATATAGAATTTTTATTAAATACTAGCTGGGTTACCCGGTTTCACCCGGCGTTGGGTAAATACTTACTAATTAAACGCTTCTCAAATATTCTAGTTCTCCAAATCTTATTAATATTCAAAATTATTGGCCTTAAAATAATCATTGTACCAATTTTAATTAAAACCCGTTGAAATTTTGGTCGCCATATTGGGTCTGCCATCTTGGATCTAGAAATTTAGATAATATTCAAAATTAGTAGCCCCAAAAAAGTTGTATTAATTTTCATTGAAATGCGTTGAAGTCGAAAAATTTTGATCACCATATTGGATCCGCCATCTTGGATTTGGGAATTTTTCATTGTACCAATTTTCATTAAAACTTATTGAAATCGAGAAATTTTGGTCCCATTTTGGATTTGGAAATTTTGATAATATTCGAAATTACTGGCCTCAGAGTAAGGTACAGTCGCCAAATTTCGTCCCCAACCCTAATTTCGTCCCCTTCAATATCTACTCTTTTAAAAACCGCCATCTATTATCAGTGACCCTAACCGACAGCTAGTTGCATCAATCGGCTATTGTGTAGAAGTGAGTGCGTCACGACGTTCGTACCGACAGAAATTCGAAAATCAAAAAAAGTGTTCAAGGTGAGTTTTTCATTGAAATATTCTCGGATACCATAAAATATTGAGATACCTGACTTATTGATACAATTTTTTTGTCAAACTAATTATTAATATCTCAGATGTTAATCGATTAAGTAAAATTTTCAGGTTTATGACACGTTTTTTGCTTAAATGAATGCGACAAAATAAATAGAAATTTCCTAATATCGTCCCATTACGTGAACCTTATATCTTAACATGTAACTTTAGAATGTTTTTATTTTTAATTTTTTACATGCCGAAAAAATGATTAAAATAATTAAGAAAGGGCTGTTTAGATATTAATATGATAGTTAGGTTAAATTTTATATAATAGAAAAGGAGTAAGTACAACTCCAGTTCACGTGATCTCAATATCGTCCCCGGGACGAAATTAGGAGCCCAAAAATATATTTTTATAATTTGAGTATTTTTGTTAAAGTTATTTTATAACTTTTTCTAACAATGTTAACGCGTTTTTGATTATTTTTAAGAATAAAGGAATATTGAACCTAATGTTTGACGTTTCATTTATTACTGTGGTATTTTTTTCTATTTTTTTAGATTTGTTTTACAAAAAGGGGACGATATTTGGCGACTCTAGCTTAATCATCGTATTAATTTTCATTAAAATCCGTTGTAATCGAGACATTTTAATGGCCATTTTAGATCCGCCATCTTGGATTTGGAAATTTTGATAATATTCAAAATCAGTGAGCTAAAAACAATCATTGGACTAATTTTCCTTAAAATCCTTTGGTTTTAAGAAGTCTTGGTCGCCATGTTAGATCCGCCATATTGAATTTCTAAATTTTAATAATGATTAAGAAATTATGCGCGCCATCATTTTTAATGCTTTTTTTTTCTTTTTAAACTTGTAATGGCACAAAAAACCAATAAAAAAATCCCAAAAAAATATATAATTTAAAAACTTTATCTGTTTTCTTTCTATGGAAAAAAAAATATTTAAAAAAAAATTTTATTATAAAATATTTTCCCAGGTAAACCCCTTTATTGAATATTACAGTATTAAATTTGTTTTATATAAGTTTTGTTATGCTGGACGTTACATTCATTTACAGTATATAAGTTTTATTATGCTGGATGTTCCCACAAAATGACTTTATTTTTTCTATATTCATACTACTTGTTCCTGTGTTCTCTATAGAGTTAAAATTATGTTATCTTGTATTTGATTTTCTTTAATTTAATATCTTAAAAAAACGAAATTTCTGCTTTCTTTTTCTTTATTCTTATTATTTGAACTATTTCTTTCGGAAAGTTTAAGTAAGTTATTGCATGTTTCAAAGGCGAGAAACTGTTTTACAATTATGAAATTGTAAATGAGTACAATAAACATGCAAATTATCAGAGTTAACACTTTCTTGAGGGTTTGCAAAAGTACACGTTGTGGAACAGCTGGAAATTTAATTAGAATAATCACAATTTTGTATAATGGCTACTGAAGTTCCATGTCTCCGTACAGAGTTTTAATATCTCATTTATTACAGTACAATTTCGTTCCATAAAAGCATGCTTCATTCGGCCTTAGTACTTATTTTAGTTTAAAACTAGCTCTTTAGTAAGCATAATTGGATTGTACTATGATTCAATTGCAAACTTCCAGAAAGTTTGCCATTTTCAAGAACACGTAGTTCTTATTTTTTGAGTAATTGAAATGTCCGTGGAAGTTTGGATCTCGAGGGTGATATAAATCAGAATTAAACTGGGAAAAAAAAACTTTTCTCAATTTGAAATTCTTTTGGACCCAGATTATGCTTAAGTTTCGAGTTTCTGAGGAAATCTAATAATTAACGTAAATTATTAGTTGATATCTCTGTCGTTCCAACGACTGTTTGCTGATGTTGGTCATTCTTTTCGTTTTGAGAACGACTAACTTTTCTACCACTACCCCCCGCTAGTACGGAAACTGTTGACGGTCGGACATTTCCAGATGGGAGCTGAAGGCCATTTTATTATTCAGTCAGTACAGCAAAACCTAAACTTATCAAATTATCAGAAAAAGAAAAAAAAAAATGGGAATATAAGTTAGTCATTTAAAAACTTTTATTTGGAAGTAATGCATTTGAATTATAACTATTCACGTACGGCAATAAATTTTTAGGCTCACAATGTATATATTATACATACATAAATGTCAAACACAACAAAATTTCCCTCAGATTATATAACAAACATTGGTACAATTATTTGGACAGGTTATTACAATAAAAAAGTGTATAACTTAGATTATAGGAAATCAAATGATGTTATTGCTATTATGTACAAGAAAAATCATTCAAACACTTCCTTCTTAATGTGCATCTTCAAAATTAACATCTTCCTCAATTCAACTTAATTTAATTCTTTGAATTCGTAAAATACAAAAAAAAAGTTATAAAGGTAATTTTTGTTATCTATAGACAAACTTCCTGTGAGACTTTCCAGCTTCATAAATATTGTTTGTTTTAATTTTATGAGATCTTGAATTATGTACACAAAATTTGTTTAGCAAAGTATAGAACTAAATGCAGCAAATGTAAAATATATGTTGACTTATATTTGAAATGTGTATGTAGTTTTAGGGACTTCAGGGAGTTAAAATGCAAAATGCGCCAAATAAATTCAAATTAAAATTTAATAATTAATTCACTAAAAGTTCACTAAAAGTTTGCTAATCAAGTCCACGATGCAAGGTAATTAAATTAAATATTATTTAAGCAATATCCCGAAAAATTAACAGCGAAAAATAACTTCAGTTCTACAGCGAAAAGTAACTTAAGTTTTATCTCAGCGAATTTAAGGAAAATCAGCAATTAACAGCACGATACAAGTCAGCTTAGCGATGCAACTTCGGCGACGGCTTAACGAGAAGAGAAAGTGCAATAGAATTGCGCCTGCAATCAAGCCCAGGGCTCGCGCTCAGGGCTAACGGTCAGAACCGCTAGCTAACTCGGCTCGATCGCCAGATCCCGGCTCCCACATCCGGCCATCCTGAATATCGCCTGCCTCAGGCGAACCTTCTATGTCTTCCTCACTATCGTCGTCGCTTCCTTCGGATTGAACCCACGGTTTCATAAAATCTGCAGCCGAGGTAGTCAAATTGGGGCCTTCATGATTTCCTACTTTGCGGACGTCGTACCTATCTTTTCCTTTCACCTTGATGACTTCATAGGGTCCCAAAAATTTAGGATATAACTTCAAACCGGCTCCGAACTGCGTTCGTTTTATAGCAACTAGTTCGTGTACTTTATACTGGCGTGCAGGTTTCCTTCGACGATTGTAGTATTTCCGATTTTCTTCTTGAACCTTTTGAATCTGCGACTTAGCCTGGTTTCGCAACTCCTGCCTCTCAGCCTCAAAGTCATCAACGATAGCTTGTTCCAGTAGTCTCGAGAGTTCTAGGTCATCTTTCTTGTACATGGGGATACCAATCATCAGTTCGAATGGAGATCTATTTGTTGACCTTGTTTTAACCGAATTAATAATCTGTTGCACTCGGGGAACATATTTGAACCATTTTTGAGGGTCGGCGATTGAAAGCTTGGATAAAATGGAAATTATAATTTGGTTAATACGCTCTACTTGTCCATTCCCTCTCGGCACTCCAGTTGTACACAAAATATGCGTAATTCCCCTTTCACAGCAATAATCTTTGAACGCGTTGGAAGTAAAAGCTGTACCTCTGTCAGTGACAACTCGATGAGGATTTCCGAAAACTTCACTCTGATGAGTTAATTTCAGCACAGCTTCTTCCGTTGAGGTCGTTTTTACAGGGTAAATCCAAGTAAACTTGGTAAATCCATCGACAGCCACGAAAAGGTATTTGTAACTCTTAGACGTAGACGGCAAAGGCCCAAGGTGATCTAAATGCAACGTATGTAGTGGTACATCTGACTTCTCTATGGGATTGAGAAAGCCTTCTTGCTTTCCCTGCTTCCTCGACGCTAAAATGCAGGCGACGCAATTATTAACGACTTCTTCAGCTTTTCTGTCCAACTTAGGGATAAAGTACTCCTGGCCAGCAATATTTGCAACTTTTTTCGAATTCGTGTGCCCTCCGTCGTCATGGATTATTTTCAGCACTTCCCTCTGCAATTGCTTTGGTACAACTAACAGATATCTACCCTTGAGCAACTTGTATATTACACCACTGCGTATTAAAAAATCTTCGTAGGGTTTTTCGTTTAAAATCGTCGTGAGTAGTCGGCAATATTCGTCTTCCTTTTGTGCGTTGCGAATTCTGGAAAGCAGACCATCTTCTACAGGCAAAACTGAAGGGTAACGGCTAAGCGCATCCACATGCCTCATTGCAGTTCCAGATCGATGAAGAACGTTACAATCGTATTCTTCGAGAAGCAGCGCCCATCTAGCTATACGACTACATAACTCCTTCCTTTTCATTGTGAGCTGGAAAGCTTTACAATCGGT
The DNA here is from genome assembly GCA_949715965.1 of Dysmachus trigonus. Classification (NCBI taxonomy): domain Eukaryota; kingdom Metazoa; phylum Arthropoda; class Insecta; order Diptera; family Asilidae; genus Dysmachus; species Dysmachus trigonus. The sequence continues at coordinate 51,775,221 of OX454322.1, forward strand.
ATAAATATCGAATCGAAGCCCGAGTAGGTACGTTCTTAACTTTTTTAGCGACTTTACTATTGCAAGAACTTCAAGTTCGTAACTCGAGTAATTTTTTTCGCACTTCGTTGTTTTGAAACTGAGATATACCACGGGATGAAATAGGTTATCATCACTATGCTTCTGGAGAAGAACGGCTCCATAACCTTCCTTACTTGCGTCTGTGTGCAGCTGGGTCTCAAACATAGGGTTGAATAACTTAAGAACAGGAGCTTTACAGAGAATGTCCTTTAACATATTAAATGCATCTTGCTGCTTGCGTTCGAATTTAAACGGCGTGTTTTTTCTGGTCAAATCCGTTAATGGCTGGGCTATAAGCGAATACTTTGGTATAAATTTTCGGAAAAATCCAGTGAGTCCAAGAAAGCTTTGGACCTGCTTCAAATTCTTGGGCACAGGAAATCCAGTTACAGCTTTAGTTTTTTCGGGTGAGGGTTTAATTCCTCCATTTTCGATTACATGTCCGAGGAACTCTACTTTTCTTCGTGAAAATCTACACTTTTCCCACTTTACTATAAGACCGCTACTTTCAGCAACCTTTAAAACAACTTTCAGCTTCTCGATGCAGTCTCTCTCATCTTTTGCAGGAATAATGACATCGTCTAAGTAAACCAGCACAATGCCTTTCTGGATTAGGTCTTGAAAAACGGCGTTGACGAACCTTTGAAACACAGCTGGTGAATTGCATAGGCCGAAGGGAACTTTAAGAAACTCGTACTGCCCGTCTGGTGTAATAAAGGAAGTATATTTGCGGCTTTCTTTCTCAATATCTACGTGAAAAAATCCATTCTTTAAGTCGAGGGTAGTAAAAACCTTAGCATGGAATAAGCTCTGTATGATATCCTCCATATTCGGCAGCGGAAATCTGTCCTTCACCACCTTACTGTTTAGTTTTCTATAATCAATACAAAGTCTGTAAGATCCATCCTTTTTTGTAGCAAGCACGACTGGACTGGCAAAGTCAGAGTTACTTTCTTGAATGACACCTTCAGTAAGCCACTGTTTTATCTGAGCTTTGACCACTTCCCTTTCTTTAGGTGCCAGCCTGCGCGGCTTCTGATAAATTGGAGCTTCGTTGTCTAGTAAGATTTTCATCTGTACACAGGACCGTTGCGGCTTTACAGGTCGATATGCATGTATCAAATCACGAATTTCCTCATAATACTGGCTGCCTTTTAATTCCTTGATGCTTTCAGGTTCATCTTCCTTAATCAGCTGGACAACGTCAATATTTTCTAGAGGGTTCTCTATCACACCCTCTTTTTCACCCTTAACCCAAGTAGCCTTGCCGTGTTCAATTATTAGTTTAGAAAATTTTAAAACATCTTTTCCTATGAGCACATCTTCAGGTAACCATGTGTCCGGCACAACATGCAACCGAGACGAATAAGAATGATCGTTAATAGTAAGAGTAGCAGAAAAAGAGCCTAAAGTATGCTTCAAAGTAGCCCCGAACCCTGCCAAGGGTATGCTAGGCCCATCAAAATGGGCAGCATCTTTCCTTATTGAAGCATAAACCGATCGTCGTATCAGTGAAACGTCACTTCCGGTATCCACCAAGGCTACCAAGCTTTTACTATTAATTGCGACCGAAACCGTCATATCAACTGCCGACACTAAATTCACTTTTTTAGATGTTTCAGTCTCATCTTTTTTCGCTTTTGGACAATTGGGTGATATATGGCCAAAATCTCCACAGCCGAAGCATCGCGCACCTTTCGCTTTATTGGGACATGCTGCAGTTAAATGAGACGGAGAGCCACAATTGAAACACCTTTTCTTTGGGCCCACACGTCCTTTACCCGAAGATCCTGAGCCATCATTTTGTTTTATAGTTTTCTTAGCTACTTGTTGAGCTTTTATATTTTGATACACCTTAATCTTTTCCTTTAAAGCTTCTAAATCATTTGCCTCATATAAAACAGTTTTATTTAAAACATCATCCTGTATCCCTGCAACAATGTACGCAACGAGTGATTTTTCGTCTATTTCTCCCCTGCATGCTATTCGCTTCATGGCATAAATATATTCAAGAAATGTTTCGCTCGCCACTTTCTTTCTACTTTCTAAGGCCCTGTGTATTTCTAGACAACTAGGCGTCCTATCGAATTCTTTCTTAAGAAAATCCTTCAATTTATTCCAACTAGTTATGCTTGTGGATGCATCTACTGCAAGCTTTGCAGCCCCGCTCAACAATCTTCTAGCATAGAGATATCTCTGGATATCATTCCACTCACATACCACAGAGATATCCTCAAAATCTTTCAACCGAACGACAAATGTTTTACCAGTCTCGCCATTAAATTTGTCTAGCTACTCTTCAACATCTTTAAAATGAAAATTGTTACCGCGACTTTCCTTTGCTTCGTCTGGCCCGGGCATGATTATAACGTCTGGCTTAAAACTACTTAATTCAAATCCTGGACAATCAGATTCTTCGAAAATGCTACTACCACCGGCGTCGAAAAAACTACCCCTTTCCTCCTCAGCCTCTTCTACTATTTCCTTCTCTCTCTTTCCCTCAGCAGTTATAGCAGCCGCTAATCGTTTAACTAGGTCTTCTTTCAACCGATAACTGGGCGATAAGCCTTTCTCCCGAAGTAAACGCTGTAATTCAGTTACCGTGAAACTCCTCAACTCGTCCATAAAAGGACATTGAAACAAATCATGCACCGTATTTTATGATTTTGGTCGCAAAAATCAATCCAATCGCAAAGACAAAAATTTTTCAGCAGCAGAAAGAAATTATGTGGTACCGTTAGGCCTCACGCGGTACTATCCTCAGCGCAGTATTTCGCAAAATAAAAAATAAAATTGATCACTCACCCGTTCACAGCAGCTTACCAAACCTGTACTCAAAATTAAATTTTATTTCCTTTTTTCTTAAATGCTGATCAGCTTCGGCTCCTCCTATGTTGAGACACCCAGCTTTCCCAATTTTCCAGCAGCACACCACAAAACTCCACGATTAATCCCGCCGATTTAATATTCGTTCATCAATTAATATTAAATTTAATCCGACTGGTCCACTTTCAGCTTTTTTAAAACGACGTCGAAATGTTCGATCAACTGTTCACTGCTACACGGTTCCCGCTACGCGCGATTAAGGATTTACCACCTTTGTCCCCGTGTTTGCTATAAAATACGCGATTTTTTGTCTGTTCCCAGTTAATTTACGCGTATCCCACTTCTGACACCATAACTGTAGTTTTAGGGACTTCAGGGAGTTAAAATGCAAAATGCGCCAAATAAATTCAAATTAAAATTTAATAATTAATTCACTAAAAGTTCACTAAAAGTTTGCTAATCAAGTCCACGATGCAAGGTAATTAAATTAAATATTATTTAAGCAATATCCCGAAAAATTAACAGCGAAAAATAACTTCAGTTCTACAGCGAAAAGTAACTTAAGTTTTATCTCAGCGAATTTAAGGAAAATCAGCAATTAACAGCACGATACAAGTCAGCTTAGCGATGCAACTTCGGCGACGGCTTAACGAGAAGAGAAAGTGCAATAGAATTGCGCCTGCAGTCAAGCCCAGGGCTCGCGCTCAGGGCTAACGGTCAGAACCGCTAGCTAACTCGGCTCGATCGCCAGATCCCGGCTCCCACATGTATATTTACCATATATTAACACGTTCCCTGCCACGTGTACCGTTGTCGGTACACGCTGAACCTCATTTGTACGCCAAGCTGAATTTTTGAATTTAAAATGTTTCCGTCTAAAATTTAATTTGTGGTAAAACTGTTTCATGTGACGTAATGATGTTTACAGTAATTTTTGAGTATATCTATCTGTGTATCTATAATTATGAAAATAATATACGTTCTCTCAAAAACAAGAAAAAAATATGTATTTATAGAAAATTATTAAAGTGGTTACCGTGCGCCGAAAATGGTACACGTGGCCTAGAAATGACACCTTCTCATAAACAGCATGGCAGGGAACGTGTTAAATTTGATTTATATGCAAACATTTAAATTATTACTTAAATATATGTCTACCAAAAAAAATTAAAAGATTCTTAAAGCCCTTTTACTTTTTGTGCACTGCATATGCTAAAATCAATAAAAGAACAATTGACATTGAATTCAATATAACTTAATGCAATGAAAAATGAAAATTTTTAAATGAGGTTCAGACATTTGTTATGATCTGTATGATTTCAATCATTCCTTCTAATCAATTTACCTTTTTAATTACAAACTCACATCATAAGTAAATTATGGTATCAAAATATAATATATATATATATAGTAATAATAAGCTATGGTGATTATCATGTGGAATAAAATTAGCCATTTGAACAAATCTTATAGTTTTTTGCAAAAAGTAATATTTAGTGCCTATAATATCAATAATTTACCTCATACATAATAAGAGGAGACAAAAGCACGAAGTTGCAAATATCACATCCTATCAATTTTGTTTTTTGTTTTAAGACCATATTTTTCGCTGAATCGTTTCCCAACCAAGTCTCTGATATTTCACATGTTATGCAAACTATGAGTAAATAATTCTATAGATTAAAACTAAAGTACCTTTTAAACATTTAATGTAAATAGTTTTACATTATTCCAATATATTAGGTACAATATTGGTTAAACCATCCTAATTGTGTCTATTTCGCCTATTAAGGTTTTATAATTATCAAATGGATTTTAGAATAAAACAATTATGTGGCAATTTAGAGAGATGGTAAATTTTAATAAAAGAAAAAGTAAGCATTTTATATGAGCATACAAAAATAAAAATAAATTAATTTTGCGTTCATAATTTTTGCATAAATCACAAACAATAAAAAATTGAAGGAAAAAAGTTATTTTCAATCAATTATAGAATCGATAAAGTATCTTGGTTTTCTAATAATAGTCGTCATAAACGTATTGGCGTTTTTCTTTTTTTATAATTGATTTTTCGAAAAATATCAATTTCCCAGGTAAATTCCGTACGTATTTGCCGTTTTCTTTTGTTTTGGTATAATTTTTTGGCATTTTCCATCATTATTTGTTAATCAACCTTATCAAGTAAATAATCGATTTAATCTTCTTCTATTAAAAACTTTCTGCTTATCTAGTATAAAGATACTGTTTAGACTTTAGAACTTAAATTTTAGCTGTCCAGTAGAAGTTTAGTTATTTATTGATGTTGCATACTTATGACGTATAATACAGTGTCCGTCTGTCTGTTCTCTTCAATGGCTGCTCAAATAAGTGGTTCCTAAGACATATTGGTATAATTTCAGCTACCTAGGGCATGAGATTGAAGAGGAACTGAGTATATTTTTAACTTAAGGGGGTAGTCCAGTGAAAAAAAATTTTTTTTTCGTTTATTGTTTTTTTGCTTAAATCTACTCTTCTACACCTAGAAAATACTCCCTTAAAATATCTAAGCAAAATATTGAATAGTTTTAAAGATACAGAGAGTTTTCGAGAGACGTGTAATCCGAGCGCTCGAAGGTCCCCTGGCGTGTTTCGGAGCAAGGAGGACTCTTGTATTTCTGTTTGCTTCGCCCATATTTTTTCGGTTTATAACGGTCTAGGTCCTTCTGCTTTGTATTTAAGGTTAGTTATGTATGGAGGAGGCATCGCGTTATGTATGGAGCAGGCATCGCTGACTAAGGTAAAATTAATTTTTTTAGCTTTTTTCCGCATAAAAATCTTTAAACGCGTTTTTCTGAAAACAGCATGTTTTGACTCGGCGGACGTCAGATCTCAGAGCCTTTTGCTCCGATTGATCTAAAAATTTAGCTGTATATTTCTTGATTGTGTATCTATCGTCGGAACTAGAATTATTAAAATCCATTGTTTATTTACAAAGTTATAAACAAATTAAGCACCCGAAAAACACCCGAAAAATTCGAAATGCCGCCATTTTGTTATTTTTTATTGAAAATTAATAATTCTAGTTCCGACGATAGCCAATGTTCTACAGATTAAAACCTCGTTTGAATTTTTTGTTTCAAATGAACCGTTGCAGAGATTCGACGTCCGCCAACAAAAAAAATTTTTTTTTGGAGCGGCCATTTTGTCGGGATGACTCATCGAAAACAAAAAAAAAATTTTTTTTTTGTGTATTTTAATAGTTGTACTATCATATGTCAAAAAGTTTTTTAATAAAAATTGACTTCTAATATGAAAAAAAAATCGTTGAAAAAACAGTCGTTTTCACTGGACTACCCCCTTAAATGCACTTTTCATATATAACTTTTAAAAATATAGGTACATGGGTGCAGCCACATGCAGAGAGTCAAGTAGTAGGTAACACATGTAAATATTAGAAATTAACACTTTTATAATATAAAAGAAAACACTGCATTAATACCAGAAAGTTATTGAAAACTGAAGTCGTATATCAATTTATTTATTCTAGCCACAATTTTAGCTTCAATTAACTTTAGAATTATTTATCAAATATTTGATTTGTATTACATATTTGTACTTATGAAGCTTTCGAAGTTAATTGCACTTTTCACTAACATATTGTACTATTTTTATAAATAATGAGACCGTATTCTACAAAAATTCATTTCCATCGAAAGCAGTCTTACTCAAGAAAAGTAAGCTTGGAAAAAGTTCCTTTTTAAATCACAAACTCTTTTTGTAAATTCGATTGCAACGAATATTTTTAAACCATTTTCTTTTTATAGGTAGTACTTAGTTCAAAATACATGACGATTTTTATCGTACAGATGTTGATGTCTTTATGTTGCACTAGTCAGTAGAATTAAAATGTTCTAAGTTATTTCGTTTTATTGATAAAACGAATCCTAAAGAAACGATTTTTCAAGACGTAATATTGTTCAGATCTATATAATTTGGAATTCTATGTGTTATTTGATGATTTAAATGTTAATCCATGATCTATATTCAGGATTGAAAATACCTAAATTCAAGTTACTACTTTTAAATTGTTTTAATTTATTATATTTCGAAATTAATTCCCCTTCTGGGTGTATAGTTACGTTTAGTTGCGTTTTGAAATGTAATTACATTTTAAATCTGGGTTGCTATCCTCACTATTGTGAGTATAATCCGTAACGAAAGGTGAAGTGCGATATCCTTGCAATTGTGGAATTTTAAACATGTATACACAAAATCCCCAGACCAATATCCCGGCTTTAACTTTAAATTTATTTGAAATTCGAATTGGTTGCCACCGCGCAGTAGTGATGACTACGACAGCTAAATCAATGTGCCAAAATCCACTTCCGTATTTTTGCCTTTTTTGCCTACCTTTCTGTTGAAACATTCGAAACAATTCAATTCATGAGTCCTGGGCATTGACCAGGTAAAAAATGGAAACGCGGATTTCACAGGGAAGTTATTATGATGGTAAAAAACCAGTTTCACGTCGGATCCAATTAGAGAGCTGTATTGTGCCAGTAGTGATAGCCCTCTTTCGCCTTTTATTGCGAAAACTGATTAAAGCCTTTTGCCGTCTATCAAATTCACGATTCGCCTCATGGTTTTTCTCAATTTCAAAAATTTGCAACGCATTTTACTCGGTGATACAAAGTTGTCCCTATTTGGGACTAGGGATGGTTAGAGAAGTTATTCAATTAAACTAGAAATGTATCGGCTATGTGAAGCCAAACGTGATACTGGTGCGATGAAATCGAGAAATTTATTCAAAAACTCGGCCAAAACCGATCAAGGACGAAATAAGTTTTCTTGGAGGACCAATGAATCCTTACATTGATAAAGTTCAGCATATTGGATTTGGTATGCTGCGGAATACAAAAGAGTAGAGATCCCTCTGTGATGTGATGACCCGGAACAGGATGAGAGTTTATTGAATGTAGTTTATTTGCCTTTTCATATTTACATGTGATACAGTTTGAATAGGGGTAACATAAATTCTATAGACGCCTATGAGTGCTTCAAAATGTCAACCCTTGTACATCGTTTCTTAATATGCTTCGTCACTAAAATTTAATTAAATTATCTCCTGTAACTCCAAACTTGTGCTTTTTCATGAAAAGATTAATTGTTGGAGAAAAATATACCTAACATAATAATTCACTTAAGGGACTATTTCGGTCTAGAACGTAAAAAAATGGTCTTTTTTTGGGAATTTTTTTCTGGGCTCCTTTATTAGATATTTACATGAAATATTTTGTAACACGTTATTACATAAAAAAACTACACAAAAAAATTTTTTTCTTTTTTTTGTCACTCTTCTTCCGAAATGTAGAGGGCGTCAAAGTCTGGTCCTGAAAAAATTCTCCTTCTATGGCGGATAGTTAATCTCATGATTGAGAAGTCTGAAACAAAAAATTCAAAATAGGTCTTTTAAAAGAAGGCTTCTTACACAGTAATACAGCAGAAAATTCGGAAAATCGATGAAAAAAAAAAATGGCGGCATTTTGAAAAAAAACTTGGAAAATTGACCTCGTTTTTAGTTCTTTTTTCTCGCAAATTTTTTTTTTATATAGAAAATTCTCAAATTTTCTGCTGTATTACTGTGTACGACACTTAAATAAAGATGTACACAAAATTTGGTAATGATCGGTTGAGTAGTTTCGGAGATTAACTGTCCGCCGTGTGAAAAAAGTTGATTTTGAGAAAAACGCGTTTAAAGATTTTTTTTGTGAAAAAACATGAATAATTTGTAAAAAATCGCTCTCGAAAAACTCGCTCTAGACCGGTTTAGAATTCGAATTTCATTAAAATATTTCAGGACATAATTTTTGAGACTATAAAGAGTCAGAAAATGTAAAAAAAAAAAAATCGATTCTTTGAAATTTCTAGACCGAAATAGTCCCTTAACTAATTTTGAAGATCCCTTTTTCTAAAGAGCTTAAGTACTACCGTGGGAGAAAATGCGGAGCCCTACACCCTTTATAACATTTTGCGTTATTTCTAAAGTATTACGTGTAAAAGTATTAGAATCAATATACTATATGTAGAATGCCACAAAGTCAGAAAAACTCAAGTTCTTATAAAGTTCGAATAAATCTTTTCATACGTGTAATGTCACAAAGTCAGAAAAATCCTCAACTTACTAAGTACTAAGTACTAAGAGCAAGTCTTTTAATCAGTGTGAGATTTGTCAATTTGATTAGTTGATTATTCTAGTGTTAAAGGGTAAAATCTTTTAAAAAAATAACGGAACATCCTAAATGTCCGCATTCTCATTCAAACGAAAGCTTGAAATATAAACTATAATTCTAAAATTCTTTTAACGCTTTCGGGACGGCACAGTTGGTAGCGGTGATACATTCTCTGTACGAGGAAGTTTTCCATGAGAGTGGTTGCACTGCATGGCAGTGTAGGCCGCGCAAATATATTAAAATATTTAACTGCAAACACGACATTCATTGCCGCCCTCAATGACGACTAGAGCTGGCGAGCGTACCCACAGTGCTTTTCATGAATGCCAACTTTAGGCGGCGGTCGTACTCAGGGAATGTCTCGTTAACGCCGACTATAGGCGGCGGTAGGACTGAAAGGATAAGCCCATTGAGATCTTCTTATAGATTTTGAATAACTGTTGTCATAAAATTCATTTCAGAACAAAAGTTGATAAGGATTTTTAAAGATTTTCAGTCATTTATACTCAAAAGATACAAGTATTTAACTTTATATCTATATTTTTTTCCGCTATTTTCTGTATATTCCCAGAAAAATTGTGTGAATTCATTATGTTAAAGGTCCACCTTTAAAAACTCGCTTCAAGCCATTTGAATTATAAATGCATCATGATTTTACTAAGGAAAATTGTTTCCGACCCAAATTTATCATTTCTCTGAATTTAAACCCTTACATTATTATTTTACTGTAAGAAAGATTGTTATTTTCTAATTAGCTTTAACTGGACCTCAATATTTGTCAAATGACAAGGGATTTTGAATTTTTTTCATCGTCTTGTTGGCAAAATGGAGATTTCTCAAAGGTTATTCTAAATTTGTTTTCAACTCAAGAAAAATGATCCCAGTTCTTGTGTCCATCGCTATATAAATCTGGCAGTTATAAAAATGCTAACATTAAAAAAGTCCACTAAATTTTTTGGGCAGAAAACCCAAAAGGGATATTTCATCACTAAGCTCCAATTACTGAAATAAAGGCTCACAGCGAAAGAATTTTGCAGATATTTTTTTTAATTCTCCTACAAAAAATGTGCCCAACCGAACAAAAAAAATTAATTAAAGTCAAAACCCTTCACTGAAGCCTTTCGAATGGTGTCCACAGATTAATAAGCAGATTAAGCACCTCATTCTTGCAGGACGAGAAGGTGGCTTGGATACAAAAAAAAATCGCACAAATTCACTTTGTCCTCGTTATACTCAAGTAATTTAATTAGAACCGCCTACCAGCCAACACTTACCTGCGAAGAAAAACGGTAATTTTCATTGCTTCTGTACACCTAGCGGAGAGTGCTCGTAGATCAGAATTTGCATGCGGTGTAAATGCACATTGCCACAAAAAGAGGGCGCTATCGATTTTAGCCGATGTGCAGGATGCGATAGTGTGCCACGAGTATTAACAACTCGCCAGATGCAGATTGTGTGTGCTGAACAGAATTGTGCAATTAGAAAAAAATTGATTTCCATTTTTCTTGTCCGTACGTAAAAATTGCCTAGGGCTTTCCTAGGGATACCCTCCTGCTCCCGTTTTTTTTTCACACGCCCTAGAAATCAGATCGGGGCGGCCTCCTGTCTGCTCCTTTGATTTATAACTTTGTCCAGTGGCGCCCGATTTACGGAAAAAAAAGATTGGTATATATTTTCAATAAATAATGAGGTATTAAATCATGAATCTTAGAATACATTATTTAGAATAAATTCAAATTATATAAGAAATTCGCATGAATGCAATAGCGGATTCTTATTAATTTATTTTCCAAGAGCAGAATATATATAAATTTAATTAAAAAAAAAAATAGATTTCACAAACTGAATAGTGTTATGATAAATTGTATACGGTCACATAATATAAATGACTCTGTACGATTCTTTATATATGTAAGTTGTAATATCTTGAGTATTTATCGTTTCGTGCATCAATTTTCTCGTAAACTTCGTGGAATTCGGATTGAACATGCTTTTTAATATACATTACATTTATTGAACAATTTTATCTATGCTAATATAATAAAGAGGTAAAGCTTGAGTTTGTAAGAGGAAATTTCTGGAATTACTGATTCGATTAAAAAAATTCTCTCACCGCTGGCAAGCTTATGTCATTCCGGTGGAAATATGCTGTGGCGAACCAATTTACTTGTCCGTTTCTAATTTATCTACTTACCTTTCATTTATCTACTTAACTCTTATGTATTTGCTTACCTCTAATTTATCTACTTGCCTCTAACTTATCTACGTAATCTAATTGTACTCCTCAACTTCTAATTCCAAAAATCAAAGGAACCTGATTTTTTTTATGTTTTTAAAAAGAAAAATTTTGTTTAAAATATGTATTATATGCGCATAAATAAATAAAATTGTTTTGACTTCCTAGTCTCCTAGTGAGAGTAATTATATCACAAGGCTAACCAGCTAACTAAATAAACTAATAGGAATCAACAATTTAAGACTAATTTACACTACTGTTTCTGTGAGCTCTTTTGTTAACTTCACAAGCTACGTTATAACATAATATGGTAATTGAGATGAAACGACATGAGGCAACATGACATGATATGGCGTCACACATAACACATAAAATGACTCATAAAATAACACACGACATGACAAATAACACAATACATAACATAACATATGACATGAGATGATATAAAACATGGCACTTGGTACATGACATGTGGCATAGCACAAAGCATGAGGGACATGACATATGACATGATACAAGATATGTCGCATTACATGATATATGATGTCACATATTACATGGCGCAACATAAAATGACATAATATGTCAATATACATAGCACATGATATATCACATTATACGATACATAACAAGACATATGACATCACATGTTATGACAGACGACATGACATGACACAAGACATGAAAGAATATGAGATTTGTTACAAATGACCAGTAATATTAAGTGTAAGATAGGGAAATTGGACTTGAATTTTGGGCCTTGCTCGAAGTATTTTTTAGGGACAAGACTTTCATTTGAGTTTTCGAGCACTCTTTTACGTTTAAGTTCTGCAACTCATATAAATTGGCACATAGGAAGAAGTTCAGGAGTTTTCAATTTAAAAAACGCATTTACCTCCTAACCACTATACGTTTACTACTTTCTTGTCGGTTCTGTTCAAAGTCTCGGTAATCCAATTTTATATAATTTTGGTGTGGTCTGATTATACAGGGTGTTCAGAGGTGGGAGGTCAATACTGAAGGGGGTGAAAGGTCAGACCGAGACAAGCAAAAAATCGTATGGGTGGGGGGGGGGGCATCTCTCACCGTTTGGCAGTTACAGGGTGATTCGTAAATCAGGATTTTGCCTTATAAGGGAACCGCTCTTGTATTTTTATCTTTTTTTCTACGCATCGCAGCGGCCCCAAACTGATTTCAAAAAATCACTATTTGGAAGCCCTTTCCAAAAGAGTTTACACCACCCCCCTATCCCCAACCCCTTGGCCACAATCACCCCTGGAAGTTGAAAAAATTAACTTTTATTTCACGATTTTTCACCTTTCGCCCCACTTTTCTCCGAAATTCATGTTATTAACATACCTACTTTTTATTTTTTTTAAGTTGCCTATCTAATTACCTTTCCAAAAAGGTGCAACATGCCCAGGTAGAAAAGGGTTGCAAAAGTCCTGAAATTAAAACATCCTCACAGGTACCTAATTACTTTATTGCACCATAATGGAAAAAGTCGTTAAGTAAACAAATTTTATGACAGCAAGTTCGGAAATATTTGTTTAGGAAACAAAGGTAGTACATTTTTATTATTTCAGCAAAACAGTAATAAAATAATAAATGTAATCTCGTTAAATAGCGTTATTAGTTTATTATATCCAGTATTGACTCTTAAGTATCCTGACGCTCCGTTTCTAATACCTCCTATGAATTATGGTATAAAAATGGGTAAGTTTGAAAGGACATTGACCACAGTTGAAGAAGCAACCGATAAAACCGGGTGTTTAATAGAAAAAATTAAGATAAAATGGCAGAATGCAGTGTTGACGAGTATGTCGATATAATTTACGGGTACGGTTTAGTAGAAGGAAATGATAGTGAGGCCTTACGACAATACCAAAGAAGATTCCCGAATCGACGTGTACCCGACAGAAGGGTATTTTGAAGGACTTTCAGAAGGTTAAAAGAAACCGGAAGTGTAACCGCCCCCAGAGCAGAAACGCGAGCAGGAAAATCGGCCGATTCAGCGGACCCCGACCAACAAATCCTCAACATCGTCAGGAACACCCCTGTAATAAGCATCAGGCAGGTCGCACGAAGGTCAGGATTGCCTTCAGGGAGAGTTTGGACCGTTGTGAACCGAGAGGGACTACATCCATACCACCATATCCTGGTCCAAGCACTACAGGAAGGAGATTCCGAAAGACGATTGCAATTTGCACTTGGCTGTTCGAGTCTGACATCGAAAACAGAAGGTTTCTAGACCGAATTCTGTGGACGGATGAATCGCAATTCACCCGGGATGGCATCACAAACTTGCACAACCTCCACACCTGGTCAGATGTGAACCCACATAGGACAAGGTGTCGGTCCTTCCAGCAAAGATTTAGTGTCAATGTCTGGGCTGGCATCATCGGCAACCAGTTGATAGAACCCTTCATCTTGCCCCAAGTGCTGAATAGTCAGCTATATTCGGACTTTTTGGAGAATACCCTTCTGGATCTGTTGGAGGACATCCCCCTGGCCACCAGAAGTGCAATTTATTTACAGCACGACGGAGCACCTGCGCATACTGGGAACATTGTTAGGGCAAGGTTAAATGAATATTACCCAGAGCGCTGGATTGGACGAGGTGGACCGATTCCTTGGCCTGCTAGGTCACCGGACCTTAGTCCACTGGACTTTTTCTTATAGGGAATGATGAAAGATGATGTTTACTCAAGAAAAATCAACACCAGACAAGAATTAGTTACCAGGATTGGGACTGCAGCCACGAAAATACGGGAGAGACTGGTTACCATGGACCTGAAACGTGAAATAAGACCAAGGCTACTTGCATGCATCGAAACTAGCGGAGAACATTTTGAACAGCTTTTAAAGGACAAACGTTTTAATTGTAATTAGTTTTTAAGCGAACAAAATGTATTTTTTAGTTAACTTAAGTATAATTTCTTAAAAATTCGAATTATCATGATATTCTGTAAAAGGATTTTTGTAAATAAATTTTCGTATCCTTTTCCTACCTGGGCATGTTGCACCTTTTTGGAAAGGTAATTAGATAGGCAACTTAAAAAAAATAAAAAGTAGGTATGTTAATAACATGAATTTCAGAGAAAAGTGGGGCGAAAGGTGAAAAATCGTGAAATAAAAGTTAATTTTTTCAACTTCCAGGGGGGATTGCGGCCAAGGGGTTGGGGATAGGGGGGTGGTGTAAACTTTTTTGGAAAGGGCTTCCAAATAGTGATTTTTTGAAATCAGTTTGGGGCCGCTGCGATGCGTAGAAAAAAAGATAAAAATACAAGAGCGGTTCCCATATAAGGCAAAATCCTGATTTACGAATCACCCTGTAACTGCCAAACGGTGAGAGATGCCCCCCCCCACCCATACGATTTTTTGCTTGTCTCGGTCTGACCTTTCACCCCCTTCAGTATTGACCTCCCACCTCTGAACACCCTGTATATAATACAGAAAAAGAACTTAGAAAAATAGAACTGCATTCAAAAACTCCCAAGTCTCTTCTCTACTATATTTCAGTGAATCCTAAGATTTTCCTAGATGTTAGTCGGGACGAAAACCTAAGTAATATTAATCTAATACTACAGTTTCAAGACAAACTGATTATCTACATTACTGAGTATTGGATTAATATCATCATTCATTTATATGCTATTCTTTATTATTTCTATCTGAAATTCGTATAAATATCGTATTACATTATTATTTTAGTATAAACGGTACCTATACTATATTTGCGTAAAATTTGAGAAAAACACTTTTATAAATGCTCTTCATCCTTTATTAATCTGTATACATACGAAAGAATTTAAAATTTACATTAAATTTCTCAACTGTGTAGTGTTTTTCGGAGACAAACAACCAAAAAATGAAGGGGAGTAAAGCATTTCAGCATTATCGTAATTAATTTTTTGCAAATAAAAGTTTGCAAAGTATTCAAGAATCATCTGGTAATAGGCGCCAACGGAGCTGGACCTCTTAAGGGGATCATCCTCTATCCTCCTGACGGAGCTTAAAGAGAGAACTTGTTTATAGATAAGGAAATATGCGGTTTTATTTTGTATGTAAATGTTATGGAACCCTTTTTACAGTAGGCTGTTTCGTAAAATAAAAAATAGAAATGGGCCTCCTGCTTGTAATTTGAATAATTATAAAAGCATAGCTTTTAGGAGGTTTTCCTTGTTATTATTGTTAACACCCAATGTTTCATATTAAAAATGGCTTTTTTTTACAAGTTAATCTTGTCAGCTGCAAATAAGACAGTAGGTCAGAACTTATTTAAGGAAATTAACATGTTCAATCCGGCGCTCTTATTCGAAGTCTTTATGATGGGCGAGAGTACGAGTTATAAGTTACTTATTCTTCTAGCGGCATTTGTTTGATTCACTCCTTCTTTATATTATCAGTGGCTTGCGTTTATTTTATCACACAAAACGAATGCCCAAATTATAACTGTCTTATTATATTCCTGAAATTGTTAATTAACCTTTAATAACATTTGATTAATATTCTCCGAAAAATTCAATGAACAATATTAAAGAATATTAAATTATCCACAAAAGTGCTTCAATGTGATCTGTCTGATTAATCTTAAATCAAAGAAACAAGAAAATTTCGTCTATTTATTAGTTTATCTAATGCAATCAAAGGTTTTTAACCCATATTGATTTAAAACTAAAATGACGGGATTTAAAAATCAATTTATAGATTTTATGAAAATAATTACGGGCTTTGAAAATTAATTTATGAATTTTAAGGAAAAAACAGCCGGTCAGTGCGACTTCGAATCGTGCGCAAAGGTTTCCATACCATATTTTCTAGAATTTCTAGAAATCTATAAGACCTAGGACTTTCGTAATAATTTTGCTATAACTATTAAGTAAGGCGTAATATTCCATGCTCTTTCTTAAAGTTTAGTTCCAGTAGTTTCGGAAATAAGTATATTATTTATTTATCCTTCTATGTTGTTTTAAACACATAATTTCAAAAATAATAATAATTAAATCTGACTTAAATCAGTTCTTTTCGGCTCTTTCATAGCATAGCATAGTTGGCATAAAAGTAAGTTATGAAAGTGCCGAATTCTTATTAAAAGGAATTTTACTGTGAATGAATAAAATTATCAAAATAGTTTCATTTAAAATATCCTAATGAACATAACAAAGACAAATCAGTATAAATAAATAAATATAATTTCTGCTTAAACCTAAGACATATTGACTGAATTAGCTTAACATAAAAGTAATCAAATCCCAATTCTTCAATTCTGCTTATATCTAAGAAATTTTGACTTAATCAATTTTTTTTAAGATTTTATGAAATGTTTCACATAAAAGCCGGCTTTTTCATGACACTAATGCTCTTTCAAAACATTTTCAAAGGGTTCCAAACAAAATATACAATGAAACTTTTATAAGTAAAAATATATGCAGACAATTATGGTAAAATGATTTTATCATTAATTGGTTATATGACAACATTTCATTTCAATGACGACATCCTAGATACTATGTACCGGCTACATTTGTTTTCGTCATTTCCCAAATGTTTATGCGGGTGACAAGTTATTAGTGTTGCCACATTAAAACAAAACCTGTAAGATTTATTTATAAAATCCTGAATAAATAAAACTGGCTCCCTCATACCACTCATCTCATACTTTAAAATTCCAGGAAATATTAATTTGTAAGATATAAATGTCAATAACCAAAAATCGATTTCCTCAAAATGGATCATTATGACTATCCCTTAATTTAGGTCAACTTTTGCTATCTTGGATGTAGTTGTGCCTACGCATTGCATATTTCCGATTATTTTTGCTAAAACAAGTATCATTTGCAAAAATACTCCATAATAGAGAGGAAAATACTGTCAAATAGAAAAATGAAACTATCAAAAATTCGGACGGTTGGCGTAGAATGCCTCTTCTGCAGTTTAATATCTTTTATAGATTCTTGTTATACTAAATATGTGACACCGATGAAAGTGCCTTGTTTAAGATTTGCCATTACCTAGTTTTAGCAAGTATTGATATAGTCACTTCGCACCAACTTTATACACCATATCATAAAAATAATTTTAAGATATAAAATATTTAGTTGATAGTTACAGAAAATGTTTGAACAATTATAGTTGTGGTTTTGGTACACTTTTACATAGTATTACAAGTAATACAAATTTCCGTCATATTTTGCGCACCTAATCGGTCACAATCTCAAACATTACACCATTGGCGTTCTATACTATACTAATGACTACTAAATTCCAATTTTTGAAAACCAAACAAATAAAAATGTATAAAGGCGTTATTCCCAAATTGACTCACCTTAAAACTGCGTAAGCTTTAAGTCAAATATTTGAACGTACGATGAACTTCTTTTGTTTACGAAAAATTATCTGTATGTTAGTCAATTCTGCCAACCTTATCTATCCAAATTGTCGTGAAAGTGCTGCCATATATGTAAACTAAAACGATTTCCTACCAAATGCGATCCAAAGTTTTATTGAAAAGCGGAAATATCTCATCCGCTTAAGGTTCCTGCCTGTTATAGGTGCCATTACATTAAAATTCTAACATTCTAATTTTATGGAATATTTAGGAAAATTTGTAACTGAGATTTTCGGAGACGCAGTTTTAAGATGTAAAATTCTTATCTATTCTTTTCTTTATTGCTCTTTTTGTGATGTCATGTTTCTTTGAATTCAGCTTTATTTTGAAAAATGAAAATAAGTAATTTTTTTGGAATTTTCGTGTAATTTATTTGAAATCATGAACTCTAAAATCACTTGCTAATACCCGAAAAAGTTCATTACATTATAGACTCCATTTATTTGTTCAAAACGTGAGAAACCGCTAATAAAGCATAAAATAATATTGAAAAGATTGGTTAAGTGGTAGCGTCAAAAGTCCATTATCAGCACTTCAGAAGCTGAGAATGAAAATGCTCGCCAAAAAGTCTGCTCGTGTTTCTCAAATATGCTTCATTAGTTGGAAGAAGTTTTTTAAATTTCCCTCGATAAGGACGAAGTTTACAAGCACCGTTGAGCCATTAAGACCCTTCAGTGCGCATATAACATTAGGGAACTAAGACTAGGCGGAGGGACTTTAAACAAGTCCATAGGTCTAATTTGGGTAACTCCATTTAAAGTGACTGCCTTTTTCCAGGAAATATTATCTTCGGCTGATATCGTAGTCGGGCTCGTGGCACCCTTGAGCATTAGTTCGTCAGCTCTTACGTCATCGGATACTTCTGAGAATTTGGAATATTACCCAAACGAATCTTATACAATACTTTCTTTTGGGTAATCCGATTACCCTGAAGGTCCAGAGAGATGCGACGTGTTTCTTTATTTTTACCCATCTCTACCAGATTTCTGTCATCTAAAGCTGTAGAGTTTCCAAGCTCATTGTGTTCCCAGAAAACTACTTTGAATTACACAATAGTCCGTCTAATTGGAAAAGTTTGCAGATTTTAAGAATTCGCTACACCGTTCCTGCTGACAACTGAGAACGACATTGAGTAAACATACTGTATATATTTTCTTACATAAATACCTATATATAGTATAAAGTACTCCAAGTGTTTGCTTCGTGACGGTGCAGAAATAATTCCTGGGTCCGTTGAAACCTAATTCGTGAGCACTTTGGAAAGGTTTTGCCAATTTGTTCATTGAATTGCGACTATTTCTTTACCTCTCAGGGCGATAGCAACTGAACTTAAATAATTACAACTACGAAATGTTTCTGGCGAAATTGGTTAGTTACGTAAAGTTGGACTTTTTGTGGTAATTAATTGTTGTATCTCACAATAAGCTGTTTTCATTGCTTAATGTAAATATTAATTAACTGAGCAAGTATGTATGCATAAACGCAGCTACAGCAATCAACAGATATTATTACGTATATATATATCACTTACATTAATTTAAATCAAAAAAAGCGTCCCCACAAATTTGGCGAAATTGTTTAGCGAAAAGAAAAACTTAAAAAATTCTATGTTTATAAACTGAGCGGAAAAGTTAAGCAAATATACATACATATAATTACAGCACTCACTTTTTCTCGGTTTATTGGGTTTAGGGATTAGTGATGAGCAAAAATAGTCTTGGTCTTGCAGTTTTGTCTTGTCTTGTCTTGGTCTTGCACATTTAGCAAGACTTAGCTATTCTCGCACGACCAAGACCAAGACTTATTAGCAGGATTCTCGCAAAATTCTCACCTAAATTTCTAATACAGTTACAAAATAGAATAAAATAACTCAAAATAGAATAAACTATATAAAAATACTTTCCATTAGAATGTACATATATTATAATAATAGATGTTTAGTCTTCCCGTAAGAATAAATGACGTGGGGCACAATACGAAAAACTTGTTTACATAATAGTATGTATTGTATATATTATACGAATTATATTAAAATTATTAGTAATTTATTTACCAGCAGACATTAACTATGATGTTAAAAATAAGAAATTTAAATTAAGATAACGTTACTGAAAAATGAGAAAACTGAGAAGTGGATTGTTCCCGAGTCGAAAAATTAGTGCTGTTCTTGTGCTGATTTGAGACTGATTTTATTCATAAATACGTATAAAATCGGCCTAAAATGTTATACATAAAATTATTTTCCTGCTTTTATCCATAAGGTGAACAAAAACAGCATACCCAGGGAAAATAACGAAATTATACTGTTTTTGTACTTATATTAAGAAATGGTAAAATCAGGTTTAAATAGATACTTTCAACATACATTTAGGAAAACTTTAATAATTTTAGAGTACTAACTACTTTATCAAATAACTCAAGATTAATTCATTTTTATCTTCTTTATTTGCAAAAAAATTTCATGATAATTTTACTAGCTTTTTTTGGTTTTTCATTATAATATTCTAAATTAATTTGCAGAATGTAAGTTACGAAACTTTTGAAAACATTTATAATTAATAAGTAAACATAAAATATTCTATTTCTTAAGTAGATTTCAGGAATTTGTTAATTAAAATTATAATAATAATTATTATTATTATTGCAACGGAAAAGATTTCGTGAGAAAAAGGAGAATAATAGACCAACCAAAAAAATCTGTTTTTATCCTGAATAACAACAAAATCAGTTTTCATTGGGTTCTCAAAATAGTATAAATAACTGCTAAAATTTCAATATTCAGGAGAAAATTAGACTTAAATTTAATAAGATGTATCTATTAAACATTGTTTTCAGAACAAATTTAGAATTATTCATACAAAGTACTAATACAGCACAAATTTTCTTCTTATTTAGTTCTCGTTATATAAATTTGCAGAAAATTAACGTTCGGTTGCTCTTTTCGTTAGCATTGCTATATTTCAGAGTAATATATTCACGGTCATCTTTAGTGGTATTTAATTCCGCGAATCGACTGACCATTAACTGTATGTATCGTTTTGCAAAATATAAACAAAGATCGGAGCCTCCAGTTCAGTAGAATAGAAAAATAAAATAGTGTACACACAATACTTTTAAAAACAATTTCTATCAATTTGATAATATTATATAAATTTTTTATAAATATCTACGTTTTTTTTGTTTTTTTTTTTTTCACCAATTTATAAAAAATAATACATACTGGAACATATTTAAATGAATATAAAAAAATATTTCAATATATATATATTCATTTCCAAAATGTTACGATAAGTCTTGCAAAAACAAGAACTGATCTCGCAAGAACAAGACCAAGACCAAGATGTACTGTCGAAAAGAAAGACCAAGACCAAGACTCAATGTGCTAGATCAAGACCAAGACCAAGACTATGTTAGTCTTGTCTTAGTCTTTCGTTTGCTCATCACTAGTAGGGATTACCTGTCTGTAGTTTAAATGTTACAGCACCCGCTTTACCTCGGTCTAAATATTTTAGGGTCACCTGCATAGGCGTAGCTAGGGATTTTCCCGTCCAGCTGAACTAACTACATTCATTTAATGAGAAATCATAAATTACGTCTAGTGATAAATAATAATGCAGTTCCTTCACTATACTTATTACCATGTGACGTCTTTCTTAACTTCTTATTAAGTTGAAAGTCTAAAGGTACAGCTAAATCCATACTTCTATACTAATTTTATAAACGCGAAAGTAACTACATATACATATATACAACACTGTCGATTTTTCTAGGACATTGCCCACCCTTGCCCCCTCCTAGCTACGCCAACAGGTGACGTCTGTTACTTAAAAGTTAGTAATTTACGTCACTTATTTATTACTCATATATAATATACATCAATTAGAATTTCGCTTTCAAATAAATTAGCGCAATTTTTTTTAACAATTTGGTTATTATATGACGCTCTATTGACGATACTGAAAAAACAAAACTCGGCTGTTAGTCAAACTAAATTATAATTAGTTAAATTTAATAGGTTTCGAAGACAACGATATAATTTAAAATGAAAATTCCAAATTTAATTATTGTTTTATTTTTTCCCATCAAAAAAAACTTTTTTTAGTTCAAAAAGCATATATTTTAAAAATGTGGAAAATACACTGACAAGGGGAGGGTACAACTTGATAAGAATGAAAATTAAATAAGTTGATTTAGCCATAAACACGGAAAGACACAGTTTTCTAAGGGGTTGCTCTTATAAAAGTTTATCCCTTATAATTTTTTAAAGGTCATATAAAATGTCACGCAGAATATCGAAAATAAAAGATAACCTTTGTGCTAGGGATTTGCTATAGGAAAAAATGTTAAGAACAGAAAAACTCTTAAAGTTTTCAATATTGGAACACTTTGGCTCAGCATGTTCAACAAATTGTTATTCTTTCATTTTTAATTACCAACTGAACTAAACGAGTACGTATGTATGGGAAAACTGCATCCTGAAAGGCTCTTGCAGAATTTCTGCAGCGCAAAATGGTTTTTCAACAGAGTCATTTCAGCAACAGGAACACTTTCCACAATGCTTTCGAAAAAGTTCGTTAAAACCAAGCTTAGAAAAAGCTGACCTCACATTTGACCCTTTGTTTTAGCCGAGTATAGTCCTTAAAATGAATTTTTCCCGACTTTATTGCTCCGTCCGAGCTGCAGAGTAGAAACTATAAACAAAACAGTTGTTGTTGAATGGCACTTTATTTTGGCGAGCCAGAGCAGCGCCCTAAAACTAGCATGTTGAACTCTATAAATTATCGCTGCTTGTTGGAAACGGATAATAAGTTTGAGAGCGGGAAACTCGTTACATAAATAAGGCCTCACTCTGACAATCTTTCCACTAAGATTGCAGAAGGGCAGGAAAGACGATTCAGGGCGTTCTTGTGAAACAAGCACTCTCCAAGTGATGGCCCTTTATTATAGCGTTTTAGTTGCAAAGTACAGCATTAAAATAAAAAAAACATCGACATTCGCCAAGATTCTGTTGTAACATTCTTGCTTTTTATTGCGTTTCTCCAGTGGACTAAGGAAGCAGTGAAAAGTTTTGCTTTTAAGGAGAATCAGTGAACGATCACAGCCACAGAATGAAGGCAAAATTTTATCTATCTGCAATTGTTGCTCGAGAAAGTTGACCGAAATAGTTTTGCACAAGCGGCTGCACAATTTCTACAGCGATATCGTGCAGTACTGTGTAGTACTGTGCAGTCCTGTGCAATTCCACGTGGTCAAGTGTTATCTATATTTAATAAAAGAAATTCAATTGACACAAATTCCACAAACTTACAATTCGTTCGTTCCTTCCTTGGAGGCTAATTGATTACAGTTCAACCTAATACAACAATCTTCTACTTGGAAAATTGCTGGGATACTCGGGAGCTAAAAACCCACAGTTGAGTGGGTACTGCTTCACTGTAAAAAAGTATATCTAATTACTACGTTGCAACTGGGTGGGAAGCTTATACCTTAATTTCACTTAATTAAGAAAACTTATAACTGCACTTCGATAACCATACACTAGCAAAAGTGTAAAGAAGGCATGTGCCTGCCTGTCTGATTGATTAAATAACTTTATTAGTTTTGGCATAGTTCAGGAACAGTATCCAACAGCTCCGAGCTATATCCAAGTTCCAATAATTTAATTAAGATAACAGAAGTTTCAGATTGAGATAATATTATTAAAATGTAGCTCCAGGCGACGAGAGAAGTGGTGTTGATAATATTTTTTCTGCGGTCTCAAGTACATAATTCTAAAGCTGTTTATTTTGAGTAATTTCGGCTCAAGTTTGCTAATGGAAGCAATCATTCAAAATGTCGATATTTGAAGAACTAATGGATTTCTTATAAATAGAAAGGTAAATGGAGAATTCATTTGGAATTGCGTAAGCGATAATCTTGAAAACATCTCAAAAAGTACATATACATACACCTCAAAAGGCCTTCTCACTATTAATTTTTCTTATATACTAGCTGGGCGCATAACTTTTTAACCCATTTTTTATTTATATCAACGAAATACGTACCGACGCTGTTTTTTTTATAAATATACTTATTTCTAGGCTTTGGTCATGCTCTTATTAAGGGGTTAACCTACTGTTGAAATGGCAAAATCGCCTTTTTTTTTAAACAGCTATAAAAAAAAATTGACAAGACATATCGGTTTGAAATTTTGCATGCTTCTTTATTAAGGTTAAAATATAAAAAAAGTATTGTCAAAATTTATTAAAAAACAAAATGGCGGCCATAGTCGCTGAGCGATGCAGCACCTTGCGTCGTAAAATTAAAATTGCGCCTCGTAAAAATCAGCCAAAAATATCCATCTGGAACAAAAAAACGAAAAAGTTTCGTTTACTTTATGTGTTCAGCTATTGCATGAACCTCAAATCAGAACAAAAAATCGATTTCCCGCGACTTGGTACTCTTCTGAAAAGTGGGGTATCGAAATTCGATTTTTTTCAGGTTAAAAACAGGGTCGCATAATTAAAAAAAAAACATTTTTTTGCTGAAAATTGAGGTTCATGCAATAGATAAATGTTGCATGAGTATGTAAAAAAATTTTCAAGCGATTCGATTGAGTAGTTTTTTCGCATTTTTACGACGCGCACAAAAAAAGTGCATTTCGAGAAAAACGCGTTTAAAGTTTTTTTAACCGAAATTTTTGCTCCCGAAAGTGGGAGCGCACTCGCTTCTAAGCGCTATAACATCAAAACGAATGTAGATATCGATCTGAAATTTTACACACGTATTCTTGAGACGCTTTTCTACCTGAATATGCAAAAAAAAAAAAGTCGAAAATTTTTTTTTTCAACAGTAGGTTAACCCCTTAAAGTGAAAAAAAAGTTTCAGCTTACAATAAATTTTCTTGACATAGATTTTATCCAAAATGACATTAATTTTGGAGTTAAATCGTAAATATTTTAAGTTTACTATTTCTGTTAATTTTTAAAATAAAATATAGATAATTAAAATAAAAAACACTTTTATAAGTTCCAAATATGTATATTTTATTTTGAAGAAAAAAAATTATAAATTGTAAATTGAAAACAATGTATTTACATTGACAAAATTTCTTATTAATACCTAATAAAAATCTCTTTAAATTTACAAAAATTATTTATGGTAAATGAAAATTATTTTTATTTTAATAAGTGTTTTTAAAAATATATTGTACAGAGTTAACATAAAAAGCACTTTATTAGTTTCAAATAAATTTTCTTTTGAGAGAGAATTTACATGATATTATAATGAGGAGAAAATATAGCATTTTAAAGCAAACTCTCTTTTACTAAAGGTTGTTTTTTTAGAGGTGGAGAATTTTAAATTGGCAAAGCTGTTTTCTGTGACAAACGATTTGACAGTTCTCAGTTGTTTTGAGATTAATATGGTTTGGCAATTCATCATGAATAGACTCACGCCGGAGCAACGTTTGCAAATTGTTCAAATTTATTTGAAAGACACGGTTCCATTCGAGAAACACAGCGGGCATTACATGAGTGGTGCTCAAAGTCTTCATTCAGAGCGATTAATTCGAAAAACTATCCACTAGACTATTTTCTTTGGGGATATGTAAAGTCGCATGTCTACGCCGATAAACCAGAAGCAATTCAGCACTTGGAAGCCAACATTCGACGCTTTATTACCGAAATACAGTCTGCTGTACTGCGAGGAGTGTATTAAAATTGGACCTTCAGATTACGCCTTGTACGCGCCAGCCGCGGCGGCCAAATGCCCAAAATCATATTCAAACATTAATGCCAACAAATTATCTTTCAAATAAAAACAATTTCATGGTTAATTAAAACAAAATGTTGTGTTTTATTTCAATTTAAAGTTCTCCGCCTCTAAAAAAAACACCCTATAAAACTAAATAAAAAAAAATTTATATTCACAAAAATTATTTATTTCTAAAGCAATTACTTTTGTAATAACAAAATGTGAGCAATTAAAATTATAAAAATTATTATTCATCATCATTTATTCATCAGCAATTGTGAGTATCACGTAATTCTTAGTTTGAGAACAATTTAGTAGGCATTTTAGACAGAAACTTTGTGAAGGAAGAAGATGTTGTTTAAGTACCATAATTTAAATTTTTTCCAATTCGCAGTTTTTTATATATATACTAGAACCAATATTTTTTTCTAAATCTTAAGATAAAGATCTAACTTTTATTATCTAGCAGATGTTGACAAAATTCATGTCGATCGCTTGAGCAAAGATTAATATTTTTGAATAAAATGTTCACCAAATGTTTATCAAATATTACTCAATTACTCACGGAAACGCGGCATAACAAACAACGTGTTGCATTACAGAAAATCAGAAATAGTGCCTTTTAATTAAGGGGTAATAATTAAAGAAAATATTAATTTACATTTAAATAACTAATCATCTTACAACGAGAAATATCGTTGTACCGTCAAAATAGTAAGTTAACACACCAAATTGTTAGTTAATATTTAAATTGTAAGTTAATCAAGAAATTTTAGTAAACAATTTTCTTGTTTAAAAGATTACATGAAGAAATTAACTTATTTTCGTTATCCAAAAACACCAGCTTTATTGTTTGGCACATTCTAATCTACGATTTTGGTTATTTTTACCGATGTCTTGCTTTCAGTGTACATATGTGTAGTATGTTGACATCTTATAGCAGGGTATCAATGAGGAAATTAGATCAGAATTTTTTAAGACTTTGTTATATTTTCAAGTTGAAGGAAAAATTTGTGAAATATCCTCTAATTTTCTTGATTGGTTTTCCATTCTTAAATTACTAAAACAACTATCCAATTTAGCATGATGCGCCAAATTTAATTTCAAATTGAGAATTCTATATGAATATAATTCTGTTGACACTATTTTATTTGAAATTTTCTCTAGTATAACCTATTCTACGTGAGAGTTTTCTCTTGCAGCGATATCAAATAAAATTGCATAACTATCCAACGACAGTTCCCAAACGAAATTATGTTCATCAAAATTCAGTCCACGCACATCTGTCTGTCCAACTAATGCACAAGATTCAACCCTCTTACCATTAATATTATATGAAGTGATACAATTCTCTTTGGTTTCCCCAATGCAGGAAATTTGAAAGGCAACCCGAAATTCTCTTTACCTGTTGCTGTCATACAATATTACTGTGGTCCTTTGGATTGCACGTGCCAATATGGTTGTTCCCTGGGGGACTCTATTCACAACATGACTCCAAAGAAATTTATTCGCTTGTGAGACAAACTCTTTGAAGCATGCTTTTATGAGCTGAAAAAACTTGGAATCTTCAAAGAATAGATTTGGTTTAATGCATTATGTAACTTTATGAATGTAGCAATGCCTTTTGAAGCATATATGTAGCATGAATATTTGAAAAGGTTAGCAAAATTGAAATGTCAAAAAGGCTTGTTAACTTATTATTTAGAAATCAAAAGACCTGAAGCAATTATTGGAAAGAAGAAAACAAATATTTTTCATACAATTCTACAAAAAAGCACTACAATAAAAATAATATTCGGTTTTATTAACATATTTTATTTCTAATTTTATTAATATATTTTATTTTAGATTTTATTGACAAGAATTTATAGAATTTTGAAATATCAGTAATAAATTTCTCTGAAGAAGAAAAATCTTTCAAATTAAACATTTCATATTTCGTCACCATTACTTTGTCAATGCTGATAATATTAGTTGTTTAACTAAAAGATAAGTTTAATATATGTATAATATATATAACGATTTATTTGAGAATTTCGGATCACATAATTTTGCAAATATAAGTAGTTGGAAAATCAACGACTTTGACGCTGCATTAAGTCATCATTTTAAAGTGAATTGAATTGATATGAAAAGTGTAATTTTCAATTTCGGGTAAAATACTTACTTATAAATACAATATGTAAGTTAAATCGTTAATCGTAAGTTAAATCGTTTTTTTATTTAGGCGTTGGAAGTCTCTTTCAGCCAGACAGAAGGAGTATATTGTAAAATAGGGTTTCATCTGGAAAGAAAGATATATTGGGTAGATCGGAAAGTTCTTGCTGTTGCCAGGGCAAAAATTAAAACACTCGTTTCATGTTATACAAAAGAGTTTATTGAATAAAATAATTTCCATCACAACCAATCTATTGCCAACGACCTGACAAACTTTTAATCCCATTGAGTTAAAATAGTCATTTAAGAAATCTCTTATCTCATTCTGATTATTACAAAGATCGGTCGGTGAAAGATCTGGGCTATAGACAGAGTGTTTCATCTGGAAAGAAAGATATATTGGGTAGATCGGAAAGTTCTTGCTGTTGCCAGGGCAAAAATTAAAACACTCGTTTCATGTTATACAAAAGAGTTTATTGAATAAAATAATTTCCATCACAACCAATCTATTGCCAACGACCTGACAAACTTTTAATCCCATTGAGTTAAAATAGTCATTTAAGAAATCTCTTATCTCATTCTGATTATTACAAAGATCGGTCGGTGAAAGATCTGGGCTATAGACAGAGTGTGGCAAAATATATGTGGCCTTGTATTATCGTGCAGAAAACGGACTTTATGATATTGAGGGCATACTACTGGCAATCTGTCAGCAAGTTTTTCTAATTGACTGCAGTAAAATGCAAGTGCTCACTGCCTTTTATATACCTTATTATAAACTTTCTAGGAAGTTCCTGATTATTCTTTCTAGAAAAATATAAACAACGACAAGAACTTTTCTACCTAACTAATATAATTAATTATTGTAGTTTATGAAAGTGCTCAATATCTTAAATATCTGTCCTTGTAATCTTAAGTGTAATACTTTAATTAAAGTTAAACTTTCATTAAAATAGAAAAAAAAAAACAAATATATTATTTATTTATTCATTACATTATTATAATTAATAAATACAGTAGAAATAAAATAAATTCACCTAATAAAATGATTTGTTAAGCTATATCACAAACAATCCCGAGATAAAATTTTTCAGTATCCCAAGAGTATCCTAGCGTCTCCCAACGTCTCCCACAGTATACCAGTGCATACCTGAGTGTTTTTATGAATCTCCCACAGTCTTCGGATGGGAAACTGAAGCTATAAAATTGTTGGTTGGGAGACGCAAATTTTTTTCGAGTCTCCCGAATTTCGTGGACTTAGAAAATTTCAACATCGTACATATGGAAATGTCCTATTGGGAGATTCGAATCTCCCAATGGGAGACTCGAATCTCCCGAAATTTTCGTAGTTAGAATATTTATTGGACTTCGAATATTTTACGAGCTCAGAATATTCCTTGGACTTAGAATATTTTACGAACGTAGAAAATTTCTTGGACTTAGAATATTTTTCGGATTTACAGCATGTTTCAAAACTTATAAATTTTCTGAACTTAAAATATAAATTTATTGAATTTAAACTTACCAATGATTCTAAATTAATCTCGCGTCTTCTGTACGGAGATTTTCGAGTCTCCCATCGAGTCTCCCTCAGTACCACCAGGGAGATTCCATGGGAGACGGATACTCGAGTCTCCCATTGGGAGACTCTGGGATACTGAAATTTTTCATCTCGGGATATCACAAAACTTAAAACTCTTCTCCTCTTAAAATATTTTAATCGCAACAATTTCAATCATACTTATTGTAGAATCAATATTTCAAGAAGCTCACAATTGCTTGGGGTTTCTTCAGACATCATATGAAAAATTATTTTATCTTTTATTCAAAATATGTGAATGTCCAACAGAGATGAATTAATGATTTCTTTTCAAACAAATTCAACAAATTTTACATTTTTCAGGGACATACAAAATTACAGTGTTAAGCTTTAGCTTTAACCCAAATCGATTTGTTTTTTTCTAGAAAACTCAAAGGAAAAATTTAACCTTCATGTCAAGGCCTCAGCCGTGGATACAGTAAATATCGTTTCCGTATTTTGCTAGAAAATTTGTTTTTTTTTGTAAAGATCAACAAAAAAGTTCACAAAAATTAAATGTTCTGTTTCGTTTACATTAACATTCGCTTCGAAGGGCATGATTCAATTGAAGCTGAGATATGGTAAAATTTGTTCCGTCCCTTGTTATTTAGACGAGTTGAAAAATTATACTGGAGTCGAAATTCCCTAGGGAATGCAAATGGTTTATCGTTTAGCAAAATTTCGCATGTAAACTTGGACTTGTTGAATAGTGACATTTTCTGAGAATTTTCATCATACTTTCCCGTCACACTCGTCTCACTCTGAGAAAATAAAGTATGAAATTTCATCGTGAACTGGAGACTTTTTTGTCTAGTCCCTGTTAAAATAGCTTTTATCTTATTTCAGACATGGTTTTAAAGGATCCTGTGTCAGCTCTAATTATGAGTTCTTTCTTAAATTCTCCTTCAGCAGATAATTGAATACATAAGGGGCAATTTGGCCGAATCGAAAAGAATAGTACTCGTATATTAATTGCTTTTGGGACGAGTGAACGGATCAGTTTCTCAAGGATAATAGCTTAAACGTCCCAGTTATGTCGGGATTTGAGCGAATCTCAATATTTCAAGTGCAGGATTATTTTAGAAAGGATTATAAAATGTCATGGATATGATTGATTCGATCCAAAATAGACTACTAATTATTCCTCAGATGACCCTTACAAAGTCTGAGACACCATTATCCAGCTATTAATGTGTCACGGTTTATTGCCGCCGAAATATCTTTGAGTTTGATGGGATAAGGCAAACCATTTATCGTCCTAATTACTAAATTTGTGGCAGTCAAGCTATCACTGCCGAATATCCTTCCGTCCCTGGAAACCTTGAAATTTCCAGATAATGAAAGGGTAATTGGCCAGTCCCCAAACAGATTCCCAAGATGAAGTATTTTCCTTGGTTACTCCGTCGGGAACACGGCGATTAGGAATGCTGCCAAATGAAATTGTTAAAGTGGTAAAAACTTAAAGCTCTTAGAGTTTTTTTTCCAGAAAATGGGTATACGGTTCACAGATTTAATTAACCTAATTATTTTGAAATTTAAAAGAGCAAGCTTGTAACTATTCCCTCAAGGAGTCGTTTTCGGGCATTTTTAAAAGCCATTTAAAGAATAATTTTACATTAATAAAAATTATTCGCACACCAGAAAAGTAATTGATATTTACAAAACATAAGGTATTTCGCTTTATTAACACGGATGTCCACAGTACAGTAGATTACCCAGATTAAAGTAATTTTAAGTGCGAGAATCGACACAATGGACATTGGCATAGAAGAACACAAAAGTGAACATCGAATTTTTTTTTTTCTTCAGCTTCACTGGTTTACAGTAATTCTTTGATGAGCGAGAATGTTATCTGATCGGTTTTGTATTCGTTTATTTTTATTTTCTACTTATTGGTCCATTCTAGATTGTGCTAGCGTATTTTTGCAACACTTTTCTAGCCGTGGTTGAATTGGTGTAGATGTAGAGTATCGCGGTGTCATCTGCGAAGGTGGTGGTTGTGAAGTTAAAATTTGTCAGGAGGTCTTCCGTGTATACGTAAAGTAGTGGCCCTAACACGCTTCCTTGGGGCACTCCAGCTTTTATGAGATTAGGGTTGCTGAGGCTGTCATTGTATTTCACTGTGAAGGTATTTACACATATACCTAATTTTATATATCTGCTTAAACTACCATCGCTACTTACATAACTGAATTGCAGTCTGGGTTTTGTCGATATCATTCGTGCCAGAAGTCGTTGTTAAAGATAACCACTGACTTAAGATCTGCCTTAGAGAAAAAGGGGAATTTCATACTACATACTTAGTTCTCCTTAACACCTCCAAGGTGTTAACAGTGAGATTCTCTTTAAAAAGCAGTTTTAATATGTCGTCGTCTTCTCTTAAATTTATTCACAACTTTCTCTCTGACAAGTCGCAACAACTCAAACTCTGTGATGCATTGTCTGCAGCAGTATTCCATCTGGAGTCCGTCAGGGCTCAATTATAGGGCCACTACTTTTCAACCTCTACGTAAACGATCTGCTCTCAGTGGTACGGTTCTCTCAAATATATCTTTACACTGATAATTGCCAGTTATATACAAGTGCACCACCTCAACTATCTTACTCGTTTGCCGATCATTTAAACTGTGACTTAGATCTAATAGCATAATGGTATGCAGAAAATGCCTTAACTCTCAACCCTTCTCAGTAATGTTACGTTAATCTCTCCCATAATGAGTCTGAGCTCGCCACTTACTCGCGTGGGGAAAGCTAATAACTTATGGGTTTTTGCAAAATTCGTATTTTAATCAGATTAATTCCACTCTTGCAAAGATTCAGGGCACTCTAAAAAGGCTGTGGACAACCACATCACTACTCCCGATAGCCACTCGTCTATTTCCGTTCTTTATATGTGGTCATGCGGTGTTCCCTTGCCTTGATTTGGTGCATTACACAAATGAAATGGATGTGTCATTCAATGACTGAGCTCGTTTTGTTTATGTTTTGTGATCACATTTCATCATACGCCTCTTCCCTAATTGCCCGTCCTCTTAAAATTTATGTGTAGATGTCAAGTTATTGTGCATGTTGTATAAAATCGTATATCCAAATAGTCTAGAGTATACTTAATCCTGTTTCCTGTTTAGCGATAGTCAGAAAGTGTAGATGTATGAATGTCAAACTGACCGCAGAATATTTTCAAACTGCTATTCTTTTTCTAAGAATTTGTGTTCTTTTTTTTTTTTTAGCTGAGAGGATGTACTTTTCGATGGAGTCGTCGTTAGTTTGAAAAATTTAATTTTTATTGGCAACAATAAGACATAACCCATAAATATTACGGACATAAATTCAGATCTTCACGATAAATCCTTTTCTTGTGTTATATATTTCTCTTATCTAGTGGCAAAAAACAAGGAATGCTTACGTTTAATTATTTTCAATTAACATATCTTCCATTTTAACATATTAAACTCCATAGTAACACAGGCGTTGACATTTTAAAAATCCGACCATAAATTTTCGTTTTTCCCTACCTTGGAAAGGTAATTAGATAGGCAACTTAAAAAAAATAAAAAGTAGGTGTGTTAATAACATGAATTTCGGAGAAAAGTGAGGCGAAAGGTGAAAAATCGTGAAATAAAAGTTAATTTTTTCAACTTCCAGAGGGGATTGTGGCCAAGCGGTTGGGGATAGGGATGCAGTGTTGACCGTTTTAGAAAGGGCTTCGAAATAGTAATTTTTTGAGATCGGTTTGGGGCCGCTGCGTTACGTAGAAAAAAAGATAAAAATACAAGAGCGGTTCCCATATAAGGCAACATCCTGATTTACGAATCACCCTGTAACTGCCGAACGGTGCGAGATACCCCCCCCCCCCCCCCCCACCCATACGATTTTTTGCTTGTCGCGGTCTGACCTTTCACCTCCTGCGTGAAATAAAAAAATTACAATATCAACTTTTATCAACTTAGAGAGAGGAAATAGATGTACAGATACTTTTTTTAATCTCATCTAAATAGGCTGTTTTCGAATTCGCATACACTTGCACTTTTTACTAGCCTTTAAGACTGCACTTTCTCTTAATACTTTTGTTCCCGCTTCTAGGTTGTTCGAATTGAACTGCTCTACATTTTGTTCGGATGTGTTATCTATCAAGATTTTTAAATATTTTTCCACTATTTCTTTTTTTCCAATAAAATTTTCCAAATGCCTAAAACTTCTATATGATACTTGAATATGTTTCTTACACAAAGATATAAACTCAGGATGATATACAGGTCTCAGTTATTCTTTTTTTTCCAACTGAAACATATTTTTAAAGCGTTAGGAAATCAGCGAATTTCCTTTCTTACAACAATATTGTCAAAATTTCCTTCGCAATGATGAAAAGGTGGTAATTATTGCTGGAAATAGAAAACAAATTATCTATATTTTTAGTGTACTTTGGAGAACATGTCAAGTTTGACAGCTAAAAAAGTGGTAGTGCCAAGTGACCTTCGTACATATTCGGAGTTTTTTGGAGAACATTTAGTGGGAAATATAGATTTAAGTGCAAGAGGATATGAATTCGAAAACGGCTATAGTAACTAAAAAAACATAAGTACAATTTGTTGGGAAAACTTGGTTTAAGAAAAAAAAAAAAAAAAAAAAAAAACAAGATAAAGAAAAATTAGAATGCAGAATTCATACACTTTATATAATTCTTACCCATTAGTTAATTAAAACAAATAAAATTTTAAATTTAAATTCAAAAAACACTATTTTAGTTTTAAAGTCCATGAGATTTATGATAAAATCCAGTCTTTTCTTAATCGGGAGACACACACTACAATGGTTGTCCTGGGTTGCTTTGGAAAAATGAAAAAATTTAAGAAATCTCATCCATATTTATCCCCTGCGTATGCTACCTGCTGCTTCCTCCTCCTTTATTCGCCATTCCTATATATCTTAACATTGCAAGGGGAGGTAGAATTGAGAAACCAATACCAATGTAATTGTTTCAGGTCGCCTTTAAAAATATTTTACATTATAACAATAGCTTACGCTGTAAATGCTGTCTGTGGACATTTTTTATTGACTACTTTTCTCTCTATATTTCTTGTAAGAATTTAAAGAGGTTACTTAACTCTAACCTGTTTTATCTAAAGAGGTATTCTTCTAGTTGAATAGTTGAAAGCAATCACAATCATAATTACATATGTATTTTGTTGATGAAATCTTAACTTACAAGGAAACATTCCGATGTGCCCGCCACCGATTCAGTAGCAGCTGTAATATATTAATCTACATAAAAAAAAAGATAGATACGTATTTTTATTTTCTTGCAGATAAACGTTTTTAAGGAATAAAAATTACTCCTGAGAATTGGTTCCATTGAAAAATAATTGATAGCTTTTGCGTTATCGATTTTTCTTCAATTTCAATACTTGAAAATTTCATACCCTTTAGTTCTTTCAAATGGTGTGAATAAAGGTTTTTTTATATTGTTTGCATATTGTTTTCAACCAATCAGATCTTTTCGAAAATACCAACTAGAAATATGTGAAATCTGAAAACCATTCTTATGAGGGTATCAATTTCGGGAGTGATTTCTACCCCTTAAAAATATTTATTCGCAAAAACAAACACGTATCTCATCATGTTTTATGTAGATTAACATATTGCAGCCGCTACTGAATCGGTGCCGAGCACCTCGGAATGTTTCTTTGTAAGCTGCAATGAAAGTGTTGCTATTTGTTGCTGAAGAGTTCTAAATATGAGTTTTAAATATGAGATATTATTTTTGAAAGTGGTATAAGTTTACTTTTTGAAACAATCGCATGAGGGCAATATACAGTTAAAGATTTGAGATTTAAAATGATATGCTTAAAATTAGGACTTACGCCAACTTAAAAAATAATTAATCATATAAAAGAACTATTTTAGGTTATTATCTTATTCATACTTCCAAAGAAATGTTATTCAGGAATTTGTAATTTCAATAAACTTTCTTTCAGGTCAATGAAGTTCAGAGCACTTCAATGGCAAAGAATTTTTTGTTTGATTTTAGAACTGTAATTTTAATATTCTGATCATATCTATTAATTTTGTTTCTCAACATGCAATAAACGAAAGACAATAATGAATATAACATATGAATATATGATAATATTTACAATTTATTAGTCTTACAATTTTGTCAGATTTCAAGATACTTTTCAAACTGTTGAGTCGTTCATTTGAAAAAATTCACTCATCCCAAAGGATAATCTGACAGATTAAAAACAAAAAATTGTTTCCTATTCAACAAATTGCAAAATAGGAAGCTCCTTGAAATGTTTTGACCAAAGTTATGGCGATGAAAAGTAAAGCGCTTCAAAGAATATTCCTTCTAGTTATACAGTAATTGGATTAGCATTTGTCAGATTAATTTTAATTGGATTCTATGGTACTTAAAAATGGTATAGCGATTGGCGTTCTTGGAACTACTCCGACAAGACCATTGTTGCTATAACAACATTAAAGTATAGGAAAGGGATATTTCCTTTCGAGTTAACAAAATCAGAGCAGTTTTTGCCTAGCCCCTTTGAAATTCTGTTTTATTTAGCCAACAGAGGGAAATAATTATGTTTACGTTGGCCTGATGGAAGCCCAAACCAATTTTAAGGTACATCGATGAAAGCTGTCATACTATCGCAGCATGATCCTATAGGACTCATATTGTAAGTCCGGTTGATTGTGGAAGGGCGAGTTCCTTACAACAGCATTTTCACTATTTGCAATTGCCTCCTTGCGTCAATAAAATTAGGGCTGTTTACCATTTATTTCTCGTGCTCATTACTGTCACGCAGCAATATCTTAACGAGTCCTACCGATTGTGTGAAAACGCCCGGCGACGACGCTCGTGGCAGACAGGAAGGAATAAATCACTTTCTGGCGGGACTAATTAAGCGTCGGTTAGCGCACATCTTGCCTTATGATGCATCTCACTCCCCGAAATGAGCCTTGAATTTTCTCTGGGGACTGAGTCTAAGTGAGAGCATAAATTGTGCGAAAACCATTTATTCAAGAATTAGTCTCCCTAGACTAGGAGGAAGTGACGATCTTCTTACTTAAGGCTTTAGTATATGTATAACCTTCTCTCAATAAACACAGCAGATACATTCCAAAAAAAAAATCGTGCTATATAAGACAACCCGTGTTAAAGACAATCCATATCTATAAAAAAGAAGGATAGGTTCAAAGACCACTGTATATTGAATCAAAGAATAATAAAAGCTGTATAAATTTGGATCAACATTTTATGACAAAATGAAGATTGGTTCTACTGAATACGAAGCACGGATATTGAAATTCTAGTATTCATATAACACATTCGAAGACCACATTTTTTACGTTACATACTATTTCAATTCATTTATTTTAAAGTGATAAGAAATAAACATGAATTAATAATGTTCTTGAATAAAAAACAAACAGTAAAAACAAAAGCATATATGTATATATGATACGATTTCTGTTTACATACATCTCACTTTTATATGCCCAAAATTCGGAGCTTACTCTCTTACGATAAGATTCTTCTCAGGCTTACCTAAAGCTGTCAGAATTAATCAAAATCTGAAATTTGGTTGATGAATCAAGTTTGCACATTCTAGCTCTAAAATTAAAATTTCTATTGCATATGCGAATGTTTTTGAACTGATAATAAAATGATAATGAATAAATAATAAATTGATATCTTCGGTTTTTTACAGCTGGTCTAAGTGCTTTACATGACTCAATTTTTATTTTCATTTTTTTTTTTATTTTAATTAATCAAAATAATTGAATTTCTGTAGTTCAGACGATAATAACCTCACATGTAAAAAAATGAGTTGTCAGATTAAAATCTCAAACAATTAAAGTTGTTTAAAATATTATACACGACCACGTTATACAGAAAATCAGCCAAAAAGCAATTAATTGATAATTTTATAAACGATGCTGTCGATCATATCTGGATTATAATTCCAATATCTTTGACAGCTGATATGATTTTGCAATCTTGCAATTTTGCAAAGCCTGTTTGCAATAATTCTGGGTAGGTACTGCAAATTTGCAATCCTGCAAACTGAATTTGAATTGTATCACTGCATTTTTGTGCTACGATAAACCGGATGACAAAGCGTAAATGCCCATA
This sequence comes from Dysmachus trigonus, assembly GCA_949715965.1. Classification (NCBI taxonomy): domain Eukaryota; kingdom Metazoa; phylum Arthropoda; class Insecta; order Diptera; family Asilidae; genus Dysmachus; species Dysmachus trigonus. Next base: position 51,812,553 of record OX454322.1, read on the forward strand.
ATATGTATGTCTTTAGACAAAAAATATCACCCGTATCGGGTTGTCCCAAAAGTAATTGCCGGTTACGACATTTACGTGTTTTACCATTAAAGTTTCTAGAATACAAAAGTATGTGCAACAAACTTCTAAAATATGGGTATAATATCATTGACGAAGTACGTTGTTTTCCTTCATTTTAAATAAAAAGTTTAACTCGTTGATAGTGGCAAGGATTTTTGGGACAATCTTATATGTATAAACATGAATATAAATCGCTTTTTGAACACTAAAATCTGAGCATCTTAAGAAAACACTACAAGAGTAAAATAACTGCCATTCAAAAGCTCTTTTGCATAATTTGATTTCTCAGTTTTGGCTTCCCTTGGGCATGAAATGCTGCCTGGTGTGACTAACACATGTCTTTTAATTCGTTTAAGACAGGTGCTTGTCCCAAAAGCCTCCAGCGAAACTTTAAACTTTGCGGTTTCTAAAACACTTACCCTTCTCTTAATCTTTTGGGAGACATCTCGGGTAGTTGCGACCTGCCACTCGGATGGCTTAGATTAATGAGATAAGGAGAGGATTTGTGACGCATCTCATACATATTTAAAACCACCGAAATGATATTTTAGCGGGAACCCCGGGGCCTCGAGCATTTCACCTATTTTAAGTCATCTCCGAATTATGATGCATTATTCATGAAAGTACAAGTCCCTTGGGTGCTGTTCAATGCTCCTTCATGGCGATAATTTTTCAATTCCTCTGCAGAAGTAACGTAGAAGTTCAAGAAACAGTTCCAGTTTGCAAAATTTGCAGAAGTTGCCGGCGGGCGTCTTCATTGTCTCGGTATATAGTACATTAGAACATTATAAACACAGAAAAGTTGTTTAGTGGAGCTCCTTTTAAATGTTTCCCACTCTGTTATTCGTCTGGGGAAACTTCTTGTTTCATTCTAGAAAATAATTCTAGTTATGTGAGAAAACTAGGTTAGCTTAAAGCTGCCCAAGCAAGTAGGTACGTCGGATGTGAAGAGTTTGCTGACTTTTCAGGAAAGTCTTGGAGATTTAAGGCAGCAAGTACCACTTTAGAATATTATATCGTTGTGTTCTTTTTACGGGTGATGTTTTGAGAACTTTATTCTAAGGAGAATTTCATCGTTTAGGGCCAATTTTTAAATAGCCAGATAAAAAAAAATGCTAGTTTTGTATAGGAGTTTAATCTCCTTACAAAATCTCTCAAACTAGTGTTAAATGAAAGCATACTATATGTAGCTTTAAAAAAAAAGTACTACACCAAATTTCCAGAATTTGGAAGTTCGGAGACACTGGGTAGGGGAGAGTGGGGCAGATTCATACAAGGGGCACCTACATACACTGAGTATATCTGAAGTTAGGCGCGGAGCAAAAGAATGAAGTTAGTGTGTGTGCGTAGTTCTTAAGTGTGTGTACTGACTAGTGAAGTTTGACAGCAATCGCTGCGGAAAGCGCGTATGTGCAACACGGAACGTATTTTTGTTTCGCATAAGTAATTTCATAACCTTACTTTGGGCGTATTTTGTGACTAGTAAGTGTTGTTTAGATTAGTCACTGCTATCTAATATTAATCATAATATCATTGAGTTTATGATTTGATTTGTAAATTATCCTACATGAAGACAGTTTTTTTTTTACATATTTCTTTATCAATTAACATGCGATGGGGTACATTCATACACAAGTACAAGGGGCACATTCATACTATATAAATGTGCCCTTGTACTTGTGTTTTTTCGCAATTTAATGATACCTATCATTTTTTGTTACACAGAACGATAATGGTTAGAAATTATAAGAATTTATATCTAATATATAAAATTCTTCTGTCACAGTTTTAGTGGTTATACTCCTCCGAAACGGCTTGACCGATTTTGATGAAATTTAATATGTATATTCAGTAGGTATGAGAATAGGTTTATAACTAATTTTTATAGCCCTAAGTGTTAAGGGTGGGTCACCCTAAAAAATTTTTTTTTATTTTTCGGACAAATTTTTTTTTTGTAATTTTTTTATGGTGTGGCATTAAAAAATACATTTACTCCTAAATGTTTACCCTTCTACCACCAACCCCTACTTTTTAATAGCATTTTTTATTTTTTAACCCCGATCGATAGTACGACTGTACCGATTTCATTCATTTTTTTTTTTTAAGTTTTCTAATACTTTTTAGAAGGTTCTTACGGAAAGAAAAGTTAATAAAATTGCGCAGAAAATTGGATAATTTCAGAAAACTTAACGATTATTTTAACTTCGCGAGTTTGACCGTTCGCGCGTTCTCGATTTCAACGGATTTTAATGAAAATTAGGAAAATTATTGTTTTGAGGTCACTGATTTTGAATATTATCAAAATTTACCAATCCAACATGGCGATTAAAATGTCTCAATTACAACGGATTTTAATGAAAATTAGTACAATGGTTATTCTGAGGCAACTAATTTAGAATATCGAGATTTCCAAATCCAAGATTGTGACCAACAATTTCTCGATTTTAACATATTTTAATGGAAATTAGTACTACAATTATTTTGGGGCCACTAATTTGAATGTTATCAAAATTTCCAAATTCAAGATGGTGGATCCAACACGGCGACCAAAATGTCTCGATTTCGACGGATTTGAATGAAAATTGGTATAATGATTATTCTGAGGCCACTAATTTCGAATATTATTAAAATTTGTAAGCCCAAGGTGGCAGGTCCAATAGGGAGACCATAATGTCTCGATTTCAACAGATTTTATTGAAAATTAATACAATGATTATTCTGATACCAATAATTTGAAATACATATTATCAAAATTTCCAAATCCAAGATGGCGGATCCAATATGGTGATGCAAATTTTTCGACTTCATGAAAATTAGTACGATTTTTTTGGTGCGATTAATTTTGATCATTATCGAATTATCAAAGTTTGTAGGTCCAAAATGGCGGACCCAATATATGTATGTATATAAAAAAAATTTCTCGATTTCAACGGGTTTTAATGAAATTTGGTACAATAATTGTGTTAATGCCACTAATTTTAAATATTATCAAGTTTTGGATATTCAAGATGGCGGATCCATGAAGGGGTTTTCGGGTTGAATCAATTTCTAGGATATAACAAACTAGAACATTTGAAAAGTCTTTAATTAGGAAGTATTTACCCGACGTCGGATGAAACCGGGTAATTTTCCAATATTTGTGAAGTGTAAAACGGTTTACTTAATATTAAACAACGTGTAAGTTTGTTCAATAAATTAATTAGAGATATGAAACGGAAACACTGTTTTCTTATATTAATGGTATTATTTGTAGAAACATGCGAAAAGAAAGAACACGATCAAATATTGGTCGACGCACAGGGCATAATGAAAATGTACTCGAAAGGGCAGTACAAGGTCTGCCGGGCCAGCTAGTATATTTATATATTTTTTGCTAGCTAACACGATGTCAAAAAGGTCACGAACAGATATAGATAGATAAAGTTTTTCATTTTTATTTTTATTATTTGTTTGTTATTTAAAAGAATTATTTTTGCTTTTTACTGGACTAGTATGTTAAGAAACAATATTTATGACGAAGAAATAGTGATTTTTAATCCTTCTTTTATTTTTTTTCAAGTGTGTATTAACCTACCTCTTCATGTATGAATGTGCCCCACTAATGGGGTACATTCATACATTTTCCTTTTTTTTCAAAGCATTATGGCTATTCGCGCACGTGATTTTTCAGTAATATTATGCTTCTACTACAGTATAAAATAGTTAAACTATGAATTTGTCATAAATTGAAAGACCTATATGTAATACAGAGCATTCTACAAAGCGAAATATAAAAACTGTATGAAGCTGCCCCACTCTCCCCTAATTCAATTTAAATTCTATTCAATTTAATTTAAAGGGAAATCACCCTTTTTAAAAAAAAAAAAACCTATGGCAAAGAGCAAGAAAAAAATCATCCAAAATTTCTAGAGAGACAAGAAGATCTTTTGATATCCTTGGATATCGAGTTACAGATCAATTTTGGAAACTATTCTTAAAAAAGTGATATTCTGTATAATTCAAAATTCAAAGTCATTAGGGTCGCCACAATTATCAAAATATTTCACTCGTCTCCTTATAAATTTCATGTATTTTTGTCTACTACTATCTTAGGTTTTATAAATCACCCTGTAAAAAAACTGTACACACAAAGTGCTCTTTCTTTGTATACCTTCGCTAAATGTACTGAACTACCACGAGTCTTATGCTATATATGTTGGATTCCCTTAGTCCAAATTTCATAAATTCTCTCCTAACATATTTCAATTGCACAAATCCCTCTCAATTGGACTACATATTGACTACCGATGTGAATAAAGTATAGTTTTAAAATCAAATTAGCCTCGTAGATAACTTTGACCATGATTTTCTGTTTCTGATTTATCAGTTGACATAGGAAAACATATATGCTTGCAATTCTATTGAGGATAAGATAACTATCTTTACGCAGTTGCTATATGACCTATTCAATACTTACTTTCCTCTTCGCAAAAAATCTATAGGAAGTGGTAGATGCCTATGGTTCTCAAGGAAGATACACAACGCGATGGCTGAGCGAGACCTTCTACTAAAACGATACAAATCTTCGTGCTCTAGGGAATTCTTTATCAGATATAAGAAATTCTGAAATAAAGTTAACAGTTTGATTAAATCTGCGAGGTGTTCCTTTTATGCCGATAAATTAATACTTGACTTGCCACCAAAGAAATTGTGGATTAATATACGGAGACTAGATATACATTGCAAGGAAAAGGTTCTGTAGATATTGATCCAAATCTACTTAATAAATTTTTTGTAGCTAAAAGCTCTCCACCTAGCCGTACTGAACAATGTCCAGAGTTCCCCCATAAGATGGGCTTATATTCCGGTAAGTTGAAGAGTGTGAGGTTGTTATGGCAGTCCATAAAATCGAATGCTACTGGCTCCGATGACCTGTCGCCTCGCTTTCTTGAAATGTTATTGCCATGTATTAAGTTTTAACCCACATTATTAACCATTGCTTTACAACCCAATAGAGCGGAAACAGGCTCTTGCGATTCCTATTCCTATAAAACGTTCAGCTTCGGTCCTGGGTGATTTCAGACCAATAAGTATACTGTGTTATCTCAGCAAAGTATTTGAGAAATTAATTTACTCGCAAATAGTTAACTACATCAATGATAGGAGGCTTCTCTCTTGATACCAGTCTGGTTTTCATTAGGTATCACAGCTGTGAAACGGCCATAGTAAAAGTTTTTGCTGACATGCATGATGCTTTGGATGACGCTCAGCTTGCCACTTTGGCTCTGCTCGACTTTAGCAAAGCACTTAATACTATAAATCACTCACACTCGCTGTGTAAACTCTCAAGTCACACGTTTTCGACAACTGTTCTCATGTTTTCAAAAAGTTACTTGAGTGAACGTGGTCAAATTGTGAAAACTAAGAATTTCTTCTACGACTCGGAACATACAGTGGCATACCACTGGGTTCGATTTTAAATCCACTTCTTTTTTGTCTTTATATTAATGACCTAGTGTGGTGAAAGATGTTTCTGTCCATATAGTCGTCCGATTGGCTTAGTCCAGGATTGCGTATATCGTATGTCAATGATGATCTCGACGCGACCGTATAAATAAATAGAGCTTGTTTAAAATGTTCTGCTCTTACCATATATGTACGGTATTGGTAAGGAATTAATTCTGACTTCTTGCCGCCTAATACTAATACTAATAATAATGGTAATGCCATTGACAACGTTAATTCGGTAAAAAGCCTAGGAATAGTAATAAATAACAAAATGATTTGTTTTGACCATGTCAGTGCCATTATACGTAAAGTGTATGGTTGCTTGCGCCTGATGTGGGTAAGGCCCAGCATTCTTTCCTTAACCCTTCATAAGTGGTTCGTTAAGGCTTTGGTTATGACGCACTTCACTTATGGTAATGTGGTACTTCCATCACTCGACGCGATATGCAAAAGAAGACACACTGTGGGCTCTAATGATGTGTTATGATTTATATTCAAACTGACCAAGCAGAGTCATATGTCCGAGTACAACAGTAGGTTTCCCCTCTTTACCTACTTGAAACATGGCAATTCTTTTTCGTCGCTACATACGACTTTGTTCCACTCTTCATCCTCAAACTGATATTTCTCAGCTGTTTTGTGACGAGGCAAAAGTTGAGGTTTCGATTTCATTTTTTAATAGGACAAGATTTTGTCGTCATGTAGAATTTGCTGTATTCGACGCACAGACTCCAAGAAGTAATTTTGAACTCCGGTGGTAACACGAATTATTAAATGTTTCTGATATATTATGTCGTTCGAATCAAACCCGCCCGGTTTTGAAAATTCATTGCTCAATATTTAATTATTATTGCGTAATCTTATTTTGGCACTAAGTAGAGGAGCACTCAGTTGTTTTTCCTCCTTCACTGCGATCACTATATATCTAATATCCTTGTGTATAAATATATAGTGATTGCAACTGTAACTGGTACTGTCCTCACTAGATGTCCATACTTACACCATTTTAAAAGATTTCGTAAAAGCTTTCCTACTGTATACCAGTTTCATAACTTCATTTCAAAGCGATTATACCAGTACAAAACATTTATACAAAAGTAATACTCGAGCGAAATTAAATTTTCTTTATTATTTTATATGTTCATCGGGAACGGTATTAATACCTTTTATGCAGGCTGGCGCCGATTGGCGGTTCGGGTATTAATATCCTTTATGCCAATCGGTGGGTCCTTGTACTTTTTTCGCCGACTGGCGTCGAAAGGCGGTACGAGTATTTATACATTTTGTGTAGGGAATGCATTTTTTGATGAAGCACATACTCTAACTGTTTTTACTATTAGTTTTGAAGATATTTCTTGTCTTCTAAAAAGTGCATTTTTTTCACTAATGACAGCCCACTCGACGTGTGAGTTAAGCTCAAGCTATTACCCGTAGATAGTGTGTTAAGATAATATGCCTCTAAAGCCTACTAGCAGATCATTTTGTGCAAGCATTCATATCTTAGGGTTTTCAATTTAATTTTGATTTAATTTTATTTTACTTTTATTTCATTTAAGGGTTTAGTTTAAGTAAACAGAAGCAAAGTAACAGACAAAACCTAGAAAGGATAAATAAACTATAGAGATTCTGTCGACAATTAATGATTTTTTTTAATCCTTTTAATATATTTATTTTTTCACGCCGGATCTCACACTTTGAAGAAAGAATTTGATTACATTTTTTCGTATAAAATCTTACCAAAACTTTAATGACAAATTTTATCATCCAGTCTTGATGTTCCTCACAGTAATTCAAATTTATATGTTTCTTTAAATGTTCCATATATTGTTGAGTTAGTTGAGACTACTGTTTGAGTTGTGAAATAGTTTTGTTAAATATTATATATGGGTAATTCTTTTACAAATCGTACGGATTTTGATAAAAATTTACCGACATGTCTCCGATTTGGCTGAAACTTTATTTACGGATTCTATATCGCAAAATAAGAGATACGTGTCCGAGGATTTTTTTTTGTTCCGCATATTTTCTATAATACTAGTGATCGAAAATGTAAGAAATAATTAATTTTTTGACTTGGAGACTCATTTCCAAAAATTTATAACTATGGTTTTATTTGAGCTACAAACTTCTTTTTTTTCTCTCTTTAAATCTAAAGGACTGAGTTTTGAGAAAAAAATATTTTTAATAAAAATTATTAACAAATTCATATTGTTATTAACAATTTAATTGTTTAAATCAATTTTTAACAATGGCCCCCACCTCTTAGCAAGTTGTTAGTATTTTTATTGTATTCTCCGTCATATTTTACATAAAAAACATGTTTTCAAAATATGGTACCTTTATTATTACTATTTTTAAAACATTAATTTATATAGCGCGACACGTAAAAAAAAAAACGTTTTTTTGTTAATAAAAAGAAAACTATAGCTCGGATCAAAAAAAGTTACATATAAAAGTTGTAGATAATAAAAAGACCTACAATTTTTGTCTTAACTATTTTTCGACATAACCTCAAACTTTTCGAATAAAATGCTAAAAATGTTAAAAATCCCCTTTTTGAAACATTATTTATTGATAAAAAGACTATAAAAAATTAAAAAAGAAATTAACATATAATTTTTGTGTTTTTAATATGTTTCTCAACTGACCATCAAACGAAATACATATTAACCAATAATAAGTAAGTATTGAAACCACAATACATTTTTTTTTATGCGATAAAATAATGTTCTATCATTTATTATTAATTAATGTTTCAAAAAAGGGATTTTTAACATTTTTAGCATATTATTCGAAAAGTTTGAGGTTATGTCGAAAAATAGTTAAGACAAAAATTGTAGGTCTTTTTATTATCTACAACTTTTATATGTAACTTTTTTTGATCCGAGCTATAGTTTTCTTTTTATTAACAAAACAACGTTTTTTTTTGACGTGTCGCGCTATATAAATTAATGTTTTAAAAATAGTAATAATAAAGGTACCATATTTTGAAAACATGTTTTTTATGTAAAATATGACGGAGAATACAATAAAAATACTAACAACTTGCTAAGAGGTGGGGGCCATTGTTAAAAATTGATTTAAACAATTAAATTGTTAATAACAATATGAATTTGTTAATAATTTTTATTAAAAATATTTTTTTCTCAAAACTCAGTCCTTTAGATTTAAAGAGAAAAAAAAAGAAGTTTGTAGCTCAAATAAAATCAGAGTTATAAATTTTTGAAAATGAGTTTCCAAGTCAAAAAATTAATTATTTCTTACATTTTCGATCACTAGTATTATAGAAAATATGCGGAACAAAAAAAAATCCTCGGACACGTATCTCCTATTTTTCGATATAGAATCCGTAAAAAAAGTTTCAGCCAAATCGGAGATGTGTCGGTCAAAAAGGTGTTGTTTTTACTTTTATAAGCCTTTAATTTTAATAGAGCGTCATTTATTTGCTCACGTTCATTTACGCATATTAAGCAATTTGCAACACATAAAAGGGGCCTTTTATAATCCGTATAGAAAGATTATTTCACCGTCAAACACAGTCTTATTTAATTATGAGAAAGTATACAGCTTTTGTAGGAAAATAGTTATACGGTAAGAACTTTTTAACTTTTTGAAAGGCATCTCGACTTATTAGCTTGGGACTTTGATGACGCTTTTAAGCATACGATGACAGCGCCGCTAGTGAGAAGTGTACTCAACTGTGATTTTGGCGACTTGCAATCACTATAATCTTTATACACAAGGCTAATATATAAAATTCTGCTGTCACAGTTTTAGTGGTCATACTCCTCCGAAACGGCTTGACCGATTTTGATGAAATTTAATATGTATATTCAGTAGGTATGAGAATAGGTTTACAACTAATTTTATACCCCTAAGTGTTAAGGGTGGGTCACCCTAAAAACATTTTTTTTATTTTTTGGACAAAATTTTTGTTGGTAATTTTTTTATGGTGTGGCATTAAAAAAATACATTTAGTCCTAAATTTTTACCCTTCTACCACCAACCGCTACTTTTTAATAGCATTTTTTATGTTTTAACCCCGATCGATAGCAATAACTTGAGAACGACTGTACCGATTTCATTCATTTTTTTTTTTTTTTTTTAAGTTTTCTAATACTTTTTAGAAGGTTCTTACGGAAAGAAAAGTTAATAAAATTGCGCAGAAAATTGGATAATTTCAGAAAACTTGACGATTATTTTAACTTCGCGAGTTTGACCGTTCGCGCGTTTTCGATTTCAACGGATTTTAATGAAAATTAGTAAAATTATTGTTTTGAGGTCATTGATTTTGAATATTATCAAAATTTACCCATCCAAGATGGCGGACCCAATATGGCGACCAAGATTTCTAGATTTCAATGGATTTTAATGAAAATAAGTACAGTGATAATTTTGAGGGCACCAATTCTGAATATTATCAAAATTTACAAATCCAAGATGGCGACCAAGATTTCTCGATTTCAATGGATTTAAATGAAAATTAGTACAATCATTGCTTTGAGGTCACTGATTTTGAATATTAGCAAAATTTCCAAATCCAAGATGGCGGATCTAACATGTCTCAATTACAACTGATTTTAATGAAAATTAGTATAATGGTTATTCTGAGGCAACTAATTTAGAATATCGAGATTTCCAAATCCAAGATTGTGACCAACAATTTCTCGATTTTAACGGATTTTAATGGAAATTAGTACTACAATTATTCTGGGGCCACTAATTTGAATGTTATCAAAATTTCCAAATCCAAGATGGCGGATCCAATATGGTGATGCAAATTTCTCGACTTCATGAAAATTAGTACGATTTTTTTGGTGCGACTAATTTTGATCATTATCGAATTATCAAATTTTCTAGGTTCAAAATGGCGGACCCAATATATATAAAAAAAATTTCTCGATTTCAACGGGTTTTAATGAAATTTGGTACAATAATTGTGTTAATGCCACTAATTTTAAATATTATCAAGATTTGGATATTCAAGATGGCGGATCCATGAAGGGGTTTTCGGGTTGAATCAATTTCTAGGATATAACAAACTAGAACATTTGAGAAGTCTTTAATTAGTAAGTTTTTACCCGACGTCGGATGAAATCGGGTAATTTTCCAATATTTGTGAAGTGTAAAACGGTTTACTTAATATTAAACGTGTAAGTTTGTTCAATAAATTAATTAGGGATATGAAACGGAAACACTGTTTTCTTATATTAATGGTATTATTTGTAGAAACATGCGAAAAGAAAGAACACGATCAAATATTGGTCGACGCACAGGGCATAATGAAAATGTACCGGGAAGGGCAGTACAACGTCTGCCGGGCCAGCTAGTATACATATATAATTCAAATTTAGAAGTTCGTAACTCTATCGATGTTTCTTTACAGCGTCAAATAATCAAGTTTATGTATCCTGAAGTCCACCGAAGACTAGTCAACGTGATGAAGATCCAAAAAATGTGCGAGTGGAGTATGCAAAAGTAAATTTATGTGTATATAATTAACAACAGAGCCGTCTAAAAAACTATATACAAACATTTTAATTTTGTGGGCGGGTTTGATCCGAACAACCTAATAATTTTTATTATATAATTTTTTATGTGATTCAATTCTTTGTCGAGATCAACATTTTGTTTCTATAATAATTTCGTTCCTACATTTTTGTTTAATACGCTATTTTTTTCAGGTAATAAAACATGAATTGAAATCTTTAGAATGTACTATTATTTTTTAATAGCAACAACAGAGGCGCAGTTTTGACAAATCGAATTTGCAAATATTTATTTGTTATAACTAAAATAAGCCCAAATATTGCAATTCTCGTTTTTGTTGTATATGTAGATACATTTTTTGTTTTTTAGTACTTTGTTTCTATTTTTCGTTTGCTTTCTTGCCTAATATTGTCGCATGAACTTTTTACGTTAAAGATACTATACATCTTTTTAGTCAAATGAAATAAATTATTATTATTATTATTAAAATTCTTTAAGAAAAAAACACATAGATCGCGAGATAGAGCTTGAAAGTGTTTTGGAGTCAGCTTGACCCTGCGTATGTTTCCAGGAGGGATGTACATAATTCCTGGGTTACATTTTTATTATATAATAAATAAATAATTTCTTAAGCCTACTTTACCAACTTGTAATATTTAAACTATTGGGGATTTAAATTTTTAATCAATACTTTTTTATAATTTTGATGGGAGACTATCCTTAACTAGTTTTATGAGTGTTAGTACAGAAAACAAAAAACAAACCAGAAATCAGCATTTTCTTTTATTTGTTAACACTAGGTTTACCGAGGGGTCATTTTACCTGTATCAGTTTATTTTAAATGTATTCTCTGAAAGAAAAATTATATCGTAATTTTTATAAACTTGATTAATCATTAGTTGTACATGTCTTATAAAAATTAACCAAGAAATTTTCAGAAAATACAGGTTGCATTGTACTGGAGAAAATAAACTCAAATTAAACTACAATGGGCCAAAATTACCACTTGGTAAACCCAGTGTTAAATAAAGCCATCCAAACAATCAGCTGGGTGTTTTTTTCTTATTTTTTAATTTATGTGTAATGTAAATATTTAATTTTGATAAATTGACAAAGAATTAATTTAACCTCGCATTTAACGAGAAATTTTATCTGAATGTTGAAATTACATAAATATGAGCATAAACTGTCCCGTGACATAACAAAACAAAACAAACAAACAAAATAGATGTTAAGTAAAAAAAATTCAAAAGCCCATTGTATATCATCTAAAAATTGTTTCATTTTTAATCATCGTTTAAAAAACTTTTGTTTATTATACACAAATTTTGAAAATTTTATTTTAAATCTTTAAAATCTACTTCTAATTGAATGTAAAGTTACGAATTTTGGTCATACTAATTCAAACTGGATTTCAATACACATATACGTAATAGATTACACCTGAAGACAATTTTCTTCATTTAAAAGAGAGATACTACAAACTTGCAGCTATATCAATCTTCACCTTACAGTAATTTGAGCCTATTCTATTCTTAAATAAAAAAAGAATCATTAAAATCGGTTAACAATCGGTGAAGAATATCGCGTAACATACAAAAAATAAAGGCGTCTAATTCAGAACCTCCTCCTTCGTCGGTTAAAAAAATATATTTCTGAAATTATTATTAGCTTTTTACTTATTAATTAATGTTAGCACCTCCATTTGAATTGTATAAATCATACATATACATACATCTCCCGAAAAATAAATTATATAGTAAATTATACATAATGGCCGGAGATAAGTCGTTAAATAAATTTATGATTAATATTTTTAGAATACAACACAGAAGTATTCACTTATAAAATTCATATTCTAGACTTGTAAGCTAATGAAGTTCTAAAACCCTTAAAATCGAAATTCTGATGAATGCCAATTTCAATTTCAGAATTTTGAATAATGGTGATAACCTCTCTCCTCCCTACCAGTAAAATTAATGAAATTTTCCTCGGAATAATTCGTTGTCGTTATCTCAATAATTTAGTTCTATACGGAATCCTCCAGAAATAGGGTGAGCATCTTGTCTTTCAAAGAAATATGTTTAATTTTCCCAACTCCACTTACCGTTGAAGTCGTTAGCACTTTGAGCACGCAAGTGACAAGTTTCTGCCTTGTAAACACAAAGTTTAGGAGAGTTGTCTTTCTAAGAATTTATGCCAGAAGAATTAAAGTATGTTAGGGGAACTCCTTTCAACGTGCGCTCAATACGTTTTTGCCTAAACTCCAGCACAGCATTTCATAAGGAATTGCTTGAAGAGTGTTCGTAAGTTCTGCGGAGATTCTTCAAGGGTTGCTTGATATTTTGAATAAAGTTATTACAAGAATACTCATCAATCTGAATCGCTGTTTGTTTATCATCAGGTTTCGTATCTCAATGTTTGGTTTAAATAAGAAGGTTAATTATTATATACATATAATTTAAGCCTTAGTCAAACATAGTACTTGATTTCAAAAGAAATTATTAAATAAATAAAATAATAAATAAATAGTAAATAACAATAAGTAGTGTATGACAGAGGAAATTCAGTATTAATCAGTATTAATTCAATTGAAACCCTGGGTAATATCACGAATATTTATATTAAGAAATATTTGTCCAAATATCACTTTACTTTCATTTAAGGGGTTATTCTACTGTTAAACGGGTAAGAAGCAGTATCTTTTTAAAAGTGTTGTAAAAAAAAAACTATTAGAGATATCAATTTGAAATTTTGCATGCATCTTTATTAATGAAAAAAATATATAATGGCATAGTTGATTAAAAAAAAAAATCGGTTAAAAAAACTTTAAACGCGATTTACTCAAAACGTGTTGTTTTGGTGCGCGGTACATCGTAGAGAAAAAACTAATGAAGCGATTTAGCTAAAAATTTTTATGCATAGTTATATATCAATTTTACACAGACTGAACCTAAATTGAGCCATAAAAATTGAAATTTGGTTATTTGGGAGCACTTTTTTCATCGAAAAAACGTCCAAAATCGAGCATGCTATTTTCCAACGCTTGTCAAATCGCGAAAATTTAATATTTATGGCTCAATTTAGGTTCAGTCTGTGTGTTTTTAGCTAAACTAATAAAATTTCATCGTTAAATTGATTGCAGATCACCTGGACGACCTGGGCAATGTACCGCGCAAACGACTCTGGCCGTCAGCGCGCGCTACATCAATCATAAACCGAAGCCGCCATTTTGTTTTTTTTTTTTAATCAACTATGCCATTATATATTTTTTTCATTAATAAAGATGCATGCAAAATTTCAAATTGATATCTCTAATAGTTTTTTTTTTACAACACTTTTAAAAAGATACTGCTTTTTACCCGTTTAACAGTAGAATAACCCCTTAAGGGGACCCGGTGGTCTAGCGCCTGAAAATTTGAGGTATTTTTAGAATTTTTTTTTAAGGTTAAATTAATGAACAACAATATTGAAACTTTTTAGGTATATTATAGTACTGTATACAAAAATATTATTTTTTAAATAAAAAAAAATAAAAATTTAGTTATGTTAAAAATGGCGCTAAATAAGACCGCGGGTGGTAAAATCGATTTTAACTCTTCTATTTACCTGGAAAATAAAAACCAAGAAAATTATTAATTAATATGACTGCAGTTACGGCAGGAACGAGAACAAACACACAAAATTAAAATTGACAGAATGACGCGCATTTTAAATTTTGAAATTGAATCTTACCAATTTTTAAATGTAAAAAAAAAGGTTTTGGAATAAAATTCTAGTTCCAGCCATAGCCACTGGTGTTCTGAATAACATATCAAAATTTCAAATGATTCGCCTGAATAGTTTTTGTTTTTTTCACAACACCATGCAGAAAAAGTAGTTTCGAGATAAAGTTTTAAGTATGGGAGTGGGCCGACCGTTCGCTGCCTGCTAATAAGGCTGTACAACCTGAAATATTCTCAATACATACATACACAGTATATTCTTGAAATACTACTTTCGAAAAATCAAAAAAGAAGATCGATTTTTTTTTGAAAATTCTAGACCAACGGGTCTCCTGAATATTAGGTATATGCCACTATTTATTAGTAACCTGAGTAAAACTGAACGGTGGCTGCACCTCGGTCGCACCACAGCCGCGCACCGTTTCTGGACGGCGGTTCCACGGCTGCAGACGGTCCGTAGTGTTTTCGAAAAATAAGAAACGATCGCACAACGACCGCATGGAGTAGAAATAGTTTGTGAAAAATGTAAACGGTCGCACGCTCGGCCGTATGAAGGCCGAATTTGAGTATAAACAAAAAAAACAGCCGAACCTCGGCTGCACCAAGGCCGAACCAATTTATATAGATATACATATGTATATTTATATAAATTGGTTCAGTTGACCGTACAGCTGTAGTGCGGCCGTGGTAGCCTTTAAGTGACGGTTTACATATACTAGTTTGATGAATTTTACAGTGCGGCCTTCTCTTTTGAAAATTACCAATAAAATACCTTTTAAGCTTTTGTAAGTAAATTTGTAGATAATACTTTTTCAGTCTCTATATAATATGCATATACTGAAAAACCGACTTTACATAAATTCGATATCACCAGAATATTTTAAACTATATATCGGACATCAGTTCTAAGACATTTACATCTACAATTTTATATTTAAAAGTCAGTTCGAACAATCTTAGTTTAAATGGTGTTTAAGGGGGGATATACATTTAGAACGAGAAAAAAAACTCATTTTTGAAAAAAATTTTTCAAGGGGAAGTTTTTATTCAAATCAATCGAAACTTTTTTACAATTATAAGTGTATCCATGTAGTAAACAAAAATATTTTTTTTTAATTTTTTTCAACAAAATGGCGGCCGTTAGATGGTGTTGAAAAAGTCGTTGTATTTTGCTTGTGCCGGCTCTCCTGGTCGCAATTTTGATCAGAAATCAAAAAATCAAAAAAATTTACATTAATTACATTCACAGTTAGTAGATGAATTAAAAAAAAAGTGAAAAAAGAAATATTTGCACTTTTGGCGTAACTTTTTCGAAAAAATCAAGATTTTTTCCGCCATTTTATCACATTTTTCCATATTTAATAATAAAATATTACAATAATTTTTAATTCATATAGAAGGTAATACTATAATAAAGAAATCCTATAAGCTTCAGCTCAATCGGATAATTAGTTTTCGAGTTATTACCGGCATAAACTCCGAAAATGCTGTTTTGAGAAAAACGCGTTGAAAGTTTTAATTATCGAAAAATCGTACTTACATTCTAATCAGCAATCCCGGGAACGATGAAAAAAAAACACTTGGAGTTCGAATTTCGAAAAAAGGGTTTCAGGAGCGTATTCTACGGGAAATTTACTAACTTTTTATGCAAAAAAAAAAAAAAATTGGATTTTTTGGTCATTCTAAATGTATATCCCCCCTTAAGCGCAAATTGGAAAAGTGGACCTTAGTTGAATACTAAGGAACTTCAACTACTTTTTCAAAAGTAAGACACTGCCTAGCAGTGGCGTGGGGTGAAATTTTTGAGAAGGTAAGCCGGTGCAAAAATCAGAAACTTAATAGCGAAAAAAAACTTACCAAATGAAGTCAGATATTACAAAATGTGTTCAACAGTGACTGCGTGTATTCTTGTCAAATTAAGTCGGCCACTTCTATCATACTTAAAGTCATTGGAAGTTAAGTGCTATATGAATATTATGAATAAATATGCACATACAATGAACTTCAAGAATAATATAAGTGGCTTTGAAAAAAACCGTTATAGTCGCGTGTATCGTGCAATCAAACCAAGCAGTTAACAAAAACTGTGAAAAGTTGATATGAAATATAATTAATCTTACTTATACTCCAAAACTAATCTACAATTTTTTTTTATAAATTCGACCAAAACATCATTGTAAAAATTCGACTGATTTCTAATTTGTAAAAGAAGGTGTTTTTCTATCGATAAGAGTGCTAAATTTGAGAGCCTTTCTTCGGTTTGAGAATTTCTTAAATAAGTATGTATTCTCTTAAGGGCTGAAAAAGATCTTTCCACGGAAGCAACTGTAATGGGAAGAGTTAAAAATATACAACACAAGTTTAAAATTTGAGGAAAAGTATCTTTTAAAATGCCACATTTAATATGCGAGTAAAGCGCGAGAATATCAAATTGCCGTAATGAAGAAGTGGTATATAAAACGTTAAATTCATTTTTTAAAGCAGAAAACTGGAAAATTCCCGGGAAAACTGTAATTAAAGATGATATCTTTTCGTTAGGACTTGATTGAGCAAAATAATCATATTTTGATTTATTAAGTAAATCTAAAAATTTTAGTTGACTAAAGGAACTATACCGAGTTTTAATCTGAGAAATGACATTGTCTTTTATTTCTACAAAAATTCTTCGATAATTAGTTTTTAAATCGATGTCAGAATTTAGCACTCGACGTTTTCTTGGAGGTTCTGTGCAATCCTTCACACTATCAAAAATCGAATCAAATTTATTTAAAAAGTCAGAACTCATCCAAGACTCGAAATTCTCTATTTCTAGCCTAGCAACTTCAATATCCATCTGTTTATTTTGTAATAAATTAAAAAGTACATCCGTTTTTGCAAAAATTTCCGAGGTGGTGTGTAAAAAAAAGCAGAACTCTTTATCTTCCAATTTACTAAGTAACGCCATTTCCAACAAAAATTAAAGACTGAGAACAAGATATAAATAAAAAGCTACTAAAATGTCCTATAACAGACCACCTAGACCTTACAAAATTCTCACCAGCTTTTCACAATTAAATTCTATATATTAAAGTACAATTACACTTCACTTTAAATCAAACATGCACGACAAATCCTTCAACTGACAAATTGAAACAAATAAATAATCGTCATCCGAATAGCCGAACCTAACGAAAAAACCCGAGAAGCCGAATTCTATCGTGTTATCGAGAGGCAATAAAGTAGCACCACACCACACTCATAAGTCACAATCCGTTGAGCACCAAGGCAAAAAGAGACACAAGTTAACAATTTTTTTATTAAAATATAATAAACAAAACCACAACACCCCTCCCTTCCGAGAAGACGACTTCTGCCGTGTTCTTGTGAAATAAGGGAGCATTCACTCCTACAATTCACAGCCCCTTCAGTATCAAAGAAATTTACAGTCAGCTGAATATTGTTTATGAAAAAAAAATTAATAACCAAACCCACCCCAACCAACCCCACTCACCCGAGAAGCCGCTTTCTACCGTGTTATAGGGATAATAAGAGAGCACCACTACACTCACACCCGTTCATAGAGAAGACACGAATCAGCTGACATTCTAAGAAATAAACAACCACCCGCCGAAGTGACCCGAGTTTCAACTTATGCAAAATGAAAACAACCGAGAAGCCGGATTCTATCGTGTTATTTGCTTATAGGATTTGCTTTTAGGGAGCAAAGGATATCACACACGATTTCTTTGTTACTCGTGGAGAAAAGTGTGGGCTCTAGTAAGCCGTAAAATGACCGGCTTACAGAAGCAGCGAGCGAGCACTTCATACCCGATGCAACCCCTTGATAGAACCTGCTACGGTGCGAGGGAAGGTTCCATCGTAGTGCAACAACAGATTATGGTTGTTTTTGGTTGTAACACTTGTTTTGCCATGTTTTCTTTACGAGATGAATTTTGGGAGCGCTTTCCAGGAATTTTACAGGCATAGAACAAGTTTTAAATTTACGGGAATAGGATGAGTTCCCAAAAGGGAAGCCGGTAGGAATCGTGTTATATGGACCCCACGCCACTGCTGCCTAGGTGCTCTGTATTGAATAAACTGTATTTTTTATTACTTACGACTACCTATTAAATTAGCAAGGGGAGCAATTTGAAGTATTGTATATTTTGAAATAGTGTTCAAATTATATAGTCTTTTTATCCTAATATAAGTTGAATAGTCTCTTCACGAAAACATAATGTCATAAAAAATTATTTAATTGAGTACATATATCAGCGGTAATATTCCGATTAGGAACATTAACTTGATTCATATTAGGGCAACCCATAGACAAAGTGATTTGTAATTGGGAAGAAGTACGCCCAGACAGATAAGAGAAACTTTCTTTAGTCGAGCACTCCATAGATTGTTTTTGTGTCATATTCCATTTAATTAAGGGTTTTGGACGGATACATGTCCTCGGTATAATTTCCTAAAGTGGTAATTTATGTTAATGACAACAATTTATCAACGCACACTATAAATATGAAATCACATTAATTTTATATTGCAGCGCATTGTATTACAAATTAGTCGTTAACGATATCAGTATGGATATTGTGCATAACCGGCTGTGACGTGTAATATAATTTCAAAGTGATATGGAATAATTACAGAAGTTACTAGCTAATTAAAAGGCACTTTCCAATTTCCATTGAAGCTTTGATGTTTTTCAGTCCGAACGTTCTTTTCACTTTACTCTCGAACATGAATCACTGCGACATGAACTACGAATTTGAATTTGTGCTCGAATATGCATGAAGAGATGTAAAACTGTGCGACAAGGTCATTTAATTTTGTTGATCGATGGGAATTTCATTGATTGTCAAAAGGTTAGTTAAGTCGAAGCTTTGAAACGACGGTGACTTTGAGCATTCATCATTTTTTACGTTGACATCATTCGGCATAATCCGATTACTACTCTCTAGGGATATGCTCTCGTTCTGGGAACGGATATGCTTTGCTTGTTTGTTTTTATTTTAGTCAAAAGAATTTCATTGAAACATCAAAGAAGATTTCGAGAATTCGAATCTCTAATACATATTCCTATTTCGTCCTCTGGTCTAAAGTCGAATTTTCCGAGTATTTGTCCCATACATTGGATATTTGAGCTTGCTTTTCTTTCTACACTTCAAAAGGCTCTTTTATTGTATTTCGATTGTCAGTAACCAGAATAAATTTCTAAGGTAATATGGGTCAGGGTTATGGAGTGCAAAAAATGCTACCACCATGGTCATTATAAAAAATGAAGCAAAGAATTAAACTTATGAACATTTGTAAAAGCTTAACACAATAATAAGAGCATAATAGGAAAAGTTTTTTCGAAGTAGCAAAATAGCCATCAGAAGCTGGAAATATTATTTTTCGAAACATTTTGTCTGTCTTTTCATTTTATTACATTTTATTCCTTTTGTCGAAATCATTCAATCAGTTCTAAGATAACTTTTGGACAGACATATTAAATGGATCATGCAAAATAAAGAAATATCAAAAATTTAAAAATGAAGTGTTGTTTCAAAACACACAAAAATCTATATGGAAGATATTCCAACTAAAAAGAACACAATAAGATTACTTATACCAATAATGCCTAATGTCCTAAAGACGTCCGCAAATTATGTAAGTAATAAGTTATAAAAATAATTTTTTATAAAAAGAATAAACGGAATATATTGTAAATTTCTGCAAATACTATATGTAGCTTGCACAGAACTAATTGTGACGCAAATTATGAAGTTCTACATATTAATTCTAAAAAACAAGAAAATTTTCGGAATAAAAGTTTAATCTTTAAAACAAACATTCAGACTGAAAATCTTGCAATAAGAAAGTTTAAAAGTATTAAAATTCTTTCCATATTCCTTTAAATTAAAAAACAAATAGACTTTGTCCTATTCATTTTATTTTTTTCAAAATTCTTTTCTCTTTATTTCTTTCTTTGTGCATCTAGAAGATATTTTCTATATCTAGAGTCAGTAATATTGCTCAGAATTTCTTATCTACTCAAAACAAACGTCTTGCAAAAAATTTCATGGAAGAGTATAATTCATAAATTAAATCAAGTCGAGATAAAAAGTTTTTCTAGTCAACTAAAAAAGTGAATGCGGCACATGGCACTGGTGGGAATTCAAAAAGTGAAAAGTATCTTTCCAGCAAAATATGCAGTTCTTCTTTGAAAACTTGAAAACTCTAAGAATTAATGAATATTAAATAAACCACCTTGCTTGGAGTATACATTCAAATTGGATATGCTGCCCCAGATTGTGTTCTTATCGAATAGTTTTCTGAAGTGCTATTAGCATTTTTGAAATTGAAAGAGGAAAATGTGGTAACTATAGCTTTTAAACAATGAAACTTTTGTCTGATCAGTTTGCTTTTATAATGGAAATCTTTGATGTATTCGGGAATTAATGGCTGGTTAACAAGTTTAATAGCACTTTGGCAAACTTTTCCGTACGAATGGTCTGCTTGGAGCAGATTCATACACTTTAAGTATATTGCGTCTACAGTCAAGTCTCCTCTAAAGCGGTGTTTTTATAGCGCGATTCCCATATAACGCGGTGTGAAAAATGCGACAAGTTCTCCTATAACGCGGTCTCTTTATAACGCGTTTTTGATACAAGAACATTCCAACAACTCAAATGGCTTGAAAAGTTTATCTATGGCAACACTTATTCGATGTGTTAAATTTTTGTATGTCCATAGTTAACATTTGTGGTGTATTCCCCTGTTTGTCAATTCTAGTATTCATTAAATCTAAATTTAAATATGTAAAAATCTACATATTCATTGTCATTTCTATTATAAAATTTTATTTATTAACCGTATCAGCCACAACTTGTTACTTTGAGAATGCAGTTTTTGTATAGGTCTGATTTATATAGAATTTATTTATTTCTGAGATTCCATATAACGCGGTACGAATCATTTAATTTGTATTAATTCTGTATTTCTTATAACGCGGTTTCCATAGAACGCGGCGGTGGTTTCCATATAACGCGGTATAGATTATTCTGATTTATCTTATTTCTATGTTTCTCAAAAAGCGATTTCCATAGAACGCATATCCTGATTTGAATTAATTTGAAGTCTCTCATAGAGCGGTTTCCATATAACGCGGTACGAATCAATCGCGTTATAGGAGACTTGACTGTATTATCAACATCTGTAAGCTAGCCAGCCTGGAATGAAGAAATACTTTATGATTAGCATTATTATGCGGATGTGATTATTTTTGTGTAGTAAATATTTTATGAACTATATATACTAGTAAATGAAATACTAGTAAATGAAAAATTGCGAAGTATACAATACAACTAATCCAATTAAGCGTAGATGATATCTCATATTCTAAATATATAATTTCGTTCATAGAAAAACCGAGCTCGATCTCACTTTTAATTAGTTAAAACCCTTTTTTTCTATTTATATAGCAATCGAAAGTTTTTGCTCAGATTTTGAGAATAAGAGAATGAAATATTAAAAAAAGTAAATGGTACTCTAAGAATTCATGGTGAATTAACCCATTAATGCGCAAAAACAGAATTTTGTGCACATAAGTTCAATTGTACGATTCGAATAGAAAATTGGGACGATTTTCTTCCAAATTCGTATATAAGGGGTTTTTGGGATGCTCTTTCAGAATCTGGCACTTGTTTTGCATAAAAGCTTCAAAAACCTTATTATTTGTTGGGTTTTTTAAAAAAAGTGCTGATTTTATTTGGTCATTTTTCTTTTCAAAGTCGATTATCTTATTGTTGTAACCAAAGCAAACAAAACTATTCAAAACCATGGTTGGAGAAAGTTTAGACATTCGGACCGCGATTTCTGGTGGTTATATGATCATTCAATAGCAGCAACAATAAGATAATCGATTTTGAACAGAAAAATGACCAAAAAAAATTAGCACTTGTTTTAAAAAACCCAGAAAATAATAGGGTTTTTGAAGCTTTTATGCAAAACAAATACCAGATTCTGAAAGAGCATCCCCAAAAACCTCGTATATACGAATTTGGAAGTAAATCGCCCCAATTTGCTATTCGAATCGTACAATTGAACTTATGTGCACAAAATCCTCGTTTTGCGCATTAATGGGTTAAGCAGGCTAGTTCTCCATTAAGTTTTAGTTTCCACTCGACCTTCACTGGAATTTTAGAGAAGTAATAAGAGAGAGAGGTATTTTAAAAAACGCGGATCAAGTTGTAGTAATGCATCTACATGATGTGCGTATATCGTATTTTTCACAACTTACTGATGGCAAAAGTATGTAAAGAAAAAAACTTGGGCAGGTTTCCTTTCCTCTTGCTTTATTAATTATTTTAACTACACTCTAATTCTTTTTTCTGGTGAAATTTTGCTAGATAGTGTCTAGCATTGAGTTTTTCTAGGTTCCTAGTATTCTCCACTAGAAAATAAGCTTCTTCTACTGAGTTTACTCCAAAATTAACTTAAGGTGTAGAGAAAACAACTTTCGTTAGATAATAGTTGATCTAGCGAAAAAGGCTTGACATCTATTGACACTGAAATACCAGTATACTTTTTGTACGAATTCACTGAAATTCTAGTTGTTTGTTCCTGAAACAAAAAGAAGAAAAATTAATGTTTGCTGTTAATGTGTTCTGCGTAAGCGTTCTTCGGTATAAACTTTGCCATTTCACATTTACTTTTTATAAAAAGTGGCGTACTTTCTTTGCCCTATATTTTACTATAAACTCACAAAAACCGGCATGAGAGGAATTTCAGTCAGAGGAAGGTCAATGATTTCAATCTGGTGCTGTATTTAAAAAATTCAATATAGCAATTTAAAAATAGCGGATGTTAATTATTTATTGAAATCTTACAAATCCAATTAACGAATATGGCTTAGCCGCATCATCATTTTGCACATCAAATATTCCGAAAAACATACAACACTATTATTAATAAGAAGTAATGATTTTATTGTAATATTTATATTGTCTTGTAATATATGTGGGAGTCGGAGTAGCTGACCGGTCCAGCGCTGTGGACCGTTAGTCCTCAGCGTGAACTCTGGGCCCTGCTCGGGTTCGGTGCCGCAGCTGGGCTTTCTTCTTTACTGAGCTGTCGTTAAAGGAAGTCGATCCTGAGCTGATTGTGCCGACCGTGCTGACCGTGCTGATCTCATTAACTGTGCCGAATCTGAATTTAATCTTTTTTTCTTTTTATTTTTTTTATTAATATTTTAATAAAGTGAACTCTAATAAAGTCTAATTGTTTCTCTCCCGCCCCCACAATAAATGGTGTCAGAGAGTGGGATACGCGTAATTAAAAAACTAATTCGCGCTAACAATGAAACTCGTGGATCAGGAGATCAACAGTTAGACTTCGTGCTGTGAAAGTGGAAAAATTTTGCTGCCGATTTCGCGTTAAACTTAGTGCTGTGAAAGACGGATTTTGTTGCCTCTTTCGAAAAATTATAAACGCCGACGGTGTCGGAATTGGGATAGAGGATATCGAGATACAATAGATATTAGTGTTCGGCATAAGCTAACGGGCGCGAACGGTTACGCTGGTGAACGGTACAAACGTGAAGCGCGGTGACGCGGGAGACTGGAACTTTGAACTTAGTTAATTATTTAAAAAAAAAAAAAAATCCTTCTGATAAAAGGGTGTCAGGTTTGTGACTCTGGAGAAAGCATTTTATCAGGTAAAGCGAAAAGGGGGGCAGCCAACTTTGTCTTGGGAACTGTGAATCCGGTAAGTCACTTGTTTTTATTCTTTTTCGTGGATGGACGATCTATATGGTCGCACGATCGTCGAGCTGCAACAACTCCTGAAAGAGAAAAAACTTCCTACTAATTACCGCTATAAAAGAGATTTGGTAGAACGGTTGCTCGCGAACGGCTTCAGGACAGAAGCGGTTGAGGAAAATAAGTTTATGAAAGAAGGGGACGAACCAGCCGATAGCATCTTGGACCAGTCAGACTTCGAGGGGTTCGAAGAAAGTTTAGCGCATAATAGTGACGCGTCTGCTGGTAGCCTAAGCTTAGATATTACGGTAAGAGACCCAGAGTGTGAGGATCACACTAGCATGGCCACTACGTCATCGTCAAATAATTTCGTTTTCAAAGACGTAGAGGAATCTCTCGAGAGGTTCTGTGGGGAATCGGGGAAGTCTGTGGCCGCCTGGTTGAAGGAATTTGAAGAAATTGCCGTGGTATGTGGGTGGAACGACATCCAAAAGTACCTTTACTGCAGACGACTGCTTTCCGGAGCGGCAAGACTGGCCGTTGAAGCATCTGACGGTATCGTTAGTTGGGAGGCCCTAAAAAAGTTATTAAAAAGTGAGTTCGATCGTCAACCCACTAGCCTGGATATTCATAAGACACTCGAAAAGAGGAAGAAGGGAATAAGTGAATCCTTCCTCGAATATATCTACGCAATGAAACACCTAGCCAAGAGAGGGAATGTTGACGAGCCATCGTTAATTTCATACATCGTTGCTGGTATCCCTGACGAAGTGGCGGCGAAAACGGTTTTATACGGAGCAAAGGACCTTGACGACTTAAAAGAGAAGTTCCGAGTCTACCAGGAAATAAAAGAACAAAACCATGGTGCTAAGAAAACCACTAAACAAGGCGACCGTTCTTCGCCGAACCCGAAAGAGTCTAAAGCTTCCGGTAAGAGGTGCTTCAATTGTGGATCCAAGAATCACTATACCAAAGTATGTCCCAACAGAGACACAAAAGGGGCCAAGTGTTTCAAGTACGGTGAGTACGGTCACATGTCTCCTAGCTGCCCGAAGCAGAAGCCCGAGCCGAGTGCTTCCAAGCCGGCGTCAGTCAATCTTATACCGTTGGCTGGCATGAAAGTCGAGGTAGACGTGTACGGCGAGAAGTGTTCAGCTCTTATAGACACCGGAAGTGAAGTGAGCCTGATTAGTAAATCTGTCTATGACAGAATACGCAATCATCCCGATGTAGGTGCTGTTATGGGACCGAGCATCCCTTTGGCGGGTTTTGGAGCCAGGTTAAACCGGACTCTTGGCTCGATTAAGGTTTGTGTCAACCTCCAGAGCAATGAATGTTCACCGAGGCTGCACGTTGTACCAGCTGATTGGCTCTCTGATCATTTGCTGATAGGTCAGGATGTTCTGAAGGACTTCACTGTTATCATCGAGGAAGGAAATGTGCAGTTGACCAGTCCGAAACAAACGGACGACAATTTCCTTCGACGCATCAACGTAGTCCAGCTACTCAAGGAGGATAAGCTGATGGATTTTGGAATAGGCCATGATGACGAACTCTCACGGGAGGTATCCGATTTAGTAAAACAGTATCACCCCATTAGACCAGAAAAATCGTGCGTAGAAATGAGCATTTCACTGATCGACGAATCACCCATTTACCTCAAACCGCGGAGATTAGCCCCAAAGGAAAAGCAGGTCGTTCGCGAGCAAATAAACCAGTGGTTAAACGAGGGCATCATCAGGGAAAGTAATTCCGATTTCGCGAGCCCGGTAGTCCTAGCAAACAAAAAAGACGGTTCATATAGACTCTGTGTCGACTACCGGAAACTTAATAGTAAGATCCAGAGGACACTAAACAGCATATTGACGATAGCGCTTATGCATTCAACTTCAAAAAGGCGGATTTTGACGAACTTTCAAGAAGAATATCCTCCACTAATTTTACTACACTATTGTCCGATGAAAATATTGACAATGCTTTATCCGAATTCTACTCCCATCTTTGCAAAATTTTTGAATCTTGCGTTCCATATGAACCTCGACGTCCCTTAATTTCTTCACCTCCTTGGTTCAGCAGCGATCTTCGTAGTCTTAGAAACAAGAAAACTAAATTGTGGAAGGCATATCTTCTAGAAAGGAATAATGTTTCCTATAATGCATTCGTTGAATGTTATAATAAATTTCAAGACTACTCCAAACGATTATATAATGATTATGTCTGTCAAATGAAGTCTGAAATATATAGCAATCCAAGGGCATTTTATAAATTTATTAATACCAAAAGGAAGTCGGATAATTATCCAACTAGCTTACAATTCGAAGGAATCTCTGATGATAGTCCATCTTCAATTTGCGATATGTTTGCCTCATATTTCGAAAAATCGTTCTCCCCCGCTTTCCAACCCAACCCTAATAACCTTTTGCACTTAAACTTAAATCCTGTTCCTCTAAATTTTTCCATTCACATTACTCCCTCCGATGTTCTCAAACATATCAATGAGCTTCCCATGGATTTCACATCGGGTCCTGATGGTATCCCCCCCGCTATCCTTAAATGCTGCTCTAATGAGATAATGTTGCCCTTAACATTACTCTTTCAGAAATCAGTCAGCACAGGAAGGTTTCCTATGCTTTGGAAGAATGCCTTTATTATTCCTATCCACAAAAAGGGTAAAAAGACTGAGGTGTGTAACTACCGGCCCATAGCAAAGCTTTAATGTATTCCAAAACTTTTTGAGTCAATTATATACTCACAATTGTCAAGCATCTGTCGACGCCTTGTCTCTATAAATCAGCACGGTTTTCTTCTGGGTCGTTCCACTTCCACGAACCTTCTTGAATTTGTTTCTTTCGTCATTGAAGGCTTCCAGAAGGGTCTGCAAACCGATTGCATTTATACTGACTTTAGTAAGGCTTTTGATAAACTGTCCCATTCGATTATAATACTGAAACTTGAAAATCTTGGCTTCTCTCCATTGCTTATCAATTGGATACGCTCATACCTGTCCAACAGGACCTATCAGATATCTTTTCGGAATGAAACTTCCAGAAAAATATTTGCCACCTCAGGTGTACCGCAGGGTAGTCACCTGGGCCCACTCTTATTTATTCTTGCTATTGACGACATTACATATTTGCTCAAAGACTGTAAAATATTAATTTATGCTGACGACATGAAACTTTTCCGTTATACGAATAATATTAACGACTGCCACACGGTTCAAAGAGATCTGGACACTTTCCAAACGTGGTGTGTTCACAATAATCTAGAATTAAACATTAATAAATGTGAAATTTTATCTTTTTGTAGAGGCCGCAATCCCCTGAGTTTTGATTATAATCTTTCGAACGTTATTCTCAGACGAGTTCGCTCTGCCCGTGACTTAGGTGTTTTCCTTGATTGTAAACTGGATTTTGTTGAACATATAAATTGCTTGGTGACAAAAGCCAGTATTATGCTGGGTTTTATTAAAAGATGGTCCCGTGAATTTTCTAATATCACTGTATACAAACAGCTTTACTCTTCCTTTGTCCGGCCAATTCTTGAATACGCGAGTCAAGTTTGGTCTCCGTATTACCAAGTTCACATAGACAGCATCGAATCTGTCCAACGGAAATTTGTCCGTTTCGCCCTTAGAGAATTGCCATGGAGCAATCCAGTTATACTCCCTCCATACAAGGACCGTTTGAAACTCCTTGACATGCATTCTCTACAAAAACGTCGGGAAATCGCGGACGTTGTATTTGTACATCAACTTTTAGTTGGTAATATCGATTCGCCTTCTCTTAAAACAAGATTCACATTCAGAGCGAATGAGCGAAACCTTAGGCATGTCCCGCTCCTGCAAACTGATCTGTGTAAAACTAACTATAGCTTCTTTCAACCTATTAACCGCATGAGGTTGAGTGTAAATAAGAATGCCGATTTGTTTGATGTCCGTGTTGGTAAGCATGTATTGAGAAAGAATTTATTTGTTTGTCATGTCGCTACTAACAACGGACCAAATGATGACGAGTCTTATGCAGCAAATTAATTTTTGTTGCTTTAAAGCTTGGACTACGCTGATGGTCTGTAAAAAAAAAAAAAAAAAAAAAAAAAAGATCGTGAAGGATCGGTATTATCCTTTGCCCAATATTGAGGACGTCCTGCAAAGACTTTACAAAGCCAAAGTCTTTACCACGTTAGATTTGCGTAACGGTTTTTTCCATGTCGACATTGCCCCAAAAAGCCAGAAATATACCTCCTTTGTCACGCTTGAAGGACAATATGAATTCTTAAAAGTTCCGTTCGGTCTATGTAATTCGCCAGCCGTATTTCAAAGATTCGTCAATACCGTGTTTCGATCGTTAATAATTAAAGACTTTTTGCTCGTCTACATGGATGATGTTATAATCCCTGCGAGGGATGAGAGGGAGAATCTCGAGCGATTAAAAATGGTTCTGAAGGTCGCCGAAGAGAATGGTTTGCTCGTCAAGTGGGAGAAGTGTAAATTCCTGCAAAGAAGAGTTGAGTTTCTGGGTCATCTCGTAGAGGATGGAGCCATAAAACCGTCGGCGGAAAAGGTCAAGGCGGTTAAGGATTTCCCAGTCCCCAAAGATCTCAAACACCTACAGAGCTTTCTCGGTCTCACTAGTTATTTTCGAAAGTTCGTGCCGAGGTTTTCGCAGATCGCGAAGCCCCTTTCGGATCTAACTAGAAAGGGTGCGGTTTTCACGTTCGGTCAAGCCCAACGGGACGCTTTTACGATGTTGAAGGATATACTCTGTGGAGATCAAGTCCTCAAGCTGTTTAATCCAGCTCTAGATACTCAGCTACATACGGACGCGAGTAAGGAAGGATTCGGAGCTGTGTTACTCCAGCGGCACTGCAACGACGGCCAGCTCCACCCCGTTTTCTATTTGAGCTTCAAAACTTCGCGGAGTGAGCAGAATTACAGCAGTTACGAGCTCGAAGTCCTTGCCGTTATAAAAGCTCTCAAGAAGTTGAGGTCCTACTTGCTTGGGCTGAAGTTTGAAATCTACACGGACTGTAAGGCGTTCCAATTAACTATGAAAAAAAAGGAACTTTGTAGTCGAGTTGCCAGATGGGCCTTGTTTCTGGAAGAATATGATTGCAGCGTGCACCACAAATCGGGGACACTCATGCGGCATGTAGATGCGCTCAGTAGATATCCCACAGTTTTGTCAATAGAAGATGGCCTGCTGCAGCGAATAAAAAGGGCCCAGTTGAACGATGAAAATTGCCGACTGATCACGACTATTTTAGGACCGTTGCCTTCAACCGCCAAGTCGTATAACTACCTGTTCGTGGTAGTCGACGCTTTCAGCAAATTCATTTGGCTATATCCTGTGAAGTCGACGTCGTCGGAGGAAGTGTTGCGGAAGCTCGACCTCCAGAGTGAGGTTTTTGGGAATCCACATAGGATAGTAACTGACCGTGGTACAGCTTTCACTTCCAACGCGTTTGACGAATTCTGCAAGGCGAGAAGAATAATGCCTAATCTCCAATGCGGAGGATAACCACGAACCCACCACTTATCAGTTGGCTGACAAAATGCGTTCGTACACATCTTTATCAATGTAGATGTGAGATGTAAAACATTCTGCTTGTTTTAATCGGGAGTGAAATGGAACAGGAAGAAATTTATATTTCGTAATTTATGAACAAGGATGTTTATACTGTTACGATTTGGGCCGGTTGATTATTCTACCTTGGCTTAATCGTATCGCAATCTTTGAGAGGGAGACTTTTTTACGCGGAAGGAATTGTCGCCGCACTCAACCCTGCAGCCGATCACCGACGGGCCGGAGTGGATCCACACAGAATGCCACTCAGTGGCGGTGCTCCGAGGAAAAGCTTTCAGCTGTGTACACACGACGATGCTGTCTAGCGCTGCGTGTGTGCACGGCGATGGCGGCGGGCTCGTCGCCTGTGTGTGCGTAGCGTCAGTTTTCGGGCGTCCCTACAAAGTGCAGCCGCGCGAGGCACTTGTTTTCCGGGAATTACGTGAGGAATAATCGGTGACAGTCCGCGGTTTCCCGATTATTCCTAGTCCCGAGTGTTGTGGTGTGTCGTGAGTGCACGGGGGTTCCACGGGAATCCTCCTTTTTGTTGTTCCGGGCGTCAGGGACGGATTCCCGAGTACGGCACGTCGAGTGTAGTGTAGTGCGGTGTTGTGCAGCGCGTCGAGGGAACCTCCAGGCGTCGGGTCCCGCTGGACCAGGATCACCGAGGGATAAGGCGGCCGATAAGGAGCGATTCAGGTAAGTGGTATAAATTTCCCGAGGTCGTTTTCGCCCCACACGGGGGGAGCGCCCGATGTCCCTCAAGATGCGCTACGTGTGTGTGTGTGAGTGGGTATGCGGCTGCTTTCCCCTTCGCCAATGTTGAGGGGGTTATGCTGCGCAAGGCTCAACAGCTGACGAGCTATGCTGTTTATGCGCGGATCGCTCACAGGTGATTATGCGCGGTGATTGGTGGCAATTTGCGAATTATTGCGGCGGATGATAACTTGGTTTTAATCTTTTTTTTTTTTTTCTCTTAGGACTGGGAAGGCGACTGGGCGGAATTCGCTTGTGATAACCGCGGATCGACAAGGAGGCAATCAGCAGGTGAAACAAATTGCGGGTAAGCTAAATAATGATGAGAAAAACTACAAACGCACTGTAAGCTTCCTTTTTTTCTTTTTAGGATGCTGAATGCAGGATTGGCTAATTCCTTTCTTTTTCAGGAACGGTACTCACCGCGGGGAAGGCCCACCTGGCCGATATCTGCGTGAATCCGGAGTTCGGCGGGAACTAATCAAACTCGCGGGTTCCACTTTTAGCAATTTATTCACAGGTAACTGGTTTTAATTAACAATTCTTTATTTTTTTTTTTCGCTAATCCTCGCTTGATTTTTTTCTTTTTAGGTCTTGAACACACTCGTGGTTTTTCGCGCGCTGACACTTCGAGCCGGAAGAAGGAAGAAGGTCGTCCATCGCCGATTTTCCTGCGGTGTTTCACTTCGCCACGGCCCTCTGTCCTTCACTTCGACCTGTTCGCGGCATTGGTGAGTAATGACCAATTTTTCTAAAATAAAATTAAATTAATTTTTATTTCTTTTTTTTAGGAATTATATTCGGGGCCCGCAACACTACTCCCCCTTCGAGAGGTAGAGCTGTCCTCAGCTCTAGTGTGCCCTTCCAGAGCAGGGTGGTTTGGAGGGGTCCGCTGCTGGAACGTCTAACACAAGGGTGGCTGACAGGAGCGATTCTTTCCGTGCTAGCGAGCTTTAGCGGCCAAGCCCCGTAACTCTCCCCTTTTGTATTTCGAGCCGGTGGGATGGGAGCGACAAACCCGTAAGTCCCTCTTTGATTTGGTTTCTTTTTTGTTTTTGTTGACCAGATTGAGCCGTTGGCATTTCCGCCCGCGACGCGTCGGTATAAAAGCGAGTTCGGCCGGCTCAATCTGATCCAGCAACGGCGGAGGTTTTTTCGTGAGCGCCTCCGACTCGCTCGATACGGAGACGCGAACGTAGACCGGTTCGAGCGAGTACCGTTCCTGCTTTGGTTTTGTTTTTTAATTCCTAGCCAGTTTTATAATTCTTTTCTTCATTTATTTGAAAAAAAATTTTTTTTATTTTTTTTTTTTGGCATTTTTTCAGCATTTTTTTTCTTTTTATTTTAATTTTTATTTTATTTTTATTTTATTTTTATTTTTTTTTTTATTTTTTATTTGTTGAATAGCTATAGAAGAGGAAGAAGGAGAGAAAAAAAACTATACCCTGCGATTGCCCCCCCCTTTTTTTTTTTTTTTTTTTTTTTTTTTTTTTTTTAATCCATCTTTATTAATTCTTCCCCTGTGCCTGCGCTTTCTGTTCTTTTCAGTTCCGGTAAGGGGCTAGTCGGTCTCGGTGTACCACCATGCGCTTATTTTTGTCTTTTATTCGGTAGACAACATCCGTCAGCGCCTCTTCGATTATGTACGGGCCGACCCAGTCAAGCTGCAGTTTCGGGCACCGGCCTTTTCGGCGTTTAGGGTGATACAGCATGACTGTGTCGCCGACCGCGAAGGGTGGTGCGCGTGCCGCCAGATCGTACCGATCTTTCATTCGACGACCCTTGTCCGCCAATTTGGTCCTCGCGTACTGATAGATTTCCTTTAGCCGCTTCGTCAAATTTTCCTCATATTCGGAGGTTCCTTGTCCGCTACATGGAGGTTCCCCGGTATAGAGCTGGACTGGCAGTCGCAGTTCGCGTCCAAACGTCAGCCTCGCCGGTGTTAGTCCAGTCGTATCATGTATAGCAGAGCGGTACGCTAGTAGGAGGAATGGGAGGTGCTCATCCCAGTCTCTCTGGTGTTCAGCGACATACTTCGAGAGATAGTCTAGGAGAGTGCGGTTGAACCTCTCGACCATTCCGTCCGACTGCGGATGTAGGGCGGTCGTCCGGGTTTTATCTATGCGAAATTTTCGCATAACCGCCTGGAACACGGCTGATTCGAAGTTCCTTCCCTGGTCCGAATGAAGCTGTCGTGGTAATCCAAACCTGCTGAACACATGCTCTATGAGAGCGTCGGCTACGCGTTCCGCCGTTTGATCCTGGATCGGTATAGCCTCGGGCCATTTTGTGAAGTAGTCCCCTACAACAAGGACATACTTGTGGCCTTTAGTGGTTACCGGCAGCGGCCCCAGGATGTCGATCGCAATTCGTTCGAAAGGGGCCCCCACATTATAAATTTGCAGGCGAGCCCTTGTCCGCGGCAGTGGTCCTTTTCGTCGCTGGCAAATTGCGCATCTTTGGACGTAACTTTCAACATCCTGGGAACAGCCGATCCAGTAGTATCGCTCTTTTATTTTTTGGAGGGTCTTTTCTACGCCGAAATGTCCACCGGCTGGCCCGTCGTGCGACAACTCCAAAATAGCTCGCCTGGATTCGCACGGTACCAGAATTTGCAGGTGATTTCCCTTGCCGTCGCAGTATTTTCGGCAGACGAGGTCGTTCTCTAGGCTCAAGGTTGCGAACATTGCCCAGTATGCTTTGACGTCGGTGTCGGAGCCACTGATTTGCTCTTTCGCGGGCCTGTCCTGTTCCCTCAGCCATTTCCGAATTTCTTGTAGCACCGGGTCCTTCTTCTGTTGCTCAGCCATATCTCCTAGAACAGTAGTCGTGCACGCCGTGATGCTGTACCGCTCTTCCGCTCGTTCGCAGTGCTTGCAGGCGCTTCCTTCGCAGGGCCGACGGGATAGGGCGTCTGCATTCCCGTGACGATTGCCTGCTCGGTGCTGGATAGCGAAGTCGAACTCCTGTAGGCGCTCTATCCATCGAGCGATTTGGCCCTCCGGCTGTTTAAAATTCATTAGCCAGCGTAGCGAGGCGTGGTCTGTCCGCAAAGTAAAGTGCCTCCCAAGGAGATATGGACTGAAATGGCTGATCCCTTTCACGGCTGCTAGCAATTCCCGTTTTGTGGCGCAGTAGTTCCTTTCGGCGCGGGTGAGGGTTTTGCTGTAATATTCCAGAACCCGTTCCTGTCCGCCCTGGATTTGGGACAGCACAGCTCCCCACGCGCATTCGCTCGCGTCCGTGTCCACGATGAAATCGCCGGTTGGGAGGGGCTGGCTCAAAATTGGAGCCGACGTCAGCTTTTCCTTGAGCATAGAAAAGGATTTATCGCAGTCTTGGGACCAATCGTACTTCACATTTTTTCCTGTCAAGGCGGTGAGGGGCTTCGCAATTGCCGAGAAATTGAGGATGAAGCGACGGTAGTATGCGCATAGTCCCAAGAACGATTGCACCTCTTTCTTGTTTTTGGGGGTAGGCCAATTCTGGACGGCAGTCACTTTTTCGGGATCTACTGATAGTCCATCTTCGGAGACTACGTGACCCAGGAATTTCACCTTTCGCTGGCACAGATGACATTTCTTTGGCGAGAGTCTGAGACCGGCGGATTTCAGGCGGTTTAGCACGACATCTAGATTTTTGATGAGCTGGCCGAAAGTCTCGCCGTGGACGATGATGTCGTCCAGGTATACTAGGCAGGTCGTGTACGGGAGGCCTTCCAGTACTAATTCCATTAGCCTTTGGAAGGTGGCTGGGGCATTTGTCAGGCCGAAGGGCATGACTGTAAATTCCCATAATCCGCTGCCCATGGTGAATGCCGTTTTCTCCCGGTCGGCGGGTTCCAGCTCGACCTGCCAGTATCCTGATTGCAGGTCCAATGTCGCGAACCAAGAAGATCGGCCTAGCGCATCGAGGGTCAAATCAATCCGCGGTAGAGGGTACGAGTCCTTCTTCGTCACCGCATTCAGCCTTCGGTAGTCGATACAGAATCTGAGAGTGCCATCTTTCTTTTTCACCAGCACCACCGGTGAGCTCCAGGGACTTTTGGAGGAAGTCACAACACCCAATTCTTCCATTTCCCGAAGAATTTCCTCCGCTTCGCTGCGCCGTGCAAATGGAATTCTGCGTGGTGGTTGTTTAATGGGCTCGGCGCCGTGGGTGTTGATGCGGTGCTTTAAAATGCTGGTTCTTCCCAGATCCTGCTTCCCCTTAGAGAAGGCTGCAGAGTGTTTTCGCAGCAGCTGCGAGAGCTCGGCACTCTGCCCTTCGTCTAAGTCCCTGTTAGAGGCGACGAATAATTCCTCTAGCTCTGTTTCCAGGGGTTGATCTCCCGCTTTCTGTTCGCTAGTGTGTTTTCCCAATACGCTAGCGACCTCCTCCCCCCTTGCAATGATGGTACCGGGGGCTATTTTCGCCTGCTTGTCCGTGAAGTTAGTGACTCGCGCCCAGACAGTTCCCGCTGAACATTCGGTAAGCGTAGGAGCCAGAGCCAGTCCGTTGTTCGCGTCCGAGTTTATCAGTAATATTGGAGTTCGTGGTAGGGCCGGGCAATCAAGCCGAATCAGAGCGTCCGCTTTAGGGGGTATTACGACTTCTGCGCAAGTTGTCGCAAATATGTCCGCCGCCGCCGACGCATGAAGTCGTATTTGTGTTCCGCCGATACGCAGGAAGCCGTCGCAAAAATCGAGTTTACACTTGTATTTTAGGAAGAAGTCCATTCCTAAAATGCACTCGTCGTGGATCGCCGCAATATGAAACGAGTGTTCCGCCGCAAAGTGCTCGATTTTTATTGGGATTTCCGCAATTCCCATGACTTCCGTTTCCTCCCCTGTTACGCTCTGAATTATCGCGTTAGTTCGCCGCATTTTTATGTTTCGTCCGCTTTGCTCCAATATACGAGGATGAGCTATCGACTGGCTGGCTCCTGTGTCTAGAATAATTTTGCAGGGAATCCCCACTAACTCGCCCTCTATTTGCAGGTTGCCGTTGTCCTTCGCCGAATTTACATGTATGACGGGGCGCTCGAATCCCACTAAGTCTGGCCCCGGAAGGTTAGTGGTGAGCCATTTAAATCCGCCCCGGCTGTGTAGACGGTGTCGTGTGTCCCGCTCGTAGAGGGTATCGCTGCTGTGGTGTTGAGAGCTGCTGCTTGTGGAGCGGGTGCTGTGACGATCGCCTGATACGTGGGCCTTTGCGGTCGTAGTATTAGGGAGACATTTTTAGCAGAGGGCGTTCGGTATGTCCATGCAACGTCGAACTGCACCTCGTCTCCCTCTCGAAGGGTCACCGGAGCGTTTGGTGGAAGGTTCGCTATTTCGTTCCGGTGCAGGAACACATTTTCGCCGTTATCCTCGCGTGTGATAAACCCGAAGTTCCGTCCCTGAAGAAAGACTCGAATTTTTCCTTTCACGCCCTTCTCCACAGCATTCCGAGCGCTCGTAGATGGCCTTGTCGCGTTAGTTTGCCGAGTTCTGGGACTATTTCGTGGTTGCCTCGTCGTCGTCGTCGTCTCTGGTCCAGGAGACGTCGGTTGCACGGCTGCGACCGCTGTCCGCACGTTCCTTCGGCATATTCTTGTCGCCTCCCTGCTCGCCTCGATTCGCTCTGCTAAGGCCAGAGCGTCTTCGATGGTAACTGGCAGGGCGTCCCTTACTCGCTGTTGAATCTCGGCGTCAGCGATACCATCTATAAATTGCGCTAATGCCACAGCCTCCCTAGTAGAGGCGGAGCCATCTTCGAAGGCCAGTGTCGCGAGCTCCTGTACCCTCGTAGCGAACTCTTTCAGCGCTTCCCGTGGCGTCTGCACACACCCTCGCAGTTTGATGTGTGCCACTGTTTTTTCCATTCGATTGCTGAACCGTGCATCGAATGCTGCGTCTAGCTGCGCGTAATTAAGCCTGACCGATTCGCTGAGGGTATCGTAGAAAATTAGCGCCGTTCCCCTAAGGAAGGGTATCAGGTACAGGGCTTTAATCTCGTCTGGCCACCCACTTATCTTCGCCACGGCTTCGTAGTGTCTACGATAAATTCGCCACGGCTGTTTTCCATCGTAGACCTGGGGCGAAACCTTTATTTTTGTTGGCGCTGGCGTTGGGGCCGGGGCAAGAGATCGTTGTTCCGGATCGTCTAGGGTGAACGTGTCACGAAATCTCACCGCCGGGGCTCTAAGTGGAGTGGAATGTGTTAATTCAGGCATGGGTTCGATTGGAGGTTGCATGCCAGTTGTCTTAACCCGGGGCTGTGGCGTATATCGTGGGGGTGGGTGGGGAGTTCTCTCGGTCTCCCGGCCCTGCAAGACACAAGTCTGCGCAGGCTGTCTTTTCGCGTTGAGATTGAAGACTGGCTCGCTAATATCTGCGTCGAAATCTATGAGCTGCTCGTAGTCCTGGGTCGCGTGTGGAGCTTTTCCCGAGGGGGCAATGGTCCCGTACCCCGTCTCTTCTGCCTGTGGTCGCCCTTCCGGGGTTGTTTCAGACGCCAGCTGGTCCAGACGCGTCCTGAACGTTTCTTCGCGCGATACTTCGCAACGAGCCACTCGCTCCGAAAGATCCCTTACCGCATCGAGCAGGTCGTGGATCATTTTCGCTTGTTGCTCCACAAAGCCGTTGAAGCCGTCCATCACTCTCTTGAGAGCCTCGTAGTCCTCCGAATTTCCCGGATTTCCGCTTGCCATTTTTTTCTTGTGCAATTTATTTATTTTGTAAGGCCGGTATCACAAAGAGCAAAAAAAAGAAAAAAAATCAAAAATAAAACAAA
The DNA here is from genome assembly GCA_949715965.1 of Dysmachus trigonus. NCBI lineage: Eukaryota > Metazoa > Arthropoda > Insecta > Diptera > Asilidae > Dysmachus > Dysmachus trigonus. Next base: position 51,850,119 of record OX454322.1, read on the forward strand.
TTCCTTTTTGCGATTTTATTAGTTAATTTTATTAACCAGGTTTTTTTTTTTTTAGCGCCGTAGGTTGGAGTACTCTTCAGTACTCGTCCGTTCCAAGCACACCTGGCACCAGTGTTACGATTTGGGCCGGTTGATTATTCTACCTTGGCTTAATCGTATCGCAATCTTTGAGAGGGAGACTTTTTTACGCGGAAGGAATTGTCGCCGCACTCAACCCTGCAGCCGATCACCGACGGGCCGGAGTGGATCCACACAGAATGCCACTCAGTGGCGGTGCTCCGAGGAAAAGCTTTCAGCTGTGTACACACGACGATGCTGTCTAGCGCTGCGTGTGTGCACGGCGATGGCGGCGGGCTCGTCGCCTGTGTGTGCGTAGCGTCAGTTTTCGGGCGTCCCTACAAAGTGCAGCCGCGCGAGGCACTTGTTTTCCGGGAATTACGTGAGGAATAATCGGTGACAGTCCGCGGTTTCCCGATTATTCCTAGTCCCGAGTGTTGTGGTGTGTCGTGAGTGCACGGGGGTTCCACGGGAATCCTCCTTTTTGTTGTTCCGGGCGTCAGGGACGGATTCCCGAGTACGGCACGTCGAGTGTAGTGTAGTGCGGTGTTGTGCAGCGCGTCGAGGGAACCTCCAGGCGTCGGGTCCCGCTGGACCAGGATCACCGAGGGATAAGGCGGCCGATAAGGAGCGATTCAGGTAAGTGGTATAAATTTCCCGAGGTCGTTTTCGCCCCACACGGGGGGAGCGCCCGATGTCCCTCAAGATGCGCTACGTGTGTGTGTGTGAGTGGGTATGCGGCTGCTTTCCCCTTCGCCAATGTTGAGGGGGTTATGCTGCGCAAGGCTCAACAGCTGACGAGCTATGCTGTTTATGCGCGGATCGCTCACAGGTGATTATGCGCGGTGATTGGTGGCAATTTGCGAATTATTGCGGCGGATGATAACTTGGTTTTAATCTTTTTTTTTTTTTTCTCTTAGGACTGGGAAGGCGACTGGGCGGAATTCGCTTGTGATAACCGCGGATCGACAAGGAGGCAATCAGCAGGTGAAACAAATTGCGGGTAAGCTAAATAATGATGAGAAAAACTACAAACGCACTGTAAGCTTCCTTTTTTTCTTTTTAGGATGCTGAATGCAGGATTGGCTAATTCCTTTCTTTTTCAGGAACGGTACTCACCGCGGGGAAGGCCCACCTGGCCGATATCTGCGTGAATCCGGAGTTCGGCGGGAACTAATCAAACTCGCGGGTTCCACTTTTAGCAATTTATTCACAGGTAACTGGTTTTAATTAACAATTCTTTATTTTTTTTTTTCGCTAATCCTCGCTTGATTTTTTTCTTTTTAGGTCTTGAACACACTCGTGGTTTTTCGCGCGCTGACACTTCGAGCCGGAAGAAGGAAGAAGGTCGTCCATCGCCGATTTTCCTGCGGTGTTTCACTTCGCCACGGCCCTCTGTCCTTCACTTCGACCTGTTCGCGGCATTGGTGAGTAATGACCAATTTTTCTAAAATAAAATTAAATTAATTTTTATTTCTTTTTTTTAGGAATTATATTCGGGGCCCGCAACAATACATTTCATCCTTTTTTACTTAACACTCCAAATAAATACCATTTCCACTTAAAAATGCTTCTTCACTTTTGGCGGCAATTCATTTCTAACACTTAACCTCAATTATTTCTTAAGATTTGACATTTTGGCAATACTGAATATTTAGCTAGGCTCAGAACCACTACTAGAATTCGGCTGAATTTCATGTGGGAATTCAAATCTCTTAACTAATACGAACGAAAAGCTAGAGCATGTCCACCAAAACACGAGCGAGACGGGAAATTTATTTTACAATGAGAAGGAAAAGGTAGCAGCACTTTTTTTGGTTGTGTCGTGGTTGTCCTCCGTATTGGAGAGTAGGCATAAAGGCCCAACTATAATGTGCATAGCGTTCAGTACGGAAAGCTATCAAAAGACAACGAACGGAAGCTTATGCATATTCGACAGCTGTCAGATATTCAGTGTAATAATTCTTTGTGCTTTTTTGAGTTTTAAAATGGAAGGATTAAGTAAATTAAAAGATTTATTTATTTTATTTTATTTTAATCTCTGCACACCATTAATTAAATTTTCAAATAATTCTCACTTTCTCGTTCATTTTCGGTTGTTGTCAGTTTGCATATGCAAAGCACGCTCTAGATCGTACCTTGCATATGGAAAACGAAACTTGACGAAACTTGACGAAACGGACGACTATTCCCATTATGGTTTGAAGATAGGTTTTGTGTGTTATCGCAAGTTTGCATATGCTTCTACACGGAACGGTATGCACATTATAGTTGGGCCTTAAGTCACGTCATAACCACCACCGGTGTTCCCAGGGGAAATGGGCAGGTGGAGCGTATGAACCAGGTTGTAATTTCCACCATATCGAAGCTGTCGGTAAATGATCCGCGAAAGTGGTATAAATACGTCGCCCGGGTTCAGCAGATCATAAACTCCACAAGATCCAGGGCCACGAACAAAACTCCCTTTGAGCTGTTGCTGGGTGTTCCGATGCGTCGAGAAGAGGATCTGGAATTGAGAGAGCTTTTGGAAGAAGAGCTGATTCTCGACTTTGATAGAGTGAGGGGAGAAATGAGGACCGAAGCCCGTAGGGCCATACAGAAGCTGCAGGAGTAGAATCGAAAAGCGTACAATAGGAAAAGAAAACCTGCGCGGCGATATAATGTGCATGACTTAGTGGCAATCAAGAGGACTCAGTTTGGGCCAGGGCTGAAGCTTTTCCCAAAATTCTTAGGGCCATAAGAGGTCATAAAGGTCAAAGCCAAAGATCGTTATGATGTCGCAAAACTTGGAGATCATGAAGGGCCGAATGCAACATCATCATCTGCCGATTTAATGAAGTCATGGTCACAAGACGACGACAGCGAGTTTGAGAGTGAGGAGGAAGATGAGGCAGAGGCGCCGGGGACCGACGATAAGCAGGATGGCCGGATGTGGGAGTCGGAGTAGCTGACCGGTCCAGCGCTGTGGACCGTTAGTCCTCAGCGTGAACTCTGGGCCCTGCTCGGGTTCGGTGCCGCAGCTGGGCTTTCTTCTTTACTGAGCTGTCGTTAAAGGAAGTCGATCCTGAGCTGATTGTGCCGACCGTGCTGACCGTGCTGATCTCATTAACTGTGCCGAATCTGAATTTAATCTTTTTTTCTTTTTATTTTTTTTATTAATATTTTAATAAAGTGAACTCTAATAAAGTCTAATTGTTTCTCTCCCGCCCCCACATATATATGTACAATATTACAAGACAATATAAATAATCTTTAATTCCAAATAAAAAATACAAATAAAAAATAGGAAATTTAATTATTATAAATGAAAGTTTTTTAGCCGCAACATTAGTAATGAACATAATTACTAAGTAATTCTTATTAAATGCAAATTAACATTGTTCAGTATTTAGTGTGACCTCCATTTTTATTAATCAAAAAAAAAAAAAAATCGGTTTGACATGGACTTTATAAGGCTTTGTGAAGTGTTAGCTGGAGTTGTTTCCCTACACTTCTTGATTTTGTCTTTGATATCCGAAATGTTTTCTAAACTTCTCTAGCCAGAATCCCCCATAAATTCTCAATGGGGTTTAAGTTTGGACTACATGCTGGCCAACACTTATGGTACACTTATATTTTGCTCAGTAAGCCATTCTTTTGTTAATCTGGAAACGTGAATAGCTGCATTGTCGTGTTGGAAAATCATTACGTCTTCCATATAATCGTCCATGAATGAAATTAAAACGTTGTCTAACAAGTAAGTGTAGTCCTCTGACGTCATTCTATTCGAAATAAAACATATTGGTGTTTTCACACAATTGCTAAAAGCTGCATAAACCAAGAAGATTAAATGCAGCTAAATCAATTTCGTTCACTGTATAACAATAATAAAAAAGATTATTTCTAAAAAGTCGGTATATATAATATTTTACTGTCTGTTGTTTTTAAACAACACTGCGCATTAAAGGACTAATCAGTTTACTAGCAATACATGACGAAACCATTTCGGTTAGTTATCTCTTTACGAATCATTACTTTCATTCACTTGTTTTGTCGGAACACGTTCCAGACTTCTTGGCACATTTCTTTTGGAACTCTACCAATAAGTGGAGTTTATAGTCAACGAACTAAAGAATGAGCACTTTAATTTGTTCATTGCATACCGAAATGGATTTTAATATAAACGTTCATCAAGTCCTTAATTCGTGGTGAGATTGGTTTACCTCAAGCCACAAAAAGGATACAAATTTTAAACTAGAGAATTTGATTACAAAGGAAAACCTTTCAGGAAAAATTGTATCATTCACGTGACTTGAGTGACGCCTTTGATGTTCATGTAGAACACAGAAATCTGTTTTTTACAACATTTCATTCTTCTACGAGGACTTAATCTTCACAAAAGTTTCATTAAATGCTAATCCTCTTTACCTGAGTTCCTCTAAGTGAAATCAAATAAGCAGATATCTGTTTTTTACAACATTTGATTCTTTTATGGGGCTTAATTTTCACAGAAGTTTCATTAAATGCTAATCCTCTTTACCTGAGTTCCTCTAAGTGAAATAAGATGTGCTTATTTATTTTAACCACCCTTAATTGTGCCTCTAATGCAGGCTTTTCTTATATACCTGCTACCGGAAAACCAGTCCGTATCTCAGACAAAACTCCGTCTAATTGGAAAAGTTCACTGATTTTCAGGGTGCGCTCCGGTTGATCTGAACTGAGAGCTTCGATTAAACAAATATACAAAAGATACTGATTGGTGAGAAAAGTTTAACTTTGATGGGATGCTGGAATTACTCTCGTCCAATTACTCTGTCGACGGTTTTCTGAATCTATTTGTGTTGATGGATTTGTGGAAATATTTGCACTTCGACTTGTTACTGTTTTAGTTACACAATGAAATGAATGTTAACAGGATCAAATAGTTGGCTAAGAATAGACACAATTCTTTGAAATATTAGCTAGTTACGTGACCTGTAAAATAAAAAATAGAGACGTTGTATTGTACAATGTCTTGCGGTGGCATATAGACACAACGACTTCATTTTCCAGACAAATTTTTACCCTTGCGATGCGATAATGTCACATAACATCACGCTTGTATTATAATATTAAGAAGGCAGCATTTTTTCCGAAGTTCGAGCAGTTTACGCAATAGGGAGAACTTTATTCAAAAGTTTTTGTTGCACTTACAGAGCCCCATTGCTCCTGAAAAGGCGGTTTTATCGACCCAAACTGCTCCCAGCAGCTCCGACTTTAGGGACGGAAATTCATAGCTTTGTCGATACAATTCACAGATTCATTAATCATTGGTTTGCCTTTTCACTTTTTTCGCAATTTTTTGCATTTCTTTAGAGAAATGTAGTGATTTTTAACAATTGACAATTTGAAACTCGTGAACAAAAAAAGAGCCCTCTATCAATTGATACATTAAAGAGATTCGTAGGGTGCGTGTGAAGAAAATTACAGGATGTTGAAATAAAAATGGATCCATACACATAGCTCCTAAACGACGCATTATAGAGGAGGACTCTCGGAACAAACATTGATCAAGGGATTCTTTAGAATCAATTGGCATATATTGGAACATATTGTTACGAATCACCCTATAGATAAAACATAATAAATCAGATTTCTAAGCTATACTACAGTTTTCTATTCTTTACTTCAAAGAATTTATAATAGCATCTTTATAAATTTCACTTAATTGATAAGATTAGATTAGATTATCTTTCGTACATACAACTTAAGCGCTTTAATGTTATATCAATTGTATTTTCAGTATTTATGCATGTGTATATCTCACATTTAAGTATACGATATTTCCTCTTACTTGGCTTAATTTTTTACATTTAAATAACATATGATAGCGTTGCGGAATGAAGAGGATAAAAACACAATAAAAATGTTAACTAAATAACAGATTTCAATAGAGATTAATTATATTAATTAAAAATGAAAATGTGTATGTGCTGTGTGAAGTGATATTAAAATGGAATAATTCCTTTTCACGAAAATTCGTCTCGTTTCTCGGTATAATGGAAAGATACAAAATGTAGATTGATGTGGCTATCCGAAGACACATTTAGGCCATTACAGGCCCATTGTGATACCACTTAACAAATTTGAGTGACTATTACACCCAAATCTTTAAAATTGTGTAATTTACACCAAAAATGTGGACTTTTACGATCGTGTTAAATTTTTACACAGAAAAAAAATTTAAAATTGCTCATAAGTTCAGTGAGTATTTACATTCAGGTTTTAGAGTGTAGATGGTTAAAATAGCAAATTTTGGAAGTGTTTAAAAGAGCATACGTTTATGTTTTTTTTGTTGCGATAATAATATAAAATTTTTTAGGCTGTTTTCTTCGTCATCTTGATATTTTCTTCGAATCTCTATATTAAAAAATAGTATGAAGTAGGAGTTGCCGAATACGTATTTAATTATCCGTATCGACCAAATCACCAAAATTATTTGAAAGCAAGCACATTAACATTTTTAAATTCAAAAATTGACAGTGGAGCATCTTTATTTATTTTCTTTAAAAACATTATTAATAAAAATTTCTTTAACTGGATTTAGTTTTTCATACATATATTAGAGAAGAGACGTATTTTTATGACCTGATTTCTTATTGGATTCTCAAAAGCAGGGTGGACTAAGGTTAAATCGTAAAAACTGATAAGAACTTATCGCAGAAACTCTAGTCTTAATATTAATTATTTTCATCTCAATCGTAACAAATTTTTGGGCGTGTGAACCCAATTTGTCATTACTACAAAAGAATTGTTACCTCTACTTTCTGCAAGTAGAACTGGTAAATGAGAATAAGAATAAAATCAACCTCTATCAAAACGACACTAGCACAGAAGTTAATTTTAATTTAAAAATATAATACCCTTCTCAATATCAAAAGAAATTCAAATCAAAATTTCAAAATCAATTTAAAAAAACGGTCAAGTGCCAATTGAGCTTCTCGCCGAGAATTCTGCATAAAATAACTATCAAAGGAAATGTATTTTTTCTCTGAAACAACATTTTAGGTATATTTTACTATATTTTTCCTGCAGTCGTTATTTGTGGCATACAGACAGAAAGATACTGAAATTCTCACCTTGTTACAGAGACCTAAAAATACAAAAGAAAACATAAAATGCAAATGTGTGTCTATATAGGGTCGTCGGAAATTCGAATGAATATTCGAAAGTAATTAGGCACATACATTGCGGTTTGAAAATGTATTACATTCGGACTAAGTCTTTCGGAGTTTTGCTTGCCCACAAATCCATTAAAATTAGTCCGTCCATTAACCCAAATCACAACAATCTTCTATCTAGCGCTTTTTAATCTATCTCGGTAAAATGAAAACACCATGTTTACAGAAGAAAGCTTTAAGGGCTTATTTAAAAACCCAATGTAAATATGTACATTACCATATAAAGAGCCTTTTATTTAAATAAAAATTCCCCATACACAATCATTTATACATCAAGGAGTTTAGGAGAGAAAGTATTAAGTGTGCTTCAAACTCTCTCTTTGCATGATTAAATTTTATCTGCCTTGTGATATTAAACAATTAGATATCACAGTCTCTTCGAACTTTGTATTATTTTTCATTAGATCTGCGAACGATACGGTTTAATTAAAATGTCAGAATACTTTTCATTCGTTATCTGTTTGGAAAATATACCTTTAATATGAAACGGCTGTCGATTGAATGAGCCAAAAATTATTTTTCACGACACGATTGCTTCCAACCATTCCACTTTTATATGAGACGGTTGTACTTAACGTCCTATTAATCAAACATTTCACATCAACCTTCACCAATTATGTGAATATCACCTGATTAAATGGATCTCAGAAAATTTAGCTTTTAGAAAGGAGGGTGCCAATAAGCTTGTTTACGTGAAAGCAAAAGGGGTACGAAGTGGCTTCCTGCTTCTGTCCCGGTATTGTGTTGAGGCTTCAATTTTTTTTTTTTTTTTCACGAAGAATGAAAATAAGAAATTCTACGTGCTTTAGATGGGTTTGTATAGGTTAATCAACTTGAAGTAAATTCAAGGAAATACTTTAAATAAATAAAAGATGCCAAAGAGCATGATTCCCTGATTCCCATGTCTAATCACTTCAGAAATGAGTTTTCGGAATGCCAACAATTTTTAATTAAGCTCAATTCACTTTTAAAGGCTGTCGCATTTTGAGAATTCATCAAATAAAGTACTACTTCGCTTCCAATTTTCCCGAAAGGGCACCTTTGTTTCCTCGAAATAAAAATGAAACATTTCCGAAAAGAGCTCTAATTTTCAAGATATTTTACTCATTTCCGTAGGGCACTACCGGCTTTCAGGGTTACAAAACACATGAATTTTCGAACATTTTTTTTTTTTTTAAAGCTTATCGCTGAGATGTAGACCCTTCTCAAAGGGCTAAACCCAAGTGCAGAATATGTACATACGGAGAAAGAAATCAGCTTATCAGTGAAAAGTTTTATAACTTTTCGCCTGGAACCCACACCAAGCAGTCAACTAGGAGCCTCCTGGATTATTTATTCATCCAAGATTGTGTATTGACAAGACTCGAGCCATTTTTACATATTTATTAGGGAAATAAACTTAGGTTGGACCAACTTGTTTTGCCCGAGGGAAACGCGTACAGACGGGTTATTTGTTTCGTATTAGTAAGTATTATACAAGGCCCTTCCAACTGACCTGACTCGATAAACATTTTCATTTTTTCCTACCATGTTTGTTAAAGGGCAGTCGTGAATACTTTGATGTTCATACTTTATATAGGAAGGTTTACGAATAAATATGCATATGTATGTAATAACTCTTCAAGGCAATGAAAATTATCCATTTTCTTTGCAGAGATGCGATTTCATAAGGATCCCAAATATCGTTGCTAAGGTGTGAGAGCTGATATTTTGAGGTAAGTCGAGATTTTTGTATTTTATTGTATTATTATATTTGTTTTTTCTCAAAAAGAGATTTAATTGACGTAGGATAACGCAGTAGTATGTAAGAACAACCTTAGTTTTTGTCATTGGGTTTTCAAAATTTGACTTCTATTATATCACTGACTAATTTGTACGACTTCTATTGTAAAAAAAAGAAACCTATATATATTAGGATGTCATAAATTAAATCTGTCATAATTCAGTTTATTCACTATGTTTGTTTGACACTTAACTTCCGACGTGGATCTGATGAGGCCATGTTATAAAATATATTATATATATTTTATATTTTTCTACTGTTGCTCAAATTTAAAAGTAGAATTGTTTATAAAAATATGATAATATTTTACGTCTTCTGGAAAGAGCTTTAGTGGCTCTACAGAAATGAAAATTTTTACTTTTACTTTTCATTACAGTAGTGAGAAATAACAAAATTATCACGAAGTGTTGGTATAAACAGAACCGGTACAAAGTTTGCATTTCATTTCCATCAAATTAAGGCAGTTATATATTTTTAACTAAATAGATAATATAAGAAACATCGGGTAGGTAAAGCTTAATCTTTTAACTAGTTTAGATCTACTTGAAATTTTCATTTAAAAGCTTGGAAAAATTTCCGATATGTTGTGATATAATAATAATGATAATAATGTTTCTTTTTTTATATGTGTTTACAAGACCAAAAGTCTTATAATAGCACAATAAATTGGATAAATAACTAACTACGATTACAGATAATAAAACAAAGCAAAAACTAAGTTACTATAGTTATAGTGAGAGGAGAAAAGGATTTGTATAGAGTCTAATGTAATCTGAGAAGCATTGAGAGGTGATTAAGTCATGAAGTTAAAAAATGTTCGTTAATGAGTCATTTGAAAGCACTGATAGAGGAAGCACGATATAAAGCAGAAGGAAATTCAACAAGCGTGAGATATGGACGAAGAATGACCTCTCAAAAGCTGTGCAAGAAAAAGGGGCTACCCCATTGGACTGCAAAAATTTTAAGAAGCTGTAGGGTTGAGAAAAATTTGAATTCCAATTTTAACAAAATAGGTTTTGATTTTCCATAAAAACAAAAGATAGAAGAGGAAGTTTTTAATCTCAGTGAATTTACGAGTGTACTGTATCAAACAATTTAATAAATAAATTAATTTGTAAGTAAATATTTTATTTTATTTAATAGCAGGGAACTTTAGAAACCCCTCAAGGCTTTACCTCAGGTTCACGCACTCTGACTAGTTTGAAGAAGAACACAAATGCTCTACAATTCAGATAAGCGCTCAAGGACGCCCACAGAGATATACTGTCTTAGCCTTGATTAATATTATATATATATATAAATATATATATTAGGGTGCTTTTTTTTTTTGCGACTATTTTTTTTTTTTTCAGTCCCACCTCGAAATTTTGTGGCAAATACCTAAACAAAAATTCCTTGAAAATTGGAGCCCTTAATATTAATATTAAGTACTAGACCAAGGCGTATAAAGATTTCCCATATAAAATACACGTAAACTTTGATTATTTTTCTTCAAAACTCTACAGCTCAGAGGCATTTTATGGTATAATCTTGGTCAATGGTAGGATTTCTTCAGAATTGAATGCTCTACAATTCGTCCATGAAATTCTCGTTTTTTTGCTCCTATTTCGTAAATAACAAGAGCTACAGAAAAAGTGAACATGACAAACTTGTCGGAAATTCAATTTCCTACAAAAAAGTTCTGAACACCAAATCGCTAACATTCATATTTCTTAAGGTATTGGACTTTGAAGTTGAGGTAGTGTTTCTACAATTTAGCTCAATAAACCATGAAAATTCCACACTAAAAAAAAAAAAAAAGTAGTAATAATAATAATAATCTGTGGACAAATTAAAATGCTCCAATAAATCGTTATTTCGTTTTACTTAACCTGATATTTCTCACAAAATTGGCAGAATGGAGAAAAAGAAAAATTCTTTCTCAGTGACTAATGTCTTCGTTTTAGGGTATAATAAGATATTATTCTATATAAAGTTTTCATTATTGTTGTTGTCGAAGGTCCCTGCAATAACGATTCTTTACGAACGAATTTTAGGATGTTCTCTAAATTTTTTGGGCACACGAAAAGGGATTATGTCGAGGAAGACCTAAGTTTAAATAGTTTTTCTCTTATAAATATAGGCGAAAGTAAGATTGTAACATTTGTCAGGAGCAAGTACCAAAAAATAAGGATAACATTATTTTTATAAAATATATTATAAAGTATGCCAGTTTTTGTTGTAATTATAACTTCTAAAACAAACCCACATGTGTAACACTCGATGCCATATTAGAAATTGTAGCATTGTAAATAATATTTTTACCATGCTTTGCGCATATAATAATAATGCAGCATAATGTTTGCTATTTGTAATAAGGACTGTGTACAAAATTTGTTGTGATGATACCCATGAATAATGTTTCATGTCTAACATTTCTTGCGTTTAATCTCAAAATACATACATAGTTTAAAAGACATGTTCAAAGAAAAGTTCATTTGGTGCCCTCGTTTGAAATCATTAGTTAAATTTACGGCTGTTTTAAAAAATTCAAATTCTGCAGCCGACTGCGCAATTCAACTCTCTTCTAAAGATGTATTGAGCAGGCGACTGCAGAAACCAAATTCTTGAAAACAACCTACTACTCACATATGGATATCAAATATGAAATAATACGCAAATTTGAAGAGTTAACCGATAAGGCTAAGATAAAAACATTTTTCCAGAAATTTTACTATTTGTGTAGTAGTCGGCGCAATATATTTCGAAGACGAGAAAATAATCAAAAACGAGTAGTTGTAGTAGTGATAAAGTATTTCTGGTAAATTAATGGTATTAATGCCTAATTTGTATATGAGAATCTGCTGTATGTGTAGCTCTGTCCATATTTAGCGATATACCTTTACGTGGTAATTGGTCTTATTCATGTTTTAACCTACACGTTTTATAATTGTAATTTAATTTTGCTAAAGGGTCTAGCCGGTTAAGGAGGTGAAAAGTGCCCCCAGCGCTTTTGAAAAACAAAAAATATCCTCATGTAGTACATAAAAAAGTACATCTTTGCTGAAATTTTCAGACCCATAGACCCTCACATAACCTCAAAAAAAATTAAAACGTGATTTTCAGTGTTTTGGCGATATCTCGGCTTCTTGTAGACGTAGAAAATTCTTTTTTTTCTCAAATTATAGGGTCTTTTGTCAGCTACAACATGATATTTTTTTTCGAAATTTTTGGCGGGAAATTCAAATTTTTATACAAGTTCGAAATTTTTATAATTCAATTTTAAAAAAAACGAAAAAAATATATTAGAAACGACGAAAAAAAAAAATGTTATTTTCTGGATGTCAAGCTATATCCATGAATTATTTCAGATTTTTAGATTTGGTGCAACAGCGTCAAAATATCGAAAAACGGGTTTTTCAGCATTTTTCGGTAATTTTACCTCTTTTTTAAGTCTGAATATTCTTTAAGTATGCATTTTTTTTAAGTCATTTCCTACCTTAAATCATCCAAGCAGTTTTTGAAATTCACAAAGAGATCATATTTCCAACCTGGCGTGACATCATGGCTGAATTACACTCACCACACCGTTCATTCATATTTGTCATGCACACTCTTCATTCACGCATGTTTGAAACTGGGCGGAGTAATAACTCTCTTCTGCACTCACTTATAATATAAAACTGTATTATACAAATTAATACGTATAAAAATAAATATAGGATCACCTGAAAAAGAAGAAAAGTCTGAAAACATACATGTATTATACCGAACCTGAAAACATAAGACAATAAATAAAATCCCGTATTTGAGATATGAACAATTAGTCTGCATCACTATATTCTGCAATAACATCAACAATTTTCCGAAAGAGTACCAGATCATTTGTACAGGATTTTTTCCGTATATTACGAATTCTTAAATGAAAATTCTCAATCACCTCCCGTTTTCGAGAAAAATTGAGTGGAAAATTCAAAATATCGTATTTTTGCCATTTTTAAAAAATCATCAAAAAATAACATGGCTCAAATCAAAGTCTGAAACTTATTCTAAAAAATATAGAATACCACTAATTTCTATAGCTTTTCTAAACATTCTCGCGAAAAAGTTTTTCATGAGCGTGTATTTATTATAGTCTTCTTTCAGCATCTGTTGTATGATATAATGGGTTTTGGTCAAAAATTGATTTTCAAGGCATTTTTGGAACATTTTTAAGACCTTTACCATTTTGAGATAATAGCTCAAGGTTCTAATTTTGGTTTTAGCCACGTTACAAGCTTCTATAATAATCCGTTATATTTGAACGAGTTTTCAAATATGGTCAAAATAAGTTCTTTTGACTTTTTCACTCACCTATTCCTTGAAAACGGGAGCTGATTGATCATTTTCATTTACGAACTCATAATCTACGGAAAAAATCGTAATATATTACAGCTTACGGGAACAGACTGTTCTTAAGCCATTTGCACATTCCCAATAGTATCTGAGAATATTTTTATAACCTATTGATTCCGGCTTATAATGGATATAACAATTGTAAGTTTTACTGCTAATGTGCTCGGAACGAACTTGTATCTTAATTATATCTTTTGATTTTTTTAAATACTGTGGATTGACTTTATCATTTTCATCTAGCATTTCTGCTAAATACAAAATCGCCTATTGCATTTGATACGTACCAGTGAGAAATATTTTCAAAACTTTTTCTGTAGCTGTAGAATCACAAAATAGCAATTGGAGCAGAAGAAAATCTTTATTCACTCGTTTGACTTCAACATACGTTTTAGATTTTCCCGAACTTACAGTAAATGGCTTAAGGGGGTATCCCACCCTAGAACGTTAAAAAAAATCATTTTTTTTTGTTTTGAAAAATTCTGTGTTCTTTTCTGAATCGTTTAAGCTATCTCTTGTCGCGAAATTTGAAAAGCCCGCGCTGCTACAGGTGATTCCGTGCTCAGCTGGCGCTCCACACCACTCCTCTTTGCCTTTATCTTTAACTTAAATGCCGTTTTTCTCAAAATACCGTTTTAATGAATGGTGTGCAGCATTCTGAGAAAACCATTCATCCGAAAAGATTCAGATTTTGGTAAAAGCTGTGTTAGCTTTGCTTCTATAACCTAAGTGGAGCAAATCAGGCATTTTTACATCTACAGCTTGTATCCCATGTTTTAACAGTAAAAATCAACTAAAAAATATAACGAATAAGTAAAAAAGTAAAAATTAAAGAAATGAATAAAATTTTTTTTTTCTAAATGTGACACACTCTTGCCATAGCCACATATATAAAGAGTACTAATGTGCAATCTCACTTTTTTCGGATTATTTAATTGGCTGTTATGGAGCACACCATGAGCTTGCGTTCCTAAGTTATGAGTCCCAGTAGCAGGCCTGCCCTGACCCAACTACTGAATAAAAAAAAAAAATTTTTTTCTCAAAATGTTCATTAAAGATCAGATAATAAAAGGATTATTATGTATAACTATAAATGTATTATATTTTCTTGTTCAACTCCCTGAGAAAAACGTTCAATTCAAGGGCCTCTAGAGTGGGATACCCCCTCGGTTCCTGTTCGCATGTAGCAGCTGTAATATATTACTTATCTCATGCATGATATATAACTAAAAAATTTAAATTGAAGAAAATATTTGAAACCGAAGGTGTTGAACCAGTTATTGAAGAAGATAGTGATGAAGATTAATTATTCTTATAATATCTCAAATACGGAATTTTATCTATTGTCTTATGTTTTCAGGTTCGGTATAATACATGTCTTATGTTTTCAGACTTTTCTTCTTTTTCAGGTGATATTTATTTTTATACTTATTAATTTGTATAATACAGTTTTATATTATAAGTAAGTGCAGAAGAGAGTGGAGCAATATTATTACTTTGTGAGGTATTTTATTAAGAAATATATTGCAATTAAGTATTTGGAATTGTTATTACTCCGCTCAGTTTCAAACATGCGTGAATGAACAGTGTGCATGACAAATATGAATGAACGGTGGGGTGAGTGTAATTCAGCCATGATGTCACGCCAGGTTGAAAATATGATCTCTTTGTGAATTTCAAAAACTGCTTGGATGATATCAAGGTAGGAAATGACTTAAAAAAAATGCATACTTAAAGAATATTCAAACTTAAAAAAAATAATAGTTTAAAAAACTAAAAAACACGCTTTTAGCACGCACTAAAAATTACAAAATAATTCGGACATTTAGTTTGATGACTCAAGGGTTTTCCCTTTGCCAAATCTTCATTAGATCGCAGGTAAACATAAACAATTTCAGTTCGTGATGAACGATAAATAACTACCTATGCGAAATGGTTATAAGTAGGTAATCATCTTTATTGAATATTTACTATGATTTATTATGAAAGAAAGCGTGGAGCGTTTTGTCCAAAAAGAGTAAAGATTACATAAACGCTCCACGCTTTCTTTCATAATAAATCATAATAAATATTCAATAAAGATGATTACCTACTTATAACCATTTCGCATAGGTAATTGAGTCATCAAACTAAATGTCCGAATTATTTTGTAATTTTTAGTGCGAGCTAAAAGGGTGTTTTTTAGTTTTTTAAACTATTATTTTTATTTTGTTTTATTTTTCGTCATGTTGTTCCCACGAGTAGTGGACAAATAGACGGTCGACCCCCCCAGAGGTCCATGTAGGGGGGCAAGGCTAATTACAATAGGGTTGCGCCCGGTGCCCTAAGGTGACGCTAGCGACATGATATTTTTTACCACCCTCATACCATTCAGCCCTCGGCGCGTATCCTACCTTGGCTTAGGTGAGATCTCATAGACTCAAAGTCCAATCTTCGTATTCCTCTCGTCGAACCTTATTGATTGATACCCATGACATGATAATTTGGTAAGAAAATGTCATTTCGCATTATTTTCAGCAAACCCTTTCATTTTATACCTAAATTATAGGGCTGCATTTCAAATAGCCAATCCGCCACCTTGGGACGGCCGCCATGTTGGATTTAGGTCACGTGATTATTTTTTTCGTATCCCATTCAGCAAACCCTTTCATTTAACACCCATATCATGGGGGTGCATTTCAAATAGCCAATCCGCCATCTTGGATGTCCGGCATGTTGGACTTAAGTCACGTGACTATTTTTTTCGTATAACTGACAGCAAACCCTTTCATTTGATACCCATATCATGGGGGTGCATTTCAAATAGCCTGTCTGCCATCTTGGACGTCCGCCATATTGGATTTGTAATGACGTTTCTTAGCTAGTCATGTATTGTCATCAGAACTCAGAGCGTGTGCAAAAATTTTTTTTTTTTTTTTTTTTTTTTTTTTTTTTTTTTTTTTTTTTTTTTTTACAGACCATCAGCTTAGTCTAAGCTTTAAAGCAACAGAAATTAATCTGCTGCATAAGACTCGTCATCATTTGGTCCGTTGTTAGTAGCGACATGACAAACAAGCAAGTTCTTTTTTAATACATGCTTACCAACACGGACATCAAACAAATCGGCATTCTTATTTACACTCAACCTCATGCGGTTAATAGGTTGAAAGAAGCTATAGTTAGTTTTACACAGATCAGTTTGTAGAAGCGGGACATGCCTAAGGTTTCGCTCATTCGCTCTGAACGTGAATCTCGCTTTAAGAGAAGGTGAATCAATATTACCAACTAGAAGTTGATGTACAAATACAACGTCCGCGATTTCTCGACGTTTTTGCAGAGAATGCATGTCAAGGAGTTTCAAACGGTCCTTGTATGGAGGGAGGATGATTGGATTGCTCCATGGCAATTCTCTAAGGGCGAAACGGACAAATTTCCGTTGGACAGATTCGATGCTGTCTATGTGAACTTGGTAATAGGGAGACCAAACTTGACTTGCATATTCAAGAATTGGCCGGACAAAGGAAGAGTAAAGCTGTTTGTATACAGTGACGTTAGAAAATTCACGGGACCATCTTTTAATAAAACCAAGCGTAATACTGGCCTTTGTTACCATGCAATTTATATGTTCAACAAAATCCAGTTTACAATCCAGGAAAACGCCTAAGTCACGGGCAGAGTGAACTCGTCTAAGAATAACGTTCGAAAGATTATAATCAAAACTCAGGGGATTGCGGCCTCTACAAAAAGATAAAACTTCACATTTATTAATGTTTAATTCTAGATTATTGTGAACACACCAAGTTTGGAAAGTATCCAGATCTCTTTGAACCGTGTGGCAGTCGTTAATATTATTCGTATAACGGAAAAGTTTCATGTCGTCAGCATAAATTAAAATTTTACAGTCCTTGAGCAAAAATGTAATGTCGTCAATAGCCAAAATAAATAAGAGCGGGCCCAGGTGACTACCCTGCGGTACACCTGACGTGGCAAATATTTTCCTAGAAGTTTCATTCCGAAAAGTAATCTGATAAGTTCTGTTGGACAGGTATGAGCGTATCCAATTGATAAGCAATGGAGAGAAGCCTAGATTTTCGAGTTTGAGTATTATAATCGAATGGGACAGTTTGTCAAAAGCCTTGCTAAAGTCAGTATAAATGCAATCGGTTTGCAGACCCTTCTGAAAGCCTTCAATGACGAAAGGGACAAATTCAAGAAGGTTTGTGGAAGTAGAACGACCCTGAAGAAAACCGTGCTGATTTGTAGAGACAAGGCGTCGACAGATGTTTGACAATTGTGAGTATATAATTGACTCAAAAAGTTTTGGAATACATGAAAGCTTCGCTATGGGCCGGTAGTTACATACCTCATTCTTTTTACCCTTTTTGTGGATGGGAATAATAAAGGCATTCTTCCAGAGCATGGGAAACGTTCCGATGTTGACTGACTTCTGAAAGAGTAATGTTAAGGGAAACATTAGCTCATTAGAGCAGCATTTAAGGATAGCTGGGGGAATACCATCTGGACCCGACGTGAAATCCATGGGAAGCTCATTGATATGTTTGTTTTATGTTTTCATCCTAATCGAAGACCGAGAAGTGGGTCAAATTAAGATTCCAAGATTTTCTTACATACATAGTTAGTTACAAGTGAAGCTAATGAAATCGAGTTAAAAAGAGATAAAATTACCGAAAAATGCTGAAAAACCCGTTTTTCGATATTTTGACGCTGTTGCACCAAATCTAAAAATCTGAAATAATTCATGGATATAGCTTGACATCCAGAGAATAACAAATTTTTTTTTCATCGTTTCTATTTTTTCGTTTTTTTTTTAAATTGAATTTAAAAAATTTCGAACTTGTATAAAAATTTGAATTTCCCGCCAAAAATTTCGAAAAATATCATGTTGTAGCTGACAAAAGACCCTATGATCTGAGAAAAAAAAGAATTTTCTATGTCTACAAGAAGCCGAGATATCGCCAAAACACTGAAAGTCACGTTTTAATTTTTTTTGAGGTTATGTGAGGGTCTATGGGTCTGAAAATTTCAGCAAAGATGTACTTTTTTATGTACTACATGAGGATATTTTTTGTTTTTCAATAGCGCTGGGGGCACTTTTCACCTCCTTAACCGGCTAGACCCTTTGTTGTAGCATAAAATATATTAAATATTCTTTCCCATAGTAAGTCTGGATATATTCCTACATACTACATATATGGTTGGCTTCTATAATGACAGTACAATATTTCTAGTACTTTGTCCTACACACATTTTTTTTGTGCAGTTGTTTTCGTATGCACATCCATTAGGAGATACCATTAAGAGCCTTTTTGTCTCACAAAACATTTTTGTGGTACTCGAACAAAAAGGAGACTTCCTAATATTGTCGTCCCTACATCCCAAATGGGCTTTATTCTGTCGTCATTAATTCCATTTTTTACAATTACACCAAAGCGCTTAGGAGCGGTGCACCCGAAAGAAGGGACATTAGGGCGATTTTGGGTACATTTTTGAAGCAATTTAGGACACTGCAGCGTCCTAATCTCCGCAATTTGTTTGTGCTGCTGTCTTGTTTCACTTAAATTATTAGTACGCAGAACGACACAATTAACTCATATAGGGCAAAATTTTCTAATCATTGTTAAAGCGAAAGCTCCAGCAAATGGATAACCCGAAATAGCCGATTGTGTCAACAGCTTTTCCGGTCAAATAAATTTATTAACGCGCTCATGAACGGCTGGCTATTTGGACGGATAGTATACGGAGCCCTATTCTCCGGGTAGTTAGTTAACCACAAATACACTGGACCTATGCATATAGAGGTTAAGGCTCCATAGTTCTAGCAAGTGCACACAAAGGCCTGTAGAGCACGCTTTTAGGAGTTGCAGGAAACTATGTAAAATATAGCGATAGTAGTTCGAGAACATCCTGAATATCAACCCCAAATAGAACGCTGCCATTGGCATGCTAACGCTGCCCCATTTCAGTTTGGGAAACTCTTACTCAATTTGTATTTCAAGGATAATTTCTGACAAAAGACTTATAAGGTAATTTGTTTCAATTTTCATGAGCTGCGAACAATATTTACAAAACTGATGAATTACTATTATTTCGATTGCCATTATAGATTTACTTTTTTCAGCTTTCAAATTTGTATAGTAGATTCAAATCCTTAGAACTTGAAAATTGTTCGCCCTTATATGAGATCTGAGTAATGACCATCTTAATTCCTATAGATGTATGTACACTAAGGTGAAAATTGGCACTGTGAAAACATACCAAATCAACATAAATTAAAACATTCAATTTGATACAGTAGAAATTGTTGATTTATAATATTTATATTTTGAAATTATGATAACGATGTTTTAAATCGAAAACTACATGTTAATCTTGCAAGTGTTGTTATATATTTAACATGGATAAAGTGTGTGATACTTTTAAAATGTTAAATGTAAAATCATAAAGTGGAACGTATGATTTTAAATTGTTCAATAATGAAGGTGTAGTCGTTCTTTTGCTCAGTGTTCGGTGTTTATTGGTGTATTATTATTATTGTTGTTAGGGGTCTTTTGCGCCGAAGCCCCTTTACAGTAAAAGACGATCTGCTACCCTAAGGAACGCCAGAAGGTCTTTTACAGAAGATGAACGAGCTTCAGCCGAGTCCAGGAACTCCTGACCGAAGATCTTTCTTCTTAACCGTGCTAAAGCCGGACAAGCACACAAAATGTGTGATGTAGTTTCGTCGTCTTCAAGACACAGACGAAAATCCGTCTCATTTGACAGACCTATTTTATATAGGTGGTATCTTAGCCCATGGTGGCCAGTTAGGTAACCTACCAACAGTCTGAGATCCGCTTTACTCAAAGCATTGATTTCAGTGTAGGTATAGGGTCTGACGAGCTCTTTAGCTTGCCGGATCCCAGGGAAGTTATCCCAGTGTATGTACTGTAGATTCTTGGCCCATTCTTCTATCACAGCTTTGGACGAAGACCAGCCAATGCTGCAGAAGGGCTCAGGACCTTTGAATGGAAATGATGAACCTTTCCTAGCAAGTTCATCAGCAACCTCATTTCCCTCAACGCCGGAGTGTCCCGGTACCCAACAGAGGGTAACCCTGTTGGAAGTCGCCAAGTGTTGAAGGGTATCAATAGGTTTATTGGTGTAAGTATTATACGAAATAATTTGATTATTGAATGATAATGCATTATAATTTTTGTAACTTGCAAACTAGCATGTACTCTTTAATATGGGTAGTTATAAATTCTGGTATCACAAATATAGACTTATACTTGCATCTTTTAAAATTATGATGCAATAAAGCTTAACCCTCTATTGGCCCGTGTAACTTCCACGTGACATACTAATATATCGATATTTTACCAAATAATTTGATTTTTTTTTTTTTTTTTATAAGATTTACTAAATTTAGAATTTTTTTTGTTTTTTTTTTTTTTTTTTTTTTATAAGATTTACTAAATTTAGAAATTTTGTGTAGGTTTTACCTTTATACAAAAAAAAAAAGATTTAGCTTTACTATAATATTATATATAAAGAAATGGAAGGAGACACCGTACCCAAGAAACAGATATTCACCCATTATGGGTGAATTGTATTTCAAATACCACAAAAAATAAATGAAATTTGCAATAACAAAAATGTAATAAAACTAAAGTACTTATAGCATTCCTAATATTTGGATCTCTATATTAATTTTCGTTGTTATCATCTTTAAATAAAATTGATGACATATTGATGATATAGTTTTTAGTTCAATATAATTTATTTAACATTTCAGGACACAAAACCAGAAAAAATATATTTCTTACATTGAATTAAGACTGCACTATTTTGAGATAAGTCTCAAAGAGATTAAATTAATACTCATAAAGAGAATCGTTCATTCACTTCATTAGAATTAAATTTTAATTCAGTAGAATATTTTTAACTTTACTTTTAAATTTAAATTTTATTTAAAAATAAAGTCAAGTTAATTTAGTTGAGGAAATATACTTAAACAAAACTATACTATTTTATTAGAAAAAATAACAAGCCGAATATTAGTAAATTTCAACTACAAAGTAATATATTGTTATACTATTTTGAGTTTGACTCATATCCTCAGAAAAAACCACCAAAATTTCAAACATTTTTTTTTTAATCCTCTAGATAATAATAATTGGTTTCTACTTTAAGAAAATTACTGAATAATAGTGAGTTACGAAAAAGTACTCGGATTTTACTTTAAGAAAACTACTAAAATTACGTAAATATTACCATTACTTTTGTTAATCACCTGAACTTTTTTATTTAGTTAAAATAACTATTTCAATACTATGTTTTTAGTAAGCTCTATTTCAACCAGCAAAATTGTTAAGAAATGGTTAAAATCCACTACCCTTCCCCTTCAGTGTACGTCACTGCGACACTCCTCTTTTTAATTTGCGAAACTCTTATTCAATTTAAACTTCAAGGAGAATTTCCGTGTTGGTAGGTGGATAAAGTCACCATCTTGTAATCGCTTCTTCCGACTGGAAAGATGCTGCGTTCAATTACTTCCACCCCGAGGCTGTTTCCCACTGTTTTCCGCGTTTATCTTATGGCAGGAGCATTGAAGACACATTTAATAGCAGCGAAAATATTACCAGCTACGTGAGGAATTTTCAGGAGCATAACCACCTTATCCCTTTGCCCGAAAGCTATTACTTCAGTCTGCTCTTAAATGGTGCTCCAGATGTTTACGAGCAAGATATTATTTCATAGAAAATACAGGGGCAAATTATAACACCTTCTCGAACGACTTGCTTTAAAGGTGCTTGCCTTCTCTGCTAGTCCCTTCTCGGTTGACTCGCTGCGCATTTGTTATTCAATTGAGCCTACGAGCCTTCGTGACTAAGGTATCACGCCAAAGAGTCCTCAAGGCGCTTAGCCCTTCTCATCACGTAAGGTAAGCACCCACTCGTTAAAGTGACACTTATACTTCAAAAGACAATATGCCGGAGGCAAAGACAAGTTCGACTTTTACCTCCAGGACTTATGTTTCTGAAATAGTTGACGTGCTGCTGCAAACGTACGCTTTCATCTCAGCTAATAGAGGCATGCACTTGGGCGCACTCATATACTCGTAAGTGTTTCTGCTGTTTATCACTTTTTACTAAAACACCTTGTCTCACAATGTGGGGGACTTAATAATGTTTAATGAAGCACCGGCATCACCTGCTTTTAACTCAAAAATCCATTATGAAAATTTGTTTCGCATCCGAACTGCATATGAGAGCGCATGTAAATTTTAGGCAAAACACTTAACGTGCATGCAATTTGTGGCTTCTCGACACCCCCATACACTGTCGCAGCTGCTTGGACCTAAAAGAATTATTTATTTCTTTTTTTTTTCATAATTTGCAAGCTTACGTAGTCCATGACACATTCCTTGGGAACTTTGTGATATTTAAT
This sequence comes from Dysmachus trigonus, assembly GCA_949715965.1. Taxonomy (NCBI): domain Eukaryota; kingdom Metazoa; phylum Arthropoda; class Insecta; order Diptera; family Asilidae; genus Dysmachus; species Dysmachus trigonus. Next base: position 51,872,958 of record OX454322.1, read on the forward strand.
AATATATGGACATTAGCATCATATACCATTTTTTTAAGAGCTTTTTTGTTAGTCTGATAATATAATCTTTATTACATAAAGACAATTTTAAAACTGAAGGGAAAGGAAAAACAAAACAATAATTAAAGTTTAATCTACTCGTATATGAAAGAAGCGCTTGCACTGAGAGAAACATATGGTAGATGATGGCAAACGAATTATAGTTATTGTGATCATATTCACAAATTAATTTTTGCAATAACAATCATATGAATATTACTACAAATAACAATCAAATAATGATGACTTTCTCTATATAACATGTTAATTCCAACCACAAAGATCGCATATTTGAGTCCTCGCAATCATAATAATATTTGCGTTCGAATCTCGCCACGCGATCTTGCTATTTTTGTTTTTTAATTTCTAATATTTAAAATTTATTAAAAAAATAAATTATTTATTTATTTATTCAAACATTTGTTTTATTATTTATCGATTTTTCTCACAAACTTCTTATTACAACTCATAGTTGCACGTTATTCAATTAAAAAACAAACAGCAATAATTTATAAACATAAACATAATTTATAAAAATAAATAACAGCGAGCATTATGTTGTGGGAAAATTAAAATAAATAATTTACTTAAAATAAAAAAAAAAGAATTCATTCGTATATAATAATAAAAATTTACTAAAATTATGACTATCATAAAATTAATTCCAAGTACATAGAAGAAGATAGGAGAAACGCTGAATTATTATTACTGTATAGACACAATATTTGTTAATTTCATTATGCTTTCACATGGTTTTATCGTATTACACTGGTCGGCAAAATTTAATATTTATTTTTTCCCACAACAAGTAATATATCATTTCCATAGGATTTTTTCCGTAGATTACGAATATGCAAACAAAAATATGCTATCACGTAACATTTATGAATAAAACATAGGGTTCGTTAAAAAATAACGGAACGTGTAAAAAGCTCGTAATATGACTTAAAAAGGAGACTAAATCCTTATCTACATATATGAAATACCACTAATCTATAGCGCTTACGGAGCATCTTCATGAATAAGATTTTCATGAGCGTGCGGAAGCAGAGATCTTCATTCACTATCTATTGTATGAAGTAATCGGCTTATGGAAAAAAAGTGAATTCCACGGAATATTTCGGAAAGTATTAAAGCCTCTCGTATTTTAATAGAATAACTAAAGGTTCATGCTTTTATTTGAGCTACTTTACAAGCTCCTACAACAATTTGTTATTTTTTAATTAATTTGCAAATATGGCCAAAATACGGTATTTTGTACTTTTTAAACTTACTTTTTTCAAAAACGTGACGTGATAGGACATTTTTGTTTCCGAATTCGTAATCTGCGGAAAATTCCTAAAAAAATGATATAACACTTATTCTGTGGCAAAATTTGTGCCGACCAGTGTTATTTTATCTCATGACAAAATAATAATTCAATTGATTTATGTTTTGGTAGGTTACAATATTACATTGTAGGATTATAATTGTATTGCGATGAAATAAAAATTAAATGTTTGTAGAAATCAGAAACAAAAAATGATTTTTTCGCTTTATTTTAAGGTCGAGAATCTGAGAATATGCCATTTTTCATTTAATTTCAAAAATAAGTTAGTTAAATTTGTTCATGCTCATATTTTTGCTTCAATACTAGGGCTTGGGAAAAGTGACTTAATGTGTTGAAAAAGGCAAAAATGACAGAGAACATAACCTGGAAATCACTAAAAAAATAAGTCTTTGGCACTGTTTACGTTTGTGTACAAAGCTGAATGATCTTTTTGGTAACTTCGATCGTATGAATAATAATGTTAATAGCTAGGAAGAAGAAAAAGGTCAGGAAAGAAATAAATAACAAAAATGACAAAAAATCTTTGGGCGTACTCTTTTAACCGAGCTTCTAAACCAGAAACAGACTATACTTATCCGAATATTTTTGCCGCGCTGAATCCGAATCTGACCTCAATATTGCTACATCGCGTCAGGTTTTCGAGTGATTCTAACCTAAAAGTGAATAATACCCAGTTTTTTGCAATATTTAAGGTTATGTTGCATGATGAAATAAGTTTTCTGAGAGTACTTTTCTTCTCCTTCAAAATTCATTCAAATACAGAAGATACTACAACTCCTTTGCATATTACTGCTCTTCTGTCTTCTGAAGTCTTCACCTGATGCTACTCAATTTGCGACTACGCATTAATATGCCAAACTCATAAATTTCAACTAACGACTTCTCGGAGAAGGAAAAGGATATTGAAAAAATTCAAGATGGATTTTGAAGGGCAAGAGAAGTACTTTCAGGTGCCGTAAAAGAAAAATTACCTCGTGATGAAACTAAGCTCAAATAAAGCGACAACATGGATTTTTTCCACTGTTATGCTAGGAATCTTTCGAAAATCTGATGTTATGGAGCAATTCGAAGGTAGGATTCAGCAGCGCGTCAAAAATCGTCGGAAAAGTATAGTCCGGTTTCTGATTTATTTATCGGCTTGTGTAATTTTCTCATAATCGACACGGCCAATTATACAACTTTGTACATAGCATTCCATGTTATATATAAATATATTTTATACAGTTCCACTATCTGAACAGGCCACAAAAAACGAATGTGAAATTATTAAACTAATAGCCAAAAATAATGGTTACAAAGAGAGGTTAATAAATAAATTAATAGAGAATAAATGTAGACTAATTGCTCTTAATTCCATACCTCCTAAACAAAATGAAAATAATAGTAAAAGATGGATGAAATTAAAATATGTTGGAAAAATAAGTGAAAAAGTCAAAAATGTTATACAAAAGCACTTAGATGTTAGTGAAGTATTGTGTCATAATAATAAATTAAGAACACATGTATTTAAAACTAATCATAAACCAGACAAACTAAAAAACTGAACAGTATGCAAAATAAATTGTAATAATTGTGCGAGTATTTAAGTGGGATAAACTGTACGTAATTTTAAAATTAGATACATATAAAGAACATTTAAATTTATTGTAATACAATAAATTGGATACAATGTTTTCAAAACATATGAGTGAAACTGAGTATAACTGCGGTATAAACAACTTAAAGGTTTTACATATACAGAAAAAAAGTAAGATACTTAATATTCTAGAATCATTTTATATAAAAAAAAAAGCCTCACAAGAGCAATACAGTCTATTAGATGAATACATAGATATTTTATCCTATCGGAAAATAAAAAAAACTTGGAACAACTATATAAAATAGTGTTTTTACTCTATAAGACTATGTCATCATCATTTTTTCATTAATTAAATTTTTCTGTATTTATTTAAAAATAAATATCTGAGTTATATATAAAACCGCGTACGTCATGAAAATTTGTATTTCTTTAACATCAATAGCAAAGAAGTCCACACACAATGTCAATTTGGAGCAGTTAACCTTTAGAGGACCGGAAAACCGATACATCGGCTTTGGAGGAAAATCAATAATTTTTTGTCATAAACAACATCCAGAGCGTTTTTGGGTTTGCTGATAACAAATCAGTGGTCAGATTTGATAAAAGCATTCACCCTACCCCCTACTACCCCCTCCCCTACTCTTCAAATGCTATATAAAATTGTAATTGTAGTGGAGGAGCTAGAGTGGGGGGTAGGGATATGTAAATTGATCAAACCTGACCCCGGATTCGTAATCAGCGACGCCGAAAACCTCTGGAGTCACATTTTCACCGAATTTTAGCAATTTCATAAAATTTAATACTACAAAATTTTTCCTATCCCTTACCGGACCGGAGAGCCGAGAGTTACAAGCTTGCATTCCGGTAGCTCTAGTGTTAAGATATGTTTAATATACACATGTTCACAGCTTTCAGACTTTTAAAGGTTTTGTAAAAATTTATTCAAACATATAAAAAAGAAAATATTTCCTGGACTCAAAGAAGGGGAACATACATTTGTTTAGCTGGATATTTCTTTTGAGTGAAAATTTCTATTAAAGTTAGTTTAAAGATACGCCTTATCTGAAAGATACAAACTTTACTTTCATCTCCTTCAATTCTGAATATCTTCTTCGTTCGATTTGAATAGGGCTGTTGGTGTTAAATTTACGTATCAGTCTTCCGTAAAAGATAGGAATCATCTCCATCTATCGACCGTGTCAAAGTGAAATTGGGTGGAAATATAGTCTAGGGCTGATCTTTTTAAGCACGAATAATCAAATACGAGATAATCATAATTTTTCTCAGACGGCGCCCTGTTTCGAATGCTATCTGTTGGAGGGAGTCCTGACCCTTTTAATATCCCGTCCAACTGCCAGACTCCTTTTTGGAGGAAAAATAATTTTGTCATGAGGTACGTTCCCTAGCTCTCAGGCAGTCACATTCGAAATAAATGATGCTGAAAATTGCTCGTTCTCAGCATCACCTGCATATTTAAGGCTATTTGCAACGATTTACATTTTATGAATTAACTATGTACGAGTCGGAACCCTACAAGAAGAGGTATTACGAAGAGAGATTGGAAAAATCAATAATTTTTAAGTATCGCTTCGAGACGTGCTGCACGTTCCCCTGAAAACCTGCAATCTTGCTGAGAATTACCGCGATTGCATATGCAATGATCTGGCTCGACGGTTGCTTGAATTTATTTGCATCAATAGAATGGAACTATTTCGCGTTTCCCTCAAATTTCACGGTTTTCCATGGTACCTGCTATTTCCGACATATTTTACAAACTCTTTTATAGTTATGTAACATTTCGTTTTAAGAGGTAACTACGTGATAGCAACGTTAATTTTAATTGTTTAGTAAATTAGTAGAAGTACAATTTGGAACTCCACATTTTTTTCGGTCTATTAAAGAAATTGAAATTTGGCACGATATATTTATGACATTTTCCCATGACAACCCAATAAAATAATCTGAATTTTTTCCGGCACAAAATTAGTATTCGCTTCTCAAGTTGTAACCCATAGATATCCTAACAATAGAATGAGGTTTCCGTCTTATTATTTACAAAAGCAATATACTTTGCTTTCACGGAAATTAATCATTTTCCTTTTGAAGATAGGCACAGACTTTCCATTTGTCTCAAATTTTTCGAACAAATCCCTTTCAGGGAATTTCGCTGACGAAGGAATCGATATTTGCCCGACAGCACGGGAGAAAAGGTTCATTTCTATTGAGCATGTTGATTTGTATACTTGGACAACAATTTTGCGAAGGGTTGTCGTCAACATAGCCTCAAGAGAGCTTCTGGCATTCAGTGATTACTTATTAATGGTTCCAATGAGTGATTTATGCGAACCAAATATTCATCGTGCCTAGAAAATTGAACGTAATTTATTTTCATGTTGTGGACAGAAGAAATGTCACAAAAATAACATCCGCAGGATTACTTCAGTTTTTTCAATGCATTAACAATTCTGAATTGATACAACTAGGGATACGTTGCTTTAGGCAAACAAAAGTCTGAACAAATGAAACTTTCTGTGACACTACAACGTGACGTATGCTTCCTTTGCAGACAAATGTCTTTAGGTTAGATAAATTATTACACTTTTTTATCTGTGCGTCTTTTAAAGAGTTTACTGCCATTTGTCAAAGAATTATATACTTTTATTTATGAAAACAGAACTGTATGAGTAATCTTTGAAATCAATTATTTTTTAATTGAATTGAGAAATTTGTATAGTTTAATTTAACATTATTATTGACAAAAGCTAAAAAAGTGAACCAAATGCTTGGGCACACAAAAATTTCATTACATAATTATTATATAGGCCCCTGTTTGACTTTCGTACAAACTAGCTATTATTGCATAATAGTAGAAAATGTGTAAATTTAATAACTTAAATAATATTCATGTGAAAATTTAAATCATTTAGCTATAATAACAACTTATTTATCTGAATTGATTGAAGAAATATAGTACCGTAGCACATGTAGTCTAAATTCATCCATCATCAAAAAAATGTTATGTTTATTAACTTACTATATGTAAAATTGTTTTTAAAAAAACACGTAAATAAATGCACTATTGCTACAGAAATTTCAGGTCTTCTAAATTTGTAGCCAAGACACATAAAAATAATAGGGTAAAGCTTAGGAAAAGTAGCTTCAGTGAAATAAAAATTTCAGTAAATTATCTAAAAACATAAGAGCAATCTTACACTAGGAGCTAAGATAAACTAACTAACTAACTTCCGTAAACTATCGAAAATCATTAGGCCAATCTTATATAGGAAACTAGCGATTCTTCTTGTATGTTTTACCCAAATAAGGCAAATTTTCAAAGATGATATTTGGTAAATTTCTCAAATAATCTGTAGAAATTATCAAATTATGTATAATATACATTCAAATATTACTTCAAATATAGATTTTAAATATTTAGTTTGCTGTTTACTGCATTTTGCCTATTGCTTTGCTATGGAAAAAAATTGGGAATTTAAATTATGAGTGAAATAACTACAATCAGGCAATACTTAAAAATATTGAAATTATTATGATGACTTAAAATACGGCAAACTGAATTTAACTGAACTGAGATTTGCAACTAGATCTACATAAAGACAAATCAACGAAATCATTGAAATAGTTAAATTTAATAATGCAGCGTTCTAAAGCTTTCGAATTTAAAACGTAGGGGAAATACGTACAAAATGACATACAGTTTTGTTTTTGAGTCATAACTCTTTATTAGTAAATCACAGCACATTCATATTGTACACCAGTAATATTTGGTTTTATACCTTTGAATTCTGATATTTAAAAGATAAACAAACCAGAAAAAATAATAATTTTAATTTAACTGAGATCAACGAAATCCATTTTGTCCAAATGCTATGGACAAAATGGCATACCACATATGGATGAAATGACATACACGAAAAAAGTTATAAAATTGCAAAGCTCGCAAATGAACCACTTGGTTCGTTTAGAAACGTTCGCGCAAGAGGCGTGGACCCATGCGAACATTTTAAACACCGCAACCAGTCTTCTCCAGGTTTTGATCGGGAAAAAAGATCGTTGCAATCGTCATCTTGAGCGTTATACCTATGTAATTTTGTCCGTTACCTATGTATGTCATTTTGACCATATAGCGTTATCAAAATTCAAAATTCAACAATAAATGCAAAATGAATATTATTCACTGAAAAGACTACTCAAATGCAATAATAAGTACTTAATGGATGCAATAAATGTACACGCAAGATCAAACCATGAGAAATATAATATTAATACAAAAAAGTCCTTGCAGTTAAAAAAAACTTGTAACTTACCAATGTTTGTCGTCAACCATAACACCCGAACGAAAGAATGGTGAGAGTTTACGTTTTGAAAAGTTGGTATGAGCTGGTAGAATCACGTGATGTAGTTATCTATGGCGGGCTAGAAGTGGCAGAATTTGAAGTATAATGCCTGTGTCATTTTGTCCGTGTATGTCATTTTGTACGTACTTCCCCTATTGATAAGAAACAGCTGTTCTGCAAAATGATATAACTTTATATTTACAAATATTAAGTTGGTGGCATTTAGTTGAGCACCAATTTAAAAGATTGATCAGATCTTGTTGTAACATTAAACAGCAGTTTCGGTCAGTTAATTTAATCAAAATTGTGAAATCATTCGCATAAGTGAAACATCGAAAATATAAAAAGCAATTAAAAATATCATTTATAAATAAGATAAATAAAATGAGACTTCACTATATATTTTCAAATCGGTCATTTTGGATTCATATTTTTTGCTTATAATACTCGGGTATCTGAGACAAATGAATCAAAACCTCATTTATTAAAATTAATCCCGTAGGTTAACGCGCATCCAGTAGAATCTCCATGGAATCGATTAGCATATGTTGGAACACGTCCTTATGAATCCTTACGTATAAAACTTAGAATATTAGGAAAGTTCATGGATATAGAATTTTATTAAAGCGAAAAATATCTGACATAACCACTTTATTAATAAATGATTGTTAAAAATCACACATTCGAATATAACTACATATGGTATGTTTCGTAGAATGAATCAACGAAATCTTCTATTTACAGAAATTTTTTTTTGCCCTTAATAAAATAAATAAGAAAAGGTTCACACTTGAGAACGAATGCTCAACTCCACTTAGGAAGCCATGAGCCCAAGGCATCTATCGTTTTACGAAGTAGCTCTTGGTTAATTCAAGGACCACTCGTCCCACGGGCATCAGAAGATAAATGGGAACATGGGCGTACCCAGCATTTACTTATGGGTGGGGCAAAAGTAAGGAAACTCGATAAGTAGTAGGAATTTAAAAATGCTTTTTTTAATTAAGTGGTCTTCCATATCTTATCTCAACAATAATCTGCGAGGGTTCTGGCAAAATCTGTTCAAAATTTCTTTTTCAAATGTATTTTGTGCTTCATGCAGAGGCCGATAAGCCGGTTTTCTGTCATTGTTGACCGTAACCAAAGACAAAATTGTCTGGATAAAATAGTTGTGTTTCTTTAACTAGTGCAACTAGTTCCATTTCTTTCAATTCGCTCTGTGCCACATCCTTTTGTTTCCACATATTATACCACAGTTCAGCCTCACCATGAAAACCACTTAATCTATAATAACTATAAGCAGGTTCTGTTTTTTTTTTTTCAAAAAGTCTTGGACTCTGTTTTGACTCTTCTCCGCCGCTATCACTTTCGCCACTACTTTTATCGGGTTTTTTCCACTTCTGATTCTGTCTCGTTAAAAAAATGAGAAGGTATAGTTAATTAAAATCTAGGCTAGGCTGAATAATGCTTCCAACATTTTGATATTTTCGAATCGCCAAATAAACATGTTTAAGATTACGTAGTTAATGTACCTAGTTTCTATCAAGACGATAGATCTGTCATCAAAATAGAGTCATCAACATATACCGAAAGGATTTTCAAGGTGAAGGGTTCCGTATTTCACTGTTAAATTCCCATATCTCAAAAATTACAAAAGCGTAAGTAGTAGGTGTAGCAAGTGTAAGTCGTTTAAATCAATTTTCTCGAAAGTGTATGTTATGTTCTACTTCCTTAATTTTTTTCAGAATTTTAAACCCTTAAGTTTAATAGTTAGAGGGGATACACTTTTTACTACTTTACAACACATATCTAAAAAAAAAAAAAAAAAAGACATTCAGAAATCTTCTATTTCACTTTTGAAGAGCTATCCGATGGTACTCCACACACTTATGTTTTTGTCACTCAGTCACTTACATAGCTTCAATAGTCTCCGAGTAAAACGGCTGTGATATACAAACAGACAGACGGACAGGACGAAATTATAAGGGTTCCATTTTTGCCATTTGGCCATCGAACCCTAATAACTATAAAATTGTTAGGTTTAATGAATGATCAAATAATGTGGTTAGTAGGTAATATAAGTTAGGCTTGCGTTAAAAACTAAGTGATCAAAGTATTCGAAAACAAATACTTAAAAATATAATCTGTTATCTAACAATGCTGAAGTAAAATGTATTAGAGAATAACATTTGATCACAAATAGGTAATATATTATAACTTGGATGACAAAAAATATTGTTGCTTTTTTTCTAATTAAACCCGCAACCCACAACACAGTAAAAAAATACTTACTTAATTCAGAGCAGGTAGTTTACTTTGCTCAGGAGTTAAATTTTATTTTTTAGTGTCGCTTACAAAATTTCGAATGTGAAAGATGTATTTTCGCATTCGAAATCACAAAAATTCGCATCTTTGAACAGTCAAACCATAGATTTTTTGAGTTTTCGAATACGAGAATCCATCTTTCTTCCACATTCGAAATTTTGTAAGTGACATCAAAAATTGATCTCCAAATCTCCTTACAAATCATCATAAGTGTATACCTTATACTTATTATGATTTGTAAGGAGTTTTGTAATATAAGTAAATTTCTAGCTTCGAGTCAGGATGGAGGGTGGGGCAAGTGCCCCATCCTGCCCCACTGTGGGTACGCCCATGAATGGGAACCCAAAAGAGGAGATGTTGCTTTAACGCGGCAGAAATTAATGCTTGCAATGGTTGAATGGTAATTCAATTACTTAGTAAGTAGATGTAAGCAATTAAGAGCCTCCGATTAAAGAAGAACAAGCTAGAAATTACGCTAATTACTTACTGGATTTCGTAATGTTCAAAAGGATGTTATTGGCTTTTCTTTGGCAATAAAGCATCATTTTTAGGATATTGCACAAAACTCCGAAAAGAATCAGGAAATTTGATTAAATTGATAAATTGCTACTTGGCTAATATGAAGCATATCTTTTAGGTTACATGTTATATTATTGCAGAAAGGCAAGAGACCATCACTTCTTGTGCTAATAGCTCAAATTACTTGATAAATAATTTTTTTAAATTTTACTCTTAACAATGTCACGGTTATCATAGATGCAATGAAAACGTAATAATATATTATTCTCAACAATTAGAAAAAGTGTAGTTACGCCGGATATCTGCTGTGATTTATCATTGCACCTCGCAGAGAACTTGATATATTTTTTTACGAAAATGGAAGGATGAAATATTCAAGCGCCGTTTCACATAGGGAATTTTTTAATTTCTGCTTTATAAAAGGGAACCAAACTCACCATGCAGTGCTCGTGAATTGCAGTCTCCGTTGTAGTTTGACTAATTAACGTATATATCAATGCGCCACCAGTCGTCTATTCGTTTCCATCGGGTTGTCCCAAAATCCCTGGTCTTCTCGTGGCCAACTTTATCAAGAGGGATGTCAGAGTGTCAATATTGAATGCACGAATTTCCATGGAAAAAACTGATAACTCATTCGAGCCGAGTAGGATCCAACATAGATTGGCAAAAACTGCACCAATGAAATTTCAATACACAATCAAGCTCTGGAGGCAGTTTTAATTAACTCAATAAAACCGAACTGAGCTTTCTTGAAACCGTACAAGATATATAGTATATATGAATCGTTTTCTTTTGTAAAATTAAATTTATCCAAAAATGTATTATGTATCTAATTATTATTATATCATAAATAATATACATCACTGAAAGAAAACTAACGTGAAATAACAGCAAAACTTATTTTAAGTCAAAGGTTTTCCGACATAATTTGGAATCATTCGCTGAAATTTCAATATAAAATCGTAGAACTTTAAAAGGCAAAACATAACTCAATTTATAGGATTATTTCTTAGTTTCTTTTTAAATTACTTATTGTTTTGACGCAAACAGATCTTTCGCTCTCAAAAAATTGACAGAAACGCTCTGTCATATCTCCGCGGTACAAAATGAATAGATTTACGGTTGAACAACTTTGTGAAATATTGAAAACTTATTTTCAGTGAGTATTTTATTTCCGAAACTGTGCAAATTTTTAATTGAAATTTCGATAGAAATAATGCATCAATCTCACCTCCTGTATGAAATTGTGTACGCAATTACAATTTGATGCGGTTGAATTTGTTTGTGGGGTACCTTTAAAGATCGATGTTATGTTGACAATCCAGAAACGATTGAGACACTTAAGCACAATATTGATCGAGCTATTTGTGAATTAGAGCCCCCTAACAATTTAAATGAAATTATATTCCATGACTTATTAGAAGATTTAATCTTACCAATAAATCAATAAAATTTGAAAATGTTGGACAGCGTTTATTTAAAAGAATTGTTAAAAAGAAACCCACCGATGGCCCACCCTATACTTTATAAATAGACAGATATTAACTTTGAATTAAAGATGTAAAATAATATATTAAAGAATAAACATATTCATTGTAAACACGTAACCTGTTAACTGAAGTTTATGCTGAGATACACTTATAGTTTCATCTTGAATTTCTAAATTTTGATAGCGGATTTGAAATCAGCATCACCCAAAACCCTAAAGTTCCGATTTTCATGAAATTCGCCTCAAATTTAAAATTTTCAGCCGCCATCTTAAATCCATCGTTTTGAAACCGAAAGAAATTAATTTAACTATGTTAAGTTGGAATATGTACTACCTTCAGACAATTAATGAAGAATATCGATGCAGGCGTTTAGGCGTGATTGAGCAACAAACAAACAAACACACTTTAATTTTTTTGTTTTTTTTTTATATATATGTAAGTATATAGGGATTAAGTCATACATGGATATACTTTTATGAGAGGAAATGAGAAAATTATGGAAAAGACTGATTTTTAGATTTTATTTCAATTAGAAAAATGAAACAGATAATTTTTGTTTTTTGATGTACATATGTAAAGGTGAACTCCTCTTTTACCAAAATATATCGAATTTTTAGTCAACAAATTGGGTTGATTTTCTAAAGAAAGTGTACCCTTCTTATCAAAAGGCTTATATCAGTAGATTAACTTTCTGTTCACGGAAACCAACTTTATTGTTTGGTGCATTTTCAACCTAAGATTTTGGATTTTACCAATGTTTTTCTTTGAGTGTATCACAAAATCCATGCACAATGAATCTTTTATTTAAATCTTTATAGAATTTCCATTGAGTAATTTATTAATTCTGGTTATTCGAATTCAAATTAGAAGGGCTCTAGTTAGCCTATCCAATTACAATATGAGTACCTACTTTACTCTTTTATTTCTTTATTCCACCATCAACAAATTTATTACTCTGTTATAACAATATAGAAAAGTTGCATCCGGAATGCGTTGAATTTCCAAGGGTTTATTTTACGCTTGACCTGTTTGATTTCTAAAAAAACAACATGGCTTTAGAATGTTATTCAAAATATCAGTTCCCATGTGAGGGCTGTTTGGGTAAAGCATGTAGACTGTTAGAGAAAGGCGTGTTTATTTTGCTGGCGATGTGCCACTCATTGCACTTAAACTAATTTAAATAAAATTCGTCAACAGTCGCACGAAAGAGTGCACTTCAAACTTGGCCACGTGGAGTACAACTCCACCGAACTGTTGCAGTTCTCCGACAACAACTTCCGCGTTAATGCAAATGTCAGTGGCTGAGGGTATTCTTTATAAAGCTTTAACCTCTACTATAGGTAGACATTTTTAATATGATTTCCGCGTCTTTACGTCTTTAATTTTGCTGAGTTATGCGCGCCCAGGATAAATACGACCAGCGAAAATTCAATATACACCAAGTACTCGTAAAATGTTGCGCTGGTGGGCGGATGGGTGGGTTCGCATGTACAAAATGTATGAATACGAGACCAAAATAAAGTGGGCTCCAACAAAAATTATATTTTTAAGCTCTTGATTAAGGTAAAGCGGGATTATAAAAAAAAAATTTTAATTCATTAATTATTGAGCAATCCGGTTAAACGATTCTTTTTCGTGTGGAACAATAAATCCTTTAGTCTTTGGCACAATGGAGTGTTTCCTCTTCCCTACTCATCTGTATATTTTTAATTTTTTCAGCTTTTGATAATTCTGTTAAGCAACTGGCATGAGAATACAAAGATGCTTTTTTATATAATATATTTTTCCGGTTTAGCTCTTAACGCAAATTGTTACGAATTAGGGGAAAGTGGGGGAAACACGAACACCTAAGGGAAAACTTAAATAAAACAGTGGAATTTGATCAGAGAATTTCTTTATTTTTTAATTTTAAAGTTTACTTATCTGTCTATCGAATTCAGTAATCAATATTTATATTTTTAATAAATTGTGACAATATGAAAAAAAAAACAAAATCCTTAGTGTTCTGCTTTACTCGACATTAGTTGGGTAAACACGAACACCAAGTGGGGTAATTACGAACGAACATTAATAACAACAGTGATCACATTTATAACCCAACGATGTTGACTGTCCGTCAGTACAATTCTCGTCAGCCCATTTTTTACACACGTAGCACATAATCCAGTCTTCAACGGGGGATCTATATATTTATCTCTACAAAAAATACAAAAGTAGTCTTCATTTTCCTTTTCGCCTTTTTCTTTTTCTTTTGTATTTTGACCCTAGACTTATACATTCTTGAAATCGTGAAATTTTGGTCGCCATCTTGAATTTCTAAATTTAGATAGCAGATTTGAAATCAGCATTCCGCAAAACCCCTTTGTACAAATTTTCATGAAAATCGCTTCAAATTTAAAATCGTCAGCCGCCATCTTGGATGCGCCATTTTGAAACCCTATGTATTATCCGAAAAAAGTTAGCCTATATGTTAAGTTGGAATATGTACTACCCTCGGACAATAATAAGAAAAGATGAACGGGGAACCAGCAAAAGGGAGGGGGGTAATGCCGAACGTTCGAGATTGCCCGACATGGAGTGTTCGCCTTTACCCCGCTGGGTCGAAAACAGTAAAATGGAAAAAAAAATTTAGATTATATTTCTTTTGCTGATTGCGTCATTGTCATTTAGCTGATTAATATGTGAGTATTCCACTATGTAAAAGTTAAATTACTATTATAGATAGAAATAAAGCAACACCAACTTTAATTTACCAAAAAAATTACATCAAAAACATGCAAAATAATGAAAAATGCATACCTTCACAAGTAACTTGCGCCCGCGTCTCCCGTATTATTGCCTGCCACTGATGGTGGCGTGATCTCCGAAATGGAGGCAAGTGAAATATGGCTATCTCTCTCTAACACATTAGAATCATTGGATTCGTGATTACCCCACGTTCGCGTTTCCCCCACTCTCCCCTACGTCTTTTCATAATTCAATATGATGGCTATTAGACATTACTCATATTACTTTAAATAAGTAACAAACAGTTATACATATCTCAGATGTAAGTTTTTTCTTAAATATTCTATAAGGTCAAAGGCTCAAATTCTTCTGCTCAGTGGATTTAGTCAGATTAATTTAGAGACTTCAATCGGAAATATAGCATAATCTAAATTTTTTGTTGGAAATTCATACAAAATCTGGTAATTTGATATTGTACCGCTAATAATTTTTAAACTCTTTTGATTAATAACAAAATCAACGGCACACTATAGACTATCGGGTTTTTTTTTTTTTTTCAAAAGTATTTTTCTTGAAAAGGAATTAAGATATCGTTGTAATTTGTTTTTTAAATTGAAACTAAGATGATTTAGGTTACTGGAAAAATAAGCAAAATGGCTGAAAGAAAAATAAGCATAACCTCAAAGTTGCATTTTTTGTGAAAAATTAAATAGGCACACAACAACAAAAAAAAGTGGTCTTTATGTCTTTATTTTAAACGCCAATGTACCTACTTTTGCTGTCACCATCCAGTCTTCAGCAAATGGCTCAAGAACCTTATATAAAATGAAGTATTTCGGTGGGGGTGCTTATTTCAAGAGTAACACGTTCCATCTTATTCCATAATTCATAGTGCTGCGGTCCGGTTCGCTCGGGCTTCAGATTGCCTATATGTTCATTATGTTACGACAAACATTTATATGATCGAAATCAAATAAAATTTTTCTGTTCTTCCATTTTTTGCAAAAATTTCATACGAATTTAATTACAAGATCTATGCAAAAGGTAGTTTACAAAAAAGCCCGATGTTTTCTCTTAAACATTCGTAACATATTAGAAATCTTCATCTTTATTAAAAGCTATTAAAAAATGTCACTATTGGTGACACTGTACTGCGTTTGAGAATACTTTCAAGACAGTCTCTGATTGATTTTTTCGAATCTGCTGACATTAAAACATTTTGTAACTAACCCCCCGATTCTACATAAAAGCTATTAGCTCTTAACCTCTTATTATTATTATTATTATTATTATTATAATAGGGGTGACCCTCATGGTGGGCACTGCGACCAGACGGTCTTTTGTGCCAAAGCCCCTTTACAGTAAAAGACGATCTGCTACCCTAAGGAACGCCAGAAGGTCCTTTACAGAAGATGAACGAGCTTCAGCCGAGTCCAGGAACTCTTGGCCGAAGATCTTTCTTCTTAACCGTGCTAAAGCCGGACAAGCACACAAAATGTGTGATGCAGTTTCGTCGTCTTCAAGACACAGACGACAATCCGTCTCATTTGACAGACCTATCTTATATAGGTGGTATCTTAGCCCATGGTGGCCAGTTAGGTAACCTACCAACAGTCTGAGATCCGCTTTACTCAAAGCATTGATTTCAGTGTAGGTGTACGGTCTGACGAGCTCTTTAGCTTGCCGGATCCCAGGGAAGTTATCCCAGTGTATGTACTGTAGATTCCTGACCCATTCCTCTATCACAGCCTTGGACGAAGTCCAGCCAATGCTGCAGAAGGGCTCAGTACCCTTGAATCGAGAAGATTAACCTCTTATATCGTTGTCAAAAATCAGTTAACAGAAATTCGTATTCTACTTAAGCATTTAAGAGATGTCAGTAATCAGCTGATCTCTTATTATTTGTGGAGACTTTTGTTAAGAGATTTTCGTATTCTGGAAAAAAGTGTAATAGACTTTTTTAGACTAGGAAAGCTCTTAAGTTAAGAGGATCTCGTCGGGGAGCTGTTATAATATACTGACATTTAAAATAAAGTAATAGTGAGAGTAAAAGTGCTGTTACTGATAATTTTTAACAAGGAAAGAAATGAAATTATTGAATGAAAGTATTGAAATGAAATTATTGAATGAAAGTATTGAATATGCATATGACTTTATATTTATTTATTTATTTATTTGGGAAGAAACAGGCCGTATATAATACATATACATATTTACATTTTTTATATTAATAATTTTGTTGGCTTAAAGTAAAACAGTTTCAATAAATAAGTCGATGTGCCATATAACATTAAATTGTACAATAATTATCTATGATACATATAACAAATAATACAAATCGATTGTAAGTTACAATATGTATTCGTTAATACCAGTCGTGGTCTAAATTATAGAAACAAAAGCATCCAAAACAGGAATTATCAAAATCGCCAATATACATCATGGTCATGAAGCATGACACCGCAGAATTTGAAGATTTTATTTAATTTTAATTTTAAAATATTATGGTTCATATAATTTATTTAAATAAACAGAGGGTGAACGACCAATTTGCTCATGACAGAAATAACTTCTTTACTGACTTTTTAAATGGTAGGAGGTGATTAAAAGAAATTATGTCATCATTTCACAGCAATCAAAACAATTTTTTGCAACCATTCTCAAAGAATCGTGTGAAGGAATCTGCGAGATATCGCCGGTCCTTTTTGGGTTTCCAGTACAGCATCCATACGAAATCTTAAAATGCCTTAACGAATTGCTTTTAAACTTATAGATACTCTTCTTAAACCTTTTTATAATCAGGAATATTCGAGAATACCCTTTCATTTAAAATTATTAGCAGCATTAAATTTTTTCGCAACTGGGTCTTACCAAAATCCTGTTGGCCATAATAGTTAACTAGATTTAAGTCAATCCTCTATTTCAAGGTGTATTACTTATGTTTCGCAATTAATAATAGAACATTTAAATGTTTACGTTAACTAATTCAACTAATTCGGAAATAAATGAGGTAAAAAATAGTTTTCGTTCTAAATTCGTGATAGAAAATACAGTAGGGTGTATAGACTGCACCCACATAGCTATAATAGCCCCTGCCGTTTCAAACGAAATGTACCCGCCATGAGCACATCCAAACAGAAAAAGGTTTCTGCAGCATTGTGGAAGCTGTATGAATTCGGATTTTAAAATTTTATTAAATTTATTTTAAACTTCAGGTTTGCGACTCAAATTGGCCGGAAGCTTTCATGACAGTGGAATAGGGATAACTTTCGCCGTTCGTCGTCATATTCAGAAGATAGAGCCCCAGAGTGAATCTTGGATTTTCGGAGATTCGGGATATCCATGATTGAAATTATGTATCTCCTTTTGTTCTTCAGCTTATATTCCCAGCTTTTCAAATTCCATGGAATATTAATACAATTAGAAGGTCAAAAAAATCGATTATTTTTTTTTGTTCCTCTTAAAAGTTAGGAAATTTCCCGTAGAATAAGCTCCAAAAACTTTCTGGTCGAAAATCGAACTCCTTATATATTTTTTCTTCATTTTTCGAGAACGCTTTCTTCAGCGCATAGCAGGTTTTCAAAACTTTAAACGCGTTTTTCTCAAAACAACATTTTTAAAATTTGTAACCACGATTACTCGAAAACTACTTGTCCAATTTAGCTGAAATTTTTAGGGTTTCTTCTTTATACCTTAGGCTTGTCTGTAAGCCTAATTGTTTTGGAATTTTTTGTTGCAAAATTGAATTATTAATGCAAAAATGGCTGAAAAAATAGTGAAAATTATCGATTTTTTACAAAAACTACTACCAAACGCAGAATTTTTTTATTTTTTTTCTAACTTTTGAGGTTTACCGACAAATTACATGTATATTTAAGCCAAATTTTTATTATGGGCTGTTACAGATCAATAACACGACGTCCAGAGTGGTTGAATTTTTTTTTTTTTTGTAGGTCAACTTCACGCCAGCGACAGCCGCCAGTTTGTTTTCAAAAATTAAAAAAAAAATTTGTTTACATTCCTCATTTATACCTTAACAAGTGTACCAAGTTTTACAATGATTGCATTAAATCTTCTTTGTGAAAAAAAATGATTTCTAATGCGCAATTTTTGCCCGTGTATCTAATTGTATTTACCCCCTTAAATGCGCTTTTTTTCATTTCACTATCACCGATATGAAATATTTACCCAAAATCACAGCATACTTTGTCTGAATTTCATAGCGTTCCGATTCTCCAAAACCTCTTAATCTCTAAAACTTAAAATTTCTCCAAAAACTTTTATGCAGAATATCAATTTTTTTAATATCTCTTATTTGAGAAATTTAAGAGGTTAAGAGATATATTAAAAATCTTTTATGTAGAATCGGGGGGTAAGTTTATATATGTTACAGTACTTTATAATAATGATTAATTATTATATATAC
Source organism: Dysmachus trigonus (assembly GCA_949715965.1). NCBI lineage: Eukaryota > Metazoa > Arthropoda > Insecta > Diptera > Asilidae > Dysmachus > Dysmachus trigonus. The sequence goes on from OX454322.1 coordinate 51,891,745, forward strand.
ATGATTTAATTTATTCTTGAGTTACACAATAATAGTTTAATTTTTTCTTGTTTTGTTCGTTTTCTTTTTAAGTTCTCTTAATATATGTAAGTAATAAGAAATATATTTATTTATCCATTGCAACATAAGACTTAAAATATATATCAAAGTTTATACAAAAGATTATTTTATTTTGAAAAAGGCCCCAAAAGAGAGTTGAGCTTTATATTTGAAATGTTCCTGTGGAACAAACGCAGTAATAAAAAAACTTAATTTTGAAATAAATAAAAACAAGGTATTTAATTCAGTTTAGCTATCAAAATATTTTGTAATGTTTCGAGAAAAAAAAAGTTGTAATGGTAATCGTTTAAAATATATTTTATGACAGACAAAGCCCGCTCTACTGTCAACAGTAAACAAATTTCTTATAACAACGTTATTTTTACGATTCATAACCTTTTTAGACTAAAATAACCATAATACAGTGAAGGTTATAATTATAAAATCACTTCTAAATATTTTTTATAAAAATTTTGGAAATGAATATTGAGGTGAGCACAGAGAATCATATCAAAGAGTTTCAACGAGAATTTTCATTTAAACTTACCTTATTTTTCATATTTTTTTAAGATTGCCAAGAAGAGTTGCTTTACGAGTATCTGAAGAAGAAAGAGGAAAAATCTCTGCCTTTCGAGAAATGGGACAATCCATCAGGAAAATCTTTCGCTTGATTTGCAAGTCTTTTACTGTGGTGCGAAATTTCATTGTTTTAGGTGATTAATACAAGAAAATAAGCGTCCGGAAAAGGTAAAATAATTTGTAAAGCGGTTGCATCAAAAATTTAACGCGACATGAGTTTGGCCATAATTTTACGTCATGTTCGCCAAATTCTGGCAGAGCCAAAGGATGTGAAAAGGAAGGATAAGGATGCGAAAACCGCCGCTGACACAAGACTTTATGGCCATAAAGATCGGAGGCAGGAGTTCGCAGAAAAGCACACTTCTTGGACTGAATAATGGAAAGGCCATCTTTAGTGATGAAAGAATTTTAGTGTGGACAGTCTAAACGGGTGCCAGTTTTATTGGTACAATTTAAGAAAAGAAAAAGGAGACGATGATGAATCGTAATTTTAATTGGAAGCGTATCAGTGATAGTATGGTGTGGGCTGCTTTTTGGTTCTATGGATCGACCTGTATGCTTAATTACTCATTAGATGAATTGAAAAAAGCGCCCTGAACTGCTAGAGGACATCTTTATCGAATTTTCTGAACGTCAATACGATGCAAATTGGATATTTCAACAAGATTATGCGGCGATCCACATATTAGCACATTCAAGGAATTAGCTTAAGACCAAAAATATTGAACTTTTGTCTATGGTTCCTCAACGGAAGAGTTTGCGAAAACGAACGGCAGTTTAATACTGAACTAAAATCAAAGATTAACTCTTTCACTGCCAGGCGAATTTTTGAAGTTGCACCAGTGGCCCTCAAAACATATTTTATATTAAAAGTTTTACAATAGCAAAAAATTGCGCAATTTAAATAACGATAACGATAACGTGTCTTGCCAATAACACGTTTTATTATTGATTACTACACTTTTTAATTTATAAGGTATATACATATTTGCATACAAACAAAATCATGGTGGTCACCGCTGACCATCTGAATAATCGTTCCGTTGCTCTCAAGAAAAACCGGCTGTCATTGGTCATAAAAGCACCCATTTTTTTTCATGCAAATGCGCAGTAATTAAAGCAGGAAAAAGTACTGCGGACAGATCTACTGCAGTACATACTATATCAAATGGGTTGCATTTACTTCCTCAGCCTTCATCTATGAGTATGAATATGAAAAATACGGACAACATTATTCCTTTTATTAAAATAAATAAATGCAAGAGGACGCCAATTTCTTTCTTCTGATTTTAAATATTTCTGCGTTGTATTTCTTTTCGAGAAATTTGTAAATTTAACAGTATAAACTATACTCTTGTGAGAGGAACATTTATTTCAAGAACTTAAAATTATTTATTACATGAGGAACTATTATATTTAGAGACTTGTATGAAAAGGATCCAATATAATATATAGCGAAATAGATTGAAAAAGAGTTCCATTACTGTTACGAATCCTGATATACATTATATGCCAAAATGAAATAAAAACCTGAGCTGTGATCAATAAAATGATTTTTATGAACGTTTATCCGATTAATCAGATTTCAAAATTGTTTGTGGAGATCTTTCTGACAAATTTCAAAAATTTCGGTTTATGTATGTATGTTTCAGATTGTAATATTAAAGAATTTAAATCGTTTTATTATGAAACGTGCAGAAGCTGTTATGCGAGAATAATACACTTCCGTAATACTTTTTCGGCACTTTATTTTATAGACCCTAATGTCCTTCGCAGCAGCAACAGAATAATTTATAATGATTTAGAAGAATTCATCCCATTTATGTTGTAAGTAGAGGGCAGGTCTTCTGAATAATCCTGCGACTGAGCTTTGCGTGTAGGGATGGTTCACGAGCCGTAACAAAAGTATAATGTCTGTTACTGTTCATCAGCGACTGTTATTTAGCGGCCTTTGCCTAATAAATTCTATTTTCTAGTAATAATAATAATTCCAAGCCTCTGGAAGAACTCCAGTGATGAGTTGCGGCTGTCGCCTTAAATTGTCTTTCGCAAGCATGAAGGCACGAGGATCTGAATGTACGCCCCGGGGTGGTTCTTTAAAGGGTGCATAAATTTCAATTCCCGGGAAGGGACATGTTCTCGCTCCTGTTGATCAAATTTACCGAGTTCGTGCCTCGAATTTTGACAAGGGATTCGTTCCACTTGCTGCCTACCCCGTGAGATTATGCGGAGCTTTAATTTTCGGTAAAGCCGATGGCATGTTCCTAGTCAAAATTGCCTCACTCAGTGCCAGCTTCAACCATCAAAATGAGGCGTTCTGCATAGCTTTTAGCGTTCGTTTGACGAATGCCTCAATTACGAAACTCGCCCACATGCCGGGTGACGATTAGTGGCTAGCTTTTGTCAGGTGAATGCGATGGATGGGAATTCTGATTGGGTTTACTTATTTAGACAGACCACTGTTCTCAGTAAAGGATCCTACATTGGCGCCGTTGGCGCAAGAGGTTGCGGTATGAATTTTGACGGGATTACTTGACCTTAATCAAATTGAACCTTCGCAGAATTAAACAATTACTGCGGCATAATTCTTGTTCTAGTGTTTATGAAAGGTTGGGAAACTAAGTTCGATAATGACGAAGGTAAAAGGACAGATAATATATTATTCATTCATTACATTGCGTCTGAAGTCATGTACTTTTTGCATATTTTTGTAAGGTGAAGTCAGGTGTGAAGTCCGTAACAGTTTTGTAGTTTTCAAATTTATATCTATTTAACTCATTTAGGGTCTACAACTATCTTCCTTTGTAAAACAATTTTTATTAAAAATCACTATATAACTAATACAAAGGAATGGTAAACTTTTTTGATATATATGACGTCTTGTGGCCTCTGACACATGGAAAACCGAGACAAAGCCAACCACATTTCGTCTGTCTAGTTTTTGGAACAACAATTTCACAGCATGACGTCTAGCGTTCGCCATATTAAATTTATGAGACGTCATATAGCCTAGGACACATTTTGGATCAAAACGAAACCAACGACACCTCAGTTGTTGAAATCAGTTACCCTAGGGCCTAGTCGGATAAAAATATAAAAATTTTCATTTATTATAATATAACGATAGATTCAGGAATACAATGAAACTTGAATACCACTTCACATAGAGAAATTTGAGGAAAATTATTTTTAATATTTTGCTATACTAAAATGTACATATTTCGTTCTTAAAGGATTCGAAAATTTTCGTAAAAATGAGATTAGTGTTTAATGCCTTAGTACTTAAAAGCAGTAATTAATACCCTATAGAAGAACTTAAATCACTTTTCAATCTCATCTGACACCAGAAAGATTAAATTTGGGATTTTTATTTTATTATTGGATTGGTCATAAGTTGAAGTTTCGTGATGTAGTGGTAGCCTTCTCAATTGTAGTTGTGCTCCCAGTACAGACGGATATTTACATTTTACATTTACTGAAAATCTCATTTTTTTTTATACCGCTAGCCTACTCCAATCATATTCCCTACTAGAGTTTATTTTGAGGGGAAAATAAGGATTTTATACGGTATGTCCTATCCTATCCTATTCTCTATTACCTAAAATTTTATCGGACAAATAATATCCTAAATATTAGCCCAGGACATAAGCTATAACTTCGCTAAGTTTTCTTAATAGGGGCCAGATTTTGCGTAATCTGTGTATAGAAACGACTCGGTTACAGTGTTATTATATGTATATATTGTAATACATACTATATAGTACTATAAATGTAAATGTAGGTAAATGAATATCTTTAATATCTTAATATCTTAATATCTAGTCGGAGATAATGATCAATTCTCTAAGATATAAAAAATGGCAGTTTCCACAATAGAAAATTTTGTTGCCAGAATCGATGTTAAAAACAAGCAAAAAAGTTCATGTTTGTAAAGGATGACAAGAGCAGTAATGAATATTTCATGTTTAAAGTTTACCTGATTGAAAATTTTTGAAAAATGCAATTTTTAGGAAAAAATATTAAAATATAATTTAGTTTTAACAAATGTTATCCAAATAAAAGCTTTTAATACCTCCGATTTATGTTTTCATATTTAAATGTGGGAAGAATAACACAAGCAATTTAAATCGCATCGAGTATTATTATCGCGAAATTAAAATTTTTATACTTTATCGCCTTACTCAGCTTTATGCTTTTCTGTTACAGTTTTATTTAATGGCTTGTGTGCCAATATTAACAATTTTTTAATATACTAAGGGTCATAAAGGGAATGTTATTAAATGTTCTGCACTGGTCCGGAATTTTAATAACTCATACATATTTTGGTCTTGTAGCGTGTCGACACCAAGCGTCCTGCGGCAACAATTGAATGTATGTATGAGCTGGCCAACATTTACGTAAGAGATTGTGAAGTGCAGTGTGCGGAAGTATTCATAAATAATAGCTGTAGCATGCTTGTCCCAAAGTGATAGCACACTGTATACAAAGGATAATATTCAACAACTGCTGTGTATTAGATAATAAACGGAATATTGAGCCTGCTCTTTAATTCAGGATTTTCAGGCGATATTCTGCGTTTATTCGCAAAACTGTTAACAATATGAGGTTTCATCAGAACAGCGAATTTATGGTGCTCCGACGAGTTCCAAACAGATGAAACCTATTCAGAAATAACCTTTTCAAATTTTCTACTACCTAATATAATTACAACTGCTAATGGCAGATACAGAACGAATAATGAACTGTATTGCTTTGTTTTTGACGTGAATATCATTATAAATTCTGCGGTTTTGGGCAAAATCAAGCATCGTGCGAACGTTATGCTCTCTTGGCTTCAAAATAAATCTCGAACAATAATACATTTACATGTCTAAGTATCCAGGCATCAATGGCTCATACATCCATATATTTTGGAATAAGCGCTGAAATTATTACCAACGTTCCATTTAAACGTACTTTAAGTCCTGTGCATATTGGACGACAGAATAGAATTATTAAATTGGGGAAACATATTTAAATAATGATTATGAATGGAGATTTATTTTGATATGAAAACTTATCACTTTTTGACAGCGTATTATTTTTATAAGAAAATGTATTGAAATTAGTCAACTCTTAATAAGGAGATTAAATTTATATTTTATTGATACGGAAACATATCGATATAATATGATTTACGTATGATCGTCTTTAAAATAGTTGCTTTAAAATTACGAAAACATCCATATTAAAAATTAGTGTTATTTTTCTAAATTCTTCTTTAATATTTAAAATAATAATAATAATTCATTAAAAAAATTCAATTTCTAAGTAGTTTTTTGTCATAACTATTTTATAATAAATGTGAATTGGAGTGTTTTGAATCTTTATATATCCAAACAATAATATAATTTCAAACATATGAAATTTATATTTGTCCATTTCAAATTAATAAGTTTGACAATAAATGACATTATAAATCATAACATTAATAATATTTCGTAAAAACACAATATTTTTCGTATTAAATTCCAAATTGATAAGACAGTAAATTGATATTTTTATTATAAATTTTATAAGTTTTTTATGCAAATCATAAGAAAATAAAGGGATTGTTTCCGTTTCATACTATATAATTATAATATCACTTTGTTTGGGAAATTAAAAAAATTATAATATTACCTTAAAAGTGTAACAAATATAAAAAAATAAGTCTTGGAAGAGACGTTTTAAAAAATGTACTAGATATTATTTTTAAGTCTTGCAAAACACATAACCAAAAGATTAAATCAAATATGTTATACTGTGCTATATTATATAATAGAATATAACCTGAATGAACCTATATATTAAGATACTTATTGGATACGAAAAGGTATGATATTTTCATTTGCATCTACCAATTATATGTTAGATAACTCTTCAGTTTTATTCAGCTGTAAAATTAGTTTAGGTGAATAAAGCCCTAAGCTTTTCATATCTAATAAGTAGTGTGTACAGACTCCATGGAATTTAATTAATGTTTTTACCTGAAAATCTACTGCAAATGAGAAAGGTTAGAGGAGCTTTTAATGAACGGAATATGCTCCAAAATCTATGTTCTATGAACCGTACTTTGTGATAAGAGCTGTATCTTCTTTACAGATTTAGTGCCATTGATTAAATTCTTTGATGCTTCCTTAGAAATCTAAATTAATTATTAAGCCCATGTTTTAATGAGCAAGAATGAGAAAAGTAAAAATGTTTTACTTCAAGTAACTAGGATTGACTGAATGGTATGTTATGTTATGTATTTTATTGTATGTTAAAAAAATATGTTTCAGGCAATTTTTCATTTATATATGTACATACTTAAATTCTTTTTTATGTAGCTCTATCTACAGGTATCACTTTTTCTTTGCTACTTCGGTAAGGAACAATTCATTAAGACTTTAATCAGTATGGAACATTGGCTATTTAAAATATACCTATAAAAGACACGAGGTAGGTTAAAAAATTAGCAAAATGTTATTATACATATTAGAGTAGAGTCAGATGGTTTTATAAATTACATTTCACTAAGGTCACGCTGAAAGAAAAAATCAAATAGGGTGTTCTATTGTCTATCTACCGACGATATCTGTTTCCTAGCTGTCAACTATTTAAAACAAAAACTAAAATAATGATCTCATCCTAAAATAAGCAATAAGGTTTTTTTTTTTCAAAAGACTGTATCTCGCATTTAAATAACGCCATTGATCAATGTCATCATAAAAAGCTTCTGTCGAAAGACGTCTCTGTCAAAGGTATATACAACATATGGTCGGCATTGAGTTCCACATATGTTGAATTATTCATTTATTTGGCGAATCCATTGCCAGAGGAAACATCGAAAAGATCAAGGAAGATATGTTTTCTTGTCTGATATTTTTTCATTTTCAGCATCTGGTTAAAAGACGTGACAAGTTCAAGCCCTATAGTTCACGTCGCCCGCAGGGGTGTGTCAGGTTCTGAAGAGCAATCGATGCATCGCACAGCGGCTGTAATGGAGCTGATGCTGACATATCTGATGAATAGAGCCTGCCGTGACGGCGTCGAACTTTACTTGACCAGAAACATGTGAAGGGTCTTCATCACATCAATCCGCCGTAGATTGTATATTGATGAGACGTTACTCGATATCGATCTATATAAAAAAAAATATGCAGGGCTTGGTTATTCTTACGTATGTGTGAGGTACTCCGGCCAAGTCGATGTCCTGAGTAGCGACGTTAGAGTTGTGTCGAGGCTAGATGCTACCTAGAGATTGCAAATTCAGCGTAAACAGGAAGATGCATATTCTATTTTCTTCTGAAAATTTAACCAAACGGATGGCACTGACTGAAAATTGATGGAAAATTTTCCACTCCGTATGTTCTCGCTACCGTATAAAATATGAAATCACCCTCGACAAGAGACGAATTCCAATCGATCTCATGGTAAGCGTATTCCGTATCCAAGTTTATTATTTAAGGTTTTTGGTGTTACGTTCACGTGTTGGTATGCATAGCAGTAAATATATTAAATTCTTATACCCTATATTAAAACCAAAGATATGTTAGCAGGAATTTCTGTGCTGTTCGCGAAACAAAACAAGAATGCTTAACTTGTAATAATACACTTAATTAAGGACGTCGGCCGACCGATGTTTGTGGATGTGCTTTTTGGAAATATAAATTAAATTGTTGGAAACACCAGGCCAAATTTTAGTCATTCATTACAGATTTTTTTTTATACAATCATCGTATTTTGATTAAATTGCAGATTTTTATTTTATATTAGGGTTTTATTGTAAATAAAATTATTTTATTAATAAAAAATACATTTCAATCTAAAACACTATGGTCCAACACCTCTTCTATTCCTAGTTTTCTTTCTCTTTATGCTACAGTAAAGCTATAAAATATACTATGTATCAATGTTCATTTTAACTCTATCTCTCTCAAATAGTAATGTAATGCAATTAGTCCTTTATACCTTTTATGAAATGTATGGAAAATATTATCCTGGTGTGGGTAAAGAATGCTATATTGAACAATATCTTTTGATCTTATAACATAAGATCCATAGGTGTCACATCGATCTCGACTAAAATAAGTGATATCAATAGACAAAAAGAGTAACAGGTCTATTTTTATGTTAAAACCAAGCGTAATTATATTCTTACTTTGACAAAATATTCTTCAGTCAGTCAGAGACAATCCCTTTTCATCAAATTAGGATCACTTACAATTTTTATAATACTCTGTTGTTCCTTATTTGAAAATTTATGAAAGAAACATAATATGCAAAGTTTAGTTTTTGGATAACTTATTTGTTTATTGTTAATAATATAAATATAAATTAACAATAGTATGTAACAAACTATTAGTATTTACTATTTAGTATACTAAAAAAAATAATTATAGTGATTCAAAAATAAGACCTTGTTAATTCAGCTGGTACGATTCAACTAGATTCTAACTCATGTAAATATTTTAATGTCAGTGTTGTTATAGAATAGTTGAAATAAGGAGCTTGCATGTGAATTTTACTAGAATACACTTCTTGATTCATAAACAGAAATCGTGTCAATTTAACTTTTGATCCAGATCATTTCATAATATGGACAATGTTTGTTTTAAGACACATCTTTAGTCATTGCTAAACTTTACGAGATGCTGTTTCAAGACAATCGCAATTAAAGTTTCGTTTCGCTATAGCTTTTTTTATGATTAACTTTTCTTCAAAAGATTTAATATTGTAGATTTTACAACTTTGGAACCTAGTTTAATTGAAAGAATATAGTTGAATTATAATGGTCACATACCGTATATAGCTCAGTTTGGTCAAAAATGCCTAGATACCTAGATACGAATTCCGTCATATCGTTTCAGCCAAGTCTGTAGTAGAAATAAAAAATTGTTTTGTGATTTTTAAATAGACTTCTATGGCAATGCTTATCAGCAAACTTGTTGAGATGTAGATGTAGATTGCAGTGGCTGTCCGTAGACACACTTAGGCCATTATTACAGGCCCATTGTGATGCCACTTTTTTGTGACCAGGGCTTCTCGTGGGATTCGAACCCACAACCTCTAGCGCCCTGCTGAACCGGGCTATTGAGGCCCCCAGCAAACTTGTTAAGTGTAAATGAAAAGCATACCACCTTAATCAACAAGTTTCAGGAATTTATTTTTTTTTTTTAGTTGACCAACCAGGAAAAAGGCGCAGGGAGCCAAAGCAGGTGAATTTGGTGGCTGCTGGATGGTGTTCGTCCGATTTTTGGTAAAAAAAAATTGCGGATAAGGATGGCATTATGCGACGTTATTGTGATGCAAAATCTAAGAGTTGTTTGCCCACAAATCCGGTATTTTTTGGCGAACTGCTTCAGGAAAATGTCTTATAACTCCCAAATAATACTGCTTGCTGTCTCACCTTTCGGCAAGATGCACAACGCCGTTGTAATTCATGAAAACCGTGAGCATCGCTTTCTTTTTCGACTGAAAACGATGAGTTTTTTTTCGGTGTTGGTTCATTCGGTGAACCCCGTTCACTCGCTTGATGCCTGGATTGCATATCATACGTACGTCTCGTCTCCAGTAATTATGCGTTGGGTCGGATTCAGCCATCAAAATCATGCCTTTCGCGACGTCAACGCGGTCCCTTTTTTGTATGAAATTCAGTTCGTTCGGCACCAGCTTTGCAGCGGCATGTCTGAAGCTCAAATCATTAACCGAAATGCTTTGAACAGATCCAAACCGGGCTATTGAGGCCCCCAGCAAACTTGTTAAGTGTAAATGAAAAGCATACCACCTTAATCAACAAGTTTCAGGAATTTATTTTTTTAGTTGACCAACCAGGAAAAAGGCGCAGGGAGCCAAAGCAGGTGAATTTGGTGGCTGCTGGATGGTGTTCGTCCGATTTTTGGTAAAAAAATTGCGGATAAGGATGGCATTATGCGACGTTATTGTGATGCAAAATCTAAGAGTTGTTTGCCCACAAATCCGGTATTTTTTGGCGAACTGCTTCAGGAAAATGTCTTATAACTCCCAAATAATACTGCTTGCTGTCTCACCTTTCGGCAAGATGCACAACGCCGTTGTAATTCATGAAAACCGTGAGCATCGCTTGCTTTTTCGACTGAAAACGATGAGTTTTTTTCGGTGTTGGTTCATTCGGTGAACCCCGTTCACTCGCTTGATGCCTGGATTGCATATCATACGTACGTCTCGTCTCCAGTAATTATGCGTTGGGTCGGATTCAGCCATCAAAATCATGCCTTTCGCGACGTCAACGCGGTCCCTTTTTTGTATGAAATTCAGTTCGTTCGGCACCAGCTTTGCAGCGGCATGTCTGAAGCTCAAATCATTAACCGAAATGCTTTGAACGGATCCATAAGCCATGTTCAAATCTTCTGCCAGCTCTCTAATGGCCAATTAACTACTAACAACTTAATATAATTCACCTATATATAATAATATAATTAACAACTAATTAATATAATTCGCCTCTTCTTCTAATCGTTAAACAATATCCTCGTCCAATTAAAAGAGAGTAGTACTTGCTGAATACTTCTAAAACAATGATGAACTTTGGATTTTTTTAATCAGTCTATTCTACATATACAAATATGAAAAAGACAAGAAGACCAGGTAAACAACCCACCCCTAAAAAGCGTAAAGGGTTGCTGGTGTTTTAAAATTTTTATATTCTGTTTACAACTCTAGTGCCAATGAGTAAAAAAAATATATTTGGAAAATTGCACATTTTTATTGCATTACAAGTCTTTTTGAAAAATTAGAAAAATTGTGAAAAATTCGACGAACAGAAACTGTATGTATTTGAAATCAGCCAACCCGAATTGATAAAGATGGCTCAAATTCATGCGATTTATAATATAGATGTTAATGAAAATGCAAATTAGCAAATTTTCGCCGTGATTAAAATTAGTCGACATACAAAAGAAAAGAACTGGTAAATTTTTCTTATTTCAATCCAGATCTAAATGAAGCAGAGAAAACATTTTTTCCCATGATGACTATATAAACTCGGGTATTTCACAAATTTTCATAATTTCCTAATGTGCCTAGAGGAAGGTATTTTGTAATTTTCGTAATTTTTACAAAGCCAAACAAAAAGTAGGTTAAAAATTAATCAAATACTTGTAAAATATTTAAAATTTAATTTCAGCTGCCACAGTATGCTTTCTTTCGATTTCTTAAGTAGATTTCAGCACCCTTTTCTATTACTGAAATTGCCTTCAGGCTAAGATCCTTCAAAGGTTTTCGAGCTATCACTCTCGCTTATAAGCAACTCTCAGGTTCTCAGAACTTTAAGCACCTCCGGTCATCATCGTAACTTTTCTTGCTTTTAATTACCGACAGCCAGGCGAAAACTCATTGATTTTTTAACTTTTAAGGAAGCAAGTCAAAATACGTCTTAAATACACCGCATTAATGAAAGAGCTATAGAAATTGATGAGGGTGCTACCACAATTTCATTAAGCTTGTTTGATTGAAAAATAATTGGAAAAAGGCGGAGAAATTAATTGCTGCGGACTGTCAATCTTACCCTTCAACACCTCAAGCATTAACCGGTTGCGTTTGATAATGATAATGATAATGCTGTTTTGGCTTGTTGGTTGAACTTCAATAAAATGATTAGTTAATGTATTTAAAGTAGAACGAAAAGGGCAATTTCATTAATTCAGTACGAGTATTGCTATTAACTGAACTCTGAGGCGATTTCAAGCTTCGTCTCAGTTCAAAGGATTTGCTTAAATATTTGAGAGAATGCTATGCTATTCTGACTGTACCAAACAATAGAAGTCTTACAGTGGGATATTACGAGATTAAATCAATTTTGCACAAAATTGAGTTGTACAATAACGAAAGCTTATGACGAAGCCCTAAGAAGCTCATATCATTTTATATTTGGAAACATAACAGAAAAATTTAATTAACAAAATTGCTTCTTTGTGCTTTGACAGAGGCAATAAAAAATAAGTCTTATTTCGAAGATACATTATATGGAATGAGGAAAAATATTGAGAAAAAATCCTTTTATCATAAGTCCACTTTCATAGACTTACACTTATTTACTTACATATTTTAAAAGACTGAAGAAAGTGTCTTGACAATTGACTTAGGATCAAATCATAATTTTATTTGTACATTTTTCTTATTTTTAACCATTCAATTTAAGGATGATTCTCATCTTTCTGGTTTTCCTCTAATTTTTTTTTTTTTTTTTATTACATATGTTAGTATTCTTCTCTTCTCATCTGGCCAAAATTGTTTCAATATCAAAAGTCACAAATACTTCGACGCGTTTTACGTGATAGCATTACTTATTAATATCCTTTAATTATAAAATATATAAACTAATCCCCCGATTCTACATAAAAGCTATTAGCTCTTAACCTTTTATATCGTTGTCAAAAATCAGTTAACAGAAATTCGTATTCTACTTTAGCATTTAAGAGAAGTCAGTAATCAGCTGATCTCTTATTATTTGTGGAGACTTTTGTTAAGAGATTTTCGTATTCTGAAAAAAAGTGTAATAGACTTTTTTAGCCTAGGAAAGCTCTTAAGTTAAGAGGACCTCGTCGGGGAGCTATTATAATATACTGACATTTAAAATAAAGTGATTGCGAGAGTAGAAGTGCTGTTACTGATAATTTTTAACAAGTTTCGCGAAAAATCAGGAAAGAAATGAAATTATTGAATGAAAGTATTGAATATGCATATGACTTTATATTTATTTATTTATTTATTTGGGAAGAAGCAGGCCGTATACAATACATATACATATTTACATTTTTTATATTAATAATTTTGTTGGCTTAAAGTAAAACAGTTTCAATAAATAAGTCGATGTGCCATATCACATTAAATTGTACAATAATTATCGATGATACATATAAAAAATAATACAAATCGATTGTAAGTTACAATTTGTATTCTTTAATACCAGTCGTGGTCTAAATTGTATAAACAAAAGCATCCAAAACAGGAATTATCAAAATCGCCAATATACATCATGGTCATGAGGCATGACACCGCAGAAGTTGAAGATTTTATTTAATTTTAATATTAAAATATTATTGTTTATATAATATATTTAAATAAACAGAGGGTGAACGACCAATTTGCTTATGACAGAAATAACTTCTTTACTGACTTTTTAAATGGTAGGAGGTGATTTAAAGAAATTATGTCATCATTTCAAAGCAATCAAAAGAATTTTTTGAAAACATTCTCAAAGAATCGTGTGAAGGAATCTGAGAGATATCGCTGATCCTTTTGTGTGTCCAGTACAGCATTCATACGAAATCTTAGAATACCTTAACGAATTGCTTTTAAACCTAGAGATGCTCTTCTTAAACCTTTTGATAACCAGGAATATTCGAGAATACCCTATCCTCTATTTCAAGGTGTATTACTTATGTTTCGCAATTAATAACAGAACATTTAAATTTTTACGTTAAGGTCCCTTCAACTAATTCGGAAATAAATGAGTTAAAAAATAGTTTTCGTTCTAAATTCGGGATAGAAAACACAGTAGGGTGTATAGACTGCACCCACATAGCTATAATAGCCCCTGCCGTTTCAAACGAAATGCACCCGCCACGAGCACATCCAAACAGAAAAAGGTTTCTGCAGCATTAATGTGGAAGCGGTATGAATTTGGATTTTAAAATTTTATTAAATTTATTTTAAACTTCAGGTTTGCGACTCAAATTGAATATTTTTGGCCGTTAATGTAAGGTACCCCGGAAGCTTTCATGACAGTGGAATAGGAATGAATTTCGCCGTTCGTCGTCATATTCAGAAGACAGAACCTCAGGGTGAATCTTGGCTTTTCGGAGATTCGGGATATCCATGATTGAAATGATGAAATTATGTATCTCTTTTTGTTCTTCAGCTTATATTCCCAGCTTTTCAAATTCTATGGAATATTAAGGGGGTTAATACAATTAGAAGGTAAAAAAAATCGATTTTTTTGTTCCTCTAAAAAGTTAGGAAATTTCCCGCTCCAAAAAGTTTCAGGTCGAAAATCGAACTCCTTATATATTTTTTCTTCATTTTTCGAGAACGCTTTGTTCAGCGCATAGCAGGTTTTCAAAACTTTAAACGCGTTTTTCTCAAAACAACATTTTTAAAATTGGCAACCACGATTACTCGAAGACTACTTGTCCAATTTAGCTGAAATTTTTAGGGTTTCTTCTTTATACCTTAGACTTGTCTGTAAGCCTAATTGTTTGGAATTTTTTATTGCAAAATTGAATTATTAATGCAAAAATGGCTGAAAAAATAGTGAAAATTAAGAACGCTGGTTCGTTTAAATAGATATGTATTTACCGATAGATATAAGTGTACCGAAAGAAAAAACATGAAATATCCGCTGTAAAATTGATAATATTCCGATACAAAATCTATCCAATATAAATGGTGTTATTTTGATATGAAAAATACTCGACTTAATAATACTTCTGGACAGCGTATTATTTTTATAAGAAAACGTATCGGAAATAAACGACTCTTGATAAGGAGGTATATCAAAATCATACGACTCTAAATTTATGTTTTATTGGTAAGAGGCCATATCGACATCATACGATATACATGTAAGCTGTTTTAAAATATTTCCTTTAAAATTGATACGAAAACGTACTAAAAATACAATGTCATTAACTCTGCTTTAATATGTACAGTAGAATTCGGATATAACGACTAACCCTTTTTAGTGACGAAAATGCAAACTCAAGTTAGGTTTTATGAAAACATATCCGTTTAGCCACGACTCCGGCACTGCGCGTCGTTCTAAGCGGACGATTTCTTGTCTAAATAGGTCGCTATAAGCAGTAGGTCACTTAAACCGGAGTCGTACTAAACGGACATGTTTTCATAGTAAGTCTATATGGAATCTAACTTGAGTTTGCATTTTCGTCACTAAAAAGGGTTAGCTGTTATAAACTAAGTCGTTATATCCGAATTCTACTGTATATAAATATTTCCTTTTGTTCTGTTTGTATTAAGCTGCAATATGACACTAATAACTAATTTTTCGCCAAAAATGGACTATGATCGCTGATTCGCTGTAACCCTTCATGTGAAAATGATATTATATCTCATACAATTAATAAGATTTCATAAATATACTATATTGACTTCCAAAGTTAATAAGTGTGGCACATATTTTTCATATTCGAAACGTATCAAAACAATACGAAAGTAATTGATAATATTGTATTATAATTTTGTAAATTCCTATTACTTATGAAATTGCTATTTTTATTATTAATTTATTAGGTGGTTGCATTAAAAGTCGCTGTTTTTTATGTTTTTTGAACGTTTATAAAAATTACAATGATTTTAATCAAAATATGCGCCTTCGGAGGCTACAACCTTCTCCCACTTTTCTAGCAATAATTGAATTCCACGGCGAAAGAAAGC
This sequence comes from Dysmachus trigonus, assembly GCA_949715965.1. Lineage (NCBI taxonomy): Eukaryota > Metazoa > Arthropoda > Insecta > Diptera > Asilidae > Dysmachus > Dysmachus trigonus. The sequence goes on from OX454322.1 coordinate 51,907,798, forward strand.
TCTATCCTTTGAAGCTATCCAATCAGCAATCCATATTTGGACTTCTTCATAATTTTTGAAATGCCTGTCTTCTAAATCGTGCTGCATCGACCGAAACAGATAATAGTCTGATGGAGCCAGGTCTGGAGAATACGCTGGGTGGGGGAGGGTTTCCCATTCAAACTCCATCAGTTTTTGTTTGACCTTCAAAGCAACATGAGGCCGAGCGTTATCATGAAGAAGAAGAATTTTTCGTCGATTCGATGCAATTGATGGTCTGTTTTTCATCAAATGTTTGTACAAATTCTCCAACTCTTCTTTCTTTCTTTGCAAGTAATGAAATGCAGATGTTTAGCCGATTCGCAATAGCACTGTCGGTCAATCGATGTGGCAACCACTTTCCTTCTTTTTGTATCTTCCCATTGGCATACAAACGTCGCGATACAGTTGATTTATCAACTCCAAGTTGTTGAGCTAATTCTCTAAGCGATTGGGTGGGACTATCGTCCAATAACGCTTCTAATTCCTCATCTTCAAATTTTTTCGGTTGACCTGGCCATTCTTTGTCATAAACATCACAACCACCGTTTTTAAACCCTCTTAACCAATCTCTACATACTGTTTCGGATGGATTAGATTCCCCATAAGTTTCCGCGAGTAATCGGTGAGCTTCAGCCGCACTCTTTTTCAAATCGAAATAATGCACATCGGAAAAACAACTTATCGCGATCCATTTTTCACTGTATATTAAATATCACTTAATGAATATAAAAATGCCGACTGTCAACTGAATTTTATTAACACACCTTCAAGCTTCAAAAATGTACATGTCACAGTATTATAGTTCAGTGTAAAAATTGCTACCCACATCTATATGTGAACAGCGGGAATTAATGCAACCACCTAATACATGTTTTGTATGGAAATTATGGGATTGATTCTGATGTATCTTCTTTTGATATTTTTCGTATAAAATTTGGGAGAGAATTGATAAAAAGTAAAATTATAAAATAAGAAAAACATTTTTAATATATTTGAATATTTAATAATTTTGAATATTTTCTTCGGTGTGTATATAAATTGGTATTCTGTGTAAAATTGGTAATCTACTTAAAGGATTAACATTTCTAATAATATTGTTGCTATACAATCAATGAATAATTGATGCGGCTTATGTTACCCTTATGAAGGAACACAAATAAATTGAAAAGAGCAAACCTCAAATTATAAGTTGAAGTACTAAAACAAACAACACATGTATGCTTAGTTACTCAAAACATTTATTCAATCTGGACGGTATTTTTCCTTCCTTAAGCTTTCACAAACACTTTCTTTTCTTTCTGCTACAGAGCAATTATTAGCATCTGTCGTTTGCATATAAAATAAAGAAGTCCATCGTCTGTTTAAGAAGACCCTAAGGTTCTTGGCAGGAATTTCTACCCATGTCAAAAATATAGAGCGAAAGAAAGAAAATTTTGGGGTGGAATGAGACTTTCTATTGAGTTTTATAATTTCTAAGGGTTCAGTTTTGTTATTTTGTATTTATAAATTGATATTTTGATTCAGTCCATGTTCCTAATAGAAATTTTCTTTGCAGGGGATACAGCTGTGAATTTCAAAGATTTGGTAAGCAAATTTGGATAGTATATTAAAGAATAATTATGGATATACTTTAAGGAGCCAACACTTATTTAAATTATACCTAAAGACGAAAATGTTTGACTGCTTAATTGAATTACTAACTTCTAAGAAATGAGCGAAACATCAATCTGTCCATTTATAGACAAACAACTTGTTTTAGGATTTTCTAATTATCCTTTTAGTAGTTTGATTTAATTTTGTTAAATATTTTATTTTTTAATTCGTTGCTTCATCTTCTTTAATTTGAAAACTTCGCCATCCTAACTGATACGGGAAAAAAGTGAATTTATTACATTTTTTAAAACCTTTTATTTAACTGGCTTTGATATTTTTCTGGCTGCTAAAAAAGTTGTAATCAAATTTTCGAGTAGTTTTAATTGAGCTAGAGCTTTGAAGTTGTTCATACGTGTATAAATCCCGTGACAATGCAATAAAGTATATATGTATAATATCCTGCTAAATATAATATGGCAAACGCCCCACAAGATGGCGAACTATCTTTTTCTTCACAGCCTCCTTGATAAGGATATCAAATAAAAGGATTTGACGAGTAATAACATCTGCATATTATGGTTAACACAAAATATAAAGAGTTAATGATTAAAAAGTAAAAAAATCAAATTATACATAAAAACAAATATTGTTTAAGAAAAGAAATAATTTTATTCCTATCAGAAAATAACATTGTACCTTGCACAGAAATAAAATTATGCGTAAAAATCTATACGTAAAACAGCAAAATGAATTTTTCTGATCTATAAGTAGTTTATTTGGAAATTGTTTGTTCAGAAGACAAATTAAAACAAATCATTAAATTATACAGGGTGTCCAAAACCACCCGTCCATCTCTTCTAAATCGGGCAAGAACTTTTTTTCGCCAAGGCGATTACATACTCTATTTAAGTAAAATGAGTACGCTCCATCGACTGGCGATATTTTCAGCTGCCGGTCTCGACCGGAAATGTGTTATTCAGACCGGAAGTATATTTTTTTAAATTGGATACAATTTGACCTTGAGTTCGGATTCCACGATGAAAAATACACAACTTTCATTCGGAAAATTTTTAAAAAAATAACTTTTTCGCCCTCTAAATGACCTTTGACCAATAAAGTCCCCATTTAAACACAGCATGCACAACTTATGACGTAGAATGTGAATTCGCTGTAAAAAAACGCAATTCCGGAGTTAAAGGTCTACTTCCGGCTTGAACAATTTCAAAGGTCATATAGAGGGCGAAAACGTTATTTTTTTGAAAAAATGTTCCGAATCAAAATTGTGTATTTTTCATCATGGAAACCGAATTAGAGCTCAAAATGTACCCATCCAAGTAAAAAAATATATACTTCCGGTCTAAATAACGCACTTCTAGTCGAGACCGGAAGCTGAAAATAGTGCCAGTCGATAGAGCGTACCCAATTTACTGAAATTGAGCAATCGCCTTGGCGAAAAAGAAGTTTTTGGCCGAATTAGAAGGGATGGACGGGTGGTTTTGGACACCCTGTATTATAGCCGGTACGAGATAAATGTTTTTAATCCTGTGATATACAAATTAGAAAAAATAATTGTGTTTAACCCAGTTTGGCTTTTATTTAAACAATATTATTACAAATGTTTTCCATTTCATGATCGGCGAATATTATTTTCTGTGCTTTCTCTCTTGTAAGCATCTCCATCTTCAACTCTGGTCAATCTCCGGTTTTTGTTCATTAACATTATACCATTAAGGTCCACTAAATTGAAACGAAAATTACAATACCATGGCAATTGCGATAGCACTTCAATAGGGAACGAGGTAACACTGAAAGGACTTTATCGATATTTTGAGTATCCTGTTTCCTATCAGAAAGCTTTTATACTAGATTATCTTACGCGATTATATAGTGATGGCAGAAGGACAAAGCTTTCAGCACAAAGAAGGCATTCTGAATTAAGAACCTTCCTGATGTCGAATGTGTTTTAAACATCCTTGGAAATGTTAGAATATATGAGGAGTGCCTGTTCAAAAAGGTCTGTTTGCCATAGTAAAAGAAAATAATTTTTTGGTCGTATCCTTTTTTATGTGTTGAATATTATGATTTCTTCAAATAAGAACAGGCTAAAAGGCCTATTTCCGTAATGATTTTAATGTTAGTGTTGGCGATTCTGTTCCAAAGAGATTAGATTTTGTCTTTTAAAAAAGCTTTTTAAAAATTTGTTTACTCTTTTCCTAAAGTTTGTTTATGAAGATTTTAGTCCCCTTTAAACGGACACTCCTCAATGTATATTTAATCTGGAGGCAATCATAAAATTTTTGTAATTAAAAATATACAAGCACAATATAAATATACAAATTTTAAATAAAATTTTTATAAAATGCAAGGGTTGGTATAAATTGATTAAGTGAAACCAAGTGTATAGTGTTAAATATTTACATATTGATTAGTTTAAAAAACTCAATAGTAAAAATTTAGGATATCTGTTTTGACTAAGTTAATAGTACAAAAATCCAAAATTTAATTTTTAATCGACCAAGAGACAGAAATTGTCTCAAAAATTCCCATTAATACGTATCTTCCTATATACATTAGGGTGCTTTTTTTTCGCGACTATTTTTTTTTTTTCAGTCCCACCTCGAAATTTTGTGGCTAATACCTAAACAAACATTCCCTGAAAATTGGAGCCCTTAAAAATAATATTTAGTACTAGACCAAGACGCATAAAGATTTCCCATATAAAATACACGTAAACTTTGATTATTTTTCTTCAAATCTCTACAACTCAGAGGCATTTTATGGCACAATCTTAGGCAATGGTAGGGTTTCTTCAGAATTGAATGCTCTACAAAAGTGTCCATTGCGGTGTAACCCTAACTCCTACCAGCGAGGTAGTACGGGTCAGTAACCCCAATTTGTCCATGAAATTCTCGCTTTTTACCCCTATCTCGTAAACAACAAGAGGTACAGAAAAAGCGAATATGACAAACTTGTAGCAAATTAAATTTCCTCCAAAAAGTTCTTGAACACCAAATCGCTAACATCAATATTTCTTGAGATAATGGGCTTTGAAGTTGAGGTAGTGTGGAATTGTGATGGATTATTGAGCTAAATTGTAGAAACACTACCTCAACTTCAAAACCCAATATCTTAAGAAATATTGATGTATATAAATATTGGTGCTGAATTTCTATAGAACATATACATATAATATTACACAAGAAATTAATTGGAGCATAATTACGACGCAAATGCGCCAATTTCAAAGTGTTATATTTGTATTGTATCTGTTTTTAGTTCAATCACTCGTTAATTAATTTCAACGTATCCCGTACATTAGATTACAAAGCAATACGTGTTGTTGAACGCCCAAAGCAATTTTGATAGTTCGATTTATGCTGTAATTAAAGTCCTGTGCGTGTAAAAGCTGTAGTAATTGCTTATGCAACAGAGTAGAATCGAATTGATGTAATTTCTCATGAATTGTTTAGAACTGCTTTAACACACAGAAGTCCATTATAGCATACGCAACATGAGTCATTTAATTTCCGCGAGAATAGTACGATTTTTAATGGAAATTGCTTAACAGTCATTAAATTCTAAGTTTAGTAAAAGAGCACGAAAACAAGATTTTTCCTTTTATATTTAAGAATTAAAAATCCAAATTTTCAAATCTTCCACTCTTTTCTGTACTGAATTATCTTTTAAAAAAGAGTCTTATAACTTTGGATTACTCAAAATATCTTCTAAAAGTAGATATTATTGATTTTGATCAATGATATGTTGTATGTATGTATATATATTTTTTTCTTAAATTGAAAAGTTTGAATACAAATTTGGTTAAAATATGATGTTATAGTTTGTTGTTGCTGTTTTTGTTTTTAAGTGAAGGCGTTTTTATAATGAAATCAAATTTTTGAATTTAACGAACAGGTATTTCTCAAAACAAACTTTGAAAATTACTTTAACGCAAATACCACTACACCATTCTTTAGTTTAGATGAATATAATGTGATTTTAATTAATATATACTCGATTAGAAAAATCGACTTATTAGGTATTACTTTTAATATTGTTATTATTATTTTCTATTATCATCTTTATATGGAATTTGATTACAAAAAAATTTAATTTAAATTTTCCTTTCTATATTGCTGTTTAATTACACAAAATTCTAATCTATAAATCTATGTTTTTTTGCTTTTGTGTAAGTTCAAGGGAATTCCCGTTTTCTTGTATGATAATAAAAATACATTGGAAGCAAAAAGCATTTCAAACGCATTACGAAAACAACACATTTTGGCGTAAAACAGAGTAGAAGCTTATCCAAATTCCACCACTCTAATCTCCCACTAGTACTATGCATGTTATCTTAATGGCTACTTATCATAACATGAAGTTATCAAAAAGTTTTAGGCATCTGGTATCACTTTGTCGATATGGATAAGTGTTGGATGTCTGTCTGAATATTTAAGTTTAGTTGATGTTAAAGTTATCATTTTAAAATGTGGATTAAAAGCTCAGTATAATATAAAAGTTGTTCCATTGTGTAAGTGCTTATAAATGATACATTTAAGGTAAATTTGTTAACAAATCATTTAGAGAATCCTAAACTTACTGAAAGCAAAAATCCTTTTCCAAGAAATATAAAATTTCCAAAATTTCACATTGTTTAATTCTTTTTAAAATTTGCATATTAATTAATATAAACTGATTACTTGTATGCAGTTAATGAGTTCATTAATAAATACCTTACCTTTGTAGATATGAAACGCTCCCTTTTATCTGCAGCTCCTTCTTAAAGTGAAATAATAAATTTTAATTACCATATAAACGGGTTTGTAAGAGAGAAAAAAATACAATTTTACCATCTTAATATACTTAAATTTTTTCAAAAATTCACCAAAATATAAAAAGGACTCTAAAATAGTGTTTAAAAAAAACTTTAGATCAGTAAATATTTTTTTTAAATCGCCAGCACATATATTGCATAATATGTATTCAATCAAATACCTTTAAGTTGAAAATGTTGTTCGCTAAATTGGAGCTGTCATATCTTTAGCAGATTTAAAATAGCAACTTTGAAAATTATTATGCAGTAATTTTCATTTTCATACATAAGTCCTTTGGATTGTAATTTTTGGTCGCTAGATTGCATCCGTCATCTTGAATTTTCAAATTTGTATAATAAATAGGATTCCAAATCAGTAGTTTTTAGAACTCCTATACCTATACCTATACCTATTTTCATGAAAATCATCTAAACCAGAAATTCTTAACCTCATATTGGATATGGCGTGTTGAATATACAGTTCTGAGAGTATATTCAAATCTCGTTGTCCTGAATATCTCTATGTACGTTTTTGTTAAAATATCATAATCATAAATGATCGGATTGCATATGTATTTACTTAAAGAATGTGGCTAACAAAGTAACAATTCAAATTACAAACACAATTTCTCTGTATTAACAGAAGTAAACTAACAAAGTCAACGAAGAATAAACCGAATTAAATTACCTGCTGAAATAACTACAGCCGGGAAAATAGCATTCCTGCGTAATATCGTGATTGTGGATTACTTTCCAAATTGTGTAGCATAGGCTTTTGTGCCCCATAGAAAACTACCGAAGCGAAGCAAACATTTTACAAGGAGGGAATTTCAGCATTTTTATTGGGTCAATAAACCATTGATATACTACATATCTAATCGTACCCCATTTGAACAAAAAGCTAATTATTTTCACGCAATGAGCACGAATTGTATTTGATACGAAAGGAGGCTTTACTTGTACTTCTTATGTTACGCACAATGTGTACTTCATTATCTCATGATCTCAAAATCTCTTTTGTACTGCGGAGTGTTATATACTAAAGAGGCTTTTATTTATCTCCGCTAAGGAATTGAAATAATCGAGAAGAATCAAAAGCATGAAAAGACTGGAAAGTGCAAAGGATTTATGGGTGTTGATATTCACCAAAGATGTTACAAATTTAAAGAGAGTTTCGAAGGGCTATAATTGAATCGTGTATTGTTGCTACCAGCTACCAAAATAAAGAGATGATATGACTGTGAATGCGATAAAGTATATGGTTTTGTCAGATAGCTGAACACTTTAAAAGCCCTGGCTTTGATAGACAGACAGAAACATAATAAACTAAGAGATATCCTGTCTAGAGGGAAGAGATAAGTTGTTCATGAATCATGACAAGCTTGTAGACGTATTTTGCTCTAGAAACATAGGAGCAGTGATGAGAGAGAAACTCGTTAATGTAGCGTAAATAAATAGAGAGGCTTTATTCAATCAAAATAATGAAACAATTTATTTTCATTCGCAAACAATTTTCTGGCACCTTATCGGGAAAATTCTATGAGATCTGCCCTAACTTGATGGGGAGACTTATCGAGCGAAAACACCTCCTAATGAGAAGCAGAACGATTAAAGCGATACATTTTTCATAAAATTTAAATGTTTTTTCCTTCGCTGCTCAAGGGTAAGGGTTTCAGCCCTTGTTTATGAAAGCGTATTTGTTTTTAGAAAGGTGTTTATCCCACAAAAATCTCCGGTCTGCCGCAAACTTCTTCCCTACAATAAAATGATTAATGTAGTCAAAAATTCATTTAAAGCAGATTTTCAAGACTAAGATGTGGTTTTCGTTGCTTCAAAATTTTTTCTCTGTTTTAAAATTATTTTCTTATTGATTATTTTAACATTTGATACTGGTCAGATGTTTTTAACCGCAAAAGTACTCGTATTATAAATTAACTTGAAAACCAAAGGGATTCGCTTTTAATAAATTATATTGTCTTTAGGAGAGGGCCCCGACATGTTTTAAGTCCCTTGGAGTATTTCGTTTTTGTTGTTTTACTTGGTTTATTGGAGTTCGCATTGTAAAAGCTGTTCGAATTCGCCCTCCATTCATGCAAATTGCTTCAATTAATTTATCGTTAGAAATTTTAACGACAAAACATTCAGTTTTCGGTCATCAGGTCATCAATCTGATAGTGAGCCATAAACATTTGCATTGCAAAACATGATAGGGTATTTCCGTAACGACTTTACTTTAAAAGCTGAAAACCTTAATGCTATAAAAAGTGTATTAAAAAGTTTGTGCCTCCTAAGCGGATGTCTACATTCCTTGTATCCTTTCATCAAAGTGGTACTAAATGAAGATGACTATACATATCTTCTTAATATCAAAAGGAAATGCGGCACCGGAATGAATGACGCATAATAATAAATTATTAACGAGCAAGAAACTGTGTTAATGTTATTGTAAAACGTTAAAAAGATTAACACCTAAATATACATTTTTTCTAATTTAGTATTTTCTAGTCTGTGGTACGGTGTGCAATTGAATAGGAAAATTGTTTGAATATTAACATTGGTAAAGAATTGCTCAATAACTCTGAGAACGAATTTTATGAAATTTGTTACATTTACTACTAGATTATACCATAGATAAAGAGAATACTAAATTAATAATTAGTTATTTATTCATTTAGTATAAATTACTCATTAATGGAATGCTGATACACATTTCCAAATTATGATATATCAGGTGCTAATTATTTAATTAATTAATGTATACACATGAGAATTTCTTTTTGTTTTGATTGAAAATCTTGCAGATTTAATAAATTGGTTTTTGTTCTCACCAGAACGCGAACTTCTTTTTCTCTTGATTTTTCAATTGTCATGACCATTTTATTTTCAATATCAACTCTCACCGGTATATTTTTTTTTTATTTTCTTCGTCGTGCTCTTTGTATTGTAAAATGTGAAGCAATACTGATATAGCGAAATTCGAATGCAATTGTCGTCAATGATCAAAAAATATTGGGAATTTAGCAACTTCTTCGTAATTTAGCGTCCAAAATTATGATTAGTACATGACAAATAGCGCCCTATTTTAACAATAATTAATACTAGTAATTAATTTACGTATGCTGTTTGTCTAGGGCATTAGTATCGTTGAAAGAATGCAATGCAATAGAAAATTTCAAAACAGGTTGGTTTTGTCAGTAATTTTGGGCGAAGCATGGAAGGGCGCCGATGTCATGAATTTACAATCAAGCTAAAACTAGTATGCTATTCAAGTATTTATCAAATAAAAAACTGACCGAATGCGTTGACTAACGGTTTCATAACTGTTGTAAAAGCTCTGCTTAAAACTCAACCTTAAAGAATATTTTAGTATTTTTTTGTTACGTTTGGCTTTACTTTTTGTATTTTTTATTAAAAATATAAGTGCAGAAACGATTGTTTTTTGTTTTTGTTTGCCAATTAATTGGATAAACGGAAAATTAAATTTTAAACGTTTTTGCACTTTTCGTTGAATATACTATATACATAGTCTTGCCATAAGTTCTGTCCCTGTTTTTAAAACACAGCTAAAACAAATGCTGGTAACTCTTGATCGTTCTTTTTTATGTAGTAGTTTAAGTACATCCCGAACTATTAAAAACAACTCATTTGGTTTTGATAAGTCGTGAAATGAACATGGACTGGGGTATCAAAGAAAACCGTACAGCAGTGATCGCATTACATAAATGTAAAAAGTCGCCAGGAGAGATTTACGATCTACTAAAATTATTGAAAATTTCCAAGAAATTTGTTTATCGGACCATCCAACGGTACAATGAGATGTCGTCAGTAGATGACAGGCCAAGAAAGGGTCGCCCACGCAAAACGAGGACTGCAGCAGCCGTTAAAGCCGTAGCTGAAAGAATTCGGCGAAATCCTCTCCGGAAACAGAAAATAATGGCTAGAGAAATGAAAATTCCACCTAGGACCATGTCACGCATCATCAAAGACGACTTCAGACTTGGAGCTTACAGAAAAAGAACAGGACAACGCCTCACAGCATCTCTCCGTCAGATCAGAGCCATGAGAGCGAAGGAGTTGTTAAGGCGGCACGCTGATGGTGGATACAAAAATATCCTCTTTTCGGATGAAAAAATTTTCACAGTCCAAGAAAAGTTTAACCGCCAAAATGACAAGGTTTATGCTCATTCGTCTCGAGAAGCGTCTGAGAAGATCCCTAGGGTGGAAAGAGGTCATCATCCAGCTTCCGTAATGGTTTGGTGGGGGGTGTCCTACGAAGGTGTCACAGAACTGCATTTCTGTGAACAAGGTGTAAAAACGCGTGCAGCCAACTACCAAACCGACATTTTGGATAAGGTTATGAAGCCTTTAAGCGGAACTTTGTTCGCTGGGAAGCACTGGATATTTCAACAGGATTCAGCACCAGCACACAAGGCGAAGTCGACGCAACGCTGGTTACAGCTGAATTTACCGGATTTTATTGCTGCTGAGGATTAGCCCTCGGGAAGTCCAGATCTGAATCCATTGGACTACTGCCTGTGGAATGTGTTACAGCAGAAGGCCTGCTCTAAACCACACCGAAACATCGAGACCTTGAAAGCCGATTTGATTAAAATGGCTGCCTCGATACCTTTGGAAGTGGTGCGTGCTGCGATAGATGAGTGGCCGGACCGTTTGAAGAGGTGCATCAAGGCCAAGGGTGGACATTTTGAATAATGTTTTTTTTTTTAATATTCTATAGATATTAAGAAATAAACCGTATAAATATTTCGAATTGTTATTGTTTTATTCAAAAGTTATTAGCATGTTTGCAAGGGACAGAACTTATGGCAGGACTATGTATATTATATACTGTTTAAGATTTCTTTTAGATTTTTTAAACATAGGGTTATTTAAAATTTCATGGCATAGGATGGAAAAATACAAAGGCTTTGATATATAGTGTTTCCTTTATAGTGGTCCAAAAGAAAAGTAGTGATAGAATTTACCTAGGCAAACAAAAAACTGCATGACAAGTGAGGGTAATGTCAACCGTTTTCGAGTTAAAGGGTGATTATTAAATTCAAATCTTTGGTGGAGGTCACTGCTTGTGTATATACCCTTCCCTTCCTTCCTTCCTTAATTATCAGAGCGACATCACTCCAACGCAAAAACAATACCAACAAAATACCCTGTTTAAAAAAGATAAAATTTATTTATCACTGGAGATACAATGACGTACAAAGTCTCAATTTTAATTCTAACAAAATTTCTGTTTTTCCCAATTGTTGTCAAAAATTCACGTAATTAACGTTGAATTTATTATTTTATTACCTTTCTAACAAGCATAACAACGACATAACTCGTCCATATTGAACTGAGCACGCGAATTCTGTTCTATGAAACCTAAAGTACGATTTTATAAACTAAATGAGCTCGTAATACGAGAACTTTTTAATTTTAAAGTAATCCTTTTTGAGTTAATTAATCGTATATATACAATAGCTGATAAATTCTTAAACTATTTGAAATTGAATTTGAAAGAAAGTAAATTATGGAAATTAGTGATACCGTTTCGAGTGATTCATCAGTCTATTGGATTCGGTCCAGAAACGCTACATCATCGATGTCGCTTTCTAACATCCACATACAGAAATCCAGCCTTGCATTCAAATCTTTCGTCTATAGTCCCAGAACTGGAGTATAGAGTTCTATATGAACAAGTTATACCTTGTTGGAAAATAAATAAAGTAATAAATTTAATAAAAATAAAAGCAAAACTATCATTTATATAAATTGTTGAAAATAATTGGGAAAATTCGAAATTTGGTTGAGATTTTGTTAAGATTTTAAATTTTGTACGTGACTGTATGTAGTGATAGCAGGTAGATGAATTTGTTTTATTATTTTTTTTTTTTTTGGATATCGTATTTTGCTAGTGATGTTTTGGCATTAGACTGACGTTGCTGTGATACATATAATTAATTATAATTAATATGAAGGTGCTTTCTATCAAAAAGTTGAATTTAGTAACCACCCGGTAACTCGAAAACGTATGACATTGCCACCCCCTTATAATAATATATTTTGTTTGCTTAGGTGAGTTCTAACACTGCAAAGGAAACACCCTGTAAGGAGTGACAGATAAACATGACGAATTATAAGGTTCCTTGTGGAGTATGGCACAAAATGATTTAATATTTGCATAATGACTACATTATTTAGTATATTTGATTAATCAATCAATGTATTTATTCAAAATTTATTTCGTACATTAAGCATATGTACTAGAATTTATTCATGCAGGAGTACTTAATACTTCAAGCTCTTAATTTTAGCCTTAATAAATTGCCGTATTCGCTTTAAGATGAAATGCATAGCAATTCAATATCATTCACCCTCGTGGCGTATTTCGAAACTATTATACCTACATAATTGATGCAGTAATTTGCATGCAAACAGATACCCAAATTGAACCCACGAAAAAGAGCATAATCCTGCCACGTCTACTTTACAGAATTTCGTAAACATAGGATTACCTGAACCAGGAGACGCTCCTTAAAAACGTGTAAGCATTAATGGACAGGATCGAATTGAGTATTCGTATTACCAGGTGAGCTTGGCAAAATTGGGCGCACCTACATATAAAAAATTTCGCATAGAAGATAGGTGAACTGATACGTAAAGATTGAATTTAGATTTCAAATTGGCCAACTGTAATTTGTCTTACAAGGAGAGCTTTGGGAGAGGGTTGGGAAATGAAGTTTGGATCTTGGAGCTTCAAACTTCTATTTATTAAAGTCAGATGCGTAAAAAAAGAATGTTAAAGCGACTCCACTGCAAGCATATTAGACGATTTTTGAATGGAAATTACACACGATTTAAATTATTGTGAAAGGTAAGAAAAATTGCAAATGAAAATATTTTACCCAAAGAAGTATTTAAAATTTAAAAAAGAGACTTATTTACTTTAAGTTCCAACTCTTCGATGACTTTGCACATGAAATATATCATTCTTGGGTCTTTCTGAATAAGGAATCGGTTCAAATATATATTTTTAACTCCTGTTGGTTATTTAGTATTTGCCCTAAACTGTCCTATGGTATGCAATTTCAATACGATTTTAAGTTTTAAGGCATCGCTAGGAGACGAAATATTTAATTTTCAACCTAAAGAAAAATATTAAGGACACAAATGCACGCCCCATGTATATAGACGTACTTGTTCAGTATGATCTTAAGAGTAACATATTTCAAACGCAAGGTCATCGGAGAGTTGGACCTTAAAGTAAATAATTACCGATTTTTTTTTGTATAAAGAAAGTGCTAAAAAATTGTTTTTTCAGTATTTTGAATATTTTATTGCTATTTTATTTTATTTGATAAATTCATCGAAACCTCGATTTTCTAGAAAACCGCAATCATTGTGTCTTATTATTTTGACACCTGACATCTATCACGATCCAAACTTCCCAACCTGGAAACTCTCTCTTCTTGTGGCTCGAAGCCTAATATAAATATCTACCGCTGTGAAAGGCTTCAGCTTTCACTGAGAGGTAGACTAGGCATCGACCTTTGCTCACCTGCTATTTATTACCGCATTTGACAACATATGAAAATTCCAGGGAAACTGTGGTATTCACATTTTGCATATTGCCAGCTCAGGAAGACACCCAGCCGAGATGGTTGTAAGGTTTTAATTTTATATTTGCGGCGTTGATTGAAGTTCATAAAGTTCACTGTCGTACTCAAAACACGAATTTTACATTATTCATGGAAATTTGAGCGTTCTCAGATGAAAAGCCATTGCTTACGTCTGAGATAGATTTACCACCTATTAGGGAGGGGGAAGAGCGCCTCATAAAACGCCATAGATTCAACCTTGGAACAAAATAGCGTCTGTTTAGGCTGGATTTATCCCGCATTGACATCTAGGGGATTTGTGTCTATTCAAAAGCACCTTTGAAAAAGAATCCCGCAATTTGTACCTTGCACGCGTGATCCATAACTTATATCCACTTTTATCGTGACAAACTCATATCCAAATTCCACCCGCAACTACTTATGCTGACAGCAGAGAGATTGCGATTTCAAAGCTACTTATGTATGTGAACATGCTGTTTGACGAAAATGCGAAGAAGCCGGGGAGGATTATTTTTGAATTTGTGGAACTCACAGCGCGAAATCATATTAACGTGAGTGCTCCGAAGTGTACGTGTCATATTTTACATGAAGTGTTACTGAACACTGCCCAAATTTATCTTTTAGTAGAGTGACAACTGTCGGAATAATTTTGACTGTTTAATTCATTCCAAGTTTTTGGTGCGGCTTCTGCTAGGTTGAGTGCGTGTCATCTTTAATACCGCAGATTTCAAGAAAATTTGTTGTCAGACACAACTTGCCTCTCTGGAGTCCTCACATTTTTATGTAGATTGTATTTTAGTAAATTATTCACTGAAATCTGAGCACTGGCAAATTTTAAGAAAAAAAAAAAGTGTGTGGTTTTCGGAATGATATTTCTTTAGATATTTTAAATTTTAATGACGTAAAATCTGTCTCCAAAGTGTTTTTGCAAAATCTTCGTTACTTCAGGAAATTGTGCAACTAATTCAAGATAAATTCATAATATATAAGGCAGTATTCCAAGCATTAATGGACTATGGATTTACTATATGGATTAATTTTACTCAAACAAAAAACATAGTTTATAGCGCATAATCCAATATTCTTACTTCATATTTCCTAATTACAATCTAATATCCACTCAATGAGGTCTTCCCATTTAGGGGCGAAAAGTGATATGAATTACTTTTGTGATAAGAGTCTAATGCGGTTCCCTTATGATGACCTAACGTGGAGTTCGGCATGTCTATTCCAAATTCTAGTCGGTTTCCAGCATCTTTAAACGGAAAAATTTATCTTCTTTTCATTTTTGGAGTCAAAAATAGGGTTTCGAATGTAAAATAATCGCATTTTAACGAAAACTCTATTTGACCCACAGGACAGAATCGAGCTTACCATTGAAAACCTCCTCTAGGCTCTACCTCTAGGCACTCAAATGCTTTTCGAAAACGGGTTCAATTCTAATAATTCTAAAAATCCAATTGTTTCTTTCCAGATAAAGACCTCGTATTTGAGAATAAGATTTCTTATTTGAGGGTTTCTACCGTATTCAGACTATCAGATATATTTCTAACTCTGACTCATTTGAAAACTAATTTCAGCTACTGAATAATCGGAGGGTGCCTCAACACTTTCTACCAAAAAAAATTAAAATCTGAAACGAATGCATCTCTTATACAACAAAACATAAATCGTATCGAACCTATAAAAATAATATATATGAGTCATTAAGTTTTATAAAAGAACGATGTAAATTCGTATTTTTCTGTATCGGAAGATATAAAAAGAGATAGAATACAACATTTTATAAGAAAACTTAAACTGTAAGTTTATAATTTCAAACAAATACGAATTCGCTGTGTTCCGTGTAGAGATCGACAAACAAATATTTCGATTTTTCAAATTGTAAACAATTTCTAAATACAACATCGCGATTATCAACTATTAAAGAATTAATAATAATCGTTCTAGAATTTTCCATTACCGAAATAATCAGTAATTGGTCAGGCATATATTTATGAATACTCAAATACCGATAAATTGACCTGATTATGATTATGATTATTTAAGCAATCGGGAACTCATCGATCAACAATTTTAAAATACTCAACTATTTTGTAATTTCAGTGATAAATTCCTAATTACTCAAACAATCGGCAATTCAATGGCTACAAATTGACAAATGCTCATTGACGGTGATATATTGTCTGATATGTTGCGCAGCACGTATTTCATTTTTCATTTTTTCAATGAGAATCACGAACTATATATTATATATATGAGGCATTCTTTGTGAACGGACCAACCCTGCTGTCCAAAAATGGTGAGCTCCATTTACCAAGGCTCAAAAGAAAGGTTTTGATTTCTACTTTCGAATACACACTGGCTTTCGAGGATTCCGCCTATACAGAGCCCAATATAGCGGCTAAAAATGAAAGCTTTTGACTTCTGCTTTCAGAAGCTATATTGCCAAAATCGCTTTCATTTAAGCCATTGTAGACCTCAATTGGAATGCTGCGAGCCATTTTGTACTATTTTAAGTGGTAAAATTATAAAGATTACGTGGTTTTAGCGGCCATATTATATTTTGAGCAATTTGAAAGCAGAACTCAAAAGCTTTCATTTGGGCCTTTGTAGACTTCAATCGGAATGATGCGACCCATTTTATAACCTCATAAGTAGTAAAAGTAATGGAGGTCACGTGGTTTTAGCCGCCATAGTGGGCTCTGTATAGGCGGACTCTTCGAAAGCCAGTGTGCATTCGAAAGTAGAAATCATAACCTTTTTTGAGCCTTGGTAGACCTTAAATGGAGCTCACCATTTTTGGACAGCAGGGTTGGTCCTTTCACAAAGAATGCCTCATATATATGTATATTAAAATGTCTGTCCCATGAATTATCAATTGCTTAGGTAATGGAAAATGTATTTTTGCTTATTACCAAATATTTAAATTGTAATTCTTTAAATAAATTCTTGAATATTTCTATAATAATAAATCATAGAAAACAAAATTTAATTCTACAGTATTGGTTATAATCGTCGGAAATATTGACGAACATAATATTTTTGCCAATCCCAGAGTCCCTATATACATTATGCAGCTTATACCATAAGTTTCTGTGTATAAATTATTTGTGATAGAGGTCCCATAAATTACAAGTCCCCTGTAGGCAAAGCTTCATTACATATGCAAATGGTTTAGGCTTCAATGTTGTAAATTGCTCCTGGTTTTCAAAACACGAACTCTTAAAGCATCAAGATTCTATTTTGTTTATTTCATTTGAGGACAAAATAGTCGAACTACAAACTGATTTAAAACCAACGTCCTTTACCTTAAAAGGAGGAAAAATTAAATCTTCCCTGAAAATCCAACTGCAATTCATTTGAGCTATAAATCCTTAGCGACAGACCACATCTGTGATTTACTGGTCGAAACAAAGGGACACGTTAAGATTTCTCGGAGTCCAGCTCATACCTGAAATAAGGGTACCAACCTGGCGATTGGATACCAAACAAAACTGCCAGGTAGGTACTATATCACCAGTTCGACCATAAAGGTACGGACACACCAAAAGCGACGCGAGCGAAGCGAACAATTTAAAAAATTTGGGTGCCGTACAAATCAATTGAAGTGTCCGAATAGAACGCGACATGAGCGAAGCGTCTACTGCGACAGAATGTTCCCAAATTTTAAATTATTCGCGCCGCTTCGCTCGCTTCGCTTTTGGTGTGTCCGTACCTTAAATCAGGGAATTCAGCTGGTTTGGACGTATATTCAATTTTCGTTTTGCCCCGTATGCTAAGGTTAGACGGACTTTACTCTGACTGATGGGAAACACATTCTCAGGTGGACTACAATTAGCTCAACCGCAATAACTCTTCGGTAGCAATGTTTATTAACTATTTACATCGTAAAAAGGAGAGCCTCTTCAAAAACCCTAATTTATATGAATTACACAACCCCACAAAAAAAAAAAAAAAAAATAAATTTGTCAGACCAGCGAACGAGATCATCATTTCCCTAGGAAATTTTGGGAGCTGAATCCTTATACACCTCCAAAATAATTTGCTAGAGCCACAAAGGCAAGGAAAAAACATTAAATCTAACATGATTTTCACTTCTATGGATATTATGAAAACTACCCCCATATAATACGCAACTCAAAGAATAACAACAGTGACTGCTAAAGAAATTCGAAACTTCTGAGTTTTGCGAAGGTAAGAAAAAACTGAAATAGGTTTGACATAGCGCTTGGAAACTACCCCTACAGGGTTGCAAGAAACCACCCTGTCTCCCCCGTAATTTAAGAGTAAGTCCGAAACAATATTAGCATTATTAGCTGCATTCCCCGCCAGAAAAATTAAAGCATAATTACTAATACAATATAATTAGAAGGTAATACTGACAGTGAATTGCTTTTGAAATGTTCCCAGTGTAACGTCCGTGGCACAAAGCCACATTTTTTATAGCTTGACAGCTGAGTTAATGAAGTCGAAATTTTAATAAAGTCCAAAGATAAAATTAGTTTAAATTAAATAACGTACGAATTTTAATAAAATAACTTTAAACACGGGCGGTGCGCTGTGCTGCAAGGAGAAAAAGATGAAAATTTCTTAAAGCGTTTAAATTTTTTATGAGAAATGTCTTTAAACATTTTAACGACTGGCCTCCTCCGTCTAAAAGAGAGATAACAATATTTCTTTCTCCATATTTTGCTTGTTTGCTGAACGTAGGGACTTCTCAATAGCTAAATGAAACGGAAAGGATGTGTGCACAAGATTCAGATCAATGAATTATATTTTTTACCTTACATATTAAATGGAAAAGTATGAAGTATGGTTTTAGACTTTTAAGTAAGGACGATGCAATGAATATAAAACTAAAAAATAGTCAAATAACACTGGTCGACACCAATTTTGCCGTAGAATAAGTGTTATATAACTTTTTTAGGAATTTTTCGTATATTACGAATTCGCAAACGAAAATGTCCTATCACGTCACGTTTTTGAAAAAAATAGGTTTGAAAAGTACAAAAGACCGTATTTTGGCCATTTTTGCAAATTAATTAAAAAATAATGAATTCTTGTAGGAGCTTGTAAAGTAGTTCAAATAAAAGCATGAACCTTTACTTCTTATATTAAAAAACGAGAGGCTATAATACTTTTCGAAATATTCCGTGGAATTCACTTTTCTCTATAAGCCGCTTACTTCATACAATAGATAAATGAATGAAGATCACTGCTTGCGCACGCTCATGAAAATCTTATTCCCGAAGACGCTTTATAAGTGCTATAGATTAGTGCTATTTTATATATATCTATAAGGATTCACGCTCTCTTTTGAATCATGTTACGAGCTTTTTCGACGTTCCGTTATTTTGTAATGAATTTTTAACAATGGCCGAAATACAATATTTTGTATTTTTCAACCCTATTTTTTTCAAAAATGTGATGTGATCGAATATTTTTGTTTGCATATTCGTAATCTACGGAAAAAATCCTATGTAAATGATATATTACTTGTTGTTGGAAAAATTAAATATTAAATTTTGTCGACCAGTGTAATTATAGTATAAACATGCATAATGAACAAAATAATGTAGATAAGTGAAAACATTAAACTCTATTCATTATGCCTAAACTACTAGAGGGTGTCCAATAGGAAATTGCGAAAACTAATGGGTCACAGTTTTTTAACAAATGGAGAGATCGGTAAAATGTAAATACTTTTTAATAAAGGAAAGTCGTCATTTTTATTTCATGTCCATTTTATTATAAAAAAATTAAATCTACTTAATACAAACCATTAATTTAAAAATATAGTGAAAAACGTGAAGTATTAATAATATATATTTTTTAAATGTGAGCCATCTACATAAAAGGTAGCTACCTGCATTTCTTTGAATCTTCTGTCGCCGGAGAGAAGTGCAAAGGGATGTTAGAGACCAAATCCTTTCTCATGCGAAAAAGAGGAGCCTCGTAAAATCTTTTTTTTTTTTATTCAAGACGTAGCAGCACCTCATCGCACATAAGAAGTATCATCAATAAATTGTATGGCGATCGAGTTATTGGCCTAGGGTACCCACGCTTTGCTAGGGAAAAAGGAATAGAATAGCCACCTTACTCGTCAGATCTCACTTAATGTGATTTCTTTTTATGGGGCTACATTAAAGATCTCTGCTATGAAAATAACCAAAAAACAGTTGAGGATTTTATTAAAGACATTAGGAAGATCGTCAATGGCATTTCAAATCAAACTTTAGAACATGTTTTTAATAGTTTTAGAAAGCATATGGATATTTGTGGCAAATTAGATGGTTAAAATATCGAAAATATATATCATTAGTTTCTAACGTTCTTCACTACATTTTTAAATTAATTGTTTTGTATTAAATAGATTTAATTTTATTAATAGGGGTACCGGTTAATTCGTGCGGTTTTCTAACAGATGGCGTAACTTGTTTTATATTCCAGTGATTCACCTTTCCAAATATGTGTTGGAAAGCTACTGTCATATAGTTTCAGAATCAGTATGTGTCATTTAGCTGAAGCGTAAACAACAATACTTTTTTTTACTCTGAAAATGTCGAATTTTGTGCCGAATAAAGTGTTTTTGCGGGGAGTACTTCTTCATTACTTCAATATGAAGAAAAAGGCTGCCGAAAGTCATCGTATTTTGGTGGAAGTGTATGGTGTGCATGCTCTAGCTGAGCGTACGTGCCAGAAGTGGTTTGCACGGTTTAAAAGTGGCAATTTTGACTTGGAGGACGATGAACGGCCCGGACAGCCAAAAAAGTTTGAAGACCACGAATTGGAGACACTGCTCGACCAAGATCCATCCCAAACGCAAGAAGAACTTGCAAAATTACTTGGCGTCGCTCAACTAACCATTTCCGATCGTCTAAAAGCAATGGAATATGAACAAAGGCACAGCAAGGTAATTTTGCAACAGGACAATGCTCGGCCACATGTTGCACAGGTCGTCAAAACCTACCTTAAAACGCTCAAATGGGATGTCCTACCCCACCCGCTGTATAGTCCAGACCTTGCGCCATCCGATTACTATCTCTTCCGATCAATGCAACATGGCCTGGCTGACCAGCACTTCTCCAATTATGAAGAAGTCAAAAATTGGATCCATTCGTGGATAGCGGAGAAGCCGGCCGAATTTTTCAGAAAGGGTATTCGTGAATTGCCAGAAAAATGGGAAAAGGTTAACGAATTAACCGGTGCCCCTATTATAATAAAATGGACATGAAATAAAAATTACGACTTTTCTTTATTAAAAAGTATTTACATTTTACCGATATCTCTATTTGTTAAAAAAGGTGACTCATTAGTTTGCACACATTCCTATTGGACACCCTGTATATATTTATAAATTGGTTCAGTCGATGGTGTGTACGAGGTGCGACCGTTCAAGTTCGGCCCTCAAACGGCCAAGCGTTCGAGCATTAAAATTTTTCACATATTATTTTCGTTGTCGCTGTCGTGCGGTCGTTTCATATTTTTCAAAAACACTACGGACCGTAACTAAACACCAACCTATAACAAAAATGTTCTTCAATAAAGACAAGATTCTTTTACTCTCCCTTGATAAATAAAATTTCAAGCTGATCAAGTGCCGAAATTGTATACCAAACCATTTTTTTTTTTAAATAAGTTATGCCGAAGGAACTCTACATTAGTCTATTAAAAACATATAAAAGCTCAGTTCATAGTTCAACACTAAAAAAAGATTTTTTGTAAACATGTTTATTTTAAAACAATTCACAGAAAATATAAAAATAATAAAAATATTTTATAAAACACGTTGGTTCAAAGACAATCATATTAAAATTGAGTTATTCTAAAATTAAAGATTTCAGCTCAAACCCAAACAAAATTTCAAATATATTTTAGTATTTCATAGATCAAGCAATTAAAAGTTGATCTCCTTAATGATTATAGTTAATAAGAACTTCTCCCAGTTATTGCAAAAGTTTACTCTTTTGCAGGTGCAATTGATTTATTGTGACATACTTCCAGCATTGAAATTAATTAAGCTTTTCAATAAGAAATTAAGAAGTTTTTGATATTGAGAGAAATTCGGAGGTGGTGAAAACTTTACGTTGAAAATTTCGGAAACGAAACTTCACGTTGCAAATAGAAAGTTTTCAACCGTAATGGTGATAATCACTCCTCTTCGATGATTTTTCCTCTAACAAACTTTCTTTGAAAGCTTTCACCAATTGGATCGACAAAACAAAAATCTTGTTGAAAAGTTTGTCGGGTCGGGAACGGCACTCTCATTCAGTTCTATTGGCTGCCTTAAATTAATTTTCAAGAGCATTTTCAGTTACGAGTTAAATAAAGAGTTGTCAAGATATTTTCCGTGAATTTTCTCACTTTGAGGTATCGCTAGGTCTGCCAACGAGAGCAAAAAACGGAGCAGAAAAACAACAATTTTCACGAAGCCCCACTGGCTAAAATTACTTCGTCTAAAGAAATTTGTCGAAAAAGGCGAAACCAATTGACTCGCCGCACGACACGGCGTCTAATTAAGCAGGAAAATCACCCAAACGACAGCAAAAATAATTTCCCGTCTCTAGCCGCTTTCAAGCGACCTCCCTGATTTATTGCTCACCTTAATTTCTTGGGGAAAATTTTAAGAGACTCCTGATGAAGACAAATTCATCACATTAACCTGCTACCATCTTCCGGCTTGACCGGGATGCTATGCTCTAATGCATGGGCGTGATATTTAGGACAGCCTGTCCAGGCATTTATGAAGACTTATGAAATTTAATGATATAGACGGGAACTGGTACGCTGTATCTTCAGTTTTAATAGCAGACCGCTGGATTTTGGTAATGTAGCATAGAAATGTGCATCTTTGTACTTAAAGTTGGATTCTATGGCAGATTTAATTTCGTAACAAGAACACCATACCACTTTCTCATATTCGTCTCAAAATTATAAATAATACAATTTTCTCGGAAATGTGTGAATTTTTGCCATTCCACTGTTTGTTGTTTTCATATTTAATTTAAAGTGGGGAAAAATTGCCGGCACATCTCTACGCTTTCACTCTTTAAACAGCCAGTGGCTGGTGTGCTTTGTGCGTGGTGTAAATTACTGTAATTGAATATTTTAATAGTGAACATAAAATTGAACCTTACATACGAAATTTTATAAAAGACAAAAGTGAAAATTAATGTGCTGGAATAATCCATAATGAGAACTCGTGCCCTTTAATAAAACCCCTGTGAGTATAATTTTCAAAAATACACTAACATTACCCTTTCTGGGAATAAAGGTTGCTGCAGTCCCTACGGCAAAATTACCAAATTAAAGGACACTGTTTTTTTTAGTTTGTCCTCACATTCATTCGAGTTTAAATAGTCAGTTGGAAAAATTAAAGGAGATAATTTGATCCAAGCTGTCCCATGGTAAGGGACATTATGATTAAAGTACGTTTTTTTTTCTCCTAAACTCGTACGACATAAACTCCGAAGTCGAGCAAAACTAAATATTTTTCATATCATTAAGATTATATGCAGCAAAAGTCGGTGACAATCTGATTCATATTTTCTATCTGATGTGATATTTTTAGACCCCACAGAGAAAGTTGGCTTACATCGTCCAACTTTAAGTATAGTTATGAAGGGAACTTAATCGGAAGGGCTTAGTGGTAATGGACCGAAGTCTGTTCGTCCAAGTCAACGGCTCGGAAAATTGACAGATTAATTATTAAAGTGGTCGTAATTGACTGAAGGCGGACTCACTTTATTTAATTCCAGGAACAGACTTTGATCGCTACATTTATCTAAATTTTTGAAAAGTGATTAAGGGTACTCAAATAAATCGGAGAACTTTAGTGGATATCAGAAAGAGTTGGATTCTTTTTAGATGTCTTCTCTATTCTAATTTTAGCACGTGCAAACACAAACTATAGCTAGACTAGAAGCGTAGTATTCTCGTGATTTAGTTATGGTTTGAATTTTTCATAAAAAGAAACAGAAACAGAATAAAATAATATACACTATTCCAAAATCGTATTCGTATAAATAATAAGAGAATTTAGTATTTTTTATTCACTTGATAAAGTATTTTTGAATTAAAATGGTACTTGTAAGCGATTTCAGTTTGACAAAAATAACCTTTTAAGTTTTGCTTTATAAACCCAAAAAAATATCTGGTTGAAAAAGCTAATTTCGTGGTTCAACTATTTTATTTATATATTATTTATAATTTTCACCTAACAATATTGCAAGTAAGCATGACCCTAGAAATCTATTTAAAAATTATAAAATATTCTTGTTATTTAAATCACTTATCTAGTTCAAACGATAAGACGGAATTAGTTCAGACATCGAGTCTTATAAATAGGCGATCCACACTGAGCCTGAAAAATAAGCTAATAAAGTCGTATTTTAAAACCTTGTGTGGTTCCAATGTGCCAAAATACACATAAATAAAATGCAAATTGACCAAAAGAAAATTTTAACAAATAACAAATGAAAAATATCGGTGCAAGCGTTTAGGCGTGATTGAGCAACAAACAAACAAACAAACGAACTTTCATTTTTATATATTGTATATATAGGGATTACTGCCCTGTCTTCTAGCGAGAAGCCTTTAAATTACTAAGGTGAAGCAACCGCGTAAACAAACTTTTAATCGTAAATGATAAAATTACAATACGTTAAGCCTTTATTCCAGTTAGTCAAGTTTGCTGCCTTTGTACCTGTCTAGTAACAAAATTAGTAATTAACTTCAAAAGTTTTACTCACCTCGCTGGGGTTCATCTCCTTTATTCTGTAACGAAAGGCTCACCTTCATTAATTACATAATATAAGACACTGTTTTTTGTATCTTGTGCGACTAAAAAATTTCAAATATTTTCGTAGGTATTGTAGAAGATTACAGACTCGTACTGAAAATAATGCCTACAGAATTTATGCAAACTGAGTGAACACTAATACGAATGAATAAGAGAAGCAATCACTCTTCTGCAGAACATAAGAAAAACAAATTGCACCGTCTCGTCAGTTTCTTCCCTTACTGATTAGAATATTTCGTGAGGAATGGGCTCTTCCCTTATTAGGTACCATTCAGAAAGAACAAAATTATACAAAGATTTAAAGCCTTAGCATATTTTGAGAGCAAGTTTTTTCGTTCGCAATGGTGATTCTTTTCAATAAGCTTTTGTGTAAATAAAATAATTAAAACATAAGTTCAGGGCAAACATAACACGATCCTGTGAACTGCAGAACGATATCCAAGTTTATGTATTCAACATTTTTTTGGCAAATAAAATCGCTTACGTCTCATCTCGTATTCTCTAACAAATGCCGTAATTTTAATAAAATCAATAAAGACGCCCGGACTCACTCAGTTCTGAATAAAACATGAAAAGCAATTTCTATCTATCAAAGTGAAGAAAATTATTTTGGAGAGGAAATTTTAGGGTCAAATTTTGCGGATGTTTTGTTTTGAGCTGTAACCGGTTACTGATATTAGGTCACAGAAGCGAACTGTTTCGAGTATTTGAAAAAAAAAAGATTGAATGTATTATAAATACCTTATTTATAGCCGTATAGACAAATATGCTTCTCTTCTGAGAATATTTAAACCAAAAGCTTTGTTTAAAACATTCATGTAGGATCAAAAATGAAGCCCAAAGTAAGGAGGCTTATGCAGCAGTATTATAATTTCATGGAAGAGATTCAGCAATAAGATACAACAACAATACGTATAAGTGAGAAATCTTCGTGTTTACAGCATCTGTGAACTCGAAGCGTATTGATTTACATCACTCAACTGCAGAAGTACTCTCATAGATTCAAATTAAATTCTCCCTAAAGCAGTAATATGACTTTAATTTAATTTTGGAGATAATTCATTTACTGCCGTACCTGAACACACTCTCCACCACTGCCCGTGTTACAGCATATGCTCCCTGCAAACATTTCATTATGCACAAATATCACAATAATTTGATAAGATCAAGGAGGATGTCGCTGCCTGGCACATTTAATCAAAGACTTTTCGAACGAAGACGAACTGCTGTGCCATTGGCTTCATGGAACAGCTGTGATTACGAATTGTCATGAAACACTCCAGTGGTCTATTTTGATTCATATCGATTCCTTTCAATTTTGGTTAAATCGTGACATATGAGCACAAAAGCTACCCCGACCTTAACTACAATTTCACGCTAATAAGATATTAGATTCTATCTATTGTGCTCTTTCTAAAGAAAGGTATGCATCAACCTATAACATTTATTTTTGTTTTGTTACTTTTAAGTATCCCCTATTACCTGCACGAATTGTTATTAAGATAGATATTTTCATACGAGAGTAATTTAGACAACAACATAATTTAGGTAATAACAATCCCAACATATAGTCATAACGTTCCAAATTAAATATACACCTAATTCTCTTTTTACACGATTTTTTTTTAAACGATTTTGATTTAACACGAGTTCAAAAGAAAAAAAATTTCTCATTTTACACGAATTGTTTTGTTTTAACACGATTTTTAATATTCCAGGAATATTTTAGTCTTACGTAAACGCGTTTATTGTCAGAAAGTGACAATTGTAGTGAAGCCAGCCCATTGATGAGCTTGCATTCTTACCACCTCACATTGCGCTTACAACGCACTCCACATTACTCCCGATCCTCAGTCACGTTTTCCGAATTGCACTTTTCCTCACGTTTGTTTTGACTAACGTGTAATTCTAACCGTTGCATTTTGGCTCGCTTCCCTTATGATTGCTCGCACTCGAGATTCCCTGTTAGACCGCGGTTCAAGACACACGCTCTCTCACAATTCACTGTTTAAGTCGGGTGCTATCGGCTCACGGTGGAAATTAAATGTCGGCTTACTGATCTAAATATATTAAATTTGAGTATTCAGCAAGTGTTTGATTTTCTACCCCAACACAATGCATAAAATTTTTTTATGTCATTATTATTTTAACTTCTTTTATATTAATGAATTTCAGATATAATTCCCTTTTTCCAAAGTAGAAGTTATTTTTTATAAAATATTTAATGAATTAAAATGTGTAAGCACGAAATAAATTAAGTGAACTCTAACAAGAACTTTTTAATATTGTTTACACCTAATTCTCTTTTTACACGAATTTTTTTTTAGACGTATTTTTTGGGAACGTATCTATCGTGTAAAAAGAGAATTAGGTGTATATATATTTAATCGAATCTCCTAAACTTTGAAAGAATAATAAAAATTTAATAAAAACATTATTAAAGCTAATTGTGTTTTTTCAGTAATCAATTTAACTTTGTCTCTCAAATTTGAAAAGATGCTTCCTGTTTGAGTTCTTTTATTAAATTCGTGGAATTTTCTGTGTTTCTTGGAATTTTATTTTTTAACTATTTCGGTAGGAATTATTATTTTATTAGACCATTTATTATTTTGGTGTACAAATACCCAAAGAAAATATTATTTCCTACTAATTTTGATGATTCCCAACCTAAGAGTATAAGCAGTAAATTATTGGTCAAAATATCACAAAATAAAAAAGAAAACAATTAATTCCTTCTAACATTAAAATATATTAGGAATTTGTTTCGAATATCGACTCAAAAAATGTTTTTTTTTTTGTGTTAATATTTACTATATATAGAAAATACTCCTGCAAGGTGTTTTTTTCATATATTCGGAGTATAAAGCTGGAAAGTAGCTGAAATTGTAGAACAGAATATAACTAAATGTTTTCATTATAACAAAGGATATAGCCAGTTTCCTCGGCTAACTGAAGTTCCTAAGATAAGTTCAAAGATATTTTCCGTATCCTTTAAAAATCCTAAAACTAGCATACACTGCAAAAGTTTATTTTGAAACAACTTTTATACAAAGAGAACTGTCGATTATGCTCTGAAAAGAATATTTTGTTGTACTTTTTGTATAAATCATAAATTTTTAACACAGATTTCAGACTTCTGACTTAACTTTCAATTTAGAAGTTTCACGTTAAAAACAGCAAACGACTGTGATTAGCTTAGGTTAAACATGAAAAATAGAGAGAACCAAGTAAAACTTCGCTTTACAACACAAAAAAGCCCTATGCACAGATCTTCAAAAAAAGTAAAATTTAAAATTTTAAAAAGTTGACGTATGTAAGTTTCAATTTTAAATAGCTAAACTTTTACAGAATAGCAAAAATGCAATATTTTTGATTGCTGTCTAATTCGTGCAGGCTCTTTTGAATTTGTACCCGAAAGATACGTTAGAACAAATCTAGTGAGAAATTTAAAATTAATAGACATGATAAAATTTAATTCATTTTCTTTCATTCTATAATTATATGAAATGTAATAAATATGTAAATAAAATAACAATGATCTTAAGATTCGCATTTATTTTAATAGTAAATAATTTTGAAATTATTTATGAGAAAAAATCATAGACACTCACTCAGTTTATAATTATAATATGCAAAACACTGAGCAATGTACTAGCCTTCCAAACTATAAATGTTGGGCATATCGCTTTAGTTTTTTTTATAAATATTAAAAGTCGTCGCACTTAAATTGAATGTCATTCTTATATTCAATTTGCTTTTCTACATATTAGAACATCTTGTTTGTAAATTTAAGAGCCATTTGTTTAGAAGTTTGTAAGACTTCGTAAGGGATTTTTATTATTTTTAATTTGCCTATCAAATTATATTATTATTATTATTATGTTATTGGGTCGTCTAGGGCACTCCCAGTGCCTACCGAATAGCAAACGCCTATAAGATCTATTGTGCTAGTCCCTTTTATTTAAACCCCTTCCATATCAAGGTCCTTAAAATACGCTATGGTCTGCTGGGGAGTCGCATTCGACACATCTTCCGGCGCTATGAGGGATGCTCCGAAGTGTGCCAGCCTTTGTCGACCAAATCAAATTATAACTCAAATAAAATAATATTTCTCTCATAACGTCTTATTAAATCTGATATTGTATAGAACTCTAAACTAACTGTAAAAATATCATGAATTCTTAAATTAAACTAAACAAAGAATTTTAATAATAGCTAGATCTAGATCAGGCAAATTACGCAGAATGTTGCATTTTAAAAGCCGTCACTTATGGTTAGGATTTTAGATTTTCCACGGTTTGCATGGGTATGGGTACGGTTTTGGAGAATGCTAACTTCAAATCTGCTGTTAAAATTTAGAAATTCAAAATGGCGCCAAAATTTTCGAAATTCAGCTGATTCTTATGCAAATTACAACAAAAGGGATTTTGAGGGCACTAATTTCAAATCAACTTTCAAAATTTGTTAATCAAACTGGCGAAAAAATTTCTCGATCTCAACAGATTTTAATGAAAATGAGTACAAAATCAATTTGTTGATCGCTGTTTTCGAATCCCTATCCTATATACGAATATACACTACTGTATACTGTACAAGCCCTCCTTTAAGGATATTTCTGTAAATATCCGCTTTTATTTTTACACCTTACGAGTTTTCCAACACCTGCTGCGGAAAAACATCCCCAAACCATTATTCCCAAATTTTCTTTTGTAGTCGTTTGGACGCACTCAGGGTCGTAATGTTCACCGGACCTCCTAATACAGGTTTGAGGACGATCAGATTACAGACAAAACCTGGATTCATCAGACCATACAGTTTTTGTCCAATCTGTATTTTGATGCTCGTTAGCCCATTGGATTCGTTTGCGCTTATGAGTCGCCGTAAGTAAGGGGATTGTCATCCCTTAGGAATTTACTCTTCAGATCGCGTAATAAAGAAATAAAATGAACGAAGAGCGAGACTTAAACTCATATTGTCATCCTTTTTTCCTTCCATGGGATTTTACTCTTGTGATCGCATCACTCCCTTATACCTCTTAGAGGGAGGCATCCCAATTTTTCCTACTGGGTCGCCTGCAACGATAGCTGCGAAACCCAATCTCCCTAAGGCGTCGAATTATGGTGTGTCTTCTGACTTGGGATCCGGAAGCAGTGTGAAAATTTGCCGCGAGCTCCACAAATGTCGATTTTTGATGTTTTTTAAAACTTTCATCTTTAAGGCGTGGCCTCTTTCTATCGGTCAGTTTTCGTGGTCTACCTGATCCGCCCTTGCGGGAAAATGTTGCACGTTCCCTATACGAAGCAATAACCTTGTGCACGCTACCCGTACTAATGATGACACCTTTTTTTCTCATCTCCTCTCTGATGGCACGTTGGGATTTTCCACTTTCATGCAATCCAATAATGTATCCTCTGTTTGCTTCAGTCAATTGTTTCTTGGAAAATGAACCAAAATACGCTTATTATGAGGCAAATTCATATTTAAAACACAGAATCACAATTTGAGCAATAATATACTTTTTTTAATTTTTAAAGAAAACTTTAAAGAAAAACAAACATGTAGACAGTACGGTACTTAAAGTAGTTAAAAGTTACACTTTTATTACTCAAATTAAATAATTCTATTTATTTATCATTTCAATTTAAAAAAAAAATAGTATTAACACTTACCGTCTCACCGGAGCCATTATCAAAAGTAATTAAAATAACTTTAGGTTTTTCCAAAAATTTAGGTCACTTTATTTAACTGCGTTTTTTTGTCCACTTGCTACCACGATCGATGAAAAACCGTGATCTAGCTATTCAAAACATGTCCTTTTATATCTCTAATTAACCCTTTTCCCGTACGGGTAGAAAAAGTGGGTGGGAGTGAGGGTAAAGTACACATATTAAGAACAATTGTGTGTGCTCACTTTTTTTTGATCAGTAGTGTAGATAATTTCGAAAGTTCGTTTGCTTGTTAATTTTTTGTTACTCAATTACACCTAAACACTTGCATCGATGATTTTCATTTTTTTCCGAAGGTAGTGCATCAAATTTTTGTGCATGCATATCGCGAAATGTTGCGTTACAGACTTTTGTCCCTTTAAATATATAGGGGAGAATCGCCATTTGTGGGCCACCTAAGGTTAAATGCATTTAAAATCATTGTAAACGTTTCGTTTACATAATTAATAGCGCAATATTAAAATTTGGATGATAATTTACCTTTGTGGAAAGTTTAAGGTAAGTTTGACTTTCTTTTATAATAAAAAATAACGTTTGAAAAAAACGTGCAAGTGGCCCACTTTAGGTGACGAGTCACCTAATGTGGGCCACCTATTTAATAGCACGTAAAATATCTGAAACAGTCGGACTTCTTTGAGTTGAGCTTTCTTTTTACGGGTTTCTTCAGCTAGCTTCTGTTTCTCTTCTTTCGCTTTTTTTCTGTCGTTTAAAATTTCCCGCATTATAGGATCCGTGTAAATTTCGGAATGTTGTTTTTGTCGAGCGTTTGTCTGCTGTTTTGGCGTCATGTCCGGGACAGGCGTGAGTGGCCCGTATTAGGCGCCCTTTCGAATTGCACAGTGGCCCAAATTAGGGGAAATGGCATTTTTCCAGATTGTTTAAATTAATTAGTATTTTTATAGTTTTTAAATTGCAAATATACGATTTTTCGCTAATAAACATATTACACTTCGCATCAGAACAAATTTTAGATTCATTAGATGTATCAATTTGTTTTTATCGACGAGCAAAAATGTCAGATTTTTAAGTCGGCAGATACCATTTTTACGAGATTGTTGTAACATTATTAATTTTGTATTAAAATTAGTATTTCTTTCATTATTTTGTTCTACATTCATTTTCAATCAAATTTTGACATTAATTAATTGTCAAAAGTTCGGTAAAATTGAAAAAAATGGGTGGCCCGAAATAGGAGCCGGCCCAAATAAGGCAACTCTCCCCTCCCCCAGTGTCCCTAAGACCCTTCCATTTTTATCTTGCCGCATTTGTTTTAAGTGTATGGTCAGAGCTGTAAAATATTGCATTACTTTGGAATGCATTAACGTAGGCATTACCATTACAAGTAATGCAATTTAAAGA
This sequence comes from Dysmachus trigonus, assembly GCA_949715965.1. Taxonomy (NCBI): domain Eukaryota; kingdom Metazoa; phylum Arthropoda; class Insecta; order Diptera; family Asilidae; genus Dysmachus; species Dysmachus trigonus. The sequence continues at coordinate 51,939,730 of OX454322.1, forward strand.
TGATTACCAGTACCATTACTAGTAATGGTAATGCAAGAAAATCGAATTACCATTACAGTTACTGGTACTGGTACTTCACCATTACTGTAATCACATGAGCATTACTTAGCATTACTTGGCATTACTAGCATTACTCGGAATTACGTAGCATTACATGGCAGTACTTTGCATTACTCAGACTTATACAGTAGTACTCAGCATTACTCATAATAAGAAATGCCAATTTGAAAGTTATTTTACATTTTGGTAATAAAATCTTCGATTTTATATGAATAAATATATATTTTAATATTCATTCAAACATGTTTATTGTAATAATTTTGAGTAAGGCTGGGTACTACAGCTATACTGAGCAGTAAGTAATGCTGGTAATGGTAAGTAATGCTAAATAATGTTCAGGTGAGTAAGTAATGCTAGTAATGGCGAGTAATGCTAAGTAATGCTCATGTGATTACAGTAATGATGAAGTACCAGTACCAGTAACTGTAATGGTTATTCGATTTTTTGCATTACCATTATTAGTAATGGTACTGGTAATCATCTTTAAATTGCATTACCTGTAATGGTAATGCATGTTACTGGTAATGCCATTTTTTACAGCTCTGTGTATGGTAACATCTTTAAGAAAAAATTAAAATAAAAAACTACAAAAGTTGTAACAATTTCCCATGCATCTGCTTTTTTCCCATTATCTTTATAGGACTTATTTGAAAAATCCCACAACATAGGTTACTTCGCATAGCTTCAATTAACTCCTACATAACATTTTATAATAAGTTCTATGCGCTATGTGCACCTTAGTATCGACATATGAGCAAAACTCTCGCGCGTCAAAAATGCTTCTGATCGAGTTCTCATTTTATTCGCGTGCAGTACGGGGCGAATATCGCATCTAGTCCGTACACACTTATTTATTTTTACCTAACGCGTCTTTTCCCGCGCCGCCTCGCGTTGGATGTAGACAGGAGTATTTTATTCGCTACGTTATATTCCATTCCGTCTCATCCCATTCGCCTTAGATGAAGACAGTAAAATTGATTTACATTGAAAGCAAAATACGCTTCGCAGCGCGAACGCGAATGAAAATGAGTTTTGGGTTTGCGAACATTCTGTCGCAGTAGACGCTTCGCTCATGTCGCCTTCTATTCGGACACTTCAATTAATTTATACGGCACCCAAATTTTAAAATTGCTCGCTTCGCTTTTAATGTGTCTGTACCTTTAAATTTCAAGTAGAGATGTAACTAGATGTAGATTTTCATGCAAATTAGTACCTAAAGGTTTTTTACGATTTTGATCTAGAATATACTTAAGGAATTTCGAAATGACCAATCCAATATGGCGACCAACATTTTTCAAATTCGATGGATTTTGATACTAAACAATTTTCGGGCCATCGGATTTGATTCTATGACCAAAATTTGAAAATTCAAAACGGAGGCACATTAATACTGTCCAAAATTTCTTACATTTAACGGAATGTGAAAGCATATTCCACACAGACTCAATATTAACACTTTTTACTACTGCAATTAAGAGTAACGCAGGTCAAACATAAACAAATAAAAGTAAGTATGATTTTGTGGAATTTTTCCAGATATAATTAGTGACCAAAAATAACGACATTTGTAGGCACGCAGCAACTATTATATTAAATGAGCCTTTAGGTGGTAGTGAGATCAGAGCTTTGAATTTCCAATCATTTCTTAACATGTTCAGCAGTCTGTAAATTGGATGCTTTTATAAGAAACATCTCTGAACAAAATGGGGACATTAGGCATGCCGGAGGCATAGAGTCACTTGAATTACGCTCTGGGGTCACTTCCAGTAAATACCGCTGACACGACCCATAACCTTCATAATGCCTGAGGGGTTCCTCGACATTGTATCTGAAACAAGTGATGTGGCTTTTCTACATCTAAATAACAATTATCCTGCTGTGCCCCTGAGTTAACAATATCACATATATTTTTTCTTCTATTTTTCAGACGCCTCGGACTTGAGGGTTGGACCACAACCGCAATGAGCCCTGCAGCGAGCAGGAGGTCATAAACATGCAACATGTACACAATAATGCCAAACACTAGTGTCACAGTAAATATAACCGAGGAAGGATGTCCCGGATCGGAAAAGGTCCTGCATCCCAGCCACCTGGGTGTGAGCCTGGCGGTTCCCGAATGGGAGGCAATCATCACAGCCATCGTCCTCTCAATTATCATTATGCTGACTATCATAGGCAATGTGCTTGTAATCTTAAGTGTCTTCACGTACAAGCCCTTGAGGATAGTCCAAAATTTCTTCATAGTATCCTTAGCTGTTGCAGACCTGACCGTTGCGGTCCTGGTGCTCCCGTTTAATGTTGCTTACTCTATCCTGGGACGGTGGGAGTTCGGGATACATTTGTGTAAAATGTGGTTAACTTGTGATGTTATGTGTTGTACATCGTCGATACTCAACCTGTGTGCTATAGCGTTAGATAGGTATTGGGCCATTACGGATCCCATTAATTATGCACAAAAACGGACAGTTGGAAGGGTGCTTCTCCTGATAGCCGGAGTTTGGGTGCTATCCTTAGTAATTAGCTCACCGCCACTGATCGGTTGGAATGATTGGCCCGAAGAATTCTCCAGTGAATTCCCGTGCCAACTAACATCCAACCAGGGCTATGTAATATACTCATCTTTAGGTTCATTTTATATTCCTTTAGTTATAATGACGATTGTCTACATCGAAATTTATGTTGCAACAAGACGGCGTCTTAGAGAGAGGGCGAGAGCGTCCCGAATTAATGCAATAACTATAAAAAGTGCAACGCAACAGGACCAAGAATCGGTCAGCAGTGAAACGAATCACAACGAACATCCGAGCCGAGATGATAGCAAATCTAGTGAAAAATTCTCCAATAAAAAGAAAATGCGACGCCCAAAAATTAAGGACTCACTAAAGCAGGAACGCATGAAGCATAACTCTGAGCGACTCCTTCAGCCCACAACCCGCGAAGAGTCCGTCTTTGATAATCCAGAAAATTCCTCAGAAAGCGCTAAACCGAACGGGAATGGAGGATTCGCTGAGAAGGACTCAAAAGTTTTGCCGAAATCTTCCAGCCGTGTGTCACTAAAAAAGCCAACAGGCGTTGTCCAATTCATCGAGGAAAAGCAGAAAATATCCTTGTCGAAGGAACGAAGGGCAGCCCGGACCTTGGGTATAATAATGGGTGTATTCGTCGTCTGTTGGCTACCCTTCTTCGTCATGTACGTCATCCTGCCCTTCTGCCCTTCCTGCTGTCCAACGGACAAACTCATAAACTTCATTACGTGGCTGGGATATATTAACTCGGCCCTCAATCCAGTCATCTACACTATATTTAATCTCGACTACCGACGGGCCTTCAAGAAGCTCCTCGGGATTAAGCGCTGAAGGAACAATTGAGTTACGACCAGGGATCTTTTATTCGAGTTCTACGTTTAGCTAAATTGACCTGCCACAGGCCCAGCCAGGAATTCGGGATATGTGCGACTCATCGGCCTCGGCCCCTGTTTCCACTTCAGAGGACCTCGTGCGTGTACAGATAGGGATTCGGGATTCAGGATTTTGGGACGTTTTGATCTCTGTCCCCTCGGGACAGTATGAGAGCTTGTTTTTTTTCGTTTCTTTTACTTTGGAGTATAGAACCCAATTTAGCGTAAGTAGGTATTGTTACGTCAATTACTCATACGCGTTCTGTACAGTATCAATGGTCTGCTTCTCGTCCTTCTTTGGTAAAATGTCAGCAGCAACATCCAGCTTTCATGAATTTGTCCTCTTTTAACATTATTCCGACCTTTTTTAAGTAAGTGTCTTTGTAGCTGAAAAGAAATTTAAAATCTTTTGTACGACGTCCGATTTGTACGTTGCAGTGGGGGATTACTTTATAGTAGAGAATAAGCATGTTTAGAATGACAAAGCTTTTAGGATAACAAACCTTCTGATAATATAATTCAATAAAAAGTACAATCCAATGTTTTGTTTGCTTATCACAAACACATATTTTTAATTTCAAATAAATTCGTTGATTGTGGAAAATAAACCTTTATTACAACCATGCACTTACTAGTTACATAATTTAAACAAGAGACAAGCAACATTTTAAGTAGACCATTAGAGAAAATTGAACAGATTTTCATGCAAAAGGCCAATTATATTACTCTTAAAATTAAAATATACTTGTAATGAGATCATCGTCGTCTCAGCATGGTAACATATTTTAACTTAAAACTTTTTAGAGTTAAAAAAGCATACACATTTATTTTTTTACTCCTTTATTCATAGTTCTTTATTTTGTTAGTATAACTAATTTTATTATACGGGAAGCAATTTAGCGATCCTACTTAAGCTTTGAACGGAATTAGATTTTTTGTAAAGGTGATATAAATATTATAAAAAGTATAAAAGGAACTGAGGGGGAGTGAAAACGATAAGAGGAGAGGATATTTTTCATAAATTTTATATATAATTAGGGTAGGCTACACAAAAATCCCTCGAAATCGTGAAAAATTATTTTGAGAAAATTTAAATGTACATCATTGACCCGACGTTTTTAGAAAACATTTGATTTAAAGGAAGTTTGCAAAGGTTTAAATATCCGCTTGAGTACAATTCTTTTCCAAAAAAAGGTCTGAAAGAATATTTCAATTTTTTAATTGAGTTGTCTGATTTCTTTACAAAACGGACGAAACATGTTGTTGTCTTCCGTTTTTTCATAAATAATAAATGCTATATCTATAATCTGTATTCTAATTCTGTATCTTATTATTTGGTCATTGTGAAAAAGTCAGTTTTAAAATGAAGGATGATTTAAGTTATTGAAATTCTATGTGCAGTTAATGAAAACGGTCTTAGCAAATATTTGGGATTACAGGGATATTTTTAAATATTATTTTAAAATTTATTTTGCAATTTGCGTAATTGATTTCTATAAATGACACCACCACAGTGGTGTAAATCAATATTAGCATATGAATTCGTATTCGAAAATGGAGAAATATTTACATTATCGTTTTAGACTCGGTACGTTATCTGTAACATATGAAGAAATTATTTAGAAAAGAATATTTATCAGGATCCGTCTCATCATATACACCTGTCCCTCAATTTACGCAGAGTATCTGTTCTACATGGATTTGTTTTAAGCAAATGAAAATCGCGTAACTTGATTCTGTCAGTACAAAAGAAAAAATATTGGAAAAAGCTAGTATAAGTTGTAGAAATAAATATTTATTTCATATAACTTAACAAAAAAATAATGGCGTTTCAGAAAACAAAAGCCAATTTTATTCAGTGTCATTATCACTACTTTAATTCAAAACAACCAACCTTTTCCTCTTAATTAGCACAAACGTATCATCTGAATTGCTTGAAATATTTGTAAGTTCGACATCATTTTTATTGTTAATGTTAATGCCCTTATCATCGGCCCTCTCTCAAGAGAGAGATTTATGAACCCTAATATCTTGCAAGTTCTAGATTGAGAGAAGCTAATTTTTCTAAGCCAGTGAAAAGTATTCTTACTTTGCCCTGTTTTTACAATAATGCGAATTTATATCTATTGTATCTATCGATATTAGAAACTCGAGAACCCTTGAATGGGCGCCATAAATTTCTAAACCTGGTACTGGTAAAATTTAAATGAAGAAAAAAGCAAAAGCAAAAATTGATCACTTATAATACTATCAATTTTAAACATTATCAAACACAAAAAACGAAAAAAAGAGCAGAGTTATAGAATTAATACTATGAAGTGAAAATATGCATTACTCTGACATATAACAAATTCCTTGAAAAAATATAGACAATGAAACTGATCTGACCGTGTAAAATGAAATCGCATAAATCAATACAGCGTATAAAAAGCGCCGCGTAAATAGAGGTTTAATTTACCGCGTAAACGAAGGGATGGGTGTATTTTTGTGATATTATTTTACCTAAGTCCGATTTTTCTTAAAGGAGCTGGGCTTATAAAGCCAATTTTTCGTCCGCTAGCTGGGAGTTGTCATTCAATTTTACATAGTGTTAATATTAATGAAAACAATCTTAAATAAATTAAACTTTTACATTACAACTAATCTGAATAGTAATAATTAAAAGCATTTACAGTGATTTTTGCGGCCATGGACTGATTGGAACTTTTAAACACGACTAAAATGATAATGCTAAAATATACGACTAAAAAGTTTGTTCTCGACTATTTATTTTCGCTTTCTGTGTCCTCCACCCCTTCGCCTTCACTTGGTAAGCCTCTTCCCACATCACTGAGTGATGATTAATAGGCAAGATTAGCTTTTTTTTAATAATAAAATTGATGCTATGTGGGCACAACACTCTAACTCGCTGGCGTCAATTTTATACTGGCAGTACCATTGGAAATCAGGTGATAAAGCAGGTCAAGACTACTACTTCTATAAATTCTTATAAGAAATATAGAAAGAGAAATAGTCACCAAAAAATTCTCACAGACAGCATTTGCAGCATAAGCTATAAAGAGAAGCGATTTTTTTACAAAGCCTTTTTAAAGGCGATCTGGAACGATTGCATTATTATTGGTTTCACAAATCTGCCTCGCCTTGCAATATTAAGTTATTGAGAAATGACAAATCGAAGAAGGAGAAGAGGCAGGTTGTACACACAAAGCATAAATACAGATGAGATTGTTTACATTGTTTCATGGTGTATTTTTAAAGGCGATTTGGGACAAACATTCTTTTGTGTGCTGTTCTCTTACGAAAAACACAAGGTGGTTTTGATTTAATCGTAAATTTGAGTTTTTAAATAAAAAGGATGTTTTTAAATACAATTTTGTTGGTGTGGAAAAGGCAATGTGTCATGCGTTTTAAGAGAAGTTTTGTAAGAAAACATTTTGGTGATATGGACACTGCACAAGTGTTCCAATTATCCCCTCAAATTGTTTTTCTCTCTCTCTAATGACTTCTTTATTATTATATTTAATATCTATTTCTAGGGAAATTTTTCACTTCGTTCCTCTGACAGTATCAAGGTCGAAAACGTCATGATCGCCTTGTTGTAGCATAGCTTATACAGAGAGTGTAAATTTATTTTGTGAATATGAATTGCATCTGTTTTTTTTTTTTTCTTTTGATTTTATTATATGTGAAATTGTATTAAAAGTGGTACATTATATTTAGAAAAAATAATAAATCTTAGAAAAAAGGGTAAAAATGGTCAAAATTCACTTTTGCCTATATTACTGATATTAATTTTGGGGCTTATCGTATTTACCAAAATAAAAAGAGTATGTATGTAGTTCAAAAATGTATATCTTCAATTATTTAAAAAAAAAACAACTGTTCTTTTCGACTCTGAGGTGGGCCTTATCAGCCCAGCTCCTTTAACATGTCAACAAAAGAGGATTAGATAAATCTATATAGTGCCATATATCATTTTATGCAACGACACCGACTCTTATTATAAATGCATCCAAAAATGTCAACTCTCTGTCCTCTTTAACAATTTAAAAGTTTCCACCCTTCTGACTCACCATAGCATTAGCATTTTATTTGTGAAGCCATCTCCTGGTTTCCAAGTTTCTACGTTTTCCTCGAATTATTTGAATTGCATCCGTAACCCAATTTCGAAGTCATTCAGGGAGTTAGCGACACGCCCCCTGAGATTGCAGGTGCACAAACATGATTATGGTCTTCGACGGAACTTGTACTGAAATAGTTCCGCCCCTGGTTATCAGTGTTCGGAGCCACTCGAACTACGGACAGGATGGAAATTGTTCACTTTTGCAAGTACAGCATCTTTCGTGTTCTCGGAGGAATGGTGTAATAAAACTGGTATTTAATAAAGACAAAGGAAATTTGGCCGTTTCCGCAACTATGCTCGTGATTATCATTACTCACAGTTCTCTTCACTTGGTGATAAATTTCGTTTTTAAGGTCCTTTTTATGCGTTGCCACAGGCGTTAGTGGAATGATAATGATTCTATGGACTTTATGTTTGCATAAAATATTAAATTCCATTTAGGAGAATATGAAAATTCTAGAATGTGTTTTAATGGAATAGAATGGCGCATAAATAGCTAATTTCAACCATTTACTATGGGGTTGGCTGAATAAAGTAGGCAGCTTTTCATTACAGTACCTTAAACGTGGTGTAGGTGGTTCAAGAAATGTGAGCAAAATATGTGAAAGATCTGAAGGATGCCCTGTGATTTCTTGAATTCGTTCTTTTCTTGTTTCCTTTACCTTTATTTATGTTTCAGTATTCTTTTATTTCTTATTTAAATCTATATTAGAAAATTATATATTATAAATTATTTATTAATTGATATATGTGATATTTAATTCAGTAAGACAATTGATTGTTACAACATTTTTGGTGACAATAATTAAAATCGTCATCCTACCTTTTTTTTAACAAAATTCGATTGCCACGACTACTATTCAAAATACATTGAAGGAAACTAGATTCTTTAACAAGTTTTGAAATTACCATAAAAACTATTGACAAACAGTGGCTATATATACAATCAACTTACATAATACAAAACCCCCGGGGCTAGAGTTGTTTTTTTTAAATGCAGAAAACTTTGATATTTTGTTTTTGTTACTATAACGTTTTGCAGATCATAAGAAATTCTATCCTAGTTATAATTAGTAGAACATTATTTTCGCGTAAAAGTTATAGTTTAGCAGTTCAGGCGCGTCGAGTGGCATACTTCCGATCTACCCGCCATAAGCAATGTTATTTTGGGGTAATTGACAATTTACATCACTACATGCGCAATTTCTTCTTTACAGCTTGTGTTTATAGATATTTCGGGGTTTTGCTTTAGCCAAAACCAAAATAAAATAAAAATGTATTATATAATAACAGTATTATTGTTTTTGTTTTTGTTTCTGTGTTCGATGTAAGTATAAATTTAAAATGAAACTATAGACTGGGTTAAAATGCCAGACTAAAGTATGATACTGCCCCTCCAATTCTAAATTCACAGGTTCGACTCCTGCCAGTATGCCAGCCGGTTTTTTTTTTTTTTTTTTGTGATACCCATATATATTTGTGTGTGTAATGAGTTGAAGAAAGGTGAAATAATCAATTCTATGAAATATTGTGAGGCATTGTTAGAAAATAATGATCTCTTCAGAAAGCCCTCTGCTTCTGACATCTCTGTCACTTCGTTGTACTAGATTAAAAATAGGACTACACAGTCGTAAAGATGTAAGAATATCGAAAACTTGTAGCCATCTCTTCTACTTCTTGCAATACGCTAGAGCTAAAAGTTCTCGGTTTGAGTAAAAAAAGAACAGAGAGAAGAATGAAAAAATGTATTTTTCTATAGAACCACCCTCTATTTCAATACATTTATTGTAACGGGGGATAAGCTTCTCTATACCTTCATAATAATAATCAGAGTCAAAATACTGCAGCTTTCAAGTCATCCTCGGTACTAAACCGGTGTTCATGCAGCGAGTTTTCCAGGTACGAAACAAATAATAAACCATATCATGGCTATAGGGCGGATGATCAAGCAGTTTGACATTTACACTAACCCAGCAGTATGCACAGATGCATTATAGTGCAGCATCCCTCTTGATACGGTCGACTTGCTTGTGTTTTCACTTTTTCACAAAATTAACTAAAAACGTATGAACTCGTAAACTGCGTATGTGACTACTGGAGGCCTTACACTTTTCGCGAGTATATGTATGTAGTATAATATTAATTATTAAGTTATTCTCAAGCAAGTTTAAACATATCTGGTCGAGAACTTAATGGCGATCCCTACGTAGATGAAGCATATAAAAAAACGAATTTATAGAAGTAACGTATTTTATTTTGATGATTGCTCTTTAGATTTTCACATTTACAGAAATAAGCTGCATTTTTTTAATGATCCAGATCACAGATCATTCAAAAAATGATGAGGGAAATATATCAAGTATTGCACCAAACCAGTTTCGCTGTTTTCAGACACAGCCGCTGACGTATAATATAATGGACCAGTCGGCTCGCGCTATATAAAATACAATACGTATACAAGAATCGTGTACATTTCATTCTTTCTTTATCGCAAGAAAAATAATATTGTATATGATATCCAAAAATAAAGAGAATTTCATCTAGAACAGTGATGCCGAACCTTTTTGAGACGTGGGTCAAATTTTGTTCATTATTTTTTTAGTAGAATGTGGTGACACCATGAATTACCCCACCAGGTGGCACCATGCCCAGTCGACAGTCTGTCCTGCACTGAGTATTTGACCAAACAAAATGTACAAATGAGGTTACCTCTGTTCGTTGTTAATATTATAATATTTTGAGAATTTTTTTAAACAAATTCATTTAATAAATATACATGTTACACTATTTCTACCGAAGGTGTTAAAAGACACTTTTTGAAATTTAAACTTAAAATTATTATGATTAGTTTAATCGTTTTCCCTCAATTAAATTTTTTATTTTTCCTGTAATGGTTGTCAAATTAATTATGCGATATATTTTTCACACCACTCTTCTTCTGGATCTAAAATACGTATGCAGTATACCTATTTTTACCATGAGGTGTCTTTTGACACCTTAACAATTTTATAACATTCTTTAAATACTTAATCTTAAATCAATTACACATATATATTTAACACAATTTGAATTCTGAGGAATCCTCATTTCACTTGTAATAAAACAAGAAAGGATTTCTTGTTATAGCAATTATATTCGGATGATGTTTACAATTTTGCATTTTACTATGGTGATAAATTCTAAGTCGAGTTCTGATATTTACTTCGTGCAGACATGAAAATTTTGTTGAAAATGCAGAAAAGCAGTAGAAATATTATAAACACTTTTATGTTTTAGTTTACTTATTATAATTTATTTCTAATAATCAGGATGTAAATTATTCCCAAGATACTTGAATTTAAACTCAAAGGTGTCAAAAGATACCTTTTGGTCGAAATAGGTATACACAAAATTATTGTAAAAACAGTGTTAAATTGAAATATATTTACTGAAACCACCATTTGGGTGCGACATGATGACAGAAAAGTTAGAAATATTTGACGTTTGTCAGTGTACGTCATACACAGGTACAGGTACAGAAAATCGGCTAGCCAATGTTCACTTGGAAATACTTGTTTATAAATTCGACATTAGCTAGCTTAGGTATATACTTTTTGTTTGCTCTCTCTTCTATGATATAAAAAATAAAGCGTGGGTCATTTAAAAAGCCTGCGTGGGTCAGTTTCTGACCGGCGGGTCATAGATTCGCCATCACTGATCTAGAACAACAAAAGTGAAAGCATTTTTGGAAGCTCTTTTCCATGTGATGTCACCAAAATTAAATATGTTTTTAAATTGCGTACCGTAAATTAGTTTAGAGAAAATAACGCAACAACTTAGCTGATAAAGGCATGATTATACACATTGATTATATTTAATTACTGCTCCCAGGGTTATTCCGATGCGTTATGCTCTTTATAAAAAACACATTTCACTTTTTTAAAGTTTTTCTTCAACTTAAACTTCCCTTTCAAACCATTCTGATATGTGGGAAATTTCTAACATTTCCCTTAATCTGGATAGAGATCAAGATAAAAAGCTGGATCTTCAGTTTGTATGGGAGATGTACGAGTATATAGATCAATTACAAAAATATAGCTATATACACTAACAAACAAATGAAAAAAGTTCACTTTGCATGACGCAAAATCTAACTCACAATACATTGCGAACTAGGCGAACGACTTACCAATGGGATAAGACTTCTTTGGTTAATGAGCAAACCTCAGTACTATACTTTACTTATTATTTTCTCGAGGACCGTACGTCGTTTCGTTCGAGAAAATTGCTTGAACCCAAGGCTATGGAGGACCACATCTACAATTTACGAGTATGTATGTCAGTGTCTTCAAATAGATTGAGGACATTGGCATTCCCCTTAGTAAAAAAAAAAAAATAGTTTTCGTAAAGTAAATCATTTATTTGTCTTCTTAATCGATAGTTGAAATTGTGCTATGAATATGAAGACCCTCTGAAGTTTGCTTGTTTGCAACAAATAAATTGCTGTGGCAAAATAAAAACGTACTTCATGTACTCAATTGGCACTTCAGAGAAACAAATTTATTGGGGTTTTTGTGACGCCAGTTGAATGTGTCGACTAAAGCTACACACTCAATGGTACTGTCACAGACATGCCGACACCGTAAAAACTAACGAATAGATTATATGGTTCGACAACTGATGACGCGCAGTGATACCAACTCGAAAAACTTGTCGAATATATAGAATCTATTTTATTTTATCGGTGTCGGAAAGAAAACCCGTTCATATGGAATTACAATTTCCCTGGCAACTTGTTTATATGTATCAAAGATAAAATCAAAACGAAATGTGTCATGGTGTGGTTGTTTTAAAAAAACAAGCTTTTCAGAAATGGAATTATGGCTATGGGTTCACGAACGTTTAAATCCATCACAGAAATTTACAAATTCACAAAATTTCCGGCCACTTAAATAATCCTTTGACAATTCCGAAGTTGTAAAAATTAGTCTGTGTCGCACAGGAAACTATGTAGGTGTCGAGGGCGGTTATCGGTGTCGGTGACGGTGCCACTAAGCGTTTTGGTTAATACCTTAAGGCTATTAGAGCAGAAAATTATGTGTTACATAAACCCTCAAAGTAAGTTTAACTAAAACCCCAGTAATAAATGTAACGAGCTCAATTGTTTTAATAGGAGCTTTGACTTTTTGAAGCCATCTAACCCTAAGGATGCTTATTTATAATGAAAAGTTTCTGAAATCCCCTTATCCTACTTGTGTAAATCCAGAGGTTGCGCTTGAGGTTCTCTGTTTTGCAATAGGACGCCTTTTACCCGTGCTCCAGCATAATTTATCATGCTCTCACAAGATTCTTCCTATGCGGTTAAGTTATTAAGCTTTGGAATGTCAACTGCATCCGCATGCATTTTAGGAAGTTCACCTCAGAAAAGTTATACAGCCGGTTATATGCTGTCAGGATTATGATTACCCTGTACCACGAGCATCCTTGCGTGCAATTACGGCGGGATGATGATCCCTAGTGCGATATACGATAGGTAACAAAAGATACGCGGAGCGTAGATTTTCCTGAATCCTTCTGTCGTTGGGTCGCACCCTTAGAAGTGCTAAGTCCCACTTTCCACGACGCATTTGGTAGAGAAGACGTGTCGTCATAAAGCGCAATTATTGTTAATAATCTCCAGGATAGAACTTGAAACTCTTTATTACAGCTCTGCCATTACCTTAGAGTAGTTGCTGTTTACGGCACGACGCTCTTCGCATGACAACTTTCATTTCGTTAATATCTTTCTTAACAGCTCACCGCTCTGATGCTTTGGCTCGTTTGATAATTCTCTCGTAATTAACGAAAATTAATTCATGGTGAGAATCGTTTTAATTCGTTAACTGAAGGAGGATTATTTCTTTGAAACTGGAATGTGAAAACTTTTGCCATTTGTTTCAAAGTTTTCTTTCTCTTTTCTAATAGGAAAGTGTAGAAATTGCAAAAGTGTATAAAGTCGAATGTAAATACAATAAATTAATGCACGCACGAGTGCAAGCACAATTTACGTAAGAAAAAGTTGAATGTTAAAACTCTTACCTTTGAAATTGGAGGCAATTATCAGAGCTCCTTTATTTGTTTGTAATTTATTGCAGGAGATAATTCTCGAAAACAAACAGATAAGAAAAACTGTCAAATGCGAATCGCAACTAGCACAAAAAATATCTTGTATATACACTACTGATCAAAAAAAAGTGAGCACAGCAAAAAATTTAATAAATTGGTGGTAAAACTTAATCAGAGTGAAAATATTTTAACAAAAGTGTATTTTAAAGTATTTCACAAATCATAGCAATCAATATATACAGGAAAATGCTGCTTATATTTATTAATAAGGGATGTTTCCTCCTTTGTTTTTCAAAACTTCCTCTAACCTCCTCGCCATGGACATTGTTAATTTTTCAATTAATGATGATGGAATTCTATTCCAAGCGGTTTGTACTGCTTGCCAAAGTTCATCAATGTTGTGTATGGGATTCTTCTGGATTTCTCGATCAATGTGGTTCCACAAATTCTCAATAGGGTTCAAATCCGGACTTTGAGCAGGCAGACTGATCCATTATTTGAATATTTTTTTCTTCGAACCAGGTCTTCGTATTCCGGGCAGTATGTCATGCAACATTGTCCTGCTGGAAGGCGTATTGAATTCCGAGATCGCTCAAAGTGGGAATCAAGCCCTCCTTTAAGGATATTTATGTAAATATCCGCTTTTATTTTTACACCTTGATTAAATTTTACGAGTTTTCCAACACCTGATGTGGAAAAACATCCCCAAACCATTATTCCCAAATTTTCTTTTTTAGTCGTTTGGACGCACTAAGGGTCATACTGTTCACCGGACGTGCTAATACAGGTTTGAGGACGATCAGATTGCAGACAAAACCTGGATTCATCAGACCAGACAATTTTTGTCCAATCTGTGTTTTGATGCTCGTTAGCCCATTGGATTCTTTTGCACTTATGAGTCGCCGTAAGTAAGGGGACTCGCCTGCAACGATAGCTGCGAAACCTAATCTCCCTAAGGCGTCGACTTATGGGGTGTCTTCTGACTTGGGATCCGGAAGCAGTTTTGCCGCAAGCTCCACAAATGCCGATTTTCTTTTTTTTAAAACTTTCTTCTTTAAGGCGTGGCTATCTCTCTCGGTCAGTTTTCGTGGTCTACCTGATCCGGCCTTGCGGGAAAAAGTTGCACGTTCGCTATACTTATACTTGAACTACCTTTTTACATATATATAAAATATATAAATTTCTCCTTGATCATTATTATTATTATTAAGACTATACAATACTAAACATGTATCAAAAAAATTGGACTTCTTGCAGCACTCGATTCTGTTTAGGTAATTTTTGATGATTTTTGCTCAAATTTCGGTCTCTTTTGGTTGGTTTTTAAATGCATTAAACACCACCATGCAAATATCGAAAAAAAAAAATTGTTTTTTGCTTAATACATTATTTATATTTTCTAGAATATTTTAAACATTCCAAAATTAAAAATATTACCGAAGTTATAGCAATTAGAAGTGAGCGCGACAATGAATATGCAATTTTTTTTTTTCGGACAATCCTGGACGGAGGAATCATGTACACATTCAGCAAGGATTTTAAAAAGAGGGTCCCATTCAGCGACTCATATCTCCGCCATTTTTAATGTTATTTCTTTTTTTAATATTGGAAATTGTTTATAAATATTTTATATGTATACGTAAAATAACGAATAATTCATATTTTTAATGGCCGAGTCAAAAAGTTTTTTTATTTGTATGCCTATTTTTCCGAGCGTCAGGGTGGTGTAACCCCTTAAAGCTTGTGGATTATCTGCGTAAACATGATCTTTCATATATCCTAACAAAAAAAGTTCAACGGTGTCAAATCGCATGATCACGAAGGTCAGTTGACATCATTAAATCTAGATATTATGGGCACAGAGAACTTTTGGTGTAATAAAAGTCAAAATCTGTTTTGCTGCGTGGCTCGTGGCGCCGTCTTATTTATTTACTCTATTCATTCCTCCTACGGTTACAACCAACATACTACGCTTATAATACATAGAAATACGAAAATTTAAGGAAATTCTAACCTATCCAACAGTTCTAATTAAGATGCTTTTCCAGACCAACTGAGCACTATAAATTCGTCAACAGAATTAAAACTTCTTGAAGATCTAAAATTTATTATCGGTTCTCTAAAACTATAATTAGTACGTTAATGCCGAACGATGCCTGCACTTTTTTTTAAATGAGTTCAGTTCTCATCGTATAGGAAATCTGTGTAGGATTCCATACCACAAATGCATATTCAAAAGATGACCCAACACCAACACGTGAAACATACATATGTATGTATATGGATTTTATTTTAATGTGAAAGGATTCCGAATTTCTTCATCGAGAAACTAAGATTTTTGAGAGCCTTTGCTATAATACAGTCTATATGGCTAGAAAAAGACAACTTGCAATCGAGCATAACACCAAAATTGCGCAATTCCTCCACTCTTATCAACCACACGTGCCCGATATTAAAATCCTCAAGAGCAGAATAAAAAAAAAATGATAATCTTACGACGATAGCATTGACAGTAACGGTCCCTGCCTGGTCGTTTTAAAAAACATGCAGCTTAATGACTTGTTGGTTTCGACCAGTTTCACACTGCCTCACGGCTCCGCGTTCAAGGGCGATAGAGAAGTTTTTTTCCTAAAAATGTGAAGATATTTCCTCTTAAAAAATCCAACATGCTGGTTCATTGCCGATTGTGTTTTATGACACTTCCTTCCTCGTATATTTAGGAAAAATCTCAAGCTTTTTAGTTGGCCACAGCACGGGGTATCTACAAAAAGATATTTAGGGATCCTAATCCGTCGAGCTACCTTCGAGCAACAGCAATAAAATTCGTGGAAAAATGTAAGGAAAAGGTCAGCCTTATCCTTCAAACTCCTGCAGGCCTGGTTGCAACCCGCACCGTACAAAAATGGTATCTTCTGGTAACCACGTGTGGCGTGCGCACACTTTGTTCACTCGTCTACGTGAATTGAAGTAGGTTGTTTTTCAGAAAGTAGGTAACCTATGACATTCGCTTTGAAAATTTTTTTTTATTCTAATTTATATTTCATAAAAGGAGAGAACGAGTTTGATTACCCACAGAGAAGTGTCTGCCTCGTTTGATTCAAATAAATTATTTCTTTACGATTAAAAATACATTAAATTTTTGCGTATTCTAGTATTCGCCGAGCGAGAAAAGCGCCTCATCGCTGAAGAACACTTTGTTCGAAAAACCAACATCCGCTACCTGTTGTTCAAGCATCCTATAGGCTTATCTTCTACGCATTGCATTGTCTGCAGGCTTTAATACTTGCGTAAATTGAAATTTATATGGACGAATGTGCAAACAAGTCCAGTGCAAAATACGCCATAATGAGCCGTAAGACAAGTGGAATCGATAAGTTTTACGTCTTCTGTTACACAGATCGCGCGTTACGATGATGCACAGATCTTGACACATCTAAAACACTTCCAATTTATTTAAATTTATTGACTATGTTTAAAAATTGTTGCTGGGAAATTTGATTATGACGACTATAATCTGCTCTGAGTGCAAAACGTAGATACTGTGAAATCATTACTTTTATAATAAGTTTCTTTATTGCAAAATGGCAAACCTTATACTAACTACAGACAATGACGGATGGACAGAAGACGTCAAACCTGTAAAATTGCTGAGTTGTAATTACGAAATGTATAATCCTTTCGTAGGGTATCCCAGGATACAGCATAATTAGCTTTACGTGTTCGTAATGAAAAAGAAAAAAGGCACTGGTGGGTGAAAAATACGAAATATTTAAATTAAAATTCTTGTTCATCTCCTTAATTTGCTTCCCCTGAGTACAACTGACAGACAGAATTATAAAATGTTCGAGGTCATTTCGAGGAATTTTTGACCCACATACGAATACAGGTCGCAAAGGTTGTTTTATGTTGTCAAATTGCTTCTGTTTTTGAGAATTTTGATGTGTTTTTCAACTAATTTCCATTCTAAAGGGAATTGGTTATGAACTCAGATGAAAACGTTGAGGATCTTTAATTTAATAATTCTTAAACTACTTTCATGGAGTCTAAAATGTAATCACCAAAAAAAGAAAAAAAAACACTATTTGTATCACCTATTAGAATTTTATTATTTATTGTGTCGAAACCCTGTATTATGTGTCTATTTATTCTAATGCATTTAGAAAGGAACTTTCGGTAAAATTACTTCTATTCCAAATTCCCAGGTTTTTCTTTGTTGAACTGGGTTAAATTTATGTATGAAATTGCTTAGAGGCAAGGCACCCTAGTTTTTACATTTGACATCCAGCACACATTCGATGGCCCAATCAATAAGCAGATAGACGACATTGGGTACCTACCTTTTGTTTGGAGAAGTCCCCATGCCAAATTACCAATTCGGAGCACGTTTGTAAGAATTCTGTTTACGAGACACTTTCTGTTGTTTCTCATAATCAGGATGTTCAGGATTATTTTCGCTTTTCAAAAATGGCCTTGGGCTTTATCCCAATAACCAGGGTAATGTCGTTTAAAGAGAAAATTCTTCGTGTACAACGCCTGATGAATTCCACTCGCGCCAGCATGGTGCGCCCTTTAAAGAGGCATCCACAGCACCCGCGCACAATAACGACAATTTTATTAAGGAAAGTATATTCAAGCTTCGAACAGCACCTCCTACTTGACCCTCCGGCAAGGAGCATTTACTCATCTCTGAAAGACAGCAAATCATATTAGAAACGGCCGAAGGCGAACAGCAAATAGAGGATCTCTTCAAGCAGGCCGAGGAGGGATGTAGTCGACGTATCCCATAATGGGAATGAATTTAAACACTAAGGACTCGTCCAGGACTTTGAATGGATGGAAAATATATAGCTGCGCAAATACGCGAACTGGCCTCCAAGAAATAGAGATTGACTGTTTGCTCTCCACTTTAGTAATTTGTGCTGAAGGATTTCAGTTTGCTTAAGATGAACTGCAGGGCACAAGAGGAGCAGTTCCCACTTCCCTGCGGGTAAAAAGGGTATCGAGCTTTCTAAATTGATATTTGATGATGATACCTAACGGCAAAGAGTTGTGATAGTTCTTTACAAGCATCTCTTGTTTGATTTCATAAAGTTTTGTTGATATTT
The DNA here is from genome assembly GCA_949715965.1 of Dysmachus trigonus. Classification (NCBI taxonomy): domain Eukaryota; kingdom Metazoa; phylum Arthropoda; class Insecta; order Diptera; family Asilidae; genus Dysmachus; species Dysmachus trigonus. The sequence goes on from OX454322.1 coordinate 51,958,499, forward strand.
TATTGCATCTTTGCGTTTACTTTCCCGTTTATTTGCCCTCGTTGAGATCACTCAATTTGGAAACATTTCACAATAATAAATATATCTTTACAATATAAACTTTGTGAAGTCTGATGAAGATTTCTTTTATCGAATTTATAATAGAAAAACTTTAGATGAGCTCTTAAAATTCCTAGCGAGAATTTCGTTTACAAAAAGTAATGAATATTGAACCGCATTCTCGGTAAGAATTTTAAAAGTTTGTTAGAACATTCATTCGAGTCAAAAGTAAAGATTAAACAGAAAATTTCCAAAATTTTAGAATTAAATATATCTAAGTTACCGACAGACATATTTTACCTATGCATTACTTTTGACCACAAATGAACTTTTTTACAATACGTGAGAAGACGTCAAACTCAATCTGTTCTGTGAAGGAGATAAACGAGTTTTGTTTTTTCCAAAACTATATTTTTGTAACTTTCATCTATAACATCTCAACACTGACTCAACTAACTGAGCCCATGTCATGCATATTCTATTGCAATTTTTAGATCTCTTTAAAGTGAAAAAAGTTACAATAAGTTAAACTTAAATTTCAAAGTTTATTTGAAACTTATTCTAATTAAGACGTGGAATTTTATGTTTCTGATTAACATAACTGCTCCGATTATCCAAACGAGCACACAGCTTTGGAACAATGGCAAATTAGGCGTATTTAAATAGTTTAGTCAGATGTATTGAGCTCATACTTTGCATTTGTATTTTTACCAAGCCAATCCGTTAATATAATATAGATAATCTTTTTCTTGAAAACAATTCATATGCGCTCATATCAGCGCTATTTGGTATATCAAGTCCAATGATAACATCTACCTGAAATTCACTAAAATAACAATTGACCATTGCATTATTAACTATGCTCAAACTTAGGGTAAGTAGTCAAAATCATTCCTATCTTAAAAAATAAATTTTAGACCGATAAGCATTTTATTCTATCTGTCTAAAATATTTGAAAAGTTGTTGTCTTCCCAGACTAACAAGCTTATTTCCAACTTACTACATTTCAATCTCGTTATAAAAAAGGGAGTAGGAGCACCACCTTGTTGGACGTAATTAAGAACATTCGTATTATAGGGGAGATGGAGGTAAGACGGGGTAGCGGGTAAGACGGGGTACCCAGCGAAATTCACAGTTTAAACTGACCAATCACGCTCGTTCATGCATCGTTCGATGCGCCGCCATGACACCTGTTAGTTTTCCGGCCATTATTTGTTCGCAAGTCTACGCGTGGCGAAATAATCTAAAAAAACTGTTTTATTGCAAAGTGCTTATCACATTTTCTTCCAGTTTGACACGTGACTGTGGTTTGTTAAATAATACTAGCAGGTGAGGTGTGACTGCTATTGACGCTTAAACTAACCTACAATAAGGTAAACATTGTGTTTCCTTGAGATTGCCGACTGTTTCTTTTTTGTTTTAATTATTATTAGAAAATGGCACGGTAGGCAAGATGGGGTAATGACTACACGCCATATATGTACTGTATAGAAGTATATTCCGCTTCCATTGAAAGGTGAATATCATGTTCAAATTGTGGAAAATGGGCACATAATAGCTGTACAGGAATCGACGATGATGATGACGAAGCCTTCCACGTCTGCGAGTTGCGCCAGTCGAAATAATCATAATTCTGTCTGATAATTCTCATTACCCCATCTTACCTCAGGGGGGTACCCCATCTTACCAGCACCATGGGGCAAGACGGGGCAAAACACCTTTATTTTTATTTTGATTTTTTTTTCTAAAATGTATAATTAAAAGTTCCTAATTTCACCAAATATTAGAAGAGTAATAAATAGTTGTTAATTAAAACATAAATATTAATGTCTCACTATGTAAAGTTTTCTTTTATTGATCTTCAAACCTTAAGTACCCCATCTTGCCACCCTCTCCCCTACTTGAATTTTTTTTTTACTTACAACTGTCTGTCATCAATCTCTACGTTTAACCCTTTCGCTACGGCAGTGTGCTCCGTCGGAGTGACACCGCTGAACGGTCCACTGACAGCTTTAAGGAGACTGGAGCGTGATTTTTGCCCCGATTGCTCCAAAAGAATGCATGTTTATATTTCACTTGTTTAAAACAAATGAACAAATGCGAACAAACCAGATAATGAGACAAGTGTGATCGATGTGCGGTATGCGTAAAAATAAAAAATTCGCGGGTCTTATGATCAAGTGTCAAGTGTCAAGTGTCAAGTGTCAAGTGTATAGGCGACGCTTGTACACACATGTCGTCTCGTGGTTGTCGTCTATAGGCGACGCTCGTAGCGAAAGGCTTAAGATAATTTAACATAGTTCTTTCATAACCTCAAACATTCCGTCATAATGGTATCCTCTTTTCGACAATAGCTACTTTTAGGAAAAAAAAATACGATGTGCTGATATTTGAAATTTAAAAGCGATACACTCCACAATAAAAGGGGATAAAGAGAATGAGCAGTCAGTTGAAAATGTGGAAGATTTACTTTTAAATTTTGTATAAACTAACTTTATGCAATGTATGTGGGTAGATAATAAATACTTAGCTAAGACCATTTAAGTTTCATTATATGACTGTTTAGTATATGAGCATTAGTGCTAAATAGGTTCCAAATTACCTCCACTATCACCCTATTCGTTTTGGATATTTTGCAGAGATTTATAGACTATTAACAGAGACTGACAGAGACAGACAATTTGACTGACAGAGACAGACAATTTGAGGGTCAAATAGTTCCTAAAATAGATTTAGGTAACAAAACATCCTTAATCTTACCAACGCCTCTAATGACAATGAAATTAAAAACCATAAAGAAAATTATTCATATAATGGATTTCTATTTGATCTCATTTATAGTTTTATTATTATTAAATAGGTATATACCAGCAGCATTTTCGTTGTATATTCAAAATAATAAAACATTTTATGTTAAACGGAAGTTTAGTAATGCGAAATTTCAAATTTGGAGCTGAACATTTTTCAGAGTAATTTTTAATTCAAAAGTTTTTGCAATTTGATCGTATTTGTAAAAAAAACATTTTAATCTTGGTTGTGTTACGAGAAACAATTAAAAGGGTAATTTCTTTATGTTCTGCATAGACGAGAAAAACGCAGCTATCATTTCATATATAGTAACGTATGGATGTAAAGTATGAATACAATTTACAGAGTTGTCATATTTTTCTGTTCCTAATGACCTCAACATTTTAGATATAATTTTTTTATATAATACAATAGATACTATTTTTCAATTGTGAGTAAAATTTTGTACAAAATCTCAAGAATTATATTTTATTATATTTATACTATACATTTTATACTATTTTACAGCTGCCTAGCTTACAATTATTATTCAAAACTAGACAAAGTTGCCGAAGCCAGAGTTAAGTGTTCGCACTTTTCATAAAAATTGTTAGCTAATTTATCAACTTTATCTTCTCTTTTTATTTGGTAGATTTTACCATGATACATTGACAATAATCTGAAAAAGTTTAGTTTGGGCAACCTGAAATCTTTTTTTAAGTGAGTTTACCCATTTATACCATCGAAACTCCGCATGTAAGTATAACTTTAAATTGTAGTCTGTATATTATACTATATTAGGTGTTAAGAATTGATATTCTATTTATGAATGCATATAGTTTTCTCACTAAAATATTTGTTTTATAGATAGTTCGATATTTATATTGCATGCATTAAAGCTTTTTCTAAAGTGACTCCTAGATATCACGTCATTTAATTTCTCTGCAACTTAGCTTTTAATTTATCATAATTTAACTTCATTTTCTGTAAGATTTACTACCGAGATGTATGTGTATTGCAGTATCATTTGCGAGTGTTCTATTTGATCACTTCCTCTTTTCAATTTCATTTACCCGATTCTTCCGATATAAGTGTTCTACAACACAAAAAAAATATAATTTTCCAATTAACCCATTAATGCGCAAAAAGAGAATTTTGTGCATCCAAGTTCAATTGTATGATTTGAATAGAAAATTGGGGCGATTTTCTTCCAAAATCTGATATAAGGTTTTTTTTGGGATACTCTTTCTTTTCTTTATTTTGCAGAAAAGCTTCAAAAACCCTATTATTTTTGGGTTTTTAAAAAAAATGAAGTGCTGATTTTTGTTGGTTTTTTTTCCTTTCAAAATCGATTATTTTGACGTTGCTGCTATTGAATGATCATATAATCACCAGAAATCGCGATCCGAATGTCTAAACTTTCTCAAACTATGGTTTTGAAAGTGTTTTTTTGTTTTGATTTTTGCAAAATGGCCATTTTGTACAGCAGTGTAATAAAAAAACTTTGCGTTTTTTTTTTTGCGTGAAAAGGATCAACTTTACAAATTTTTTTTATAGAACAGAAAATGATTGAAATAAGCCAAAGAAAACGTGTGAATTTTTTGAGAATTTTCTCGACTATTTATGGTTTTATAGATTTGTCAAATTTTTGAAAAATCCAAAAATGTCCCAAAAAATTCGTAATTCGTAAAATTGATCTTTTTTGAGTAAAAATATCACAAAGTTTTTTATGATCAAATTTGGCGATATTTTTACTCCAACAAGATTAATTTTACGAATAAATATTATAGAACAAATAGTGCTTATAATTAGCCAAAGAACACGTGTGAATTTTTTCAGAATTTTTAGGGACATTTTTGGATTTTTAAAAGTTGGCCAAATCCCAAAAAACCAAAAATAGTCGAAAAACATTCCCTAATTTTTTTTGGCTAATTTTAAGCATTTTCTGTACTATACATTTTTTTGTAAAGTTGATCCTTTTCGTGTAAAAAAATCCATAGCCTTTTATTACATTGTTGTACAAAATGGCCATTTTGCAAAAACCAAAGCAAACATTTTTTTTTAAAACCATGATTTGAAAAAGTTTAGACATTCGGACCGCGTTATCTGGTGGTTATGTGATCATTCAATAGCAGCAACGTCAAGATAATCGACTTTGAAAAGAAAAAGGACCAAAAAAAAAAGAAAAGACAAAAAAAGAAAAAATAGGGTTTTTGAAGCTTTTATGCAAAACAAATGCCAGACTCTGAAAGAGCATTCCCACAAACTCCTTATATGGAAGAAAATCGCCCAATTTTCTATTCGAATCGTACTATTGAACTTGTGTGCACAAAATTCTCGGTGAAATCAATACATAATAAGAACATTTATAACTAGCAAGAAGATGAAAGAAATAGATGTTCAGTCTGGACCCTTTAGCCTTATCAACTGTGGCGATAGGATTTTTGATATTTTCTTAATTATGCCAAAGCCTTGGCTAATCAGCTTAATCTTTTAACTAAATATCTCAATTTCAGTGATTATAGTACTTCAACCTAATTTAATCTCATCATTCGACAAACATACTGTAGGACCTAACATATTTTCACGTATGAATATTCATAATTTAATTCAACAATTTTCAAGCGGTGTGATGGTCTAGTCTCGTTTCGCTATCGATCGGTCACTAGTCATCCAGCAAACCGAGAAAATCCTTTCAATGTAGATAGGCTGAACGTAGGGACCGTACCTACGGTCCCCTACACCCTTACTATGATTTTCAATTAACATCGCATTATCACCGGCAAATTAAACTAAAATGTAACAGCCACTTAGTCTGAATATTCAATTAAAGTTGATGTCTCTGAATGCCATATTTTGCAGAATAGTATGGCGATGACGAAGTGCGGGTGGAGCGATGGGGTGACTCAATTACTAAAATACTCCAAGACAAATGCAGCACTCTCTTTTGCTTTCTCGGCCGGGTCTAGACGACAATAAATTAAATTAAATATTAAAAGCTCTTCAAGTCCTATTTACACTTAAGGCTCATCTGGCGCTAAATAAGGCGGCAAAGATTAAGTCAAGACGGATCGGATAGAAGAAACGAGGCCAAGAAATCACGAGAAACTTTTTTTTAGAGCATGACTGCTGTTGGCCTTCGGATTTCCGTCCCAGTGAAAAGTAGCATTTCTTTTGTAACCAGTCAATATTCCTGTGATTAAGGGTTTTTGGACAAGCCATTATATAGGGCCTAGTCCTAATTGGATCTCTTTGAAATTCCAGCGAGTATTAAAAAAGTTCTAGGAAAAGTTAGACTTTCTTCAATTCGAATGGGAGTCAGATCAGCAACCAAAGCAGAACAGAATGAAACGCGCAAAAGTTTGGCTCTAAAAATTAAATTCGGAACTTGTGTTTTTTGGGGATGGTTCTGGGCATTAGGCAACAGATTGAAAAATAATTCTTAAGCTTGTTAATGCCTTTTTCTGTCTAAATGTCTGTTGGGCTGTTGAAGGATATTTTCCTCAGATTCATTGTAACCTAATTACCTTACTTAAGTATAGACATTTGATTTTTAACCATTCACTAAGGTTTCTTCTGGGTTAAGCATTTCGAAAGACTTACATAAAGGAAAAAACTCAATCGAGTGACATTTAAAAGAAAGTTAAACGAATTTAAACTTAAGTTTTATTGACATTCAGGATAAATTGAGCTCATTTGGACTTGATGAATTTTTTTTACAAAATAAGTCACATAAACTTAAACCCTAAAGTGTCTTCTGTAGGGAAATCAATCCATTAAGAGTAAAACTAATTGGACATTAATTAATTGGAATCTTAAACTTTTTTCTCATAATTATAATATCTTCGTCGATTTGGGTTATAACGAGGAAAGTTTTCTAATATAGAGTACACTCAATCGCTTATTACGACTTCAGTTATAATTAACAACATATCGGATATAATGACGGATTTTCAGACACATATATCGGTTATAACCATAGAAAAAAGTATTCCTTTTTGGCAATTTTTCCGTCAAAAAATTGATTCTATTATGAGTGCTGAATAAAAGAAATTGGAGTATTTATCACATTCTACCATACCTACAATTTATAAATCAAAACAAAAAATTAAGGAAAACTTTGAACAGCATAATTTTAAAATGAAGAATTCAGAAAGTCTGAATTTGATGACATAAATAAGTGTTTGATAGATTGGTTCAAAGTGCAAAGGAGCAAAAGTATTGTATTATATCTCTAAAATTATAAACTGACGCCAGATAAAATACTAAAATTTAAAGGATAAAAGTGTGTTACTGGAAAGCTGTCTAAAGAAAGGATAACCGCCTTAGTTGGCGCAAATGTGACTGGTGAAGAAAAATTCAAAATATTGATTATCAGAAAATCGAGAAATCCTCATTTTTTCAAAGGAGTAAAATATTTGCCGGTTTCTTATGAAAGCAATAAGATAGCAAGGATTTTATCTGATATTTTCGAGGTATATTATTTTGAGAAAATGGGATAACGATTTAACAATAAATTCAAAAAAAATCATTTTGCTTGTTAACTACTGTCCGGCCCATCTTAAAGTGTTTAATTTACGAACAATCAAAGTTGTTTTGCCTTTGTTTTGTCTGTTTTACAACCAATGGATCAAGGTGTAATAAAATCCTATAAAGTTCACTACAGAAGTTTGCTCATGCACACAATTGTGCAATAATCGCCAGATGAAGATCAAAAGGATATCAATTTACTAGATGCAATAATTTTTCTTGATGATGCCTGGAAAAGAGTAAGCGAGCAAACGATTCCCAATTGTTTTTTCCAACCAGGATTTTATTGTTTGCAGACACGACTAGTCTTTATGATGACATACCACTGGTAGAATGGGCAAATTAATTGCAATATCAATAAGGTGTCGAGCTACATTGCAGTTGGGATAAATTTGTATCTATATATACAACAACGTCATAATTTCAACAGAGTTGTCTGAAGATGTAATTATTGAAGGAGATGTTTACTATATTTAAAATCGAAGATATTTTGTGTAAACACTCAGAACCAGAAAACATATTTAAAGTTGGGTTACAACCGCTTTGAACTAAACTTTTCACTTTTACAAGTTGCAAAAGCTATTTGTTAAATGCACAGTAACATCCCAAGGCCCAAAACTGTCATTTTGTAAAAAATCCCTTAAAAGTTGTCTACAAAGTTTTATCCAAAAGGTTCTTCATAGTTATTACAATATTCATATACATTCCTTTCATATTCTAAATTTATTTTTGGACAAAAAATACTAGAGAAAATCTTTTTTTCAGCTGTTTGACTTAAAAATGCGCAGGACAAAAATAACCCAGCTTAAAATGTTAAACATGCTTATACAAATTTGGAGGAATTAAAGTTAATTCATACCAAAAAAACCTAAGCAAAGTAAATAACTTTAAAAACAAAAACAATTTTTTCAAATGTTTCACAAAAATATTCGTTCAGGATAATTCCAAAATACAAAGTACTATATATTCTGTTGGTTTAATTTTTATAATATCACATGGAAATTCAAAATTGAAAATTAATAGGGAGAAAGTAAGTGTGACGTTACCATACTTTTTAATATAGCAGTAATAAATATTGAATTTTTCCACTTCCGAGAACATAGTTATTTGGTCATTCCTTGAAAATAAAGTAAATCTTTTTAGGTATACTAAGATTTTATATTTAATAACGTCAAGCAAAAGGAATTCAGCATTTTCCATTTTTACTATTTCAGAATTTATAATGACCAGATAAAACATATCAGAATAATACAATCTGTCATTAAATATACAAAAACCCTTCCGAACTACAATAATTGTGTATTCTATAATAATCTGTTTTAAATAACTTATATTTAGTTAAAAGGGGATATATAAATAAATTGTAATATATAATATAAAGTATATTTATTGAAATGAAATATCCACAATGCAATATCTTTTGAAACAAACTATCTGACATATTACCAAAGAAACGTATTGTGAAAAATATTGAAAAAAAAAAAAACTATAAGTAAAATCTAATCTGTGTTATATTGCTAGAGCCCAAAATATAGCGCAGATTTCAGATGACTAAATCAAAAGCTACTAAATTCCTTAAATGATGTACTATAATTTCCAATATATAAAAATGCAGGTGATCTTCCTCTAGGTAAATGTTAAAATTTAAGCGCTGATTAAATGCAAATGTTGTTAGAAAAGCCAAATAAGCATTTTCCACATTGTAAAATATATTGTTGCCTATGAAATTTTATTTAGATAAAAACTGTGTTAACAAGAAATGTGTTATTATTTGAAAAAGCAAAAAGAAAATGGCGTAAATTTTAAGGTATACGACATTATTCTTTAATAATTTTTAAGAAATGTAGATAAATTTATTCTAATAAAATGAATATTAAGAGAAATCATTATCTTTTATTTATGACATACTAATTTTATAGATAGATATAGTATCAAATTTTAATATGTGATGGGACAAATGGGTAAGTATTTGTAAGTATGATTATATTCTTGGATGAAACACGTAACGTTCTCTTGTAGTTGATTAAAATATTTTCAGGCTAGTGAAGTACCCTACTTACATATAATAGAATGGAAATTTGACTATTTTTGGTTTCGTCCTATTATTAATACAATTTTGCCCCACACTCCACCAGTTTTGCGAAATGACATTTCAATATTCCATACGCCGACTTAAAAAACTCAAAAGACTCATGCTTGAGACATTAAGTTTTTATTACAATTGACCTATTTATGTAATATCTCTTAACAAAACAATATACAGATATCCCCTTTTCCACAATATACCATTACAAAAACAATAAAAAGACACAATGTTTGCCTCGCAATAGTTAGGTAAAATTCAATTCAATACATTACTTCAATTTCAGCTCGTAATCCGATTGAAATTTCAAAAGCAGTCAGAAAAATTAAATATTTTAATGTATTTTAAACCTGGATACATTGAAAACTAAACGAAATCCGCAATTATTCATATTAGTATCATCTTTTTTAACCTATCAGCTGTATATGTAAGAAGACGAATTTCGAACAAACATTACGATAGAAGTTAAATAACTTTAAAATAATAAAGATGGTTACACCTAACCCTAGTTATTCCAAGTTAATTGGAGTTTTCTACCGAAACCTCCAAACAAAAAATATGGGTTAATTGGAAAAAATGTACAAACAAAAATTTTAATTTTATACAAAACTTAATTGCAAAATGCTCGTCGTAGATGTAGATGTAGGTCGATGTGGCTGTCCGAAGATACACTTAGGCCATTATAGGCCTATTGTGATACCACTTTATGTGATAAGAATTGAACCCACAACAACCTCTGCAGCCTCGGAGGCTCGCAGCCACCGCGTTGCGCTACCAACCGAGGCCCCTGGAGAACTTTCCCATTCAGATATTTGTTATTATATACAGCTACCTTTATGGTTTCCTTTTTGTAATCAAATTTTTTTAGCCACATTGCTTACGAAAAGCTATATGTTCAAAGCAAAAGATCGATTTTCATAACAAGATTTTATTTTTTTACGAAAAAGGTGACATAGAGTTTGTTTACTACCATCAAACCTTGAACCAGATAGTCCTACTCCGCTAAATAAATATTTACGACTGAAGGAAAAACTCAGCTGCTAATCAAAAATAAACTGAAGGAAAAAAAAGAACTAAAAATCCAGTCGACCACTTGTTATAATTATGATAATGAAAAGGTAGAAGTAAGCAAATATTTATCTATCGGAAAAAAATTCCGCCTATATGAAAAAGAACAGGGTATCCACTGAAAAGGGTAAATTGCACAAAAAAGTTATTTGTTGTATACTTTGTTTGCAGGGCATGTGGAGACATGTTATTACCATATTTAGTTTATTGCTCAGGAAATTATAGGTATGTTTATTACGGGCTTATTATGATAGTTTCTTTCAGCTGAAAATAGAAAGCGTGCAGCACGCTTTTTACATGTAAATATATATACTTTCAGATAAAATCAACATAGATATCGATAGCAAAACAAACACTCTTTTGACTTTCAACTTAAGGCTAAACAGTTGACCTAAGCCAACTTAATTAATTATATTGCTACAATTACATTCCAACAACAATATTGATTTTTTTATTTTTTTTATAATTTTTAATTAATATAATATTTTTATTAGTCAATAATTTTGAAATGAAAGAATAATTTTACAAAAAATCAATATATGTATGTTGATAGATTTTCGATGCACAAAATTACATCACAAATTTCTAATTTGGCATATCAATTTGAAACACATTGAAAAATCCAAATTTAATATTATGGTAAACTTGAAATATAAAATTATATCTTTGATTCGAGTTTCATCACCTGCCAAAGTTATTAAGTTTTTTAAAAAAATGTTGAAGGAATTTTATTTTACATTGAAGTTCAAAACCTTTCAAGTTGAAAGAATCGTTTTATTTATTTGTCTTACTTTTCAATTTCAAACCTGCCGCACATCTGCAAAAAATTATATATATATATATATATATCGGACATTCCACGTCAACCGGGCCACCTAAATGACCAAAAATCATCGAGACCTAGGAAATTGTTTTTGGGCTTAAAGTTTTGGTCTATCTTTACCCTTCAGAAATTGACCTGGCGTTTTGAAAAATTCAAAATGGCGGATCCAATATGGCGGCCAACTTTTCAAAAATGAACGAAATTTTAATTAAAAAAACACTATGATATTCTGCATAAAATTCTAAGTAAGAAATGTCTCTTTCAAATTTTTGAATAAAATTGTCGTTTTTGAGAAAAAAATTCATGAATTTTTAAAAATTTTCTATCTTGATGAAAACCTAAATTTCGGTCTTATATAGGAAAAAATTGACAATTGGCATATTAGAAAGATTTAAAAAATACTCAGGTGTTAGGAGGTCGCTCGTGATGAATACAATGTCAGATGACAAAAAAATTCAAAATTTCGGATCCAATATGGCCAATATGGATTTCATCAAGATAGAAAATTTTTAAAAATTCATGAATTTTTTTCTCAAAAACGGCAATTTTGTTCAGAAATTTGCAAGAGACATTTCTTACTTAGAATTTTATGAAGAATATCATAATATTTTTTTTATTCAAATTTCGTTCATTTTTGAAAAGTTGGCCGCCATATTGGAACCGCCATTTTGAATTTTTCAAAACGCCAGGTCAATTTCTGAAGGGTAAAGATAGACCAAAACTTTAAACCCAAAGACAATTTTCTAGGTATCGATGATTTTTGGTTATTTAGGTGCCCCGGTTGACGTGGAAGGTCCGATATATATATATATATGTTTATTAATTAAAAAAAATGAATGTATTTAAGGGGACCTTTACTTTCAAAATCGAAAAAAAACACACTTTTTAAAAGTTTTTTTTTGAAAAGACTATTATATTTATTATTCTGAAACCTTTTGTACATTATTGGTAAAATTATGAAAAATATAAAAAAAATTTTTTAAATGCAACTTTAGTTTATTTTAATGCCTGCAGAGGGCGTCATCCAAAATGCACTTTTTAAACGGCCGCATTTCTCTAGGACTTCCTGTAACAGATAGGTCAAAATCTTTAGTGGATTGTTTGCATAAGACACAAAACTAATACCTATACCTAAAAAACCTTTTATTTTTAATAAATATATAATTTTATACACATTTTTCTAAAAAAGTTAAAAAACGACTACAAGTTAGGGGTGAACTACCCTCCGCATAAAAAAGTGGGGGGGGGGGGGGGGGGGGTAAAATAATATTTTTAAAAGTTTAGTTACTAGTATATTTGATAACGAATCGAATGGAGTTTGGTTTGTTAAAATCGGTTGAATAGTTTTTGAGATACAGATGCGGCCATTTAAAAAAATGTGATTTCGAGAAAAACGCGTTAAAATTTTTTGTTATATCATTTTTGCATATAAAACGCGTAGAGATACTGTTACAAATATAGGTATAACTTTTTTTCTTTTACGAATTTCTTAAAACGGTTTCAGGAGAGTGTTTGTGTGATGTTAAGAAGCATTTTTATGAAAAAAAAAAATAATTTTTTTTCGATTTTGAAAGTAAAGGTCTCCTTAATTCTTATCAAAACTTATTAAAAAGTTTAAGGAAGGCTGGATGTTATGTTGTGGATTTCAAATGAACGTTTAACAGAAAAATTCAGAGCAATTCAATTTCGTAAAATTTTATAAATACAAACATCAACAGGAAATATTATAATTAAAAAACATAGGAACAACTGCATCATTAAATCCGAAAAACACCGATTGAACTGAAGTTTCCTATTATTTTATATTCAACATACTCTTTGCGGTTGAACAATAAAAACATCAGAGGGGAGGTTTTTATCTTGAAAAAGAATATTGAACTATAAATCGACATTAAACTTTCCCTCAATTTTTCTCCGCCTAAGGCCTCTTTCCAAACAATATGGGGATGTGTTTTCTACAGGGAAATTCTACTGACGAAAATAAAATATATTCCAAGGATATTTCCATCAGCGTAAGGACTAACAAAAGATTTGATTTTCGATATTTCTTCATAAAACTCAATTTTTTAAATGTGACGAAAGTAGTCGAACTATGGAGGAAATTTATTGATAATTCTTTGTATCCCTCCTGTTTTGAGTACCTATTGAAAAACTAGTCGAGTGAGAAACATCAAAAATACCTAATTATGTAAGAATTTAATTACTACACAGAATTAAAAAATGTAGTTATAATTAATTTAAACGATAATTTCGATTAATTCAATGTTGAAGATTAATTAAAAATCTAGCACTTAATTAATTAATACCAATAAGGAATCAATCTGACTTTAACAAATTTACTTTAGATTGAAACTTAAGAAGATTAGATATGATTACAAGTTTAATTAAAAATTAAAATAAAGCCCTAACATAACTGTCAAGGTTTTTTTTTTTTTTTTTTATTAATGATAATCAAAACAAACAAGTTACAAAAACAATACCGATTTTTACGATTTTCAGAAAGATGAAGAATGTTGATAGAAAGTATAGGATTTTATAATGATATTTTCTACAAAGATTAGAATTGCAGTATAATTTTTAAAAAAGCTTTTCATTCTTTAATTAATGAAAGTACTGTCTGATGATTTTTAGGGTTCCGTACCTCGAAAGGAAAAAACGGAACCCTTAGAGGATTACTTTGTTGTAAGTCCGTCCGTCCGTCTGTCGGTCTGTCAAGACCTTTTTTCTCAGGAACGCGTGGAGGTATCAAGCTAGAATTTATATCAAATACTCAGGTCTACTACAGGTGAAAAAATCAAACTTCTAAGCCAACGCAATCAAAAGATACAGCCGTTATGCCGCAAATTTCCGCAAATTTTCGACACTCGCAAGGGAGTCAAAACCTACCGGGTACTTCCCGTGAACTCAGAATCTTGAAATTTGGTACGAAGCAACGTCTTATAGCACAGATAAAAGAAAAATTGCGAAAACCGTGAATTTTTAGTTACATCATATAATAAAAATATTTTTAATAATTTTAAACTTACTACCCCTTTCCTCATGAACGCGTAGAGGTATTAAATTGAAATTCATATTAAATACGCAGGTCTATAATACCTTTAAGCTGTAACAAAATCAAACTTCTATGTCAACGCAATCAAAAGAAACAGCAATTTAAGCCGCATATTTTCAAACTGGCAACTGCAAGGGAATCAAAACGTAAAGGGTACTTCCAGTCGACCTAGAATCTTGAAATTTGGCATGAAGCAATGTTTTATAACACATATAAAGGAAAAATTCCGAAAACCTTAAATTTTTAGTTACATCACGTTTTTTTTTTTTTTGATAAAATAAATGATATGTGTTAATATAAAATAAAGGATTACTGAAACGATAGAGAGACGTCTTTAATTTATGCTCCTCCAGCTTTCCATATTGTAATGTTATGGATTTAATTTTGCAATAAAAATACCATAACTATGACTCGATTGTCGTGATGGGTGAACTTTAACTTATATACCTACAGGTTTGTACGGAACCCTCGGTGCGCGAGTCCGACTCGCACTTCGTCGGTTTTTTTATTTCTGTCAACTCTTTCCGATCTTACTTTTCGGTACTGTCACACTGACGCATAATTTATGATTGTAAAGTAATTGCAAACCGAATGTTATTTGTGAATACGGTACGATAAATTTTCCCGCCAGATGGCTAGCTGGTAAAACTACAAAATCTGTCTTCGCTATAGCTCAGTGACAAACAGATAGACAGACAGACCGACAGACATTTTTATTAAGAATTTTACTCGCCTGAGAAGCCAAGCTGATTATAACGAAGGCAAATTTAGTAACAAAATAATATATAAGGAAATATTTTCAATTCTGCTAACAGTTTAAGAGACAAAAACCTTGAATAATGGATAGCTTTTGTTTCCTTCATATTAATTATTGAAGATTGAACAATTGCATAAAAAACTTATTGTGCATGCTAAAGTTTAACTAAACATTTTCCAATATTGTGAAAAATGATGTTATTATTTCATTCACATAAGTAAAATTGAATTCAAGTAAGATAAGTCAATTAATAGCGCCAAAGCGTTACGTCATTAATATTGGAATTTACTTAGTTCAAAATTTGAAAACGATTTCGAAATAATAAGCGTCAAGAATTACAAAACAACTCTAGCGCTAACTTGAAATTATGACTAAACTATGAATATTTGATGCGATTGGAGGATAATTGAAACCTTAACTCATGCCGCAATTTAAGGAATTTTTTTGCCAATGCAAACCATCCTTTTTTCGAAATTAAAATTTAACCTGTAATCTTGGCAAAAAAGAAAATCTTATAGAAATTTCTTATTAAATTAGTTTACTATTTCGTACACGAAATGAAAAATTCAATATAGCAAAAAGCTATTATCGGAAAATTCATATTATTTAAACAAAGTCCAAACATGGATCACCACAAAAGAGTCATTATTTTGGCAAACTTTTAAAAATAATGGAAAAATATTGTTACCCGTAAACTTAACAATTTCCATAAATAAAATACGTAATAAATTTTTAATGAATCGCCTTTTCCCATCCTCACAATATATCAAACTACCCCAAACAATGTATCTTTTTAAGTGTTTTTTCATGAAAAGAAAAAATTACTGTATCGAAGCAAATACCACGCGATATAAAATGGGCCTCTATAATTTACATTGCATGCCTAGGTATATGTACTCGTATTTTATCTTTCTCCAGAACGGATGCTATTGAATTTCTTGACTATAGACCTCAGTTGTATTTATAGTTTTAGGAAAGGCCAGCATTAAAGCGGGGGGGAAATTTATTGAAAGCCTAAGGAACAATGAATTTATTCGTCTCAAAGCTTCACGATGTTTATCAACAACTAAGAGTAATTTGTCTTCACATAGAACTTTGCAAAACAATTGATGAGGGTAATTTACTGCTTTTTAAGATTTTTAAGAGGCTAATTTTTATTTTAATAGTTGGTAGTCTGGTGTTGTGATTTCAGCTAAATATTTATTGACTTTGATTTGTATTACTAGGCAAAAACTTGAGTACGCATATTATTAGTGAAGCACCTCTAATTGTTCTGGAGATATGAAAAGTACAGGGTCCGGTAAATGTGTATGATGGTTTTGTGGGAAGTTTATTAATCAGAAAGTTCCTTTTTTTTTAAACTCAAAGTGTACATTTTGCCATTTGGTAAAACCAATAGACAACAAAATTCTGACTGTAAATCATGTTGCAAAGTTTCATTCATTTCATGTAAATTTCTGTAGTTATTGCATTTGTTAAGCTTCCAAGGTTCGTGGCTTTTCAATAAAAGCTTTAGACTTCAAGTAAACCTATAAGAAATAATTAAGGGGTGAGAAATCTGGCGATATTGAAATGTGTTCTAAATCTCCACTGCGTGGCAATCACACATCGGCCAGTTTCGATAAAGGTGTCGTAGGTAAACACGCGGTATTTCCACGGCTCCTTGACAACTAATATGGAATCTCCCGGTGCGCAAATAGCAACAGTCCCGAAAACATTGACCCTCCCAACTCCGAAATTAAACCCATTCCAAAATCTTCATAAATTTTTGCCGGACCTTGTATAATATCATTGTCATGGAATTACACTCAGAAAGTAAACAGTAGATCTAGTTATTTTATAAGTATAATTATAAGTAGGTATAAAACTACAGCTTTATAGTTACATAGACAAAAGATAAATGAGACACATAAGTTCCCACTAACCAAGCCTGCATCTTCAGAACATAATTTAATGATTCAATGGTTAGATACCTATGTTCATCACTTTCAGACCGAAACTCGATAATTAATGAATTTCTATGGTAGGTAAAATGTAATCGATTTCTATTGTTGCTTTACCACACTCTAGATGAAATTCAGTTCATTTATCCCGGAAAATACCAGGAAAATTGTTCAATCAAGTTTATATATGTATAGAGTAAATTGTGGCTTCCTAAAGTACTACATACATACAATGATCGATATTGTACGCCATACACGCCACATCGCGGTCGGTACAATCTCTCAATTTTCTAACCGAAATTATCCACTTATACCGCCTCCATGTATACAAATATTTTAAATTCAAATTAATTCCCTTAGCACTTAATGTGAAATCTCCGAGGGCAGCGCAAATGGTGCGGAGGCTCAGAATAAGGTTGCAAAACTCCGAGAACTTGAGGAATAAAGGTTTTGTAAATTAGCAGTGTGTGGGTTTTACGATACTAATAATTTTTTGATGAAATAAACGAATTGGATATTTAAAGAACACCCATGAGAAAGATTTCGATGTATTTTCCTTATATGGCTTACCTCGAGCAATCACGGAGTTTCTGCCTCCCTCCAATTGGAAAATGTCTTAAAATTCATTTCGTGATGATTAAGTTGTTTCCTTCCACTGTACGTTGAAACTCTCGTGATTTAGTAATTAGAGAGCTAATCAACTAAAACGAAATCAGAAAAAACGCACACAAAAAGTTAATCTGCTAACGAAAACGCCGATATCGTTTCACACCCATTTTCATTACCTTATAACAAAAGGTCATTTATGTTTATACTATGGTGCTTACTCGTTTCAGTTAATTACCTTAATGAGAACAAATTACTTTTCTTTACCATATTTTCGTGCTCGCCACACCACGGCTAAAGTTTCGTTAAATAGTATAAATTTTGTTGTTCTGAAATACAGAAATACTAAGGTTTTTCTACACTTTCCTTACTCTTATGCTCAGTTTTTCAGCCAAATTTTAAGCCTTAGTTTAGTTAAAATCATAAGAAGTTTAAACCGCTGGTGATTTACGAGAGTTTAACGTGTTTTAAGTTGTTTGAATATTTTATGTATATAATACTTGAACAACAATCTATCGATATTAGACTAATGAAATAATTGAACTAAACGGATGCGGAACTAAGTGAAAATATGACGCGTGAGTCAGTTAAAACTTAAATAATAAATAATGACATTATTTCTCACAGTATCACTTCATCCGGTGCCTACAAACTCGCTCTACACTCTATACATATGCATAGTTTTGTAAGACCCGTATAAAAAACATCAGTTTAAACCATTATCCGTATCTGTTTCATACTTATGGCACACATGTGGTATCAATATTGTAATTTCGATATCATAATTTTGGCGATATCATAATATCTTCACAACCGGGAGACATACATATAAACCTACTATGCGAAGTAGGTACGAGTATTTTACCATTTGACATTTCGAGTGTAAGCAAGTTGAAAATTTAAAATTTAAATGTAAAATTAACTATTTGACTTTATGTCTTCGGACTCCAATTTATTCCGTAAAATGCTTAAAATAACAAGAATTTATTGAAATTACATCTGTTTTGTAGGGCAAATTTACCGGCAGAGACACACAGTAAAAATTGATACCAATGAATTTTTGCAAATCTCAATGCAACATATAATATATATTAGATTATTTACCTAGTCTATTGCTAGAATTAGGTGACAGTCATATGTTAATATTATAATACTGATACCACATGTGTACAAGTTAAACTTCATTCAAACTCTCGGGTAGTTTTAAACCAACACTGAAAATTACCGTTTTGTGTTAAAAGTCACTTTAAACTTAGCCAATAGTTAAGCGGAGTTTAAACTTAGACTAAAAAGCCGGGTACTACTTAGTTCATTCAATTGTTCAACCTATATCCCAAGGAAAAGAAATCTTGGCTTATAATATTCCCTTGATATACATATACATTTAGAGTTGAAAGAACTTCTTCTGACAACTAATAGCCAAATCTTATCAAATAATATCTGCTTTTAAGTTTTACCTCTATATTGTATTCTTTTAATAGAATTTGCATTTGTAGAACTTATTCTTACCATAAACGAAACTTTGCTTACTCATAAAATTAGGAATACAAGAGACCGAATTTTCTTAATAATTACAGAACACAGCTTGAAGACAGAGACGGATCTAGTTTTTTATATATTAATATAATTTATTGAATCTATTAGGCATCATATTTGAAATTACATCTGCCAAAAGCTCATATGCAAAAATAAACATTTTATTATGTATGTATGAAACAGTTTATATTTTCAATTAACTTAGTATCTTATCTTTGGATTTGTAGATATTTAAATGTTTATAACCCATAACTTCCTCATCACAGAAGGTTAATGTAGCTTGTACGTGTATTATGTAAATATGTAATATTTTTTATGATCCATCAAAATGTGGTAACCTTGTGTTAATTAGCCAACTGTGATGTCAGACTACGAACAAAAAGGATTTCTTAGTTATGATTAATTTATGAAAACCATATGCAAGGAAAAGCACAGTCTACTTATTGCTCGGAAAAATTAAAACAATAAGGTGAGAACTGAAAATTTGTGTTTAAAGTTTAAAAAGTACCTTTTGGAAACTACTGAATTTTCTTTAAACACTAAAATCTAAAAATTCCTATATGCCAAGTTTTCCTTTTTTTATTCGTATTTTTTTTTTATATAGTTATTATGCGTCTATATATTCGCGTATGTTTGGATATATATAATGTCATTATTTTCTTGTAACCAGAGATGATATAATTTTTTTTTACGCCACCTTATAGACCATCACCAATATTATTATTTTCATTTAACGAGTATAAGCGAGGCTATCTTGTTTAACGGTTGAGTAATGAGTTATAAACATTTAATATGTTGATATCTTAAAACAAAATGCATGTTAATTAAAAATAAAAATTTTTTTACACGTAATAGTGTTCCTGTTTTCTTATTGTGAATTTTCGAACGAATTGGGGCCAAGATTTTATGTTTGTATTGATTTACGAAATATTTTCATGAAAGTTGTGTGACAGTAGTCTTATATTAGATTTATATTAGATTATATAAAAATTCGTAAAATAAGTTTCTAGCTAGTAGTAATATGATACTATAATTATAAGAAAGAATTATTGAGGATATGAACTTCTCACTAACTCACCTAGTTAATACACATAAGACAATAAAGTAGCTATGAAAAGACAATACTATATGCTTTTGGTGACAACAGAAAATTCTCAGGGGAAGTAAATTGTGCAGCTATTTCGTTTTAAACTAAATAAAAATCAACAAGTCAAATGCAGTCAAAATCATATTACTAAACGTACTCCTTGTATTATATGGAAGAAGACACCAATAACAAAAGAAATATTCAAATGCTGCGATTTAGCTTCATACATATGTATTTCACCATTCCTCTGTATATTCGCGCTCCTGTGGCTCCTGTGCTCCCTTGCTCCTTTGCATTTTCAAGGTACCCTTAACCCACCGTAAAAATTCCAAATGCCCCGGGAGAAACAGAATGCTTGAGGAAATACTTTTCCAGGAAAGTGATTAAATATTACATGTTATTTTATGTGTACCCAACGTGCTGCTTCTTTGCTTACCTCGAAAAAGAGTACTAAATGTGAAGGAGTGTGTAAACCTTCCGTACATCTGGATTACAGCCAGAAAAGTGACATTTGCCTGGCAAGCGCTTTGGAAGAATTCGCTGGCGTTGTCAAGGTCAATTTCTGAAATGATTTACAAACGCAAGTATGCTCTAATAAAATTATCTAAAATTGTCTACCGTCATGAGAATGGGTGGAACGTAAAATGATATGTGATATCCACCACGGAACACGTTTCTGTCCTGCCTCATACATGAGGTTACTGTTATATCAAATATGCGATGGCAGTCGACAAAAATTACACTAGACATACCCGAATAACACGGGTGAAAAATGAAGATAAGTATGTATCTTGTAGGTATTCCTATGTTGAATCTTTAAAAGGGTTAGTTTCTAGAAAAAATTTTTTTTGTTCAACTAGGACCACTATGTGTGTAGATCGTAGTTTAACACTAGGTTTGCGGAACGCGTCTATTTGACGTATTCCAGATATCTATATATTTAGAGAAGTCGTATTTATCAATTTTTAACGAAAATGTTTCATTTAATTGATGTAATAATACGACGATATGTTCCTGTAGATTCCTTACCTCTCGAACTGTTAATTTCGAACGGGAATATATTTTAAACTTATTTTTTCGGAATCTATACAAATCACACAATAAATGTCCGTAAACCTAGTGTTAAAATAGTAAAACAATATGCGAGTTGAAGCTATACACAAAGGTTCCCTTCCAATAAGGAAATAAACTCAAACATTATCAATAATATAAATTTTTCTAATTTTGTCATAATTTCTACCGTATTTAATTTGAGCTAAAATGTAGGTTATAAGATCAATATTATATGTCGATTTATAAATAAAAATATTTTTAAATTGATTCATTTTGAAAATCTAAAAGTTTCTTTTCATTTCAAATATTTCGAAATATTTAATTCAAATAGGTCCAATTTTTCAATTCAAACAAGCCTAATTTTTCTAATTGAATATTAATACAATAGAAGGGCCAAATGTCAGGCTCCAATAATATAATATATATAGGATTTAATTAAAGTTAAAAACTTCGGACTTGTTTGACCTATTTGAATTAAATATTTCGACTGAAATTCAAATAGACTTTTCTAATTTTAAAAATTACTTTATTGGATTAAAAAGTGACCTCTGTGATTTGAAAGTGGTCTTTTTTTAAGTTAAAAAAGTATACTCAGCATTTCGTAGTTCAACGATTGATTGCTCGATTTTTATCCTAAGTTCAATTCCTATTTGAAATTGACCAACTGCTCTAGCGACGAGTAAAACTATAAGGGGGAATAAAAATTTCCAAAAAAAAGAAAAACAAGACAACCTACAGTAATTTGAGTTTAGAAACTTGCTTTGGTTGGCACCGACTCCAAAAATGACTGATTAGATATTGTAAATATTTATGTATCAATAATTTTGTATTATACAGGGTGTTCAGAGGTGGGAGGTCAATACTGCAGGGGGTGAAAGGTCAGACCGAGACAAGCAAAAAATCGTATGGGTGGGGGGGGGGGCATCTCGCACCGTTTGGCAGTTACAGGGTGATTCGTAAATCAGGATTTTGCCTTATATGGGAACCGCTCTTGTATTTTTATCTTTTTTTCTACGCATCGCAGCGGCCCCAAACTGATTTCAAAAAATCACTATTTGGAAGCCCTTTCCAAAAAAGTTTACACCACCCCCCTATCCCCAACCCCTTGGCCACAATCCCCCCCTGCAAGTTGAAAAAATTAACTTTTACTTCACGATTTTTCACCTTTCGCCTCACTTTTCTCCAAAATTCATGTTATTAACATACCTACTTTTTATTTTTTTTAAGTTACCTATCTAATTACCTTTCCAAAAAGGTGCAACATGCCTAGGTAGAAAAGGGTTGCAAAAGTCCTGAAATTAAAACATCCTCACAGGTACCTAATTACTTTATTGCACCATAATGGAAAAAGTAGTTAAGCAAACAATTTTTATAACAGCAAGTTCGGAAATGTTTGTTTAGGAAACAGAGGTAATACATTTTTATTATTTCAGCAAAACAGTAGTAAAATAATAAATGTAATCTCGTTAAATAGCGTTATTAGTTTATTATATCCAGTATTGACTCCTAAGTATCCTGACGCTCCGTTTCTAATACCTCCTATGAATTATGGTATAAAAATGGGTAAGTTTGAAAGGACATTGACCACAGTTGAAGAAGCAAGCGATAAAACCGGGTGTTTAATAGAAAAAATTAAGATAAAATGGCAGAATGCAGTGTTGAAGAGTCTGCCGATATAATTTACGTGTACGGTTTAGTAGACGGAAATGATAGTGAGGCCGTACGACAATACCAAAGGAGATTCCCGAGTCGGCGTGTACCTGACAGAAAGGTATTTTCAAGGACTTTCAGAAGGTTAAAAGAAACCGGAAGTGTAACCACCCCCAGAGCAGAAACGCGAGCAGGAAAATCGGGCGATTCAGCGGACCCCGACCAACAAATCCTCAACATCGTCAGGAACAGCCCTGTAATAAGCATCAGGCAGGTCGCACGAAGGTCAGGATTGTCTTCATGGAGAGTTTGGACCGTTGTGAACCGAGAGGGACTACATCCATACCACCATATCCCGGTCCAAGCACTACAGGAAGGAGATTCCAAAAGACGATTGCAATTTGCACTTAGCTGTTCGAGTCTGACATAAAAAACAGAAGGTTTCTAGACCGAATTCTGTGGACGGATGAATCGCAATTCACCCGGGATGGCATCACAAACTTCCACAACCTCCACACCTGGTCAGATATGAACCCACATAGGACCAGGTGTCGGTCCTTCCAGCAAAGATTTAGTGTCAATGTCTGGGCTGGCATCATCGGCAACCAGTTGATATGACCCTTCATCTTGCCCCAAGTGCTGAATAGTCAGCTATACTCGGACTTTTTGGAGAATACCCTTCCGGATCTGTTGGAGGACATCCCCCTGGCCACCAGAAGCGCAATTTATTTACAGCTCGACGGAGCACCTGCGCATACTGGGAACATTGTTAGGGCAAGGTTAAATGAAAATTACCCAGAGCGCTGGATTGGACGAGGTGGACCGATTCCTTGGCCTGTTAGGTCACCGAATCTTACTCCACTGGACTTTTTCTTATGGGGAATGATGAAAGATGAAGTTTACTCAAGACCAATCAACACTAGAGAAGAATTAGTTACCAGGATTGGGACTGCAGCCACGAAAATATGGGAGAGACTGGCTACCATAGACCTGAAACGTGAAATAAGACCAAGGCTACTTGCATGCATCGAAACTGGCGGAGAACATTTCGAACAGCTCTTAAAGGACAAACGTTTTAATTGTAATTAGTTTTTAAGCGAACAATATGTACGCTTTAGTTAACTTAAGTATAATTTCTTAAAAAATTCGAATTGTCATGATATTCTGTAAAAGGATTTTTGTAAATAAATTTTCGTATCCTTTTCCTACCTGGGCATGTTGCACCTCTTTGGAAAGGTAATTAGATAGGCAACTTAAAAAAAATAAAAAGTAGGTATGTTAATAACATGAATTTCGGAGAAAAGTGGGGCGAAAAGTGAAAAATCGTGAAATAAAAGTTAATTTTTTCAACTTGCAGGGGGGATTGTGGCCAAGGGGTTGGGGATAGGGGGGTGGTGTAAACTTTTTTGGAAAGGGCTTCCAAATAGTGATTTTTTGAAATCAGTTTGGGGTCGCTGCGATGCGTAGAAAAAAAGATAAAAATACAAGAGCGGTTCCCATATAAGGCAAAATCCTGATTTACGAATCACCCTGTAACTGCCAAACGGTGCGAGATGCCCCCCCCCCCCCCCCCGTACGATTTATTGGTTGTTTCGGTCTGACCTTTCACCCCCTGCAGTATTGACCTCCCACCTCTGAACACCCTGTATATTGAATGCTCTTTTCTGTAAAGTAATAACAAATATTATTTTTAACTTTTTAGTTTAACCCATTAATGCGCAAAACGAGGATTTTGTGCACGCAAGTTCAATTATACGATTCGAATAGCAAATTGGAGCGATTTTCTTCCAAATTTGTATATAAGGGATTTCTGGGGATGCTCTTTCAGAATCTGGCATTGGTGAAGATATAGCTTAATATACACGCACACAAAAAAAAATTAAAAAAATACAGTCGAACTGAGTACCTGATCTTTTTTTTTTAAGTCTGGTAAAAATACAAGAAAGGAAAAAACTATTAGGAACAATTTACTGAAAATATTCTGAAGTTTCCCTTATGGTTGGTAGAATTTTCCATGCTTTTCATAACGATAATGTCTTTATGTCTTTTACTGCAGGACGTCAAAGTCTTTTACAATCGATAAACTCTAATTCAGCTATTCGTAGGAAATTTCCAATTTACCTTGGAGAATTTTCAATTTCCCTTGTGTATAACTCAATTTCTCCTAAATGACTTTTATACAGGTAACTTTCCTACTTC
Source organism: Dysmachus trigonus (assembly GCA_949715965.1). Lineage (NCBI taxonomy): Eukaryota > Metazoa > Arthropoda > Insecta > Diptera > Asilidae > Dysmachus > Dysmachus trigonus. The sequence continues at coordinate 51,983,712 of OX454322.1, forward strand.
ACAACTTTAAGAATTTCTTTTAATATTGACATGAAAAATTGTTAATCGGAGAACTTTCAGTGGACAAATAAATGGTATATTCCGTCTGATAAATTGCGCTATTGCAGCGTGAAAAGCAATAAGCTAATGGAAGAGAGAGTCAAAGCCTGTTTTTTATTCATAAACGAAAAGAAAATGGATATGAAGTATTAATTAATTGCTTCTTTTCGGTTGTTTCAGGGATAATACTTTCAGAGAAGCAATTTGTTTCTGACAGGAGACACTTGTGATTTTCTTTGTATATATGGTGATATACTATATTATACTTTTTATTTTTTTAATTTAAAATATAATTTTGCATCTATTGTAGCCGTCATTTTGTTAATTTATTTTTAAATTTTTTTTATGAATACACTTTTTTTTAGCTTCACTTGTAAGAATGTAATCAAATTTTTCAAATCATTTTTCACCCACTTCTAATTGTTGTATCGATTTGAAACTTTGCAAACTTATGTAATTCTGATGACAATACAATAATATAATACCATCGAGCTTGGTAATGGAGATAGGTAAGTAATTTCATTACATTTTCTTTATTATGCCTTAACTGCTACATAAGTGCGTCCCACGCTTTCATATTTAATTACTTATTTAACCCTTATCCTGTGTTAGACAAAAAATAACTTACAACGTGTTTGTGGGTCAAATATGTTCAGTTGAATTTTATTGGTTATTAATACATTTAACACACTTTATAGATACATTCGAATGTTTTTTTGCATATGAATGCACTACATTGATTAGATTTGTTGTAGTATTTCGTGCTACTGGGCAAAAGTAATATCTCAGGCCAGAGTCCTTTGAAATACACGTAAAAGAATTTTGACCCATAAACATAGGAAAAGTGTTAAAGTCCAAATTTTAGTTTTTTTAAATATAATTTATTTCATTAATAGGTACATAGTATATTTCTGAATTTTTGTTTAAGGGGGTATTCTAGTCTAGAGGCATGAATTTCAGGTAATTTTTGAAGTGTCGTAAAAAAAAGACAATTAATATTTTTAGTATCCATTTTTTTATAAGTTATTTATTAACATTATAAGAATAGAGAAAAAAATTAAAAAATAAAAAAAATAAAAAATTCCACAAATTAGAAGCTGATGAAGTGGGGGGTCTCAAGAAATTGGCACGTGACCATACCCACGATTTCAACCCTTCTAGCAATCTGAAACCAAGCAAAAAAAAAAATAGAATAATGTCGCAATGGCTGGAACTACGGAAAAGTTGGAAAAATTTTTTTTCACGAAATGGCGACTGCCTGAAAAAAAAACACCTTTTGGGCCACTTTTTCGGATTGTTTCGAATTTTTTAAAAATAGTAAAAATTGAAATTTGGGGATGGGGGTAGTTCCAACCATAGACAAGTCTATAAAGAAGGCTCTCTAAAAATTTCAAGTAAATCGGTCCAGTAGAACCTGAGAAATCGTGGGTATCGTTTTGAAAAAAACAGTTTCGAGAAAAGCGCGTTTAAAGTTTCGCGTAAAGTTTTTCGCAGTCTAAATCATGAAATGCCGGGTCAGCAAAATACCTATAACTCCGAAAATAATTTGAATTTTGAAAAATCCTCTTGTAGATATATTCTTGAATAGTTAAACTTTGAAAATAGCAAAAAAAAAATCGATTTTTTTTAATTTCTAGACTAGAATACCCCCTTAATGTAAATTCTTTATTTCTTAATTACTGCTGAATTTACATGGTTCAAAACTTAATCAAAAAAAAACTCTTTAATTCCAATATCTTATTACATTTCGACTATCGTGGATTAGTTACTTTTCAAATTTCTTAGAATTGAAATGAAATCCAGATGTTCTCGCATACAATCGAAAACCACAAATCCTTAAAAGCACTATAGTAAGCGGTTTTAGGCAATCTACATGAGTATTTTTCGAAAATTCAGAAGCTCAAGTGTTGTTGTTATTATGGCGGCAATATCTGAGCCCATAAGTACGTTTGATTGCGTAAACAGAAGTTTTCTGAAAGTACTACGCCACCACACAAAATTCGCACGTTAGTCGTTTTGTAAATAGAATCTTGTGAGACGCGTTGATTGGAAAGCAATCCTTTTAAGAGGGATCTTCTTACCAAATCGTATTTTAACAAGGAGAATTCAGTGAATAAAAAATTCTGGAAAGAGAATCCTGAAAACCCAGCACACATCAGCTTTTCGGAAGTAATAAAGATCGATTTTTACTTGAGGAGAAAATCTTGAATATTATCGGATTAAAGCGGAAAAGCGTCAGAAGTTTTAAACATGTCTCATTAAATTAATTGTAAGCTTAACGCTAACATTTAAAAGTGAAAATTTTAAAGCTATTTTATCCTTGAACAATGTATAAGAAAACTTTAAGACTGTCCTTTAAATATACCAATTTCTGAAACTTTTTAATTCAACATCACGTCGCTGTTTTAATTAGCACAAAAATTACAGCACACGCATTCCTGATTTCCTCCTCAAATTAAAAGATTTATCTCTTTCTTTCACCGTCTCGAGAGTTTATTAATGAGGAGATTTGGGAATTTACGGAAAAATTCTGGATAAAGTTGAAAATTAAGTTCTGAGAAATGTGAGTTTTTCCAGAATTTACGTAAATTTTTCCAGAATTAACGAACTTAAACTTGCTATGGTACTCGATCATATCTGCTTTGTGAGACCAATTTATAGCTCCAGTTTCATGGAAAGGAAAGGTTTAGATAAAAAAAAGTCATTAATATAGAATTTAATAATCCGACGTTTTTGGAAGCAAGTTAGAGGACTTTGTGTTTTTAAATAGCTATGGTAACATTCCTTGAAAAAATTATCTTAAAAGTAAATCGTTGTGTTTATTGTTCTTATTTTTAAAGATGAACGATGATGAATTTTTTTCAAAGACAGAAAACGACTAAAATAATCATCCAAAATCTACCAACATTTATTTGAAAAGTGCAGAAATAATTTTGTTACTATTCTAAATCTTAAATCAACAAAACTTGTGTTTACTTAAAGATAAATGTGTGTTTTCTTCGAACCTACAGAGGAATTGGACACTTGGAATAATCTCGATTACGACTTAGTTTATTAAAGAAACACAACTAAGAGCTTTTATATACTCTTATACAAGATTGGATAGGTTTTGTTTCTTTGACAACCTTTGTATTTAGTGGCGAAGAGGTTAAATGATTTAAATGCTTTGTTTTCTTTTACTATCAAAAAGATAAAAGATAAAGGAAAACATTTAACCTATTCGTCACTAATTAAATATCCGGAAATCGACCTAGTAAAAGGACCTCAAATTTATTTAAAATTAGGTTTATTATTAAGTGAAATGCGTACAATTGCTCAACTGAGAGTGCTTAATTTATTCAATACTTAGATCATTGTAAGCTCGAGAATCTCCATATTAAACAACAAAGCATATTGTCACAGATGCTGTAAAAATAATAGTTTAATGCATATGCTCATTGAGTGTATTTACTTGAAAGGGAAAAGGAAATAAATGAAATTAACTGATAATGAAATTAATAAACTTGATCTGTTTTTTATTTTGAAATTAGATAGAGTACAACTGAATTTATACGTTGAGTGCATAGGTACTCGGGACCCGGGCCCATATGGCACTTTTCATATACTTCTACTTTGTACTTATTTTTAATTATACTATTTTTTTTCAGGCTGATGGTTGAAAAAAGTGGGTGAATTTACTACTCCAACAGCCCTTTCTGGGGAAATAACAACATGTTTTAAGAATTAAATAATTTGACTATTTATCCTAAGGCCATTTACTATGACTTAGGGTACCTGCTAGTTGGAGTCTATTAATAATTAATTAGAGGCAATTAAGCTAACTTAAACAATAAATTGTACTACAAAACTAGTACTAAAATAAACCCAAAAAAGCAAAACAATTTAGTACGCACACAGATGTTGTAAAGATAATAATTTAATGCATAGATACGCAGAATATTTACCTACAATAAATTTAATAAACTTGGCTTTTCTTAGTGTTGGAAACTACAAATTCCAAAATAGTAAAAAAAATTTTAAACTAATTAATTTCGCACTGCAGTCTATTAATAATTATTAACTATAGTAAGTCAAGCTTATTTAACATTTACCGAACTTCTTTATAACATTTTGCGATTTGTTAAAAAAAATGAAACAATAAATAAATATTGCTTGATATTTAAAGAGATAATTTAATGTATAAGCTGAATCAATTCAATTATAGTAATGAAAGCCGCAATAAATGTTTCCCAGGGTAATCTTTTCTAACCATCATATCTTGGAATGAATCTAATCCTAAGGAGACGGATTGTTTATTCAGTGTGCATAAACGGCAATTATCCAAATGGGGTGACTAAAGATCTCTTCCTAATCATCATCCCTTAGTGCCAACCACAAATCTCTAATATCGTAGTTGGCAATTGAGCGCTTAATTCTCGCTCGAATGGCTATCCTTCATCAAAGGATATTCGTACAAATATCTGCGTCAAATGTAAATCGTTTTATGTATTTCTACCATATTTAGCATAAGAGCGTGCCACTTAATAAGCGATGGCAGGCAATTGCATCAAGAGGCGATTAGCGTACAACGTGCATCCGGCTCTGAAATGCAAACAGTACAGACATGCAAATTTTATTTATCACCTCTGCGGTTTGTTGGACTGTAATTTATGCGTGGATGTCGCCCCGCACCGAAATCAGTGAAATCACGAACGCCTGCTCAATCAACCTAAACAATTCCCTTCCAAAAGGGCCTAGAACTGCCACACGTTTTGCGGATTGAGTTAATTCATTTATGGGCGCGGCTCTGTAATGGAGCTGTTAATCCTTAGCGGATATAAATTACCATGATAATTGAAAGCAAAGAAGCAAGCGGCTATGCTGCGGGTAGTGCCACAAGCAGCCTCAAAACTACTGCACGATAAAGGACACATCGCAAGTCCAGTGGTTGAGGAATTTAATTGCATGTTAGCCCCTATCGATTTATATATTAGGTAGTAAAACATTGTCTTTATCTTCTGTGTTGTACCCACCACAAATTGATTACCTAGTCTGGTTTTCTAGTAGGTCACAGGGACATAGGGGTAACTAGCGGTGGACCGGGTGGGATAGAAAAGTAGATTAACACCCGATTTCACTATTTCTAATCGGACATTATCAAATTGGCTGTTAAAATTAACATAAATGTTAAAGTTTCGGACGTTGCACCAAGAAAAGCTAACAATTCGTAACTAAATCAAATGTCAAATGAATTACTCGCATATAGTTCAGTCGTCGTTCATTCATTAGTAGACAGAATCAACATATACTCAGTACTAAATAACGTTATTTAAAAAAAAACTAAAACGGTCAAATTTAAACATGACTGACTATGACAATTTGAAATGGTCCTGAAGTACGCATAATATTTTTAGTCAGATTAAAATGGCCGAGCTCACGATTACGATCAGATTAATCCGAACACTCCACTTCTGTCCATTTATACGATTTAAGTACACAGAATAATCTGATTTGTGTCCGTAAATTCAATAAAGATTAATTTGAGTGCGCTCTGTGTAATCTGCGGGTAAAGACCGATTAAACTGATCTAGGTGCAGAAGGAAAGATGTGTGTTGTTCTTTATATAATTATAAAATATTTGTTAAATATATTTTGTTAAGATCGAACGTATCAAATAAAAAACAGATAGCAGTTCTAATTAGCCATATGGAAAAATATCCCGACATAGCCAAAGGATTTACTAAAATTAGCAAAGAAGACTTTAAAATATGTTGGAAAAATGTAGAAAAGAAAATTAACAAATTGGCCCAATCAATCAAATTTGTATTTAAATGGATGAAGGCATTTATTATACTACAAAAAACAAAGAAGTATAAGAAGAAAATTTCAAATTATTTGATTTTAGGCCTCGTCTAACAAAAATGAGTATAAAAAAAAGGAAAATTATCTGAAATAAGCTGTTGAAAATATTCAAAATTCTCAAAATTGTTTTTTTCTTTTGTAGAATTTTCAAATTCGTTGTCACCTACGTCGAATATAAGTGGTTCGAATAGTTTAAAAAGATATTCACACAAACATTATTCACGGAATGAACTACAAACAGCATGTTTTCAAATAGATGGATATTTCACGATCAATAAGAACCAGATTTAGAAGCTTGAAGAATACAATTTTCAAACTAAAAAAAAATATGAAGGAGGTCCGAGCACTCCCTATATATAATATATAATTGCTCAGAATCCCTCAAAAAATAACATATTTCAAGGTCGAAGTCATCGGTGTCGTGTACCGTTTTCGAAACAATTACCAATTCTTTTTACTCGGAATTTTCGATAGGGCTGTATAAGTCTTAGGTCGTTGTACTATACTATCTAAGTCATTTGATGTTTCCAAAACATCTTCATTTCCAAAAATGAAATTATATGCAGCTTCCATTTTGAGTTTTGACAACAACAACAGGCTGTCAAGAGGTTAAATTTAATGCCTGATTAACGCATTTCATCGTCTGTTATTAAGTGGTGAAACCCTCGGTAGAGTCAATAGGCCGTTAATGAGTTTTAACAGAACATTTACTAATTAATAGAATATGGTGAAATTGGGTCTAAGAGCTTCTGAATTTTAAATAATGTTTAGTTTCCAAATAAATAGTTTGGGACTTCCCATCTATAGTATACAACTTCATCATAGTAATCTATTACTTGGAAAATCTGTTTTATTCCAAAGGAGTCAAAGTTTATAACTATTGTAATGTTATTATTAGCCCGGCGTGTGTATACTGGGTTTTTTAAGGAACAGTCAAAATTTAAAGATAAAATTTCTCTCTAACGAATAGAGAGCGGGATCCGGGGACTTCCCCTAAAAAATCTATGTAGTAGTAGGGACTAAGGGCCTAAGGGACGCCCGGGTCTGACAGTTTACCTTATACGCCAGGGAGTGAAAGTCACGTTTGTTCCCTAAATGACCCAGTGTAGGTACACGCCACGTCAGAATTTTTTGAAGGTAAGCGAACGTTGTTATTCTTATTTTTTCTAGTAATTTTCTTTTTTTGTTTTTGTACCTAAAATGAATGTTTAATGTAGTTTGATGCTGTTGCGGCTACCTTTTACGAACTACAATCTGGATAACAAAACTCCTTTTTATTTTTAGTTTATCAGTTCTTAAAATATTAATCACTTTCAGGTGTTCAAATAATTCAACTTTTTGCAACCCACGTGAATGAGACCACATGCATTTGAAAGCTCGTATTTTCTACTACAAAACCCTGAAACCGTTTTTTTTGTTGATTTGTTTATTGCAGTCATTGCAACTTACGAATTTTTTAACAAAATTCCATTTTTTCGACATTTTTCAACATTCTGCAATTTTTAAAAATAACAGTACCTCAGAATTTTTGCAGATTTTTCTGAAGTCGAGAAAACCTTGTAAACCCGACTGTTCTCTCAAAGACCCAGTGTACACACCGTGCCCTTAAAAATAGAGTATAACACACGCCGGGTTAATCTTCAAATATTACTTATTCCCCCTTTTATTAATTTTATTACTCCAGACAACCCAGCGCACCAGTAGTGTTTATTTTACTCCTGATTATTTAGACCCTACTCTCAGTAATTGCAATTTTCTCACCTCCTTACTGATATCACCCAATTAGATATGCCATATACCTAAATACATCTAATTTTAAAACTCCACCCTCTATGAAGTTAATAGTTTTTCATTTTAAGAATCAAAGACAATCAGTTCTTTATTTAGAGCTTGAACGATTAGGCTTATTGAGAATACGAAATACCTTTTTATTAACGTAAATCTGTGTAGATAGATGGACAAATAAAATTCCTGTTTTGATAAATAAATTTCAAATTATTAAATAAATAATTAATTTTTCAGAAAATTTATTTTTATTTTTATCTACCATATTTATTAATACTCCTTCCTATATTCTATTTGAGCGGCAAATTCGTATCATTGCAAGTATAGATATTGAAGAAGTTTGTATCGGAACTTAACCCTCTCCAGCTAAAAACCCTAGTTACGACTATGCACAAGACTACAAGAGCAATATACATATGTATGTGGCAGGTTCAACATCTACTCGAATAAGTAGCCAGGCTACGCTACAGCTTTTGGCCAATCGCTTCAAATATAAGGCCAAAAATATCTCATATATTTCGTAAGAGGAAATAAAATAAAATTTTCATGAATAATGAGCTCGAATATTGTTCAGCATAAAGTGGATTTAGTTTTTTTCCAAGAAATTTTTTTTTGCAGATAATACATATGTAGTATTGTCGTAAACATTTCAGCATTTCGTAATATTATATTCCTCTTTTGCACATATTTTATTCATGAGTGATGTCTCCATTTTATTCAAAAAAGTCACGTATACTTACATACGTACATACATATCATATGTAGTGGAAATTTGCATCCAGTATACAATAATCGTTTGATTCCTGCATTCATACCTATGATGGTCCTAAATTGGAACATTTTATTTTATTCTTATGTGCAGAATTTGTGTTATGTGTGGAACTCACCCCATCATAGGGATGAGCTTCCTCAAACAGAAATTGAATAAGTTAATAGGAAAGAGCCTTTATATGATGTCATTAATTTTATTTTACTAATATTATCATATTAAGGTTCTTTGTCGTTCATTATTTTTGTGAAGAAGGTTGTCCTTCTTGCTTATTTAGTTTTGTACTTATATACACTCAACTTTCTTTTTACACGGTAGATATGTGTCTTGGAAAACCGTGTAAAAAAAATCATACTAAAAAGATTCGATTCCTATAGTAAAATCTTCCCCCATGGGTACGTTCCATGTTATCCGTGTGAAATCAAATAATCATATTTAATTAAAACAATCAGGCAAAAATTTAACTGTGGCTTATACATACATTGAAAGAAAAGATTAGATATAATGCCTAAAAGAAACATACAACTATCCTATTTTCTGTATTTCGCTGAATTGTCTATTTTCAATTAGGTGATTTTAACTGAGAATTTGAAAAGAGTTTTAGGTAAATTGTCCATAGAAATTAGTCAAATATCCTAAGGTATATATATATTTGTATATCCCTAGGTTTTGTAGGCGAACTTTTTAGAGATTGTTTACGAAATTTCAACAAATTTGCTATAGGTACTTAGTAAATATTGTACAGAATAAGGACAAAGATCCGCAGGATGTAACACATTGTCTATAAAATGCAGAAACATTTCCTACAAAGTGTTAACAAATTTTCTACAAATTGCCATAATAATAAATTTTCAACAAAATGTAGGAACATTTTCTACACTAATCGGTAACTGTTAGGGTGCATAGATTCCGCAAAGTTTAGGGGAATTTTTACAATCTGCAATCATATTTACTATATTGTTACGGTAAATTTCCTACAGAACGTAGAAAATTTTTGAATAATAATAATTAGAAAATATACACTTCAATGATTAAAGTAAATACATCGTAACAAATAACAGGCAGAACTTCGCAGGAAAATAAAAAAGAAACTTAAAATAGAATGGTGCCCAAAATATTTGCTGCAATTTGTTAATTGTAGAGTATCTTTACGTTATTTTAACAACAATGATCATATTTATGTATAAGGTAAAGTATCAAAATGTCTCCTATAAACCGTTGTTTTAATCGTTTAGGTGGAATCGCTATTAACGTAGACTATTTTTTCAATGGATAATAATTACGAGTGTTTTTGTAGATGATTTTTCTATGTGCCTCATTTTTTGATATTTCACCTACGCCCATATGCAGTTTCAGGTAAAAAAAAAAGGGTATTTTTAGCTCACTTAAATAGGATTAGATGGTTTACCTAAAGACAGTTGTGAATTTTCATTCACTTTTGTGGATTTTTCTCTTTAAAGAAAACCACCTAAGCCAAATTAGGTGATTTTCCAAGTCTGTTTTCTTAGTATATGTACGTATATACCATTTTCAGATTAAATGAAACTATTTTCAAATTGAATGAAACTATTTTTAAATAAAATGAAACCTCAGAATACCTTTATTATTTTCTTTTAATAATTTAAAGATACAACAAAGTATTCATGTAAATAAAACGTTTAAAACAACACATATTTTCTTATTGCCGAATTGTACTTCCATCGGTAACTGTCGTCGAAAAGACCGATTTTACTTACCTTGTTAGTGATACTTATCCTGCAGCATTTGGAATTTTTAAAACCATATTTATTATAGAGGAAGGGAGGGTAATATGGAACCCCACTTTGATTTTGTGGTGCCACGTTAATTCAGTAATAATATTCGCACCAGGGGGTAAATTAATTGCTCAAGGGCTCCTCTTACCTTTGCTACCTCATTTGGAACAATTTTTATTGACATGAGAAAGAAATTGATAAATAACTAAAAAAAAGTGAAATAGTGTGTCTAGAGTTAGGATGTGGGTAATTTGGACCCCCCTTTTAATTCAGGTTAAAAAATTATAGATAACATTTTTAACCATATATTTATTGAGAACAACAACTGGTTTTGATTAAAAACAATGTAAAACTTAAAAAAAAAATTTATTGAAAACATAATTACATTAAATATTTTAGAAAACAAACAAGGAGAAAAATTTAATTGAAAAAGGAACTCATAAAGGAACATTAAAAAACAAAATGGCGATGTGCACTAGACAAAGGTTAGAAGGCGATTGAGGAGACGCTCACGTGGTTTTTGAGAGGCGGGAAACTACTTAAACCGCTGACCAGCAGGGTGCAACACCTAGAGAAGTCGATTCACGGGGGGTCCATATTAGCAACAGGGTTCCATATTACCCTCCTTTCCTCTATTATTAGATAAGTCATTTGGATTAAGTCATTTGTCAAATACTTTGCACAATAACACTAACATGTTGAGATTTACCATCGGTAAGTAAGGCGGCAAACATATTAAGCTACACCCAGCATACACCAACCGAAGCTAATTTAAGGGTATACTTCAGTTGACGTAGACCATTAAAATTCGTCAATAACGAAAGAGATATATATTTTCTGCGAGTAACTCGTTCTTTATGTTTTTCGTTGTAATTACAGAATTTCTGTCTACCAGTTACTTCAATATAATCCACTTTCAAAAACAATGCATTTAATTTTTATTCGTTTTAGGTTTCATTTTATTTGAAGATAGTTGCATTTAATATGAAAATGGTTTCGGTTAATCTGAAAATGCTATATGTATACATTAATTATACATTTGTATTTTCTAAATAATTCCCCATGCTTGTCAAAATTATTAAAAAAATAAATCTTTCTTTATAAATTAATAATATTATTAATATATTTTCGTTAATTCCCGAGTTTTTTAAATGTGTATGTACAAAAATACATTTAGGCATAAAATCAACAAATATAATATTATTAATATAATGCAAAAAGCATGGATGAACACTTTAAATTCAAAATTCTAGAATAATAACATGGGCATATCTTTTCGAGGAAATCGCCCAAAATCGCTGTTCTTACTAGAAAAATCTGACATATTCGCGGACCCTGAATATAATGAATAACGTCTGATAATAATATTTATATTTAAAACCGTGTATAAAAAGAGAGAATTTTTCTTGGACCGTGTTATTTCAAAAAGTGTATTGTATTTTATATCACAATTTCTATATGGAGAAATCTTACCAAGTATTTAATTTAGAAACTTTGAATTTTCAGAGGAAAATAAGTTGATTTTGTTAACTAAAATTAATTATGTAAGGAAAAGAGAGAAGAAAGAACACTTCGCAACAATTTGTCAAGTATCAGATTTAATGTTATAAAAGGTGCAAAGCAAACTTAAATTTCCTAAATCTACAATTGTTCAATGACTTTATAAAAAGTTTGAAAAACTCTCATTTTAATGTTAAGCTGCCACACCGTACCATCGCTAGCGACTGGTGTTCCAAGTCAAGTTAAATTCGAAACAATTTCAATTATATTAGAGTGAACCAGTTTCAGTCCACAAAGCATAAAGTCATTAGGATAAAATGGAGTAATGGGACATTTAACTCAAACTTGCAGTAAAATTAAGGTAAACACATATATGCTTGAACTTTATCCTCCTAAAAAGCCCTAAAGGTATATCTGTGCAACTATATTTGTCTAATGAGATAGAAAATGCTAAATGGTCCATTCGCCTGCTAAACAATTGTACATGTAGAACACATCCGACATAATGTACACATTGAAATAGTTTCACCTGAAAACTTGTTCATCCAACAAAATGTTAAATAGAACAAATTAGGATTAGAGAAAAGCAAATCATTAAGCATTTAAACCAACTCAAATGGGCTCTTAATTTTGAAATCCATTGGGATTATATATATGCATTAAGCGAATTAGGTACCTCTTATTGTAAAGTATGGTGTTTCCCGTATAATTAATCTCTGATAATTACAACTGTCAGTTTAAAATTATATATTGAATTTCGCGTGCATTATGATAGGACCATTCAATTTAGAGCAGGATTGTTTATTAATTACAAATCAATAATCGAAATATGCTAAAATCTATTATCCGTTGCATCCTTGAACCCTTGAGGTCAATGCAAAGAGACTTAGTTAAAAGTACATGCAAGGCTTTGTTCTGTATAAGCTCGGGAGATTTATATAACTTGTAGTTTGTAACGTTCAATTATTTCAATTATGCTTTTAAACAAGAGACCGCGACCGCGGGTCAGCTACAGAGGTATATGATAGAAATTGAACATTTTTATTAGGAATCAACGATTCTAGAAAATAATTCGAAAAGAAAATGAAAAATCTGATATGAGCTACAAGTAATTTTGAGTGAACTATCGAGAATATCCACAATTAATTGCATAAATATCTTTTCTTTTTCAGAATTCATTTTCTTTGTCAGTTCAATTATGTGCAATAATTACTTCGACATAAAACGATGGAATCCTAAACTTATTTAAATAAATTTACACAGAAAAACTATAATTTTGATTTATAATTTTTTTCAGTGTACATTTTCCGATTTTTAATGTTGTAAAGATAAAAAAAAAAGGCAACACTACAAAAAAGATACGTTCCCAAAAGGAACCTGAAAATATCTCTTGTTGAGCGCTTCGTGGAAAGTTATTGAATTATTTGATGATTACTAGTATTATGGAAACATTTCTAAATCCCATTATATTGCAGACTGTTTGCAATATGTTTGATGAAACTTTTGTCTCATTTTAAGGAAAAAAATTTTGAGATCTGTTTGTATGAAAATGGCCATAATTAATTTAATAAATTTAAAATATGTTTTTAGTATAGGTGTTAAATTAAAGAACAAACTCTACAGATACAGTGATAAATTACTTTGAATCAAAAGAAAAGTATTTGCTTGATTTGATGAGTATGCTTTCTTGTTTGTAGCTTAGTTTTATATAAATTAAGGGGTTAGTGGGTTTGAAAATTTCAAAAAATCGATTATTTTTTTGTTGTGTTATTAAATAGTACAATATGTTTAAAATATTCTCCTAAAATTTCAAATCGATCCGAGTAAAATTCTAAGAGATACACCCTTCGGAAGTTCCGCCCATCAGGCCACGTCAGTGCAGCGCTTTAAACTTTAAGGGGAGGTTCTCATCTAGAACGTCAAAAAGTAGGTAAAGTTCGTGATTTTTTTGAAGGCAAATGACAAGACATAGGGAAATGATATTTGGCATTATCTTTTATTGTACATTTATCTGTACGAAAAAATTTTTTTATTCGAAAAAAAAACAAAATGGCGCCCGTTATTCAACTTCTCCGGAGGCATGTTTTTCGAAAATTGCCCAGCTGCGTACAATTTAGGGGTCGCAGATTGGTCTGAAATCAAATAATGATAACATTATTATAAACTAGAATAAATTTGTCTCAGAAAGAGTGGACGACTTTCAAAAAAAATTTAAAATTGACGGAATGGCGCGATTTTGAAATTTTAAGGCCGTTTTCGGCCGTTTTTTTCATAGTTTATCACTTACAAAAAGGAGATAATGTTACAATTTTCAAAATGTGCTCCACTCTTTCTATGAAGAAAATTGTTTACTTTAATATGCACGAAACTAGAAGTTGATCGGTTGAACCGTTTTTGAGTTATCTTGTACGCAAATTTGAAAAATCTTGAAAAACAAAGTTCCGAGATAATCGTGATTGAACGGCACGGCACAGGCTGAGCGCCCCGCTACGATCATGACACCGTCACAATCAATGGGCTGTAGAATCCGTTCTAGTGCTCGGATCAACTAAATATTTTAAAGCAACATTCTAGACATATTAAACTTTAATAATATGAAATAAAAAAAAAATCGAAAATTTCAAGATTCTAGATGAGAGCCTCCCCTTAAACGCGTTTATCTCAAAACTCAATTTTTTAAGTCGATGGACATGATTTTTTTTTTTTTTTTTTTTTATTATTGGATTATATAGGCCTACCAACACAATACAATTAGGTTTTATGAGGCCCTATCTATCTATTTCATTAATTCATTTAACTTCTCTAATATTCTAGGTATAGTATGATTAATAATAATCCTTAAACATTCTATTTACATATAAATACTTATAAAAACAAAATTGTTGTAAGCTTAAATTTTGGCATAAAGGTTCGTATCCTTAAGGAACATTATTATTTGTCTAATTTCATTGATACATTGAGATTTAAGGGACTATTTCGGTCTAGAAATTTCAAAGAATCGATTTTTTTTTTTTTTTACATTTTCTGACTCTTTATAGTTTCAAAAATTATGTCCTGAAATATTTTAATGAAATTCGAATTCTAAACCGGTCTAGAGCGAGTTTTTCGAGAGCGATTTTTTACAAATTATTCATGTTTTTTCACAAAAAAAATCTTTAAACGCGTTTTTCTCAAAATCAACTTTTTCACACGACGGACAGTTAATCTCCGAAACTACTCAACCGATCATTACCAAATTTTGTGTACATCTTTATTTGAGTGTCGTACACAGTAATACAGCAGAAAATTTGAGAATTTTCTATATAAAAAAAAAATTTGCGAGAAAAAAGAACTAAAAACGAGGTCAATTTTCCAAGTTTTTTTTCAAAATGCCGCCATTTTTTTTTTTCATCGATTTTCCGAATTTTCTGCTGTATTACTGTGTAAGAAGCCTTCTTTTAAAAGACCTATTTTGAATTTTTTGTTTCAGACTTCTCAATCATGAGATTAACTATCCGCCATAGAAGGAGAATTTTTTCAGGACCAGACTTTGACGCCCTCTACATTTCGGAAGAAGAGTGACAAAAAAAAGAAAAAAATTTTTTTGTGTAGTTTTTTTATGTAATAACGTGTTACAAAATATTTCATGTAAATATCTAATAAAGGAGCCCAGAAAAAAATTCCCAAAAAAAGACCATTTTTTTACGTTCTAGACCGAAATAGTCCCTTAAGGGATGCCATAGATATATTAAATTTATTTCTTTTATTGTTATACACATTGCAGGAACATTTCGGAGGTTGTTCTTTTTTGAATATGTAACTGTGGGTCATAAGGCAGTGGCCTATTCTGAGTCTTGTAATTTTAATTGAGTCTTTTCTGTTTAGAAGATTTAGATTTTTCCATTCTTTTGTTGTTTCTTTTATTTGTTTTAATTTGTTAGTTTCAGGTACTTGGTTCCATTCTTCTTCCCATTTCTTTTCTATGTTGCTTCTTATAAGGTTTTTGAGGTCGAGATGGAAATATCGAAATGTGTTATCATAGGGTAGTGTGATAGAGTTCTTGGCCAAATGGTCTGCCTGGTTATTTTTTCCCACATTTTTGTGTCCTGGGACCCACATTAGGGTGAAGACTTTATTTTTAGATGATTGTGATAATGTTTTTATTTTTAGGGCATTCGGGTGAGTTGAGTACATTTTGCATATTGTTTGTATGGAACTTAATGAGTCGGTACAGATTAAGAAATTTTTTGTATTATTCTGGTTACATGCATATTCTATAGCCTTTTGTATGCCATATAGTTCTGCGGTGAGTATACTGGTATTAGGTAATAAATGAAATTGTTTTCCGGTAGATTTGTGGATGAAGGCGCATCCTACTTGTGTACTTTGAAGAGATCCATCGGTATAGATCACTTCAAAGTTTTTGTATGTCGTATTTAGTTTTTCAATGAATATTTTTGAATATATTTCGGGTGGTGTACTTTCTTTTGCGAATATTTTTAAGCTAAGGTCGATTTTTATTTTTGGATGTGACCATGGGGGGTGTTCTTGTGGTTTGATCTGCATGATTTCACAAGTTTCTAAGGCGATCGGTATACAGGCTAAACATGATTGGTGATATATTTGTGCATTGTTTTGGAGAGTTTTAATGTCATCTATGAGAGGATGGTTGTGGAGAGAAAGTAATTTTAGGCCGTAGTTCATCTGTTGTTTCAGGCGTCTAAGGTACAAAGGTTTTTGGCCTGAGTCTACTAGGAGGCTTATACTAGGGCTACTTCGATATGCTCCTGTGGCAATTCGGATACCTTGATTGTGGATTGTGTCAAGGGATTTTAATCAAGTTTTATTGGCTGAGCTGTATATTATGCTTCCGTAGTCTATTATTGAAAGGACCATCGATTTATGTAGTCTTAGGAGTAGTTTTCGGTCTGATCCGTATTCTGAGTTAGATAATATTTTCAGTATATTGAGGTTTCTAAAAGTTTTGGTTTTAATTGTTTTGATGTGGTTTTTCCAGTTAAGTTTTGGTGTAAAAGTAAGTCCCAGAAATTTATACTCATTAACATACTTTAACGGTTGATTATCTAAGAGGAGGGGTGGGTATGGCATAGCCAACGATTTTCACTTGATTCTTGAGATAGGAGAAAACAGAATTAATAAATACAAGGAAAAGGGTCACACTTAATACCGATCCCTGGGGGATTCCGTTTTCCAGTTGCTGTTCAGATGAAAGAGTATCTCCTATGCATACTTGGAACCTTCGATCCTCCAAGAAATTTTGCATAAAGCGGACAATGTTACCCTTCATTCCCATCCCCATTATGTTTTCTATAATTTTTCTTCTCCACACTCTGTCATAGGCTTTTTCTATATCGAGGAATATAGAGATGAGGAATTTTTTGGAATGAAATGTCTTACGCACTTCTGTTTCTAAGTAAGCTTGCGCATCGATTGTACTTCTGTTTTTCCTGAAACCACATTGGAAGTTACTTATAAGAGATTCCTTTTCTAGGTACCAGATAAGACGTTTGTTTATCATTCTTTCGAGTGTTTTGCAGAGGCAGTTAGTTAATGATATGGGACGATAGCTTGTAGTTTGTTTTGGGTTTTTTTGTTCAAAGTCTGTCAACAATTCAAATTTTAATTTTTTTTTTTTTCTTCGTTCATTAACGAGATTTATCCATGTACTAACGAAATATTTTTGGTTTCTTGATTTAAGATGAACCAGTAATGAGTTATGCTGTCCACGGCAAAAGCATTTTTTTTGAGAGGTCAAGGGAGATGAGGTACCAACGGCTGAGTTTTCGGAATTTTTAAATAAAAATTTCACAAAATACTGTTTAAATATTTATCTTTGGTATGCTGAATTGTTTAAATAAAATATATGATTCTATATATTAAAAAAAAAATTGTAAAAATACCCTTTTTTGCACCTCTGAAACCCACCTAACCCCTTAACACGTTCAACCCCGGGTGTACCACGGGTAGCCCACACGCGAATGGTTCATCTGGCGGCGTGTACTACCGGTGGCTCACATCACATCATATGTTTTTTTAATTGAAAAATTGAAGAGCTTATTTTTACAGGTAGGCTATAATAGACTTAATGTATTTACGTATTTATTTGTTTTTATGGGTTTTTTTAAAACATTTTGTGCAAGGCGCCACCAGATAAAGCAAAATACGATATTAACTGCCGCCCGATGAAGTGAAATACAAAAAACTGCGCCGGGTTGAACGTTGAACAAACACTACATCGATGGAAAGATAAGTTATTCTTGAATAAAAAAAACACATTCACTTGATTTAAGGAATATAGTTTAGATGTATTAAATATTTTTCCTGTTAAACCTACATAAATACACAAGTTACGCAATCGTGTGAAACCGATCGAAATTAAAATAGTTTTTCAGAAATTCTCGCACAAATACACAGGTTTCTACATACACATATGTATGTTAGATAATTCTCGGAATTCTTTCCGCTGTACGAAGGCTCGGTAAAACTTTTAAAGGAGAATACTTTAGACAACTTGGAAAGGTCGCAAGACTTCTTTTTGTTTTTCAACTCATTAATAATTCAATAGAGCTACTGAACTGCATCAGAAGTCCCCGACATCGCAATTTTCTTGCTTCTCATCGAACCAACTATAGCTTTTATGAGGACATGACATCCATGATAATGGCGTTTAAAAGTAATTCACACTTAATTGAGTTACATCTAATAAAGCTTATTTTATATTCTTTTCTATCTTTCTTCTTCTTCTTGTTCTATTTAAGATAGTGAAAATTTATTTATTCTCTGATTAAAAATAGTTGAAATACCAAATGAAAGTTAAGTAAATAAATATTTATTTATGTATTCATTTAGTCAACATATATCAGCCCTGAATGTTTAAACTACATATAAATAATTATAGGGTTGATTTTTTTTGATCGGTCAACAACGAGTGAATGAAAACTACCTTAGATAAATTTAGCAAACAGACTGACGTATATAAGTTAAATACATATATACACATAGCTGCGTACTGATCTCTCTCTGAGTAGGATTAGCCAGATTAGCTAGATGGATTAGCTTAGTCAGTCATTGTTACACTTTGGAATAATAAAGTAGTCAACTGAACCTGCTGTTTTACTTTTCGAACACTATACCACATGGCGCAGCCGGTATTTGAGTGAGTGGATCCCGATGAATAAATTTAATTAATAAATCTAGTGTAAATAAGAATAAATAAAAACAGACAGAAGTAGTAGGCTGTATGCAAAAGTTGCTTTGTGCTGAAATTAATGGAAAGAAATTAAAAAATTAACAAATGAAATAACGGCAAGTGGAGAAAAGTATAACGGAAAGTGACGAAAGTGTAATAATGGCTATGACTGATTTTCAAAAACCGGGACCACTCGTGTTAGAGGGAAACATAAAAGAAAATTGGACAAAATTTTCGCAAATGTTTGAAATTTACTCGGTAGCCACAAAAACTAATGAAGAGGACGAAAAGGTGCAAGTGGCAAGATTTTTGAGTTGCGCTGGAGAAAAAGCAATTGAAATATTCCACTCCTTTAACCTTACGGAAGAGAAGAAAAAGCAGATCAAAGAGGTAAAAGAAGCGTTCAAGAATTATTGCATCCCTCGCAGTAATGTAGTATATGAGCGCTACATGTTCTTTACGAGAAGCCAAAAGGAAGGAGAAACTTTTGAGCAGTTCCTCGCGGATCTGATGAAACTATCGGAAAGCTGTGAATTCGGAACACAAAAGGAATCGATGTTAAGGGATCGGGTAGTCATTGGCATCGCTGATAACGCTGTTCGACTTCAACTACTGAAAACCGATCAACTGACCTTTGAGAAGACCAAGGAGCTGTGTCGTATAGCAGAGCAAGCGGGCATGCAGGCCAAGCAGATGAGCGGGGAGAACGATAAAACGGTAGCGGTAGCGGCAATTCAGAAAAAAGGAAGTTCACATGCAAACACTAATTTGAGCAATGTTAGTAGAGGTAGTGGTTATAATAAGTTTAATTTCAGAGCTGTAAAAGATGGAGGTCAGAGAAACGCAAACAGAGATTCTAAAACTCAAATGAAAGAAGAACTTAAATGCAAAAATTGTAACCGATTTCATCGTCGTGGTCAATGCCCGGCTTATGGGAAGAAATGTTTGGCCTGCGGACGATACAACCATTTTGCTCTTGTTTGCAGTAAGAAGAAGTCCCATACGGTGAGTAACTTAAATGTTGTGGACAATTCTGATGATGACTCAACTTTGTATATTGATACGGTAGCAGTAGACAAAGTCAAAAATAAAGCGCACGATATCGTACAAAAAAATGCGGCATGGACAGAGAAATTAAAAATAAATAACGTAGTAATAGAATTCAAGCTCGACACTGGTGCTGAAGTTAATGTAATCGGAAAAGACATTGCACTCAATTTAGTTACAGAAAACCAGTTAAAACCTTTCAATTCGCGGGTGGAAGCGTACGGGGGCCATTTAATAAAAGTAGGTGGTGTAGTATATCTGCCAACGCAATATAGAGACAAGTCCCTGATGGTAAAATACTTAGTAGTTGATGCGGACGTACAGCCTTTGTTAGGTTTAACTACCTGCCTAGAATTTGATATGATCAAACGGGTACACGAAGTTCGGAAAATTTCTTTAGGCTCATCAGTTACTAGTGAAGAAGAAAAAGTAAATTTCATAAAAAACAATGAGGATATTTTCACTGGATTCGGTCGGTTTCCGGATCAATGCAAATTAGTACTTAAGGAAAATTCTATCCCAAACAATAGACCACCCCGTCGTATAGCACTTAGTTTACGACCAAAAGTCAAAAATGTTTTAGATGAGATGGAGAAGAGAGGCATTATTAGTAAAAGGGACGCGCCTGCTGAATGGTCTCATCAATTAGTAGTAGTCGAAAAAAGCAACGGATCTTTGAAGACTATGTCTAGATCCTACTGGGTTAAACAAACAGTTAAAAGACGAACATTTTATGATACCGTCGGTTGAAGATTTCTGCGATGCTATGAGAGAAATGAAGTATTTTACTGTGCTGGATCTGAAAGAGGGTTTCTGGCAATTGGGGTTGAATGCAGCATCTAAAGAATTAACAGTGTTTACTACACCTTTTGGTACGTATCAGTACAATGTTCTTCCATTCGGAATAAAAACTGCTCCTGAAAAATTTCAAAAATTAAATTCGAAATACTTCGGTAATTTACCCGGCTGTTTTGTATATATAGACGATCTGATCGTAGGGGGGAAAACGCTTAAAGAACATGACCAAAACTTGCAAACAGTTATAAATAGGGCTAGAGAAATAAACGTGAAATTTAATAAAGAAAAACTTCAATACCGTATGACCCAGGTTAAATACTTAGGACTCAACTTTACAGGTGGCACCATATCACCGGACCCAGTTCGGATTCAAGCTATATTAGGTATAAAGTCGCCACAAAATAAAAAAGAATTAGAGAAAATAATGGGCACTCTGAATTACCTTCGTTCTTTTATTCCTAATTTTTCGGAGATCAATGCTCCTTTACGACACCTTTTAAAAAAGAACACTGAATTTCTATGGACAGATAATCACACGGTCATCCTTGATAAAATCAAAAATTTGCTAGCCAAATCATCTGTATTGCACACGTTTAATCCCAAAGAGGTCATAATTATACAAACTGATGCATCTCAATATGGATTAGGGGGCTGTCTTCTTCAAAATAACAAACCCATAGCTTATGCATCAAAGAGTTTAACAGATGCGGAAACGAGATATGCACAAATTGAGAAGGAGTTTCTCGCCATTGTATATATTGTTGTGAAAAAATTCACACATATATCTACGGAAAGCATATTACTATACATTCAGATCACAAGCCTCTTGTGGCAATACTCAAAAAAGACATAAGCTCCGTCCATTCAAGTCGCTTGCAGAGAATGAAGGTCAAGTTATTGAAGTATGATTTAGAAATCAAATATGTGCCTGGCAAATTTCTGCATGTCGCGGACTTACTTTCACGACACCCATCTCCTGATGAATCCATAGATACAGAAACTCCTCTGACTGAAGTCATTCACTCCATAAATTTAAGTAATGCGAAAAAGAAAATTTTTCAAGAGAAAACTAAAGAGGATGAAGTACTAAAATTAATAATATATTACTATAAGAATGGATGGCCTAACAGCAAGGATAAATTGCCAGAGAAAATTAAATATTTCTGGCAACACAAACATAAATTATACGTCGAAGATGACCTAGTGTTTTTTGAAAACCGGATATTTGTTCCAAGCAGTTTAATTGATGAAATTCTCAAACTGCTTCACGAATCTCATATGGGGATCACAAAAACAATATTGAAAGCCCAAACTACGCTCTATTGGCCAAAAATGACAACAGATATAGAACTCATGATTCGTAAATGTCGCACTTGCGAAAAATATAGATCGAAAAATAAAAAACATGGTTTAATACCACATGACCTACCCGATTTGCCCTTTCAAAAAGTAGGTACTGACCTATTTGATTATGGTGGAAAATCATATCTCGTACTTATGGATTATTACTCTAAGTGGATAGAGATGTCACTTATACCAAGCAAGTCGGCCAGAAGCGTAATAGAAGTTTTAACAAAAATATTTGCGAGACATGGTGTACCAAAAGAGGTAGTTGCAGATAATCAGCCGTTCAACTCTTTTGAGTGTAAAAAATTTTCAGAACGGTGGAATTTTGATTTCTGTTTCTCAAGCCCCAGATATCCTATGTCGAATGGACTTGCGGAAAAAGCAGTTCACATTGCCAAATCTATTTTAAGAAAGGTGGGCAAGGGCATGGATATATATGCTGGGTTATTGGAATATAGGAGCACCCCAATACCGAGACTTGGTTACACTCCGGCTGAATTACTTTTCAGTCGTAAAATCAGAACCAAGGTACCTATCCGAGATGAACAACTTAAACCTAAAATACCACATGGCGTGTCTGAACTTCTGCAGGCCCAAAGATCTAAATATGAGGAGTCTTTTAATGTAAAACGTCCTAGACCCGAGCTTCTTTTGAAGCCTGGGGAAAATGTAGTCTACAGAAATAAAGATAAGTGGGAACCTGCCGTTGTGGTAACTAAACATAATTCTCCTCGATCATTTTTGATTAGAAATGAAAACAATGAGGTCCTCAGACGAAATACTTACCATCTACGTAAATCATTAAATGAACCTTATATTAGGACACCTGATAGTGATACGACCCCAGCACGCTCACACCAGCTAAATGAAACACAAAATGAAAATAATATAAATAACAATATTTCTAAAAATTCGGTACCATTGTCGACACCTATAACTTTTAACAGTGAGTCATCAGATGGTTGTTCCACTGCATCAGGATATGTTACTCGATCTGGTCGAGTCGTCCGCAGACCTGACTATTTCAACTCGTCTTAAAATTGTATAGTAAATGAATTTCAATTGAATTAAAGTTTGCGTCTTGTTAATATCATAATAAGAAGGGAGATGACGTATATAAGTTAAATACATATATACACATAGCTGCGTACTGATCTCTCTCTGAGTAGGATTAGCCAGATTAGCTAGATGGATTAGCTTAGTCAGTCATTGTTACACTTTGGAATAATAAAGTAGTCAACTGAACCTGCTGTTTTACTTTTCGAACACTATACCACACAGACATCTACGACAAGAAAATTAGAAAAAAAAATCAATTGATTTTGCCTCTTTTCTACGTTACTATAACTGTGTAGTGTGTACTACCAGGAACAATATAATACAGATGAAAAACACAATATTCTGCGTAAATTCTTAAGTGTCATCTTTTTCTTACGAAGTCATAAAATCTGCTTTCAAAGCACCTTCACATTCAATTTTTTCATAAGATGTTCGATTCCAAGACTTCCCCTTTTGGTCCTCTATTACTCTCGTACTAGATTTGTGTTTTCTGTTTTCTCACAGAAAGCACCTGTAAGTCCTGTATGCACAAAGCGAATAACGTATTACTTTTATTATCAAATATTTTCCACAACTTCTCTTGCCATGAAAAATTTGCTCTTTTCTCGGGTATTAATTTTCTACCTCGCAAGGTGTTCCAATAGATCACACGATGGAATGTCTATCAGAGGGCTTGAGGGCTTGAATTTATAAGTGAACAGAATTTCCGAGAATTTCTCACTTATGTGTGTAGACGGAAACAAGCAGATTGGATTTAGATAAATCCAAACTGTAGAGACGTTGGAGTACGACAGAATAAATCTGTTCATTTTTATGCTTGAATATTTAAAAACCTTTAATTCCGTATCCGCTTTATTTGCCGTCGTCGAGGGTTTCGATTGGTTGTACGAACGAAGCATCAAACTCTTGAAGGACTTTTCACAGCGTCGTCACGGAAATGTGTCTTCTTTTCCAATCTACGGAAAAGATATTACGAATGAGTTGTGAAGTCAGCTAGATGTGTGGTTGACGTTGAGTAAATAAATGCAATCACTCTTAAATGTACCCAAATACTAGAGAAAAAAATATTTAAAAAAGAAAAACTTGAAGGGAAATGCTCCCGCTGATTATGTGTAATTTAGAAAATCAAATCTTCTAAAGGATTATTGAATTCCTCTTCCCGTATCGCAAGTTAGATGTTTTTGATCGTATGGTTGTCTGTATATCATACCGTAGATATCAGAAAAATTAATTAACTTTTCGATTTGTTTCAATGAGAATAATAGATTTTTTATTCTAATTTTTTTGTATTTTATTATTAAAGGTTTTAATATTTAGAAACAATAATATTTAAGAAAAAAATTTATTTTATTTAAAATGACATGACCTCGAAAATGACTCATGAAAAATATAAGTTGTCTGCAGAACTAATACTTAAATTAATTAAATAAACAAATCAATCTTTGAAGAGTGACAGTGATTGAACATACGTTATTAAAAAATTATTACGTTTATAAAATTTTACCTTAAACACTACTAATTTTAATGAATTTATGTTATTTTTGTACAACTGAAATTTTACAAATAAAAATGCATAAAACAATTGTGTGCTTATTTTCAATGTTTTCTTAATTAATCTTTAGAACCAAATGTACTTTTTATGGATCTCGAGTTTCAATTTGCATGGCTTTGAATAGCCGGAACGTTATCTCAAAAATTGTATGAAACATGGTTTCGAATAACACGGGATCAATTAACCGTGTTATTCGAGGGATGCCTATATATATATACATTTATATATAGATAATAAATAGTAATTAAATGTAAATGAAGAAAATGAAATATAAATGGAATAATTGCGCTCATATTAAAATGTTTTCTACCTTTAAATAGAGTTGTTTAGTAAGACCAGTATTTTTGGTTTTATGTTTTTAGGAAGTATCTTGTGCCGAAACATATTTTTGTACAAGTTCCTCTATGTATAATGTACATTTAAAAGCGTCCAATGTAACGAAATATGTATTTTCATTTCATTTATAATTTTCTGGCATCTATTGGTACCGACAGCAGAACTTAAAAGTAAATTATAGCAAAGTACTCTAACATCGGAAATGAAAATCCTCAGATAACAATACAAACCAATATAATTTTGTTTATAATGTATTTTTTAAGCGCGTCCATATTTTGAATCTAAATAAAACATTAAAATTTAGCAAGTGACCATAAATTTGGTTTTATTCGAAAGATAATTTTTTTACATTTGATATTTAAATACAATTTCAAGCATATGAGTGCCGCGGCTGCGTTACATATGGCATGCTATCAGTCCAATTGGTGACCACTTTTTCGAGCACTTGGGGCTATATATCCGCAATGACAAGTCTTATGTTGACTTCCAATTCATCAATCGAAGTTGGTTTATCAGCATAGACCAAAGAACTCACAAAATATAATCCAACGGTGTCAAATCATACAATCTTGGTGTTCATTTGCCCATTTCTTTAAATAAGATTATCGTTTTAATAAATCGATTGTTTCGGTCGCTGTGTAACACGTATCGCTATCCTTTTGCAAACCACAAATCGTCAACATCAGTGTTCCGAAATCTTGGAAGTGAAAGGTTTCAATAACACGATGTATAGCACGTTCTGATGGCTGATTATTGAGTCCATGCAATTCACGAAATGCTCTATAAGTTTTTATAACTGAACCCTTATTTCGGAAATAAATTTTCTTGATTTGGAATCGTCGCTGCTGTATATATATCTTTTCATGATAATTTGTTAGACCTTAATGAATAAAAATGACAGTTATCCCTATCAGAAATCCGGCGCTTTCTTAAGAAAGCACTCTATATATTAGTTTAATGAACTGCTCTGCATACCCAAAACAAAAAATTAGTTCATGTCAGACCACATTGTGGAATATCTGCGTAAACAATTTGAAAAATTTGATAACTCACAAACTTCTGAGAAGAGCCACTTTATTTCGACTTCAAGAAAAATAAATTCTTAATTGTTCTTTGTCTTAATTTAAAATTCTTGGATAGGCATATTTTCAACGGAGCATAACTTCCGGAAAAAAATCTTTTAATACTCAGAAATTTAAGAAGAAGGAGAAAGAATTTTTAAAGAAGTATTAAACTTTTGTTGAACTCAGTACCCGTGAAAGAAACTCTTATATTTTTACGATATGGGTCCGGATGGCTTAAAAGGATAGACACATAAATCTCCTTTAGAATCCTACTTGTCGGACAACTTTATGCACCGTAGTGATATGAACGTTAAGAAATCCGAGTGGCTGTATTGAGCTATCAACACTATCAACAGATTGTTTGACAAGAAGAAAAGGAGTCCGTTGCCCAGTAGGGCATAAAATCGCCCTAAAGTTTACGCTATCTGTCCTCTGAGGGAAATTGAATGCAGCAATATCTTTCTCGTATCGTGATTTATTCCTACCAAGTTGAAGCTTGCGCGAGGATAAACAGTCCAACCGCAGGAGTTTTTTTCTGCAATCCCATTAGCTTAGTGACACTATTCGCCCGGCACTGAACTCCTCAGAAATAAGGTCTTCGTTCGTCCTATTCTTCTTAAATGTTCGGCGTTTTGCAGAGAAGGCTGCTTTCCAATAAATGTTGATTGATAGTGGGTTCTGGTGATATGAACCTCCATTTCGTGCCTGGTCATGCATTCAAATAAACCCCTGTCACTTTTTAGAATACTGAAGTTTATAGAACTACATTTCCGGAAATGGAATTTATCTTCAGCACGATTCATTGGATAGTAGACCTTTTCACCAAAAGAAGCCAAAAACCAAAGAAGCGCATCTTCTGCATTTCAAATATTCGAGTAAATTCTGCAAATTTTGGCTATACATATATTTGGGTTCACAAATGATCAGGGAATAAGTTATTTGTCCGTCTTTAAAAGAACGAAATCAGTTTCAATCAAATACAAGCACCTGAAGTAAAAGAGCCTTTCAGATATGGAAGACAATGTCTTTTGGAACAGGAATAATGTCAAGAAAGCAATTAATTTCATTTAAGTAGAGAGCAAAACGTTTTCACTTCACGAAGTGGAATGGACGCTGATATGCCAACCTGAATATTTCGAATACCAATGAGGTGTTACGGCTGATTTCATTATCTTGATGATAAAAACAAAATGGAATTTAGCTGAAAACATAACTCAGGCTTAACTTGTAACACGCTTAAAGGCATAATCCGTTTGTGCCTTCATAAAACATGCTTTGATAAAATGCTCATTCATAAAAGAAGATTTTCCTCAAGCAATATAAATTTGTTTTAAAAGGCATTTACGAATTCATAAAATACGACATAAAATTGTATCATAAAATTTCTTCTGTTTAAGAAATAAGTAATATAATCTGGCTTGAAAATAAAGATAACGCGCTTGGGAGTCTTACATTTTTATCATAATGAATTATTTCGTTATTGCTCATTTTTAAAGAACTTTTTATTTCTAGACAGATATTATTATAAAATTGCCAATGCATATAATAAAGTAATAAAGGCGAAAAAGTCTATACATTAAATATGGTATTTGCATTTGAAGCAAATGAATCCAGGAGCTATAATAAAGTAATAGAACACGTTTATTTAGTGATACCTTGAGGTTCTATCTAGATTTAGATCTATATTTTGTTGCGCTAGGCAATAATGACGCATTCAATAGCGATCGAGGATTTTAATTTCTGGTGTCATGAAAATTGTTACACAAGAGACTTAGAGGCTGCTGAATTTGAGTATGTTATTGAAATTTGGAAATCCAAAATGGCAGACTCAAATTGACGGCCGTAAATTACAGAAATTAAAAGATTACTTACTATTGGAGATTTTCGTGATCATTAATTTCAAATAAATTTTAATTCAAGAAGTCAGCAATTTTTTATGTTTAAATGGTTTTAATGAATATGAGCATAAGAGTTCACTGTGATTTCATTGAAATTGAAAAGGAATTTCAATATTCACCATTTTAAATTTCAAGATGGCAAATCCAATATGGCTTCAAAGACTTCTCAACATCAAGGGACTAAATGAACCTGAGTATATTAAGAAGAACTATTAATTTCATGTTTATTCTAAAGCTTTGGCAATTCAAGACAGCGCAGTCAATATGAGAACAAAATTTCAATTATTCGGTTATAAGAAAATAGACACTCGACTGAGGGATTTAAATGGACATTTCAAATCAAATTTGGTCAATCTGTAGTAGACCAAATAAGAGATTCAAACATTTTCAATTTATATATATTTCCATGATACTGAAATAATTTTAACTCGTATCTTGTACAATCAATAACAATTGATGATTATATAAATTAGAAATTCACAAGAACAAAACCTAGAATTTTATCAACTTTGTTCCAACCTACAGTACTATATTTTCTTAATTATAATTGAATTAATATTCTCTCAAGTCTCAATATCTTACGAAAATTAAGTTGTTCTTAATCAATAAATTTAATTGAATCATGCAATCGAATTTTTAAGAGTATTAGCTTCTAAAGTCTCGAAAACGTATACTGATTCGGACTTATTTAGTTTTGGTGTAGCGTTCGGTATATTTAAAAAGTACTCTTAAGTTTCTAAAAAGTAGAAATGAGAAGTATGAAAAAAATACATCAAATAATAATAGAGGATCCATCCATAAGGAAAAATCATGATGAATGTTTGTATCACAAATCATGCATGTACGCATTAGTTCCAGTTCATAGTGGCTTTCTTTTCGGAGTTAAGAATTCTCAAATTAGTTTAAGAGTTCCACAAGAATGAATTTTAATTTTCGCACAGAAAACTTTTCCCTAATGACACGTTCCCCCGGAACGTGTTGGAATGATATTGTGGCTTATTATTGTGTTGTAACTTATGTTCATTCAGTTTAAAGCCTATCTTAACTCTGTTTAATTACGATGAAAACGATTTCGAGAGGTCCAGTATACGTCCAAAAATAATGAGGTCGGAATTTCCTCGGCGAGCTATACATATATTTAAACATATTTCCCTATATGCTCCATTTACACATACTTTATTACAAATATAATATCGGAATATCCTGGAGCGTTCATATACATGTACCTTGAATATAAACAACTAAATTTTAAAGGTTTTTTAATCATCTATTTCAAGTATACACGAATAGCACGTGTTCTCTTTAAATTACGTTCTTTTAAAATTGTCGTGTCTAGTTCAAAGAAATTGCTGAAGACTAATTAATTATGGGGATATTCTCAAAAGAACAAGCAAATATATATTCTTATATGTATATACACTCTAACAATTTTGCATATTTCATCGGATATTAAATATTTTCGTGTGGAAAGAGAAAAGTAAATGAGTTTTTGCAATTTTTTGGGCTCATGTCAAGCTTCCGCCGACTGGATGTTTCTTGACAAAATTTCAAAAGACGGCGACACACATGCTTCTCTTTAAATAACTTTTTATTGACATTTGTATGCCTGAAAACAAATTTTCTAGGAATCTGAAGTCATAAGCAACTTACTTCCTGTTTTTTTAAGAAAAGAAGGATTTTCACTGTTGCTCGCTGTAATTTTCTGGTTCCTTAATTCGAATAAATCTTTTTTTAAGATGTTAAGATGTTATACCTAATTTTCATTTAATATGAAATTTTTAAAGGTATTTATTCAAGAAACACGTTTGGAACAACAAAAGGACTGATTTAAAAAGTGGGCGATCTGCTGATTTCTTTTTAAATTACATGATACAATATTATAACACTGACAGCTATTTCGCTCTCAAAAAATTAACAGAAATACAGTATCGTATCTCCGTGGTACGAAATGAATAAATCTAAACTTACCCCCCAATTCTACATAAAAGTTAAGAACTCTTAACCTCTTAATTGTTTTGAAAAATCCCTTTAATTCAGGAGATGGACCTCTTTTTGTAGAAGAATACACAAATTATAAGAAATCAGTGTGTTTCTAATATTTGTTCAATAATGTGGTAGCATATTAATCCCTTTAAAAGGATTTTTGATAGTAGTTAAGAGGTTAAGAGCTCTTAATTTTTATCCAGAATCGGGGGGTTAAACTACGTTCGAAAATATTGAGAACTTATTTCAAAACTGAGTGCCGTCTTGCCGAAACAATGTGAATTTTGAAAAGAAATTTCCAGAAATAATTCAGCCACGCATGATATATTGTATTAATAAGAAAATAGGCCCCAAACCATTGAAAATGTGCTGCAAAATTGGATTGACGGGATTAATTATTAGCCAGCCGAGGCAACCATTTAAATGAAATCATATTTCATAACTAATCGGAAGGCTTACTATTTTAAAAAAAATTAACAAACTTTGGAAAATAGTAAATAGTTTTTCTTTTATAGCATTTCTAACAAGAAACAAACCGATGGTCCACCCTTTAGAAATAATTAGACATATTTTCAATAAGGATTATGATCAACATTGCACAAGAAGAAGTTATGAAAAGATTTCTAAACATTTTATTTTACTCTTTGTGCTGTAATTCCAATGTGAATGGGGTTAAAATTTCATTGACATCCATACTAATAAGACCAATTGATCTTCACATATAAAACTAATGTAACTATAAAAACGAAAAGCGGAAATAAATTACTCAAATTTTTTTGACTTTAATCTTTTAATTATCTTTTAATTATAAATAGAACATGATCCATGTTTCATTATGGAAATACAAATAGTTATAAAATTTATTATTAATCCAGAAATAGAATTAAAATTTAGTTCACGAATATTATATAATTTTTACCAAAGTTTACATTGTAAAAGACTAAAGCTCAGAGGCACATTCCGAAGTCCGAAGTCCGTTGTCGGTTTCAGACATGAAGGTGTTTCATCTTCCCAGACGCGACGTGACCAACTCCGCTAACGTGTAAAAGGGGCTTAATCGGCTCTTACTCTTTTAAATGCGCATAAATTTTAATCAGTTCGACTGATTTTAGTGATACTTCACTCAGACTCATAAAAAGGCAATTTGCTCGTCTTTGGGAGTAAAGCCGTTTAGTTCTTAGTACCTAAAGTTGTTAAATATAATTGGAATAAGTTAAGACCCGCAAGATCCGTCCAACAAGAAATTTAATATTGGCGTATCTTAAAACTCAATATTTATACAGATGAGACCTTTTCGATACTTTCTGTCATCTCAAATTTATATTCTGACTTTATGGTGATATGATACTTCAAGTCTTGGGTTATTAAAAACTAAGTATTGTAATATTAAGCTTGAAGTAATCAACTTAAAAGTTATGATAACTAAAAATATGTCCCTTTAATTACATTGACATATTTAAGGGTTTACGCGTTAGGTAACTAAAGAATAATAAAATTATAGTTCAAAAACGATTCTCTAAATGTTTTTACGCAATTTAGAAGGAACAAGTTCATTTAAGATAGGAAATGTACATACTATTATTTCAACTTACGTTATAAGTACCTAATGGTTTTCATACGAAATTATGGAAAATCTGATATAAATTTAAGAATGGCCCAGACGAACATTTAAAATTAATTTAACATAAAATGCCAGATCTTAATATTGAATCGAGTCTGATCTTAATGACCGTATAAAACTTACAAAGGAAGGACACAACTTGATAAGAATGGATTTGAATAATTTTTAAATACGTTGAAGGGTTTAGTCCTCTATGTATTATCGAAAAGGGATTTTATGCAACCCTTTTTCTTTTGCGAGATAATCAAGCCCAAATATTACTGCGCAACTTAAATCTTAGTTCAGTTGGTTGAAGAAAAATGTGACAGTAATGAAACGTCTTTTTTATAAAGAGCACAAAGCAGCGGCAGAAGCCTGGGAACATTAATTAAATATAAACAATGTGTATAATGATACCTCTATCAGCTAAGCAGTTGCGCGATTTGCCCTGAACTGCTCTATGGTATGCAATTTCAAAACATTTTTATGTTTGGAGGCATCACATAGAAATGAGTTTTCACAAATGCGTTTCACTTCTGTTGTTCTACAAAACAAAAATATCATATTGAAATTTTCTTTAATCACAAAAGCGAGTTGATCTATATAAGACTTTTATTAGTATAATGGTTTCTCGTAAACAGGCCCTCCCCGTACATAAGGGCAAAGTTTATGGTGCACAACGGCGGCGCCAAGGCTCCGGAGACGCCGAAAAACCTCAAAATTAAATATACATGTTTTCTAAAAATATATAAAATTGCCAAGAAAAATTGTTTGAAATAAACAAAGTCATTATCATAACTCTTGATATATATATATATATAATGACAGACAAGAAAAACTAAAAGAGATTAAAGTCTATTGAATTACGAAAAAAGTATTTTAAGATCATATATGACAAAATTTAGCCATTTAATTTTTTTATAAAATTATGACATCCTTAGGGAGCCGTCTTGTCTTGATTTCGGTAATCAACGGGCTAAGTAAACAATTGAGTATCTGGAACTGAAAATCTCACCCTACTCTCAATTTATTTCTTTATCTTTTGACTCTTACAGTAAGATAGAGGTGAGAAATCGGTACCGAGAGAGAAAAGTCATAGACGTTATAATTTCTAAGCATTTTAAAAATCGCAAAATATCGAAGAGAGGGTTTATTTTAACAAAATGATGTGATTACTACAAATGTCAATGTATGACAAATCATGGATAATATCAATGAAGGTTCTACCAATCCAACAGAAAACAAAAAAAGTATTACAAACGTACAACAGATGGCACTGTACTGTCAAAAGTTCCCTTCGTTTTCGATCATGGTAGTATATTTATAGGTAAAATCCACAAAAGCACCAACAGAGCTAGATGCAGTACTGGTCGTACAGTCCGTTTTAAGGTTTACAAAGATGTATCCAAGACTAAAACGTAGGAAAAGATTACTAGATTCACCTCGTAGAAGTAATTTCTTTTGACAAAGCATCATATACAAATTTAATGAAGACTCCTTGGCCAATTCCATCTCTCAGTTCTTTATCTCATTTAAAGCTTTTCGTGATCCTGTACCTTTTTGCACCAACCACTCTACTCTTTCACGGATAATTTGCAGAGTACGACGGAGAAAAACATATATTTTTCATGGAGCAAAATGAAACATTTTTTCTTGTACGGGTTTAAAACTGCTAATGACTTTGTTTCCTCTCTGTACAGAAGCAGATTACGGCGATGGGAAAAACATAAGGTACAAATTCTAGAAGTACATACTACGTGAATTCAGGCTCAGACTTTGCTTTTAGGATTAAATTCTTGATATAAATAAGAAAATCATCTATCTAAGACTTTTTCGACATACAGAATTTTAAGTTTCAAAAGAAAAGAGGGATACAATTTGACGTATAGACGTATACTATCATATTTTTAGCGAAATTTATTTTGTATAAAAGGTGTTAAATTTTTCATTATTTTGTAGAAGTTATATACTTCATAAAACTGTATAAAATATAGCTGTATTGGACGTATTATTGGAATTCATAAATTATTTAAATATCATCGAAAAATCCTCATAAACTTATTTAATATTTGTCATTGTATTTTAACCATTAAAATGCAATTTTTGAAGTATTAATTTGGAATAAAATTATTTTATGTTTTGTTTGATTAATCGAAAATATTATATTTATTGAAAAGTAAATTGAAAATGTTTAAAACAATATAAATCAACTGTAGAAGAGTTATTAACTATTTCAAAGAATTATTAAAGCACTCATTCAATTACATTCATAATAAGCTGTAAAAGTCGTGTGTGAACTTGAGAAACTTTTTAATATTTTGAGATAAAAAAAAATATATTGGAAAGAACTAATTACAATATATAAATAAATAATATAAATTGTGAATACCAACCAACATTTTGTTGTGTAATCTTTGAAATACTAATCAAAACTTTAAGTTTGAAATCGGGCAACGCTTACGCCGACAGTAACATATGACTTACAATTTTATTTGAACATTAGGCACTGCCGCTTAACACATTAATGCGCAAAACTAGGATTTTGTGCACACAAGTTCAATTATACGATTCGAAAAGCTAATTTTGGCGATTTTCTTCCAAATTCGTATATAAGGGAGTTTTGGATATGCTCTTTCAGAATCTGGAATTTATTTTGCATAAAAGCTTCAAAAACCCTATTATTTTTTGGGTTTTTTTAGAAAAGTGGTCATTTTGTTTGGTCATTTTTCTTCTCAAAGTCGATTATCTTGTCGTTGCTGCTATTGAATGATCATATAACTACGCTACGGTTTTTTTGGATTTGGCCAATTTTTGAAAAATCTAAAAATGTCCCGAAAAATTCTGAAGAAAATTTACACGTATTGTTTGGCTAATTATAAGCACTTTTTGTCATTGAAAATTTAATCATATAAGTGATCCTTTTTGAGTAAAAATATCACCAAGTTTTTTTATGGTGAAATTTGGTGATATTTTTACTCAAAAAGGATCAATTCTACGAATAAATTTTATATAACAGAAAGTGCTTATAATTAGCCAAAGAACACGTGTGAATTTTTTCAGAATTTGTTGGAACATTTTTGGATTTTTCAATAATCTGGCAAATCCAAAAAAAACCAAAAGTAAAAATATGAAAAAATTTACATATATTCTTTGGCTAGATTAGAAGTATTTTCTGTTTTATAAATTTTGTTTGTAAAGTTGATCCTTTTTGTGTAAAAAAATCGCGAAGTTTTTTATTACATTGCTGTACAAAATGGCCATTTTGCAAAAACCAAAGCAAAACAAAACTTTCAAAACCATGGTTTGAGAAAGTATAGACAATCGGACCGCGATTTCTGGTGGTTATGTAATCATTCAATAGCAGCAACAACAAGATAATCGACTTTGAGAAAAAAAATGATCATAAAAAATCAGCACTTTTTGGAAAAAACCCAAAAAATAATAGGATTTTTGAAACTTTTATGCAAAATAAATGCCAGATTCTGAAGGAACATCCCCAAAAACCTCTTATATACGAATTTGGAAGAAAATCGCCCTAATTTGCTATTCGAATCGTACAATTGAACTTGCGTGCACAAAATCCTCGTCTTGCGCATTAATGGGTTAAGCAGTTCGAAATTTTAACGAGTTTATTTCAATACTGTATATAATTAAAATTGAATGAATCAATTAATATTAATTTTTATTTTACTCACTGTAATTAATTTTTATTTTACTCACTGTGATTATTTTTCAAATACATTCAGTAAAACAAATACTTTGCATTCAATTAATTTGAAATAAAGAAATCTTAAATCTCAATAAATGAAACAATAACAAATAAAACTAAAAATAAAAGAATTGAAATTAAATGAATAAACAATAAACGGAAAACGACATATTCATATAATAATTAGTTGAGTCTGTTTTCACAATCTAATCTGAATCAGATTTTTTAAATTTTGCATTTTTACCTATTCCTACATATTTTAGTTTTGCCAAAAAAATTAAAGTTTTCAAATTTGGATGGGTTAAAGTCATTCAATGTAAAATTTTTGCTTCTTGCAGTTCGTAGTGCTTTTAATATTCGTGTTTTTTGGTTTTTCTTTTCTTGTGAAGCCCTAACTTCTATAACGCTATTTTTACTCAGCTTCCTCGGGCAACTATGTTAACAACATACAAATGCGTGCAAAAAAATAGCAGTATTGAATTTGAAAAAGTTTTTTTGGAAATCATATGCAATAAAAACAGTATATTTATTTCTACCATTGCAATTTTAGTATTCATAATATTATAAAGTATAAGAAGTTATTATTTCAGTCTTTTAACAATATTTACATTTCAAATAAAAAATAATACTAAAATTCAGTCGTGCAAAATAATAGCAGTATTTCACTGCAGTTTAAAAAATCAAGGTTAATTTAAAGAAATTGTAAGAAAAACTAAAATTAATTAAATCAAAATATAATAATGATTAATATTTCGTTGAATGACCTTTGTTTGCTAAAATAGCTGCGCACCTTCGTGGCATAGAATCCACAAGATTCCTGCACCTTTCTTCCGGGATTGCTTTCCATGCTTCCTGTACTGTGTGCCATAATTCATTGGTATTTTTGGGATTTTTTTTAAAAACTGCTTCTTTTACATCAGCCCAAAGATTTTCAATTGGATTGAGATCAGGGGACTAAGCTGGCCAGCTCATGACCTCAATCCCATTTGCAGAAAACCAATTTTTTGCCAAAACACTAGTATGTTTTGGGTCGTTGTCTTCCTGATAAACCCATTTTATTGGCATATTCCACTCCGCGTAAGGCAACATGGTTGTACTCATAATATGCACATATTGGCTCGCATCCATTATGGTTTTAATCCAATATAGTGGACCCGTTCCATTATACGAGAAACAACCCCAGATATTAATTTTGGCACCATGTTTTACGGTTCGCGACACATATTTTGGGTTATATTCGGCTCGTTGGGGCCTTCTGACGTACTGCCTGCGTCCTTTGGATCCAAAAAGAACTATTTTAGACTCATCGGACCACAATATTTGCCATTGCCATTTGCTTACTGGCCAATTCACATGTTCTCGTGCAAATGTTATTCTAGCCTCAACATGTCGTGGTTGTAAAAGTGGGACTCTTCGAGGGCTTCTACCAAAAAGATTTGCTTCAACCAGCCTTCTTCTAATTGTTGAGGTGTCAACTTGAAGGTTAAGTTCTTGTTTAATTTTGGTAGAAGTGATAAATGGATCTTCCCGAACCATTTTTTTGATTTTTCTTAGATCACGTTCCCCAAGTATTCTCTTACGTTCTCTAGTTTCACATTTTTCTTTCCAGTTTTTGGCGTTAATAATCATTTTCGCCGAGCATCCAATAATATTTTGGATAAACTCATAAGTTTTGCCTTCTGATAGTAATTTTTTTATGAGTTCACGCTCTTCGTTGCTGCAGTGCCTTCCACGTCCCATTTTTTTCTAAAATTTCATCTTCAAATAGTGTCAATTGGGATTATATGCATTAACGATACTCACTTCCAATAAAACAAATTATATTTTACAATTTTTAAAAATTTTTCCGTATTATTTCCAACAAATTTGATGTCACTGCTATTATTTTGCACACTTCATGACATGTGTAAACGGGATCTGTGAGAGAATTTATCTTGCAAGTGACGACAACATCACTGAAAGGTTTCGTTTCGTATAGCACGTACTCATACAAACAGAAAAACCTTTGTAGCGCTGGATTTCCAGGAAGAGTAAACATTTTTGAATTGATTTGTTTTAAGTGTAACATGCACTGCTATTATTTTGCACGCAACTGTATGTAACTCTTACGCGTCATTTGTATATTGCAATAATTGATTCTTGTGTTATGAAATCCGAATAAATTAAAACGTCATTTTCACCAAACAGAGATAATTCTTCGAAAAAGCTGATTTCAGCTTCAGTTGCGTCAAAGGGTGCAAACGCAAAAAAAAATAAATAATTTGAAAACGTATTAGGCGGTACTGTGTATAGAAGAAGTTTGTTCAAAATTTAAGCATTTAGGTGATCGGATATTTAAGAAATTTCAGGGATATTACTGTTAATAAATAATATCATTTCTCGAAATTTCACTAAAAAATATATGATTTTTTACAAGTTAGATTGTTTTATATAGAGCATATCGTTTCTGTAAATAGTGTCAAAACATGCTGGCATTTGGTCGATGACGGTGTAAATAATGCAGGACGGATATGTGTTAAGGGTTAAATTACAAAACCATTGCATGCTACGCATAAGACCGATAAAGTTTTGTGTGCCTTTAAAATTTGTTATTCTCAACGGATTCGAAATTTTAAAATTAAGATTAATTTTGTAACACTATAAAATTGCCAAAATTATTGTGTACGGCTCTGTTTGGCGAGCACAATTTTCAGTGTAACATAAACTTGTCAGTTGCAGGGTATCCGATGGGAATCAAGCTGGTCTTTATGTTACACTTCTGCACAACTCGGAAGCTTCTGAGATTTGTCTGCATACGAACAAACTGAGAAGTTTGCCGGCAAACTCATTAGCAATTGTAGCAATTCTGTGAATAATATGGTATATTCCTCCAAGTTATGTGAACCGATAGACAGAATTTGTTTTGTTGCAACATATTTGGAAGCGGATATTTATTCCCCCAAATTATTATATAAGCTTGTTAAAATAACTCTTTACAAAAGTATGTATAATTATTGTAATTACTAAAATTCTTGAACATAGAAACAAAATTAATTTCCGACTTCGGTCACTTAAATGTTCACTCAGTATTCGAGAAGAAATTTTCTTAACAGCATATTGATATTGATTCTGCATTCAGAGCGATTGTACTACCAAAATTCAAAGTTTCAAATGAATTCCAGATAATTAACGGACTGTAAAATCACAATATTGGGAAAAGGGAATCCATGCAAATTATCGTTTCAGATGCTTTGACAGAGAAAAGGGAATGATACACATAATTAAAATTAAATATCACTTTGAAGTATTCCTCTCTGTTCTATGAGTGAACTTTCCGCATGGGATCTTCGAAAGGTTTTGTTACGTGAAGTTTGTACAGGAATTTTCCAATTATAACTTTGAATTCAACTAACATTGTGTTCACTCTGGAAATATTAACAAATGAAGGAGCACTGTAAATTATTGTAAATAACTTTGAATGGTTTGCGTAAGCTGGTCGATTATGGTACATACGTATATGATAAAATATAAGACATTCCCCAAAGAATTAAAACTAACAATTATATACAACAAGCAAAATTCCAACAAACGCATCAGTGATTTGAGTGTTAGAGTTAAATGTAGAAGAAACTTTGTTATTTAATGGGTCTCTAAAAATATGAATAAACCCATTTCTAGAAACCTATCAAATAGCAAAACGGAGTTGTGTGTAACGTAATGTGTTTTTAAATCATATAATTATATTCACAAAATACAACCGAATCTAAATTTGAAGGCTTCAGTTCAAGTCAAACGCTCCACCTAATAAAGAGTGTTCAAAATTCTAAGCTAATGTTCTGGTTTAAAAAAGTATAATAATAACTTTAGGAGAAATTATAATAACATTAATTTAATACTTCTAATCAGATCAGATGGCAAACACATAACAAACTGTATAAACTCCGAAAAAAGCACCATCGAGGCTTTATTAAATCACTCAAAAATAGAAAAACAGTTGGATATAATTTGTTAAAAGCCAAGGTATATAAGCAACTACTGATTCAAGGTAGCATCGGTCTCCTACTTTCCTAACATGTGGAAAATTATGAAATTCATTCCAATTCTAAAATCTCGAAAAGGCCCAAAAGACACCAATAACCCTATTCTTTCCCCACAACAGCTAGGCCTTAGACCTAAATTCATGACCTAAATCTAGAATTATCTACTGAAGTCGTTCTTCTCGACCGATATATAAAATGATATATTTTAGCTTCCCTAATCACATTGTGAAAATACTTCAAAATTTCCTTTCAGATACTTCTATGTAGCTATTGGAAATACTACCTCAGCCACTATCAAAATAACAGCAGGTGTTCCTCAAAGATCAGTACTCAGCTCTATATACAGGGTGTTTGGCAGAAGGACCGACAAAATTTGTTGGTGGTTTGGTGGGTTCATTTTTAATTTTTTACCGATGAGACCTAATTCGTATGTGATCCGGTTACTGATATACGACTTGTTCCAGTTTATTCAATAAAATGCCCTAAATTCCCCCTTCAAACCCTCATAACTGTTTTGTTTGTGGTCACAATAGCATGAAGTTATTTTTTATTGCATGTTTGATTTATGTTTTCCACCTAAACAACAAAATTTGATGTAGTTTATTAACAAAAAAAAGGACATGTGAACTTCCAAAATCCAAAAAACAGGTAATTGCGTGAAGAAATAGCATTTTTTTAAATTAATTTTAAAATAACAAGCTGCAACTGAGAGCTTCGTTTTGTTTTACAAAATTCCTTGGTTTACGCCCGTTCCAACGATATGCCACATGTAAAATAAAGTCATTCATTAAAGCGGTAAAAATTAAGGATTCACTGCGAGGTCCTAACAATTTTTTTATCAATTGCTGATTACGAAACCGGTTTACGTACAAAACAAAGCGGTGATCGTAAGCAACTATTTATTTATTTTAACTATTTTATTTATCGTTAAAAAATTAGAAATGAACCCACCAACCCACCAACAAATTTTGCTGGTCCTTCTGCCAAACAATCTGTATATACATATACAATATCCACACTTCTCACATTACCAAAAATCTGGACAGCTACATCAGCCTTTTCACAGATGATATTGCATTATACCACTCTGTGCTAGAAACCGAAAAGATCGTTAATAATTTAGGAAAAAACTTGAGTTCCTTACAAACCTATTTCTATAAGTGAAAGATAGAAACAAACATAGCCAAAACATCACGTACATATTTTACAAGAAAGAAAAGCCAGAAACTTTTACCAAAAATATCACTGAACTTTAATAATCAAAATGTACCCTGGTCCAGTGAAATAAACTATCTGGGAGTTTATTAAAAATATGGCCTTCATAAAAAAAATAAAAAAAATAATAAATTAATAAAGTTTTATATTCACCTATTAAACGTCAATCACCTTAAAAACGGATAAAAAGCTGCTAAGCTAGTGATTTATTAAATAACCTTTCAGCCTATCACATATGCATCTCCGGTATGGCGAAATTGCTCAAAAACATATAGAAAAGAACTGCAGGTACAACAAAATAAAATATTAAAAATGATTACCAGCCTCCCCTTTATGTTCCACTTCTACACAAAAAGTATAAAATTAACCCATTAATGCGCAAAACGAGGATTTTGTGCACGCAAGTTCAATTGTACGATTCGAATAGCAAATTGGGACGAATTTCCTCCAAATTCGTATATAAAGGGTTTTTAGGGGAGCTCTTTCAGAATCTGGCATTTGTTTTGCATAACAATTTCAAAAACCCTATTATTTTTTGGGTTTTTTCAAAAAAGTGCCTATTTTTTTTGGTCATTTTTCGTCTCAAAGTCGATTATCTTGTCGTTGCTGCTATTGAATGATCATATAACTACCAGAAATCGCGGTCCGAATGTCTACACTTTCTCCGCGATTTCTGGTAGTTATATGATCATTCAATAGCAGCAACGACAAGATAATCGACTTTGAGACGAAAAATTATCAAAAAAATCGGCACTTTTTTGAACAAACCCAAAAAATAATAGTGTTTTTGAATTTTTTATGCAAAACAAATGCCAGATTCTGAAAGAGCACCCCCAAAAACCCCTTATATACGAATTTGAAGGAAATTCGCACCAATTTTCTATTCGAATCGTACAATTGAACTTGCGTGCACAAAATGCTCGTTTTGCGCATTAATGGGTTAATGCACGCTAAATAAATTATTTGAACTGAATAATAATCTCGGTTGTTCTTACTTTATGAAATATTTTTGTGAATCTGTATAAATTTAATAATTTATAAGGAACTAATAAATACAGGTAAGGATTTGTAATATTTCAATCATAATTACAATATTATGTGCATCCCACGAAATGTAATTAAAAAACATTACATCTTTATATGCATTTTTTCATATTTAGTGTTAACATTTAAGATGTTTTGATGATTTTAAACATAATACCACGTGTTACTGTGAAATATCATCCGAAAACAGTCTCTGAAACTATTCAAGAATTTTAGTATTTTTCAAATTATGTAAATATAATGGTAGTTAGTGTATATTTGACCCCAATTTTATATTTACCTACTATACAATTAAAATTACCAATGAAATAATTGGAGCACTGAATTCAATTCAACCTATGTTAATCATTTTACTTCTGTGGAGTCCTTCTTCCTTCCGGGAAATTACAGAAATAAATTTACCATCTAATATTTATTATATATGAACATACTTAACACACACATGTTCCAAAAATTTTAAAGGAAATTTCTTTTAAGAATTCAAAAGGTTTCAAACTAATTTAATCCAGTGCCACAGCAATACAGTAAGAGGTGTAATAATAATAAAAAATTTGACTTTCGAACGCATCTTCCTCCAGATGCCAGTCGT
This sequence comes from Dysmachus trigonus, assembly GCA_949715965.1. Taxonomy (NCBI): domain Eukaryota; kingdom Metazoa; phylum Arthropoda; class Insecta; order Diptera; family Asilidae; genus Dysmachus; species Dysmachus trigonus. The sequence goes on from OX454322.1 coordinate 52,025,849, forward strand.
ATCGTTCCATTAGAAGTTGGCGTTTCTTTATTGCTTTCGAATTTTCAGTATTTAAAGACGACACCGGCCCTTATGTCTTCCGTTCGGAAATTGAATTAGTAAATCAAATTCGGGGAAAAGGAAAAGAATTTGTTCAATTTTTGGGGGTGGTTGTGCTTACTGCTTGGCGCTTGTATAGCATGCAAATGACAAGTGAAGGAGCTCAAGTCCCAAAGTCGAACAATTTTGTTTAGGCAATTTGATTTGAGCTTTAAAATAAATGGCTCGTCACCGGGGAAGCGAAGTTTGATCAGCATCTGTATTTCCTTCAATTTGGGCGAACAATTTGATACTTAAACAAAGTTAAAGTAAAAATCAAAAAAACACCTTGAACAAGTGTAGCGTTCTTTTTAATCCATAAGGATGGTAACTTTTCTGATTGTGCGGGCGTTCAAACAAACTCTAGTTTAGTGGACTAAGAAGTCCTTTCCAAAGGGATCAGAAAGTTAGCTAGAAGTTAGTCGTTCCGAGAATCGTGCTTAGTTGGTCACGCCAAATATCACTCTATCGCCCTTATAGAAACACCTTAGTCCTGTTTATCTTAAAGAGGATGGTTTCCAACTTCTACGAATTCGGTCCAATTGAGACGACAGAATGGAACAGAAGAAGGCAAATGTAAGAAAATTTTTGAATATTTACCTATTACTTAATATCTCCAAAACGGCTTACTCGATCATAATAAATTAAATGTCGTTAGATTCATCACAGTCTTGCGAGTGTTTTTGATCCGATAACAGCTGTTTTTAACTTTTTATTTTGCTTCTGCGTAGTCGAATTTTTGGTTTCAAAACTTTTTTATTTCAAACAAGAGCTTAAATATCTTAAGCATTCACATGACCTAAATAAAAATAAGTCCTTCTACATAAGAAGGCCACCTTTGACTTGAAAGAAAAATGTACTCAATCTCAATGCCCACGGTCGTTTTATTTTTTTGGCCCAATTCCCTTCTTTTCCCTCGTTAAACACAATTGTTAAAAATCCAATCATGAGTTTCTTAGAAAGAATTAATGTTTTGATATTGTCGGTAAACCCACTTCCTTTTCAAACAAACAAATTCCATGTGGAAGGTTCTGACAGGAAAGAAAAATATTTTTCAAAAGAAGTATTATACTTAATATAAATCCCTCAAAACACGTGCATATTACAAAATTCGAGAAGTTCGATTTCAATTCTAAATCAGGGCCACAATTTAGAACTTAGAGCGTAAAATATTCTTAGCTGAAAATTTAATTACGGTCATCCTAAATATTTTCGCCTCGACAAACTTGAGGGCCAATTTCATAGCAATTTGGAGCAATTTGATTAATATTCAAAGCAGCTCTTGACATATTTTTAAATTAAAAATCTTTAGAAAGACTTACTGACTGTTATTAATGGTGGATTTGTACGATAATGAGTTTCTTGCTATTTGCAGCGTGTATATACTCATACATACGTTACACCCTTATAGCAGTTGGGGTGGTCGCATGGAATGAATTTTCTTTTTAAAGATTTTATGTAGTTCTCGATTGTGTATGTTCATGTAGGTATTAGAGAGGAGTTATTGTTTAAATCCATAAAATTTCTTAAAGCATATATTTTCAAGAATATGTCCATCAAAAATTATGTTAAAATTTTCGGAAATAGGTTATAATGCGCCCTGTACAATAGGTAGCAGTGGCGTGGGGTGAAATTTTTGAGAAGGTAAGCCGGTGCAAAAATCAGAAACTTAATAGCGAAAAAAAACTCACCAAATGAAGTCAGATATTACAAAATGTGTTCAACAGTGACTGCGTGTATTCTTGTCAAATTTAGTCGGCCACTTCTATCATACTTAAAGTCATTGGAAGTTAAGTGCTATATGAATATTATGAATAAATATGCACATACAATGAATAATATAAGTGGCTTTGAAAAAAACCGTTATAGTCGCGTGTATCGTGCAATCAAACTAAAGCAGTTAACAAAAACTGTGAAAAGTTGATATGAAATATAATTAATCTTACTTATACTCCAAAACTAATCTACGATTTTTTTTTTATAAATTCGACCAAAACATCATTGTAAAAATTCGACTGATTTCTAATTTGTAAAAGAAGGTGTTTTTCTATCGATAAGAGTGCTAAATTTGAGAGCCTTTCTTCGGTTTGAGAATTTCTTAAATAAGTATGTATTCTCTTAAGGGCTGAAAAAGATCTTTCCGCGGAAGCAACTGTAATGGGAAGAGTTAAAAATATACAACACAAGTTTAAAATTTGAGGAAAAGTATCTTTTAAAATGCCACATTTAATATGCGAGTAAAGCGCGAGAATATCAAATTGCCGTAATGAAGAAGTGGTATATAAAACGTTCAATTCATTTTTTAAAGCAGAAAACTGGAAAATTCCCGGGAAAACTGTAATTAAAAATGATATCTTTTCGTTAGGACTTGATTGAGCAAAATAATCATATTTTGATTTATTAAGTAAATCTAAAAATTTTAGTTGACTAAAGGAACTATACCGAGTTTTAATCTGAGAAATGACGAGAAGCCGGATTCTATCGTGTTATCGAGAGGTAATAAAATAGCACCACACCACACTCATAAGTCACAATCAGTTGAGCACCAAGGCAAAAAGAGACACAAGTTAACAATTTTTTTATTAAAATATAATAAACAAAACCACAACACCCCTCCCTTCCGAGAAGACGACTTCTGCCGTGTTCTTGTGAAATAAGGGAGCATTCACTCCTACAATTCACAGCCCCTTCAGTATCAAAGAGATTTAATAACCAAACCCACCCCAACCAACCCCACTCACCCGAGAAGCCGCTTTCTACCGTGTTATAGAGCACCACTACACTCACACCCGTTCATAGAGAAGACACGAATCAGCTGACATTCTAAGAAATAAACAACCACCCGCCGAAGTGACCCGAATTTCAACTTCTGCAAAACAAAAACAGCCGAGAAGCCGGTTTCTATCGTGTTATTTTCTTATAGGATTTGCCTTTAGTGAGCAAAGGATATCACACACGATTTCTTTGTTACTCGTGGAGAAAAGTGTGGGCTTGAGTAAGCCGTAAAATGACCGGCTTACAGAAGCAGCGAGCGAGCACTTCATACCCGATGCAACCCCTTGATAGAACCTGCTACGGTGCGAGGGAAGGTTCCATCGTAGTGCAACAACAGATTATGGTTGTTTTTGGTTGTAACACTTGTTTTGCCATGTTTTCTTTACGAGATGAATTTTGGGAGCGCTTTCCAGGAATTTTACAGGCATAGAACAAGTTTTAAATTTACGGGAATAGGATGAGTTCCCAAAAGGGAAGCCGGTAGGAATCGTGTTATATGGACCCCACGCCACTGATAGGTAGAGCAGCTTTTTTGAAGGTGAACTTTTAATAGCGGTTTTCTCAAAACTCTTAAGCCCTTTTTCAGAGCCTTTACTGTGATGAATCACTTCTGAAACATTAACACAGTTTTTCCCATTTGCTACGATAGATTATATGTATTTTTCCAAAATTTTGGCAAGTTGATTTTTTCTAAATAAGTTTTCTTCGAGTTGAATTGAATAGGTACATTTATTTCCATTTCGGAGTATTTAAATTTTATTTATATTTTAAAAACAGTCAAAAAGACAATTAACCTATATCAAATACATATTATATTCAAGTGTTCATAAGCTATATCCAAAGGTTATTAATAATTTTAAAAATAACAAAACATTATTGAGTATAATCTACATGGGACTTTACCAGTACTATCCAGAATTCTTCGACTTCTAATCTCGCATAAGTAGCGGCCAGAGCGGTTTTCTTAAGGAGAAGTTCACTTTCTCGCATATCACTTCTAGAGAAACATTATCAGGTGGAAGCAATTTACACCTGGATCTTTACTGCCTTTGTTTTCGTCGTATCTAATATATGATGGTGGTTCATCTTTTCAGTTTGTTCCGCTTTCTGGAATTCCACAAGGATCTATCCTCGGCCCGCTAATCTTTATGTTATTTAAAATGACCTGACCTCAAAAATAACCTCTGGCAGCGTTTTGTATACCGACAATCTCAAAATTGTCCAAGTGATTAATTAGTCTTCAGCGGACTTTATCGCTTTTGAAGATTGGTTTTGTGATAACCGCCTATCCATAAAAGTTGATAAAGGTTTCAAAATTACCTATACCTTTAAGGAAACCCCTGTGGTATATGCCTATCATAAAGACTCAGTAAATTCGCAAAACTTGGTCAATTCAAACATCTGGTTGTAACTTTTGACAATAGATTAAGTTTCGATTGTTATATGTATTTGCAGAAGGTGCTACAGAATTTCTGGTTTTATTTTATGTACTACTATATTTTGTTGATAATTACACCCTTTATCGCATATATAACGTAATTTTGACTACATCCTTAATTAATGACTTGTGACATGTGGATGCTATTTATTATGTAAGTATAATTCTATTTCCGTACACGGCTATTTTAAATAAATAAATAAGTATTCAGTGCTCTTACATCAATTCTACTTTTTGTAGTTATCATATTAGCTATTTAGTACGGTTCATATAAAATCTTTCTAGAAGGAAATAGTTTCTAGGAAATAGCCGTTGAAAGTATTAGTTTAACCATTCAAAGTGTAAACTATATTCCTCTCAAAGTGTATACTATATTCCTCTCACAAATGGATTTGTACTTTGAATTTCAATCTCTTAAGACGCTTTGCGTCCGCGGTTCAAGATTATAAAAGAAAATTGTTGGTTTTACTAAGAGAATTAATATGTATTAAACTATTTCTTTCCCAAGTAGAGAAAATAAGAAAATTCTCAGATCCCTAAATGTCATGAAATATTTTACCATTTGCCTGATTATCCGAAAGGATAACATTTTTAGAATTATTTTATCTTATTTTAATCACTTTCAAAGTTCTATCTTTAATCTGAAGCATAATAACGATTCAAAAAGGGTTATTTATAGTGAACCCTCCATTCGACTTTACATTTTTCGATAGGTTTATCTGTTTTAATTTATTTTTCCTTAATATCTTCCTTAAATACATTTTCCTCTGGGACATAAAATTATGCCAAATAAATTGACTTACCATGATTATTTTAATTGTGCACCAGTTCAGTCATTGTCATAGAATTGCAAGGCTCGCTGATCAAACTCACTGAAAGATGAATTGGCTCAGTTGATGAAATTTACTACTGTCAAAACAGATGGAGCGTTGAAAATATTCTGCCCTTTTTCAGACAAGTCTACCTTCATAATTCGCTTTATATTTTAAAAAGCTATAAATTGCTCTGAGTTCATTCGCTTGGATCTCTTTTGATGAGATTTATTCGAGATAATCTTTATGGAGCAGAGAAATACGATTGACAGAGCAAAATTAAATAACGCTAAATGAATGGGAAAATTCAGAGAAAACGAATTAAGGAGCACTTTATACAGAAAAGATATTTTCAAATTAAAGTTTTATTCAATTTTGCCGTGAGATTATGCAGTCTGCACTAATTCACTATTTTAAATTGTAGCAACATGGAAATCCTCCAATCGTGCAGAAATTCAAAAACAATACAAAACTTCCAGGTATAAAGTAAATACTGTGCTTAGATCTGCTAAACGCGCTTATTAGTCTAGCAAACTACAACTTGATGTTGGCCCGAATAAATTTTGAAAAACTATTCAAAGTTGGGGCATCCATCGAATCAAATCATCCACTATGGACTTGTGGATCCTGATGTCCCTCGATGATCTCCGCCCTATCAGCCTTGTCTTGTTCTTGGCCAAAACCCTTGAATCAAATCATGGAGCATATATCTGGGAACGATATGCTTTCCTTAAGGCAGTCAAACTTTTGACCACAGTTGCGAGACTGCTCTTCTGAAAATATCAGCAGATAACCGAAAGCCCTAGATAAAGACCACATGACTATCCTTACCTCGCTTGATTTTAGCAAGACTTTTATTTCGATGAGCCATACAAAACTATTGAAAAAGCTTTCTGGAGAAGTTTGCCTTCTCTTCTCGGCGATTAAAATGATCGCAAGCTTCCTAAAGGGCCGCTGCTAATTCTTTTAGATCGAGAACAGCTTATCTAGCTCTGCATTTCTTCACAGCGGGGTACCACAAGGTTCTATCCTCGCCCCTGTACTCCTTTCCCTTTTTATTATTGATCTTCTGGATTTTGTGATGTATCTATCCACCTTTATGCACACAACGTACACCTTAGTCGCCCAATTATACATCAAAAAATTAACGGATTAGTGAATAATAATAACAGAACAATGTAAAAAAAATAAATATTACCTTATAAATCATAACTAACTAAATAAAATCAACTCCCGAATAGCCAAAAATGCTTCTTTTACCGAGGTTTCAAATTCAACATGGCGAGTGCTCGTGTTTTGTCCAGTGCAAGCGAAGGTGGTATCTTTTACCTCATCCAATTCGGCGGACGATTTCTCACCGGAGCTTTGGTAGGCTCATTGAGGCGTGCGACCTAGCTTAGAAAAACTAACCTTACTGATTATCCCCTTTTATTCTGTCTACTTCTTTCTTTTAAACTATTTTTTTTTTCTATTTCCTTCCCCTCCCCTCTTCTGTAATAAATTAGACTCTTTTAAGTTTTAAATACTGAGCTCAATTCCATGAATTTTCCTTGTTGTTTATGTACTATTATAAGATCATTTGTATCTTACGTATTCATTTTACATGCTCTACGATTCTTAACCAGAAAAATTAAAAATCCTTACGGTGTTTTTAGTTATCAAATGAATTAATTATACTTGCCTTGCAGCAGAATAAGGGAATAATGAATAATAAATCAACATTTCTCGGAAACCATTTAATTCAAAATTTCATATTTTTTTAAACCGAGAAAAATCGGTAAAAAGGAAAGATTGAGAAAACGTATGGATATGTATCGAAGTATTAACATACTATACCTGACGACCTATTGTTCGACGAGTTATAAGTAGGATCAAGTTTTTATAGGGTGTCAATATTCAGCCCTGGGAATAGTCATTTAATTGTCAAAGAAAATTTTTCGTTAAATAATAATAAAGGTTTCAAACTGGAAGTGAAACCGAGAATCTCGGGCACCATCTGAAACAAAAAAACACCGGACAATATATAATTTAATATGGGATGATTTATTTAATTAAGTAATCTAATGAAAGTTCTGTCATTCAGTACACGGAAAAAAACACTGATCGACAATATTGAATATTTAATTTTGCAGGAACAAGTCTTTTTTCCAAAATATTCATTAATTAAATAGAAAAATTGAACAAATCATCCCACAGAATAGACAAGATAATATATAATAGGTACACTGAAATAAAATGACTCAGTAAATATTTCCCAAATTTAATGAACATTTCACTCAATGGTATTGTAGTAATTAATTTCATGAATTATTGAGTAAAATGGTTATATATTTGACCTTCATAAATCTTAAGCCATCAACAATAATGATTCACAGCATGCCGTCCATTCTGCGTAATCTTTCCGGAGGCGATTGACTTAAAATGATAAAGTTTCCGGAGCACAACAGTGGTGGATAAATTACCATAAATTACATGAAAATGGACTTCAAATTTCAAGTAAATTTTCCAGCCATTTGGGCGAATAGCAGAGCCGACCATCCTCTGCAACCTTTCTATGAAAATAATATGCTTTTTGAATTCGACCAGACGACTGTGCCTGACCCATTTTACCTACAGAGAAGTCCAAATTGTGGGTTGCACCAAATCCCCCTAAATTTTGGGTAAATGTACTTCAGTAGCTGTTGGGTTTTAAAATTGAGGAAGTTAGTTTCGCTAGGAATGTAAGTTATGGCTAATTGGTAAAGGCGAAATCGTGTCGATATATTTCAAGTTCTGCAAATTTATGGGCTCGAAAAGAGTTGTACAAACTAACTCAGAACCACGCGTTTTTTATTAAAAGATTTGAATACACCTGCTACCTTAATTTAAAATTAAAAAAAAAACTATTTCTTCAAAACTAAGAAATACGAGAATATAAGCTATTCTTTTTGAAAGTTGTATCAATCCACTTTCTGAAAGAATCTCTTGACGACTATCTACACCAGGATATATTTTTCTAGTCACTAGCTTTCTAATCAGAAATGACTATAATAATAGTTAATAATACCATAAATCTAATATTTCTAGTTATTATTAATTAGGAAATATTTCTCTTTAGTTTTGAATAGAAAATTATCAGTTGTAACAAGTTTTTAGTTAAATTAGTAAAAATAAAGAAATAGTTGCAAATATTTAATAATCACTATAAGTTACTATTACTTGCGCAGTCAAAAAAATATCTCCAGGGAGAAAAGTTGTTAATATAATTTGTTTCTTATATTTTTTCAGAATAATTAAAAAAATTATTTTGCATTGCAAATAGTTATTTGTAAAAAAGACATTTGTTATTTTAATATAAAATCAATATTTTGGCCATTACTATAAGCATAAAGTCACTGCGTTTGTAGTAAATATTTTAATTATAAAGTCAAAGTTTTATACTAAATATCAGGCGATTTTTTACCATAAATTTGGCCATATTAATTACAGCTATAGTCATATATTGATCATGATTATAAATGATCAATAAAACAATAAATAATAGTAAAAAACTACCTTAATTATTGTAATCTATTTCTAGTTGAAAGTAACTGCGAATGCAGTCAAATTGACCAAAGTAATAACTATTTATAAATTATAGTTGTGGTCGACTGTAATTAGAATCTTGTTAAAAATCACAATTAGACAGTAAATATAATTAACTATATTTTATAGTTAAAATTGACTAGATGTAATTATTTTTTCTAGTTATCCCAGACAAATAGTTTCAAAATAGTTATTTTTGGCTAGAAATTTGTCTGGATGCACACGTTAACATCTGACTTGAAAAGTTGTTAAAGTGTAATATTAATAAATTGAACTTATGAAACTAAAAAATAACATAAATTATTACATACAAATGTGTATCATGTTTATGAATAACGGCAAATCTTATATATCCACAGAGCCCTAAACATTAATATTATTAATACAATAATAATATACCTAATATAATGTAACTTATGTGTATTCATATTTAAGGTTTTTAAAACTGATATGAAACATGCATATACGTATATATGAATAAAGAAACCAACAACTTGAAGAGTTCCCAATATAATAATAAAATTACTATAAATATTACATTTCATGTAACCCAAAGTAAATATTTCTTTTACATAAGTATTCACATATTCTCATATAAAGGGCGTTTTTTTAAGTACGTCCGTATTTTGAATTTAAAAAGATAATTTTTAGCATTTATTATTTAAATTCAATATGCCTGAAAGACTACGTATATGGCATATCAAGAGGATATAAACCACAAGTTGTCAACATCAATGTCAAGCTTTAGAGCCAACATCCCTAAGCGAAATTTTCCAAATTGTGGACTGACAAAGCCCAAGTTCTTGCGCATGCCTGCGATTCCTGTCTTCAGCAACACATAAATGATGGCTCATTTGTCAGTTATCCCTGTCGGAAATACGACACATCCTAAAACCGTAAATAAAATATTAAAAAGACAAATACCATATAATAATACTTCACCTTTTCAAGATCTTCAAAATACATTGCTCACTGCTTTTCAAAAGTAAGTTGCGCAACCACCAGCAATGCTGTAAATTACAAAAAAGTTGAACTTTGAAGGAATGAAAATTTGTCCAATAGAAACCGAAAGAAAGCAAAATATTCCTTAACTCTACACTCTTATATCTTTCAAGTATAAATACGAACCATACTTGATTTCTTTTTTCGTCTATATAAGTCAGAGCATTTACATATGATTGTATATCTAAGGAATTGCTCGCAAATCAATTGATTCTTACAACATCTTCACCGCGCGAGATGGCGAAATGGAAGCTCAATGCTGAACTGCTGGAATAGCTTGAGTACAATTTCTCGGCAGCATAAAATGCAATCGATTGAAAATATTTCTCCGATTTAAATTGGTATTGTTTTTCAGACAAGAAGTCAATTTTCTCTGTTGGTGGTATTACTGAAACCTCTGGCTTTTGTTCGACAACTATATAATAGCGATTGAGAAGATTGAGTTCTTTTATCGAAAATTGTGTTTATTTGAAGAGAAATAATATTATTTCCTTCGCGATATTTAGTAACTTACGAGTATATGCATATTTTGTTGAATTGATTTGAATGAAAAAGGAGTTTGTCGGCAACGTGTAAAGAGCAAGCGAAACCGAATATATGTACAGTGTAAACGAAATGTATTTAACAAATCGGCATAAGTAGGAAAGTGAAATGATTTCCAAAATAATCATTTCTAAATTTAGAAAAATAGATACTAGGTACACTTAGAGCATTTCAATGTGCAATAATCCAAATATGCATGCCTATCATTTTGTCCAATGCCACGTTATTTTAATAAGCGCACCTTAGCAAACAAAAAATTATATTTATGAATAATAAAAACAAAATAAATACTTTAAAGTCATCTTTACTAAGCGGAAAAAATTTATTTATGAAACTAAAGGAAAGTACGTACTTTTTAATCTGTTAATTAATAAAATGTATATTATACTATGATATTATCAAAGTTCCAATAGATTTGAAGTTTTCTAATCTGTGATACAGATAATAAATTTATGAATTTAAATAAAATTTTCCCACCACCGCATCTATTATACTTCTACTTCTATATTGCTATAAGATTTTAATGAGAGATTTGCAGAAAATATAAAGAATATAAAATATAAAGATGATTTCATGATGTAGCTCAAAAATAAACAGTTTAAAATAAATTTATCCATTATATTCAAGCTGAAGTGAAGTGACCTTCACACGACAAATCTTGTCAGAGTACAGTGGTCTCTCGAAAACACAAGATTTAGCCAATTTTCGAAAGTAGTCCTCTGTATCCAAAACTTATATTTTCCTATTTCTAAGAGTGCATAGGAATATGTTCTGACTGAAATTTGACCATTCGTTCAGGTACAAGGTCATGGGACACCCTCAGAGTTACCCCATGTGCAGCAGTTACCTATTTCATTATGATGTACCTAATTTGTCTCTGCGATTAAGGCGGTTTTTACAGGGTGGGTGTCCAACTATCGTTAAAAAAAATTAAAAATGTACTCGTTTATCAATGTTTGAATTGAGCTACAAAGAAATGCTCACAAACGCCATGGGTTTTATGCATACCATGTAATAGCCCAATATGTGTACTTATACGTGTAGGAGCAATCGTTTTTTCTTGCCCCAACGTGCTCTTGAGCACTTTTTTTGCAGAACTGTTTAAAGCAGAAAAAATTAATAACACTTTTTTTTTGGCAGACAGTTAGTAAAATCTGTCATTTTAACGTTTTTGAGTGTGCTGAATCCGTTCCTTGGGTTAGTTTTTCCATCGGGGTTTAGGGGCTAAAATTGGCCGAGTAGTTTTTCCTTAATTATCACAAATGACGAGATAAATATTATAGCAATTTATATATCGTTTCACATATTTTAGAAAGCGCTAAATCAAGTTTTGGAGTTATTTTGTACCTAAGGGTTGCAGGGCTGCAAGAAAGGAAGAGTGGTTTCCTTTAAATTACAGCTAATCACAAGATGCATATCGTTTCTTACATTTTCGAGAACACGAAGTTGATTTCAATAGTTATTTTTTGCGCAGGGGTTGAAGAAATGAATTAATTAATGAATTTTTACATAGGGGTTGAAGTGTGTAGTTTTTCTTAATTTACAGTCAGTAACAAGATGCAATCGTTCTGATTATTAGCTATCTTCACCCCTCCAACACCTAGGAAAAAAACAATTTCAGAAATTAGCTCCGAGTCCTCGAAAATGTAAAAATTCATATATTATGCATATTGCTATTAGTTGTAATTTAGGAAAAACTACCCCCTCTATCTTAACCCCTTCAACCCGTAGGTAAAAAGTAGTCCCGAAAATGAGCTTTGTGACGTGAACGTATGAAACGATATGCATCTTGCTACTAGCAACAACCTGGAAAAAACTACCCCCCCCCCCCCCCCCCCCCCCCCTAAAACATAACCCCAAAATGGATGCAATGAACAATAGTTTTTTTTTTTTTTTTAATAACTGTTGGTGCAAATTGAGATCAGCAATTATTGAATTTCGTGTTTTTGTGATTTCAGACCACTGTGCAAAGGCGCAATTCGAAGAAGATATTTTATTTTACTTCGTTTAATTCAAGGTTTTAGTGTTTCGACATTTTTAAATCTCAAATCAAATCAAAACGTGGTTAATTTTCAACAACTATTATAAAACGAAAATATATGTGTAGCTGAATCAAACGTCGATATTTACGAAATCAGGACGCCAAATTGACTCTGTCATCTATGTAAAAATATCTGCTTCAAGTCTCAATCAAATGTCTGGCCCAGAATCTCTTAAAGAAAATCTCGTCAAGTCTTTGTCTTTGTGATTGCTTGGATTTCGTCCGATTTTTATTGTCGTCCCTGATTATCGTAATTGCTTTTCTTTATTCCTATAATGTTTGAACAAAATTGCCAAATAGTCCACCTTCATTCTGCCCTAATGGCCTCAAATAGAAATATATTTTCCATTCTTTCTATTGTTTCGTGGAGCTGGTACACTAAGATGATCGACTTGGCTCGAAAAGAGCACCCTTTTTATTGGCTTCCCATAAAATTTTGAAAAGTAATAGCTTCGCAAAGCATTTATAATATGTACTTGAATGTCGAAGGATAAGATGGATCTGAAGGTCTCGGTCTCTACATGTGAATAATGTATGCCATTTTTTGCGAACATTTTGAATCTAAAACGCTGCCTTAAGCTTAAGATAATGTACATACATATCTAGAAGTACATTATCATTTTTGCTTAAACCTATAAGCATATTTATTCAAATATTCGCTGCTTGAGGTGCTTAAAATAAAAGCCTGTAGTCTGTTTTTTTTTTTTTTTTTTTTTTTTTTGTGAAAAGTTCAAATCCTCTTTCTGTTAGAAAAATATAAGCTAAAGTTGAATTTAGCTTTTCTGAAAAATCATGTTGACCAATTGAAAAACGGAAGCTACCTGTGCTAATGTATCACAAATACACAACATTTTGTATGTATTTCCTCTCCAACTGACTATTTTGATTTGCTCGCATAAAGCAGATGTTACAATAAATCGCCCAAAATCGAACCCTTTGAGATTTTCTGGACAAATCAGGGGTCAACCCTACATGTGTTTCCTAGCTTTTAGGGTTTCGGGTTCGGGTCGGATATGGTAAAACATTTTCTTCACATAGAGCATTTCATATCCGTCGATGAGGAACATTGTTAAAGAGATTTAAAAGAACTTTTTCAATAGACAAGGCCGAGTGGGTGGCTGGGTTCGAATGACTCCGTCCTTCTCTGGAAAATTCTTACGTTTTGCGTATTGATTCCTTACGGCGCCGCCAATTTTTATAGGTAGCTTCTGGAAAATTTATGAATCTTTTTTTTTCTGTATTGAGTCCCATAAGCGGAAGTGGAAAGAGTTGTTGATATTCAGAAATTCTTGAAGATATAAAATGGAATAGTTTGCAAGTATGTAATGTATTTTATTGAAAACTTGATTTTATAAAAGATTTACGCAGCACTTATACGTCCTCTCATAAGAACGTAGTCGAATACAATCATTGATTAAGGACGAAAACCACATTAGAAGGTTAAATTATAAGTGTTTTTTTTTCGAAATTTTTTTACAGGGGAGAGTAAAAACTGATTGTTTTTAAAATTCTAGGATGTTTTATTGATGTTATCGTGTATATTTCATTGAATTTTTAAATCATTTCAGGGAGATATCGCTGATTTATTACTAGTTCTCCAAAGCAGGTCTTCACGTGACTTTCTAGCTTGCGTGCATCGTCGGGGTCGTAATTATTTTATTTAATTATCAGAAATCAAAAATAAAATGTGTGTACATTATGAACATGTTTTTCAAGAATATGAACTAGCATACGATCAAAAAAACTAAAAATTGAATGTTTTAATGACTTTTTAATGGAAATTGTATGAATGTTCACCATTTTTTTAGCTTTATGCAAAAAAAATATTTTAAACAATGACCTCATTCTAATTGTTAGTTCATAGCTCTTGGCAATTCAATAAAGTAAACGTATAAAATTTTTTAAAACAATCGGTCAATTATCGCAAATTGAAAAAAAAAATTCGTTTTGAGATAATCGCAGTTAAGTTTCGAATATATACATTAGGGTGGCTTTTTTTGTGACTTTTTTTTTCAGTCCCACCTCGAAATTTTGTGGCAAATACCTAAACAAAACTGTCCTGAAAATTGGAGCCCTTAATATTAATATTAAGTACTAGACCAAGGCGTATAAAGATTTCCCATATAAAATACACGTAAACTTTGATTATTTTTCTTCAAAACTCTACAGCTCAGAGGCATTTTATGGTATAATCTTGGTCAATGGTAGGGTTTCTTCAGAATTGAATGCTCTACAAAAGTGTCCATTGCGGTGAAACACTAACTCCCACCAGCGAGGTAGTACACTAACTCCAATTTTTCCACGAAATTTTGCCTTTTGTCCCTATCTCGTAAACAACAAGAGGTACAGAAAAAGTGAATATGACAAACTTGTAGCAAATTCATTTTCCTACAAAAAAGTTCTGAACACTAAATCGCTAACATCGATATTTCTTGAGATATTGGGCTTTGAAGTTGAGGTTCTACAATTTAGCTCAATAATCCATGAAAATTCCACACTACCTCAACTTCAAAGCCCAATATCTCAAGAAATATCGATGTTAGCGATTTGGTGTTCAAAAACTTTTTGGGGGAAATTTAATTTCCTACAAGTTTGTCATATTCACTTTTTCTGTACCTCTTGTTGTTTACGAGATAGGGGCAAAAAGCGAGAATTTCATGGAAAAATTGGGGTAAGTGACCCGTACTACCTCGCTGATGGGAGTTAGGGTTACACCGCAATGGACACTTTTGTAGAGCATTCAATTCTGAAGAAACCCTACCATTGACCCAGATTATACCATAAAATGCCTCTGAGCTGTAGAGTTTTGAAGAAAAATAATCAAAGTTTACGTGGATTTTATATGGGAAATCTTTATACGCCTTGGTCTAGTACTTAATATCAATATTAAGGGCTCCAATTTTCAGGACAGTTTGGTTTAGGTATTTGCCACAAAATTTCGAGGTGGGACTGAAAAAAATAATAGTCGCGAAAAAAAGCACCCTAATATACATAAGTAGTGAGCAGATTCGAAAAGAGTACGAATTTCGTTCTAAAACTTTAAGAGCATATTCTTCAGATGTTTTTCTGACGATTTATGAAATTAAAAAAAATACGATTTTTTTTAACTGTCTAATGTAGTTCAATTGTCTTAATCAGATGAAAACTTTTGCCAAACATTATTTACTTAGGGTGTTTAGAACAGAGCATTAGTAATATTATTTGGAATGAATGTTGAAATTTGTTTCAGATATTTAGATTTTTTTGGTGAGAAAAATTATAATTTGTAAATCGTTTTGAACCGATCTTCTATTTATGCATGATACTTCCTTTTTGCAAATGATTTCATATAAATATTATAGTAATATTTGCTTTATAATACAATATTCAAAACGAAAATAGCTTTAGGAAAGCAGGAATAAAACTCAACCTTAAGGGGGTAAATAAATTACACGGGCAAAAATTACGCATTAAAAAACATTTTTTTTCACAAAGAAGGTTTAATGCAATCATTATAAAACTTTGTACACTTGTTAAAGTATAAATGGGGAATGTAAAAAATTTGTTTTTTACTTTTGGAAAACAAAATGGCGGCTGTACGCTGGCGTGAAGTTGACCTACAAAAAAAACTGCAACCACTCTGGACGTCGTGTTATTGATCTGTAACAGCCCATAAAAAAAATTTGGCTTAAATATACATGTAATTTGTCGGTAAGCCTCAAAAATTAAAAAAAAAAAATTAATAATTCTGCGTTTGGTAGAAGTTTTTGTAAAAAATTTATAATTTTCACTATTTTTCAGCCATTTTTGCATTAATAATTCAATTTTGCAACAAAAAATTCCAAAACAATTAGGCTTACAGACAAGCCTAAGGTATAAAGAAGATACCTTAAAAATTGGACAAGTAGTTTTCGAGTAATCGTGGTTGCAAATTTTAAAAATGTTGTTTTGAGAAAAACGCGTTTAAAGTTTTGAAAACCTGCTATGCGCTGAACAAAGCGTTCTCGAAAAATGAAGAAAAACTATATAAGGAGTTCGATGTTTGACATGAAATTTTTGGAGCTTATTCTACGGGAAATTTCCTAACTTTTTAGAGGAACAAAAACAAACGATTTTTAATTCATTTCATCATATTCTTCCGTTCCCTTTTAAGCACTTACCCCTTAAGTTTAGGGTCTCATTTTTTATTTGTTATATTAGCATGTAACATTAAAAACAGCATAATAAAAGAATAATAATAAAATAAAAAGGACCGGGCAGAAACTAAAAAAGAAACCAAGTAATGGTGATTATCTTGTAAAGAATCAAAATCGCGGTATATAAATGAGTTTTGATATACATATACTCTTTTTGTGTGTACGTATGCAAAGAAAGTTTTCTCAAAATTATAAATTTTTGGGATCGGTGCAAACATATGTATCAAAACTAACTATTGGAATACATTTATATATCAAATTTAATACTATTTCAAATTTCATACAGAAATCGATTTTTAATTTTTACATAAAAGTTTATTTTTAGTACAATGTGCTAATGAATATTTGTGGGGTTATACATATATGTACTGAAGAATTATTATTATCTACCTAGGCAACTGCAAATCGATTTAAAATTGTCTAGCAGCTTTGTGTAATAATATTTATTCAAAATTTCTCAGAAAATCATATAAAGTAATCATCTGCTGGTTGTATATATGCAAATGAGTGATTCCAGCTTCACATCTACCAAGCATCAGACGCGTGTTATTCTGATACCCAAATTGAAGCTACAGGAGGTGAAAAAAATATTAAACTGAAGTGGATCCTAAGCTGTGCCTTTTGGCTTTTGGCAGACGCAATCAGGTCAGATTGTGTACATGTATTTATATGTTATAATAAATTATCTTTAGATTTCCAATAAATAACGTAATGGCTTTAATCTTGTTCGTGGAAAAATACTATGGTTTCTTACCCTTTAATATGTTATCCGTGTCATTTTATTACAACTAAGGTATCCACAAATGTTGCTATATAAAACATATATCTTTCATCAAGATAAACGGTGTTAAAACATGTACTAATTAATGCTCATTAGAATTTTTTTAACGATTTTTGAAAAAAAAAAGTGCACTTTAAGATAAAATGGAGTAATTGTAAATTAAACTATACAAAATATGATGCTCGAAACACTTTTGCAAGTCGATGATTCAAGAAAATTTTACAAAATTAAATTTTAGGACAAGTTCGATTTATGGTATGGGTCTAAAAAGTGTGTAACGATTTATTTATATAATTTCCTAATAAAAGTAGGGATAGAGTGTGATGTTTAAAAACAACAGACAGTAAAATGTTATATAAATTCGGATATACCAACTTTTTAGAAAAAATCTTTTTTATTATTGTTAACATTTGATTGGGAAATTAAAACTGTGTATTGGCAACATAGCTAATTCTTTTCTCCCTCTATGGCCTTGTCAAATTGACAATTACCTAACTACTAATGTTCGGAAGTTTTGGCGGTAGATAAAGATTTTTATAAGAATTTTCTGATGAAGTTTGCAGGTAAGAATATGAAATAAATATTATTGTTTATTACATAGAACTGTTTTTAAATAATAAAAGTTTAAAAATTACTTTTGATTTGTTTACCATAGTTGATCATCTCTGGTGACAGCGCAGTGTAGTTTATAAACAAAGATTTTTTTAAATAAATGTACTAATAAAAATATTAAATATTTTTTTTTATATTCAATAAAATAAATAAGTCAAATAACTTATATTCTAAATACATACTACCAAATATATATTTTTCGCAATAAAAATAAATATCCGCGCATTTAACCTTTTAAGGACGGGGAAAATTACGTTAAAATTGGCCTTTTATTAGACATGAATATTATAAATAAATTCAATGAACTTCTTATGTGGAGTCCCCCATCCTTGCTGGTCGATATATCGACCAGACCCGTCCGCAACGGAAAGTCCCATGTAATGTGGCGCGACGGTTTGAAAGTAATTTTCTAGATAATTTGATGCGCTGAATACGGGAAATATAGTGAAAATTTCAATTTTTGACCTTAAATTCACCTTACAGATGAGTTTCGCGATTTGTGGTACAATATTTTTCGTAATCAGTACATAAAAAAAGGTAGGTATGCCAACTTTCAGGGCAAAATAGCAAACAAAAATTTGACTTTGAAATAGTAATTTTCAAGGTCAAGGATGCTTCCAGGAATTTTTACACTATTTTTTCCATATTCAGCGCATCAAATGTAGGTATGCCAACTTTCAGGGATAAATAGCAGAAAAAAATCTACATTGAAAACAGCTATTTTCAAAGTCAAGGATGCTTCCAGTAATTTCTATACTATTTTTCGCATATTTGGCGCATAGCATTTTCCCTGTAAAACATCAAATATTAGATATGTATCCTCTGGCTAGTCCATATATCGACCACTCCCGTCCTTAAAAGGTTAAGAGTTAATATATTTAGTATTGTTCATTGAGATTGATTAAGTTTTATTTATTTGAGAAAAACCTTTGAACAGCTGTTAGCATGCAACCTTTAAAAATACTAATAAAAACATATTGACACATTTAACGCTTAAATCTGCATTCAGGAAGAGAAATTCACGTGAAATAAGTTAAAACAATTTTATTGTTAATTGCAAACAGGTAATTGCACAGAAAAAGAAACTAGAAACTTTAGCCGAGGATTTGAAACGATTGATAGAGATATACTCATCATGAAGTTGAAAATATATGGAATATAAGAAAATGAAATTGGTGTAAATTGTACTTAGATAATAGATGCCAAAAAACCGCAATGAACCGGTCCATATTTGACACAGTAAACACGGCATTGGGTATACCACAAGGTTCGATATAGGGTGCATTATTATTTATTATTTGGATAAATGATATTCATAAGATGCTAAAGTGTGAATAGGATTAAGGAATACCTTAGTACTCTTGATAATTGGCTCGGAATGAACAAACTAAAACGTAACGTATATAAGATAAACTGCATGCTTTTCAAAGACGAACAAAAATACAACAAGCTTATTGAGCAGGTCTCGCAAATAAAATAACGTTGGGTGATATTGGATAATAAATTAAAATAACATTAATAATAAAATTAATGAACAGAGAGTACCTATGAATCTATTATTTTATTATTTGTGTTTAATATTAATTCAGGTATTCTACCTTCGTATCTGGCAAACTTAATTGTTTATATTCGAGATATACAACGATATCACCTAAGGAATAGAGATGATTTTAGGCTCCTATTATGTAAAACTAGTACAGAACAAAATATTTTAATTTACAATGCATTTAAACTTTTTAATGAGTTACCGGTAGCTATAAGGAATAAAAGGAGGATACATTAATTCAAGTATGGACTAATCGAATTTCTGGAAGTTAAATTTTATTTACTATAAGCGTTAGTATTAATAAAGCGAAGTATTGTAAATTATTGTAATTGGATAGCTAATTAGCTATAATATTATTACTATATACTCAAAGAGGTCCTTAACCAAGAAAATTGTAATATATGTATGTATAAAAAGCTGTTAGCATACATGAATTTCTTGTTTAAATTAAGTTTCTTTGATCCCAGCGATAAGTATTTTATAAAAATCTTAACGATTTTAGGTGTCAATATTTTTGCAACGTTCAACAATTATTTAATTATTTTTATTTTTTTACATAAAGATACTGATATTTTAAGGTCGCAAAAACGTTGACGCTATCTTTTTATTTTCATGCCACAGCATACTAGAAATATCAACCGATATTTTTATTAAACCATTTTTTTTTTATTGGGAAATTTATTTTGTATTGATCAAACCTATAATGAACTTAACCTTAAAGTTTGGAATAAGTTTAAAATTATAATAAAAGCATCGGTCTTTTTTTATTTACTTAAATCGCAAATATAATACCTAATCAGATATTATATTAAAAGAATCATATTAATCATCTCGAAACACTTCCCAAACCTATAAAGCTTATTTGTTCCAATTTGGCAAGGTGAAAAGAAATCCAAATTGATTGTTTCATTAAAAAAAATAAACAATTTTACCAAGTGAAAAATAATACAATTAAGGCAAATTCTTTTGTTGAGCGTTGTTAAATTGATTTGCGCCATACAAATTGAATAAGAACACCGCATTTAATGGTAATAGGTGTAATTTTCAAAGACGCAGGTGAAGTAATTAAATTTATCGGGATGCCACCTCGTTGCCTTTTATGTGGTACCGGGGCACTTTAAAGGCCTATAGATTGTAAGAAGTGCTCAAGAACGTTCGGGAATGGGAGCATAAACACGGCATAAAACAGAAAAGCCGGGTTGTAAACATTTTTGAACAGCAGTGCCTTGCTTCCGTCGAGGTTTCTTAATTCCTCTCCTGTTCCGATGAGAGAGGGTGTGTTCGATTTTGTGAAGGCATTCTTTCCAAAGCCGGAACGTAATTAAAATCTCCTTAAGTGTCGAGCACATACCAAAAATATGCAAATTGTCCTTTAACCAAAATCCATAACATAAGCACGGGGCACACGAGCATCAAGTGCTCTTCGAGAAAAATGTATGCTCACTCGCCGAAGTCTAATTACACCGAAAATGTCTAGGTAAATGAATTTCTTGCCCCAGAGATGATGCGAAAACTTTTCCAGCAAATTATGGAGGAAGAAAAGATACTGGAGTTGAAGCTTCATGCGTTGTTAATTATTTACAACTTTCATATACCACAAATTTTGAAATGGCAAAAGAGAGGGATTAGGCAGGATTTGCATTTCGAAAGTCTGAGGTGAAACCATTATAACGATCAGGTGAAAATTAATACTACGACCCATAAATCTGAGTAAAATTTCTTAAAGACATACTTTGTTTTATCAGTTTTCAAAGCAATCTTGGACTCGTGCAAAATATTTACTCGTAGGATGCTGAGTCGCCTTTGAATGAATATTTTATTAAGGTACACAATTTGGGTTAAAATATGGATATATGGAATGATGTGTATAGAACTAGAGTGGTGATTTCCTGACCTGTTCGCTCACTAAAATCAAGATGCCTTGCTTGAATTGAAAATGGAGGCATTCGTTTAACCCTTAACTGTAGTTGTGGGTCCAATCTTTGAACGCGTGTAAAAAACACGGCGTGTGCCCCAGCGCCTCCCGCTCCTAGGTATCTTCCGTCAGTAAGCCGAAGCGCGCAGAGGGGAA
This sequence comes from Dysmachus trigonus, assembly GCA_949715965.1. Taxonomy (NCBI): domain Eukaryota; kingdom Metazoa; phylum Arthropoda; class Insecta; order Diptera; family Asilidae; genus Dysmachus; species Dysmachus trigonus. The sequence goes on from OX454322.1 coordinate 52,047,287, forward strand.
CGGACGTTAATGTTTCAATGTAAAGTTTAATAAAAATGTGTAAAATTTAAATTTAATTTTTGTTTTATTTTAAATCTAACATAGACTGGTTCTATGACTATTTTTCACCACTACAGTTAAGGGTTAAATAGCCTGAATAAAGTTTATATTTCATGAACATTTTACATATTTCGTTTAAAAAGCAAATCAAATGTATAGTGAATTGAAAAGCGAACTTCTTAGGGTAAACGTTAATGAAAATCATTTTAGATATGAACTTTAGTTTAGACTCTGCCGCCAATTTTTTGCCATGTTTATGACGCCCGCCATAAGACCCAATGTATTTTATTTGACAGATTAGACCACTTTGCCCTATCGCTGTGTAAGTGGGCCAGACCACTTCATGGCTTGTAAATGCAGAAAGCTTTGGACGTGTCAAAACCGCCGGGAATACATATAAACACCAGACAAGGCTATTTTTTCCAAATTTATATCAAAACAACAAAGAGGTGTTTTCAGTAGTAACCACATCGGTTCTATGTGAAAGGTTTTTTTTCAAAAGGGGTATTATAATGCATGATCAAAGAAATAGACTAAACAGGGGAGCATTCAAATTACTTTTTTTTTTTTTTCATTCCGCTTTAGCATCGGACATGGACCCTCATATCTTATAAAACTTAGAGATAACTGATTTATTTTTATATATGTAGGTATCGTAAATTCATACTGTAACTTGTAAACCTTTTGCAATTCCCAAAAAGAAAATTATATTCGTTTATTATTGCTAAGCTAACATTGAAAAATATATAATAATTATTGTGTAGTTCACGTGGCATTTGTTATTTTATAAATTTAAGAAACAGAATGTTAATCGATAATATTTATTTATTACAATTCGCCAAAAGCTGACTACTACAAAATATGTACAGATGAGTCATCAAACCAACCTCGTTTTAAAAAAATACTTGGTCCAATTGAAGACAGGCCCGTGAAGACCGTAATTAGTCCTTTGGTTAGGAATCTTAATAAAACTCGGATGTCTTAGGAAGCGAGCCGGAACCAGAATATCGAAAGAAGATAGTAGGACAGGAGAGTCGATAATTGCTTACATGCACTCGAATGCGATAGCAGTCCACGTCTAAGCTGGAGTGAGTTCAATTTAATTAATTTAAGCATATCATCATAAGGCATCAAAATTATTGGATTACTCCAATGAAGCCCATGAAGAGCAAAACGTAAGAACCGACGTTTAAAGACTTCAATACAATCGATATAAAGAGAGTAGAATAGAGATCAGATTCAAGAAGCATACTCCAGAATCGGACGAACGTAAGAAGAAATTTGGTCTTATTTCGAAGTGAGTTGTACGAGAACTACGAGAACCCGCTCTGTGTGATCAGTGGTTAAAGACCTAACCTAAAATTTATCTTTGTTTGTTAAAGCAGCTCGCAACTTCCAAGTGTGCATAATAATCGACTTCAGTAGTAAACTGAATGCAGGAGAGGGTAAGGTGTTAAACTAAGTGGCAGTATAAACATCTATTACCATGTTTCCATGCAGAGTTAGAGTCCATGAAAATAAGGATTGAGTTGAGTTTTGTTCAATCCAGCTAAACTCAACAAAAGAGGTTGGATTTAGTTGAGTTATGCAAGTGTATTGATAGATTGTTTACATTTTTGAAATAGCGCCTCGCAGGATTTTTTAGAGCAGTGAAAAAAGTGAATTACTCTTAAATGGAAAAGAAAGAAAAAAAGATATTTTAAAACTAATAAATGGAAAGAAGCACCGGAAAAAAAGAATAAATAGTTGAAACGGAGTTTAAGGGAAGCTGATTTTCCGATAAAATAAGACAATTTTCCGATATACATATACACGAAAATAGAAAATAAATGGAAATGGAAATATAAATTTTATAATAGCTGCACAAAACATCTTTAGCCATTTCAACTAGTAAGAAAGCGTAGATTTTAAGAAGGGAAAAGACTCGCCTTTTGAGAAAATGTTGTTTAGTGCATTCTTAATTCTTGGGACGTAAACTTGTAAAATATATCTACTTCAGAAAATAAAATAGTTTTAAATCATTTTCAAATTAAACCAATTACATTCAGAAAATAAAATAGTTTTAAATCATTTTCAAATTAAAACAATTAAATTGGAATAAATGGAAAAGCTGAGAAATCAGAAGATAGCGCATATAGCTATAACATCAATATACTGTTACAATTTTGCCCGCCGAGCGGCTGGCCGGCAAAACTACACTATCTGCCTTAGCCACAATTCAGTGACTAACGGACAGACAGACGGACGTAGGGACATTTTTGTTGGAAATATTACTCGTCCACCGAAGTAGACGAGCCCAAAAAATCGATGAGTGTTTCGATCCAAGAAGCCAAGCTGATCTCATCAGTATGGCGCTTGGCTTCTCTGCCATAGAGACTCACAAAGGAGGGATCGAAAGCTAATCCCTATATCTGCCCGATCGCAACTTCAAGTGTGAATTGAGCTGTTGTTTTTGAAAGTGGTATAAGTCCATTTTTGGAAAAAATGAGTTAATGATAGTTTTAGTCAGATGTAGTTATCCTCTTTTTATATTTATAGTTACAAAGTCAGTGGTGTAAAATATCTTCACAAAGTAATCAAAAGAAGTTGAACTGAATAGTAAAATTTTACAAATCTATAGTTTTAAATATGTTATCCAAATTGTATAACTTTTGTCGTTATTTTTAAGTTGATTCAAACGCAAACTCTTAAATATCTCAATATAGAAATAAATGGACTTATACCACTTTGAAAAATAACGACTCTTAATTTTGCATAATTCGTTGTTATAGAAAGTGGTATAAGTCCATTAGTAGGTAGAAAAATCATTTGTTTTCTTAAACAATTTTATTAATTATTTTTGCACAATAAAATTTAACACGTTTAAAGTCTTAAAAACATTACCCGAACTGTTGAATTTTTACCATTATTTTTTAGTTGATTCAAATGCAAACTCTTAAATATTTCATTTCATGAAAAAATGGACTTATACCACTCTCAAAAACAACAGCTCAATTATTAGCGAAGGCAAATTCTGTAACAATACGATGATTTGTGTACACCGAACTGATTTAATACAACTCTGTAGAACAGTAAAAGGTATGCGGACGCAACAAGGATGCGGCTGCAATTCAGGCTGTAATTTCTTACATAAGAATTGAAAAGTATTTTTATCCATTCTTATACATCTTTTCCTCGATTTCTGAATTTTATACAAAAAAAAAAAAAATTCGTTCATCACTCTCATTGTACTTTCAGTTCTGTTTTTATATATGTTTTATTATGTATTTATATATATACAATATTTGAGTTTTTTTTAAATTAAACCCATTTTTAAAACAAAAATAACTACACACATTTTAATTCAAAAGCACGAATATATCAAGAGCTATTAAATTAACCAAGGTACATGGAAACGCGCAGGATCAATTGCAGTACTTTCAAACTCAAAGAAAAATTAACCCAGACTCAACCCTGTTCATGGAAACACAATATATACATATATACAAATAATATTATTTCTTAACGATATTAAAATTTGTTAGAGAACAATTTTTTCATTAGCCTTTTCCTGTGGTCTTTGAAATGAAAGAACTGGGACATAGGACAGAGTCTCTCATGAAAAACTTGTTTTGTAAAAATTGATAAAGCTCACAAATAATTGATATTTTATATATAATATATCATACATGTGTTATGACCAAAAGATGGATTTCTTTTTCATTTTCAACTCTATTTTCCTCGAAAATGTGATGTGAGAGAAAAAATTCATTTTCAAATTCGTCATATATAAAAAAAACCTAACAAAAACATCTATCTTTTCAGGGAGAACGATAAGCTTGAAAAATGCAGACACCAATGTACAATGTACATTTTATTTCGATTCGTTTCGTTTCACATTCTCTTTTCACTCACTGTTCATATAGGGGAGACCGGGGCTGGTTGTGACATTTTAATTATAAAGTGTCATAATTTTTTATTTGTTTGATTGTTTTACCTGAGTATAGATTTGTTTGATTGAGTAACTATTCAGTATTTTTTCCCCACACTCTATTAAGCATTTGTTACTTTCTTCTTTTTTCTGCTTTTGTTATTTGATCTGTTAAGTGCAAATTTAACAAGTGTCGATTTTTCTCTAATTAAGGAAAATCTTTTTTAACTTAAATACAGTGGACGCTGATTATAATTGTGCCAACAGTACAAAGTGTGTTTTCCGTTTTTTATTTTTGTGTTTTTAGTCTGACGCTTATTATAATTGCGGCGAGTATTCTCCTTTTTTATTTTTTTTCGTTTGTGTTTTTAATTTGACACGAAAATGTTTTTATTTTAAATAGTGGGTTCTATTTTATTATAAATATGCTTCGATGACCTGCTTCAACGAGTCGAATTGAAAACGAAGTTATAGAAACGAAGGCAGATCAATTCGAAATAGAAACAGAAACGTAAGTTGAATAGAGACAAAACACTTCAAGTGAGCACCCCCAAAAGCCACTATGTCGTCGATTTTTCTGAAACATAGACAAATGAATGCCTATACCAATACTAATCATCCCCAAAGAATTTTGCAAAATTTCAATTTTTATTGTTTTTACGGATGTTTAAATATTTTAATTACTTTTAATGAAAAAATTAATGCCTCGAACACTTTTTAACGAAATGTTATGAACATTTTATGAGAGATTCTTAGAAGTTTATATTTTCAAATGAAATGAACAATTCTCGTAAATTTATTTATTTATCTATTTATTTAAAATAATTAAATTAACAATTGAATTTTTAATAATGTTCTCATGTTTCGATTCTTTCGAATCTGGGCGCAAAATGTTCTTTGGACCTTGAACTATAAGAATCCGCGAAAAAATTTGACTCCCCGACTCATTCTGTAATTCGGCATCAATTTACTTCGATGCAAGTTTACTCTATGCTAGAGCTTAGTTCTCGGTGTACGTAGAAAATACGCTCAGGCGCTCTAGCGTAGAGTAAACTTGCATCGAAGAAAATCATGCCGAGTTACAGAATGAGTCGGGGAGTCAAATTTTTTCACGGATTCTTATGCCTAATCTCCAATGCGGAGGATAACCACGAACCCACCACTTATCAGTTGGCTGACAAAATGCGTTCGTACACATCTTTATCAATGTAGATGTGAGATGTAAAACATTCTGCTTGTTTTAATCGGGAGTGAAATGGAACAGGAAGAAATTTATATTTCGTAATTTATGAACAAGGATGTTTATACATTTCATCCTTTTTTACTTAACACTCCAAATAAATACCATTTCCACTTAAAAATGCTTCTTCACTTTTGGCGGCAATTTATTTCTAACACTTAACCTCAATTATTTCTTAAGATTTGACATTTTGGCAATACTGAATATTTAGCTAGGCTCAGAACCACTACTAGAAATCGGCTGAATTTCATGTGGGAATTCAAATCTCTTAACTAATACGAACGAAAAGCTAGAGCATGTCCACCAAAACACGAGCGAGACGGGAAATTTATTTTACAATGAGAAGGAAAAGGTAGCAGCACTTTTTTTGGTTGTGTCGTGGTTGTCCTCCGTATTGGAGAGTAGGCATTATAGTTCAAGGTCCAAAGAACATTTTGCGCCCAGATTCGAAAGAATCGAAACATGAGAACATTATTAAAAATTCAATTGTTAATTTAATTATTTTAAATAAATAGATAAATAAATAAATTTACGAGAATTGTTCATTTCATTTGAAAATATAAACTTCTAAGAATCTCTCATAAAATGTTCATAATATTTCGTTAAAAAGTGTCCTAGAAATTAATATTAATTTGATCTATGTTTCATAAAAATCGACGACATAGTGGTTTTTGGAGGTGTTCACTTGATGTATTTTATCTCAGGCGACACTAGTCTGCTAAAACCTGCTCACCCAGTTGTCTTGCTTTTCTTGCCTCCTTCCAGCACAGCGTCGCATGCTCACAAGAAAAGCTCGGCACGCCCAAACCCGCGACTTTCGCTTCATCGAGCTCGCCAGATGCCGTCGAATATGTGGAGACATCACTGTCGAGCTCTCAGAACTATTGGTCGCGTTTTGCTTCTTCGTAGTGGGCAATCTTTATATTTATTTTTCCGTGATTTTATCAACCCAATTGACTTGAATTTGAAAATTTAACGAAAACGTCACTTTGGGAAGAATTACCTAATCGTAATATGGGCGGTGTTCTAAGTTCAATTCGGTGGGTGTCTCTGCTACGTCTGCTTCCACTCGCCATCTATCAGTGAAATATGAGAAAAGCGTGAATTATTTTATTATTTATATTATATTTCACTATGCAACTACCGATTTTGAATTGTAAGTGCAACAATAACCTTGTACGCAAATCACGAATTCTATTTGCAGGCAAACTAATGAAAACGCTTTCGATAAGTTTGTTCACTTTAATTGGCAGCACTGCCCTCTCGAACGTGTCGATCAGCATTTGTTTTGATTTTGAATTCGAAGTGCATGCGATGTCAGACTGCCCCTTGGAAAAGGCGCTCCTAGCTTCAGAGTTTTAAAGTTTTAAGTGAGTTCGCTTCGTAAATGAGTCCCCGTAGTGATTAATGCGCTCCTCTTCAGTTTCCCTTGAATTGTAGACAAAATGACAACCAGAGCAGCGGGCGAGGCTGCAAAAGGGCTCAAGAAGTTCCAACTGCCGAACTCTTCGACCTCAGACGCGGACGATTCTTTTCCCTCAGACGATGAGCTAGACTTCTTAAGCGAACGCTACAAGTACTCAGACGAGCTGCCCACTTTCGATATCAAATCAATTTCACCGACGGGAAGATCGCCGTCTCCGATCGACAGGGCGTCCTCCTTCCTGAACGACAGTCTGGCGGAGATGTGCCTCAGTCCCGACAGGTCCACGAGCACGGAGGGAGACGGCGATTTCGGTGACATGGTGCCGTTGCGAGAGATCAACGCCCAAATCAGCTCACCTGCCCAACCTCATCTAGAGACTATATTCGAGGGAGTTTTCCTGGAAACGCCCCCCAAAAAGACAGACTCCTGGCGAGTGGATCTAGCCAAAGCCGTAGTCAGGAACAGTCTGAGCAGCCTGGGCCTGGAGAACATCGAGAACGTGGAGAATGCCGGCCAGGACTCGAAGAGGGTGAGAAGAAGTCTCAGCGCAGTCAGGGACATGATTTAGGAGTAGATTACCTCCCCTTCTTTATGATCGGGAGTCCTTAACATAATGCACGTATGCAAATCCTTTGTACAAATTTAAGTTTTAGTTGTGCACCAGTATTGAATTAAATAAATTTATGTGGCTGTTCGTTTATGTAGAATCATAATGTATTTTTTACATTTATTCCACTTTACTATACCATAACGGCAAGGTAGGGCGGATAAGTTAAACAAAAAGGCGTTTGGACGATACTGGAGGGTAGTCATGTAATTAGAAAAGTTCAAACATGTGGGACTATTTGCGAAAATGGTGTCATATATCAACAATCGACCAGCTTTTGACGCCTAATTTATGTTCTAATGGTTTAAATTGATTACCTCGAGGCACAATTTTAGAAATGCTAGCGAAAACTAGTAAAAATACTAATTTAAAGTATCTTAATGTTATAATAGAAATTCAGAATATTGTGATATATAGTAAGAAAAACTAATGATAGCATTAAAAAACAAAAAAGTACTTAGCCGATTTTATGGAGAACTACAAAAATTTGAAACCGTAGGAAGTAATAATATGATATTAATAATAATGCACTATGGGAGACTTCTTTAAAATCGAGTAAAGGAGGAGGGTCAATAAGGCCGGTTTTCGGCCTAAACTTTTTGGCAGGAAGGACTTGAAATTTCTTTGAAATTCTTTTTGGGTTTTTATCTATAATCAATATATAGTCAATCTCAACCAATACGAAACTTCCAAATACCCTCCCCCCTCTCTGCCATCCCCCCAAAGTTATGTAAAAGCAGCTATAAATAGCACTATTTTAATGCATTAACGCTTATAGAAAATATCTGAGCTAAATTTTTTATTTTACAACACAGATAATGCATCTAGACAACCAATCAAACATAAATACCCTCCTTTCCCCACCATACCCCCCTTCACGAAATTTCAATTCCTTCTTGCCAAAAAATTTAGGCCGAAAACCGGCCTTATTGACTCTCCTCCTTTTTCAATTTTGTTGGATTATAAGTTTTAATTTAATAGTAGACGAATACAAACGATATAAGTATGTCATTAAAACGTTTTTATTGGCTTGCTTTCCTGTCTGTTCGGTACAAATTTTGCAATTGATTTTAAACTAACTTCCCAATGGGTTAAAGACTTGAAACTTTAAACGTAGCTCAGAACTAGATGACAATGTAATAATATATGTATATATTCTTGTTACACAAACACATCAATATATGTATATAAGGGTGATTCAAATTTTTTTTCGTTTTCTTCAAACAGATTCAATCGTTGCTAGGACAGGAAAGAAAAGTCCTGGCCCAACCCCAGCTCATAATAACAATGTTTACTGGTGGCTCATCGAACTTTTTTGTTTTCCATAAGAATAACATGGGAAAGAATGCATCACTAGACGTTTTTGTCTGTATCTCGTGAAAAAATAATCATACATGAATCGGCCCAATTTCGTTAGAAAGAGCAGAACATTTTCTACGAAAAAGTATTCTTGCATTTTTTTTCGTAAAGTTAACACAATATTAGTTTATTAGCATTCAAACTCGAGGCATAAATTCAAGATTGAGGAAGAAAACGATTTTGTGACTTCTTTAATGAAACTATGAATATTATTGATTAACCTATTGAACCTATGCTCTTTCTAATGAAATTGCTCCCATTCATGTATGATTATTTTTTCACGAGATACAGCAAAAGCGTCTAGTGATGCATTCTTTACCATGTTATTCTTATGGAAAACAAAGAAGTTCGATGAGGCACCAGTAAATATTGATATTATGAGCAGGGGTTGGGCCAGGACTTTTCTTTCCTGTCCTAGCAACGATTGAACCTGCTTGAAAAAGATAGTTATAGCAATTTTCCATTTCAAAAATGATCACACAAGATTAAAATGCCTAAAATAATTATTTAAATAAGAAAAATTCTTTTTAAAAAACAACGTTTTTAAAAGGTACCTAAAAGTATAAAATAATTGCTCCTAGATCCATACAAATGGTCATAGGGGGATAAGAAGGGGTAATGTGCCCCCGCCCCAATTATGATGACCGTTATATTTTGTTATCGTCAGGACTAACACAAGTAACAAGACCCAGGAAAAAATATATATTGTAAAAATCTACGCCAGATAGTCACAAACAATTTTTGGCGATTTTAAGTACATTCATAACACACAAAAACAAATAAAAATAGTCACGGCGGTGGAAGAAAAATCTGGAAAAAATATATGTTATAAAAAACTATGTTAGGAAGATATAACAAAATTTTGGTGATTGTACCAATATTCAAAATGGCTGACAATTTTTTTTTTGTTTTTTGTAGGACGGAAGAACCCCATTCAAATCTAGCATGCACAAGTTATGACGTAAAATGAAAATTTACGGTACAAAATTGAAAATCTGCTGCTGAAAGATATACTTCCGGTTTACACGACTTCAAATGTCATTTAAAGAGCGATCGTGGTGGAATCAAACATATCTGTTTAAAAAAAAGGTAATTCCGGTCTAAATAGCGTACTTTCGGTAATCGGAAATCTGAAGCTAGAATAATCGCCTTGGCGAACAAATTGTTGTTGGCCGACTTAGAAGGGGTGTGGACGAGTGGTTTTGGATGATCTGTATAGCAAACATAATGTTACTATCAATCTGCTATATATCTTTATCGAAATGAGTTATAAAAAAAATTAGCTTAGGTAATATTTAACAAAACATTTCGATGTAAATTTTGAGGAAAATATCGAAATGCCGATATTTTATTTTTGGTCCATATTTCCAACGGGATATATGTAGGATCACCAATTAGTAAAACACAATTTATATAGAAACAATCCTTTATTTCTCTCTCGTATCAAAAAAACAACTCTCCTCGCCATCAAATAAAAAAAAACTGACTCCTTTATAAAACAAAACTCTTCTTGTCCTCCTATGTGTCTCGCATCGTAGGAGCCTTTTAGAACGCGCTTTAGGCGCGCTTTTTAAATTAAATAACCGTTGATGATTTGGCAACTCCACATATATTAGGTATCTGGTGGCAGTAATTTTTAAATGATTTTAACGTCCGGCAGATTTATTTATTTAGCTAACAGAATTCTGTTTTGACTATAGACAAATATAAACCAATATCATAAATTCCAATTGTGTCTCGTTTTCAATTCGGGTTCACTAGTCACTATCATGAATTTTACTGGAGTGGAATCGATTTTCAATCTCCAAATATCAAATTTACCAAGTTTGTTTCCTTTGACTAAATGCAGTATATTTGAAGTAAGTATATTTCCTATTTAATGTTTATTTTGCTTCTTAAACTATCCTGGTATGCTGGGAATTATTTTTTTAAGAACAACTTTTTTTAAACAATGGCAAAAACAGCAACTGCCATGCAGTATGAAAAACTGATAAATCTTCCTTCGGCAGCAGAGAATATTGCAAAAAGGCTTTCTGAAAAAATGAGACAACGATGTGTATTACATTGGAACAACGTTGGAGCTCATCTTAATAGCTTAGAACCTCCAATCAAGGATGTGCCGATGTGCCGAAGGGTATTTTAAATGTAATAAATAATAATATTTTTATCTATGTTGCAGAATTCGCTTTCCCTTAAGCAACTAAGAAAAATTCAACACTATTCATACTCACTGAAAATCAATTGTAGTCTGGTTTTGTTTATAATAATCCCGCAAACATAGTGCTGGATTCTAGGGAGGGCAATAAGGGCTGAAGTCCTGAAGCCTCCACATTGAAGGGGTCTCCACAAACTTTTATATTTCTGCACAATTTTTATCTTTAATAAGAATCCTATACAATGTTATGCCACTAAGTTCGAAGATCTCATATTGGTGAGGTAATTTCTTCTAAGCCATTGCTTGTCGACATCAATTTTAATGTACCATTTCGTCTTACCAAATCCGATTATACTTGTTTTAAGCTTTTGGTGGCAAAAACAAATCTTAGAATGAAAGTTTCCTCCTACGGAATTCAAAAACTTCATAATGAAAGCTTTACTTACATCGAATTAGAATTACAATAGATACATCTGGCTTTTTTTTGTAATTTTTTATCCTTTACTATAGTAATTTAACCCTTTGCCCCTCTGAGGCATCATTTCGCCATTGCTTATTCAAGATCGCCGAGTGCAAAGGGTTAATGTAGTCCTCACTCCTCAGTTTAAACCTCCTACGACCTAGTCCATAGCCTTGGCTTGGCTCCTGGAATTTTATGCTTTTGTATTGTTACCTCGTCTCTATGCATAGCCTACCTTTGTAGTGTAACTGAATTATAATGAAATATTTGTAATTGATTTACGTCGTTTCTAGTTTTTGCATTCTGCTCTTTTTCTTCATTAATTGATAAATATAACCATAATTTGAGCAATCAATTAGTGTTACTGTTGTATGAATGGTTTAAATAAATAAGTCAATAATTGAAATAGCGTGTTTTTTAAATTATAAATGATTCTTTTTTACATAATAATTATGTAATCGATGTTCGATAGAATTTTAAGTAATAATTTAATTAGTTCGGTGTCCCAGAGCCCCTACAAAACAAAACCTAAAAGTGTACTTTTTGATTCGGCAAGGTAATCCGAATTTAAATTTCATATGGCAGTCTTATCCATCAATTCCAGCGGAATTCATGATATTGTTCCGAATTTCAGTGCAGGTGCGGGGTGCGGTTGTTCCGATCGCTTCCCCAAAAGGAATGCAGATGGTAAAAAGCTAATTTCTAGATGCTCCACTGCTTAAGTGGAAATTTGATTTCGAGTGGAATTTTATTCCACACGGAATTCACGATAGGGGTCATAAATAGAAAATCAATACAACGCATAAAATATCTAAATTTGTGTATTAAGTAAGAGAAAAATAAATTCAGTTTTTTAATTATAAAAAAGTACCTTCGTGGTATTTAAAGAAGAAAAAAAAGAAATTATAAACTTGAACACAAAATAAATGTTGATCAAAAATATCACTTGCATCCTGCCCCATTTCGTTGTATTGCCTTGTTATTGTAAATGGAATTTCTTTAAATTCTAGAAATTGTGTTTTTAATTTTAATTAAAGGTCTCTGTCCTTTTGTTTTCTTTTTAGCTCCTCTTTGCACAGTTTAATTTTTGTTTTTTTAAGTTAATCAGTTCCTTATTATATCTTTTTAAATAGTACATTTTTTATGTATTCGTTTAAATCTTTCATATTTTTTCCTGAATTCCTGTATATTATATATTTTTCAATTTCATTACGTACTTTCCAACCGAATCTTACATAGAACTGAAAAATGTTTATTTATTCCACGTTGAAAATTTGAAAAGAATTCTGTTTCGCCGCGGAAAAGGAGAGAAACTTTTAAATATTCTTGAAACTATCTACAATAAAGGCCTTTAAACCTTTGTATTTTACTTACAATGTTGTCATTAAAAATTGCCAAAATTATCCTCCAATTCATAATATAGTATATAAATTCGCACTATCGTGCCTGAAGAAGTTTCACTTCAAAAATTGCCCGAGTCTACGAGATTGAGGCTGAGGAATTGATAATATTTTGAAAGATAGAGTGGTATTTTAGGCAACAAATCCACTGTTAAATTCTATTTATTGAAAATTCTTTTACTTCTGTTGACACCATCCAGCTATATTTATCCGCTTTAGCCGTACAGAAAGAAATTTAGAAAAATTTTAAGGCTACACGCTCGGCCGTATGAGGGCCGGATTTGACTACAAACGACGGTAGCCGCACCTCGGCTGCACCATGGGCATATTAATATATATAGATATGTATATGTATATTTATAAACTGGCTCAACCGCTGTGTTTCCGAGGTGCGGCCGTGATAGCTACGGCCTAACATATACTAGTCCCATATTTTATATTTTTTATAGTCTAACAAACGGACTCGGAACGGGCGAATAAAACATTCAAAGACAAGACCTCTTGCGCCCTTCGTAAAAACTTTTAGATATTTTTATTCAGGTGCTCAGTAACCTTGTTTTATTTTTTTTGACAACATAAATATGCTAGTAAAATGTCGTACATGAATGAAAATTGCCATTAACTGGCAGTTTAAAGATACCAACAAAAATTTTAATACCAGCTTTAAAAACTTTGGCTCTAACAGCTCTCAATCGCCGAAATGCTAAGGAATTAGGAGCATCAGAGTGTTTTCAGAAGTTTGTGGAATGTCAATTGAGTTCTTCAGAAGTATGACTTATCTAAATTCATTATCTAATGATCTGTGTCCTAACTTGGCTATTATTTCAGATTACAAAATATTAGAAAAAATTGGGGAGGGATCGTTTTCGGAAGTTTTAAAAGTGCAGCACGTCAGCACAAGAATCAACTACGCAGCCAAAAGACTGAAGCATATTTACAGAGAGTATGTCCTGTTGAAATTCATTTTAATGTTGATTATATACCAAATTTAAACAGTGAAATGGAAATACTTGCCTGTCCGGAGGTGAAGACGGTCACTCAACTAAACTATCATCCCAATGTGGTGGGGATGTATGATGTAATTTGGTAAGTTCAGCTCCATAAAGCGACATATCTCATAAAAATCTTTAAATAAAGTGACCCACTGCCGGGCCGTATTACCCTCATACTTGAGTTGATGGATATGAGCTTGTACGACTACATCAAGGATCGGAGGAAATGTCTTTCTGAATTAAAGGTGAAAAAATTCCTCTACCAATTGGTTTGCGGTCTGCATCATCTCCACATAAATGGTATATTCCATCGAGATATAAAACCGGAAAATATCCTTATTAAATTACCAAAACGAAGGCATCCAGGATCTAAAACGGTAAGCTATGAAGTATTTTTAGGAAGAAAAAGAAAATAATTTTCTTAAGAGTGAAGTCGTCCAACTTGCCGATTTGGGTTCTGTATGCAATATCTACGGGAATCATCCGCATACAGCATACATTTCGACGAGATGGTATCGAGCTCCTGAATGCCTTTTAACTTCTGGTTTCTATGGACCAAAAATGGACATGTGGTCCTTGGGCTGTGTATACTACGAAATGTTGACTCTTTTGCCTCTCTTTCCCGGTGACAACGAATTGGATCAGCTTGATAAGATACACGAAGTGATTGGACCTCCAACTGATAGAATGTTAGCTAGATTTAAAAATCGGTAAGTAGTGAAGATCCATTAGTCCACAAAAATTGGAATACTCTGAACCCGATTATACTGAATGGATTTCTATTTACCATTGCATTGTTTGTATGATTGTATGTTAAAAGGTTTATCTTTCAAAAATTGCTTTAGTAATCGGGAAAAAAATCAGCCACTCTGTTGTGGCTTTTGCAAGATATTCGGGATCAGGCATTGAAAACAAGCTATTGCACGCGTACCTCTTTATTCTATCTTCTTCTTATATCTAAAAGTCCCGACACATTTGACATTTTTGATGTGTGTCCTTTTATTGACGGCAGCGACACACAGTGGTACCGACTGGAGTTACAACAATTCTCCCCCACTAACCAAATGATGCACATAGTCCCTAAGATGCCCTGGCGGCCGACGAGCACGTTCAGACCTTTGTCGTTGAAGAGCCGGAAGAGACGCAGCTCCTGAAGAAGGCTGGAAGTCGTCCGGCGGTTGTGAATCCAATGACTCGTGCGGTGTCACCATCAATTCCGGTAAAAGAGGAAGTAGAGGGCACTCAGCCTCCACGGAAGACCCTTGATCTTCAATGTCCACCTCAGCTGGAGTCGTATCAGGTGCAAATGTAACCCTGGTACCTCTAAGTTGATTTATATGACGTTTGTGTATGTAGTTGTTGTCGAGTCTCACGAGATAGTGCAAATATCCAAACTTCTTCAGCACTACCCCCAATCGCCAAACTGGCTTGTTGTTGACATAGCAGCGAGACTGAACTCGATCTCCAACCATGAACGAACGAGTGCAGCGAACCATTGGCCTCGGATGGTCCATTTCATGGTATGGCTTAATTGCGTCCAGTCGAATTCGAAGATTCCGCTTCAGGTACAATTCAGCAGGCGTTCTTCCCTGCGCAAGAGGAGTTGCTCTATATTGATACATGATTTTCTGAAGCTTTTTATGGAGCGTCAAGGGCTCGTCCCTCATAGCCCTCAAACGGCTCTTGATTGTTCTCACATTCCGTTCAGCGAGACCATTTGTGGCTGGATGGTTAGGAGCAGAAAACTTCTGAAATACTCCATTCGAAGTGCACCATTTCCTGAAGACCTCGCTGGTGAAAACCGTTGCGTTGTCGGAAACCAAAACTTTTGGCAATCCATGAGTTGCAAATATACTTTCAAGCAACTCAATAGTTTTTGAAGATGACGGTGCGTCATTTGAGACCCTAATCTCAACCCACTTTGACTTAGCGTCCACCAAAATCAAAAGATGTTTCCCTTCATAGGGGCCTGCATAATCCATGTGAACGCGATCCCAGTTCTCTTGAGGTTCCTCCCACGGATGAAGTGGAGCCTTAGGCGGGCTTGACTGGGTGATAGCACAGGCCTCGCAGGACCTAGACATATCCTCAATTGCTCGATCAATGCCCGTCCACACACAATAGCGACGGGCCAACTGTTTCATTTTTGTGATTCCCATGTGGGTACTGTGCAACTCCTGTAATATTCGAGGTTGAAGAGAGCGAGGAATGACTACCCGATTGCCCTTGAAAATAATACCACTATCAAGTGTATATTCCTGGTTATTTTTAGAATTATTTGTGATAAGATCATTCTTAATTTTTGAAAGTTCTTCATCTCTATCCGTTTCTTGAACTATTGTTTTTGAAGTAATTTCGTCTGAAGAAATTTGTTGAATAGAAAACGCACAGATATCATGGACTTCTTGGTTTATTGAAACATCCGTTCCATGACTTCTAGATTTATGTGGCATCCTTGACAAACAATCGACATTGGTGTTGTCAGAACCCTTTTTAAATTTTGTTTCGTAGTCGAATCCTGACAAGAAAGATGCATATCGAAGAAGACGAGCTGATGTCATTGCTGGAAGTTTATTTGAATGATGAAAAATTCGAATTAGTGGTTGATTGTCAGTGATAAGTTGAAAATGATGACCATAAAGATACATATAGAAATGATTGACTGAGAAAATGATTGCCAGAGCCTCTCTGTCAAGCTGACTATAATTCTGCTCCGCGTGTGTGAGAGAACGAGACGCGAATGCAACCGGTCTTTCCTGTCCATTGATAAGGTGTGAAAGGACTCCTGCAATTCCAGTTGGACTTGCATCACATGTTAAGAGAATCTGCAACTCCGGGTCAAAGGGTATGAGAACACGATCACCGGAAATTTCGTCCTTAAGTCTGATGAATGCCGTCTCACACGATGCTCCCCAAAAAAACTGCGAACTCTCCCTGAGCAGACTCCTAAGGGGATATGTCTTTGTTGCACAGTCCGGAATAAATCTTGAATAATATGTAACCAACCCTAGGAATCTTCTGACCTCATCAGCATTAGTAGGTCTCGGCATGTTCATTATTGCTTGAACCTTTTGCTGACACTTTAAAATTTGATTATTTCTTACTGTATGACCTAAATATTGAATTTCGGTTTTGAAAAAACTCGCACTTGTACCTATTGAGGTGGAGATCATACTTCTGAAGTTGATGTAGACATGCTTCAAGTCTGAGCTGACATTCCTCCCTTGATTGTCCATGGACAATAATGTCGTCGAAATAAGATAAGGTTCCTTCCAATCCTTGAAGGATTTGGTCGATAATTCTGTTGAACTCGCTTGGTGCAGTCTTGATTCCGAATGAGAGACGGTTCATGATATATGTTCCTCGATGCGTTGAAATGGTTTGAATTCTTGCACTCTCCTGGTCCACCTTCACGTGAAGATAAGCCTTAAACAGATCCAATCGGCAAAAATAGGACGAATTTCGAAGGCTGTTAAGAATTTCATCAATTCGCCTAATCGGGTAATGTGCGGACTGAAGTTGTGGATTAACGCCGACCTTATAATCGACACAAAGACGTACTTTGCCTCCCGGCTTAGGTATGCAGACGAGTGGTGATCCCCAATCACTGTGACCAACCTTAGAGATGACACCATCCGCCTCAAGCGCATCGAGCTCCCTTTCGACCTCCTCTCGCAAAGCATACGGCACATCACGTTCCCGGACAAAAACTGGCTTGGATCCCTCCCGAAGGTGGAGAGAACATGTGATCCCCGGAATGCATCCAACTCTCTGTTCGAATATTGAAGCGTATTTCGTGAAGATACCGTCAAGTGTGTATATATGTGATTGAATTGTTGCATTTGAATCCGAACGGTCCAACTCGTTGAGATCAATATCCAAGTGGCGCATCCATACGCGACCAAGTAATGGAGGGAACTCATCAGGAACAATATATAAATCCTCAGTTGATCTCTTGTTTTTGTATTGAACTTTCACTTTTAGTTTACCATACGGCGCGAACACGTTTTGCGTGTACGATCGAAAAATTATGTCAGTCTTTTGAAGAGGCACGTTGAACTGGAGATTTTTAAGACATGACCGTGGTAGCAAAGTAAAACCTGCACCCGAATCCACTTCGAAGCGCTGTGGATAGTTTTGAATGTTTACGGTAACAAAATATTTTGAAAAATCGTCTGTAAAGTGTTCCTGCTCGAAAATGTCCACAACATTGAAAATACCATAGCCCCGCTCTTCGTCCCGAATATTATTTACGGAATGAATTTGTTTTGAATTCGAAATTTGTTCCGGCTTTGAAGACATTAAAGTTCCGATGCATACTCTTTGCACATGGCCTGATTTTGAACATGATTTACACAAAAGCTTCCTTCTATCGACGCGGCAATCCCGGACCTTGTGTGTATTAGATGCACATCTAATGCATAAGTCCTCGATTCCCATGTCCCGAAAACTCAACCGTGACTTTGAATGTCGGACCTGTTTTGAATTATTGTAACCACGTTTCGAATAATCCTCGCGGTGAGGAGTTGATTTATCGTAGCGAAAAGGTCTTGAAATTTTATTTATGTCCACCGCATTTGAAGGATCCAACTTGAAAGGTTGTTTTGACTCAAGCAATCGACTGTTTAACTTTGAAGCTTCAATGGCCAGTGCCTTCTTTACTAGCTCATCGAAGGTTGATTCATTGGACTGTAAAATCTGTTCCCTCATTGAATTGTCTTGAAGTCCCCTTATGAATTGCGCGCGAAGAAATATGTCCGCGATGCTACTTTTACAAGCACAGGTTGATATGAAGTCGCAGTCCCCCACATCCCTCCGAAGAAGGGCCACATAATCGGCAATTGATTGACTATCCCGCTGGTATAGTGACAAAAATGTATGCTGAGCTACCAGAACACTCCTTTTGGGACACAAATGCTCTTCTATGACATTTATGAGCTCATCGTACGAGAACTCTGTTGGTTTCTTCGGTGAAACTAGGGAAACAATTAACTGGTAATTGCCAGAGCCAATTGAATTCAGCAGCATCTGGCCGCAGAGTACTTTATTTGAAAACACTCCTTTCATCGACAAATAGTTTTCAAAGCGTTGTCGATACATTTTAAAGTTCTCCCTGGAAGCCACGAAATTTTCGAAATTTGGAATTAAAGAAGTTACCGTTGTACTTCCCTGCTCCAATCCACGAGATGTAGTTGAACTTCCCGTAGCCGCAACTCTTTCAAGTAATTGTCTCTGGCTGTCGCTGAACACCTGTAGTAGCTGCGCAAATTGTTCAGGATCCATCTTGAATTTTCCTGCACAGGTTGAAATTGAATATGAAGTTGAGCGTCCTCGGAACTGGGTGCCTGAGACTTATTCTTGCAAAGTCGAAAACTCACACTCTGTGCTGTATCGTGTACTTGATTTATTGTACTTTTCCGTCGTCGCCAATTCTTTTGTTGTGGCTTTTGCAAGATATTCGGGATCAGGCATTGAAAACAAGCTATTGCACGCGTACCTCTTTATTCTATCTTCTTCTTATATCTAAAAGTCCCGACACATTTGACATTTTTGATGTGTGTCCTTTTATTGACGGCAGCGACACACAGTGGTACCGACTGGAGTTACAACACACTCCGATTTTGTTGATTCCTGAGCACGTTTGCTTCACCCGTCATGGAGAGGAACTTTCTGAGCAATTTTTACCATACAATATACATTTAGAAGATGCGCTTTGTTTTTGAAATATTTGAATACCTATTTACTTTTTTATTTCTGATTATGATGAAAGTAGGAACTTTCCGCATACAAAGGTTATCCGCCAAAGGATATAGATTTGTTACACTTCAAAGATTGATATTTTTATTTATTACACACATTTATTTTGATAGGCGCCTTGAAAAATTGTTCGCCGCTGTCGTTTTCGTTCAATCTAGTTTCAGGAAATAGGTTCTCAATTCTGGGTTTACTCCAAGATTCCGCGGTCGATTTGCGTGATTATTTTTTTAATTAAAAGGGAAAGCTCGTGAATTGGTCCCATTTAAATTTCATCAAAATGGGTTCAGTAGTTTTAGTAAAAAATAATAATCTCAATATCTTATATGAAAAGATCAAATCTTACCACCTTTGCTATTTTTTTCTCCCACTAAAATACATTGTATATAACTATTTCAATCATTTTCTATATATCACGAGGTGCATGCTCTATCATGATCATTTTATTATTTTCCACAACCCATCCTCTAACCCGTCCAAAACGTTTATATCACTTACTTTTTTTCAACTTTCTTCACATTTTCACTATTCGTTTTTTTTAACCAACTTCTTTCGAAGTTCCACTTTTCCACCCTCATGTACCTTACGACTTTTGCTAGGTCGGGTTGGGCTGGCTGGGTGCTTTTTTTTCTTCGTCTTATTTCAGGGAACTGGAACAGCGATTGTCTGGGAATTGGAAGTCAGCGGTGATTCAATGCTCTTACTTATTTTACAAATTTCCACGCTCAGAACTCGGCCAAATCATAACCGATTTTCTTCATTTAAATTTTCAACGATAGCTCCACATTGGAACTATTGTTAGATAATTTTACTAATCTTTGCGTTTACCTCTCTCCCCACAAATCGGTTCTTAAAGTGACCGTATCTATAAAAAGTCATTTTCCTATTTCTAGCTAAACTACTTCTCCGAATATTTTCAAATTTTTCTATAAGTTTATTTCTTCCAAGACCTTGGACCCAATCTCCACTTAAAACATCCACGCAAATCAGCTAGAAATTGGCGGCGGCTTATTTATTTTATACCTTTTCGTGTTCACTATTTTTTTTCATTCATCTGTGTACAAAACCGACATGGGCAAAAAATGCACAAAAGGCATCGAAGCTTATAACTTGTGTATGAGGCGTGAAAATGAAAAATTTAATTTATCTATCTATACCCTAATCTTTGGGAAACATATCTGCACAGTAGTTCACAATGTGATTTACTAATAAAAAATCTTTATCCGCTTATCAATCCCAAATCAAATTTAAGCCTAAAAATAAATTAATATTATTTAAAAAGATCTTCCACCCTACTCTATCTACTCTATGGCGCCCTGCTCGTACTCTTCAATCGAAGTTGCAAATTAAGCAAAACAGAACACTTAAAATTATATTACTAGTCTACACCAAATTGCCAACATCGATCCTTTATCTCTAAAATTAATGCATTAATAGAATAATTTCTATCAGACTGTTCCTCATCGTAAACCCTTCTAATCCAATCCAATCTCTAGCTAATTACTTGCAGGTTACAAATTATTTAATTATAATCCTATTAATCGGAGATTTCCTAGCTCTCACGATTGATTTTACGTGTAAATATATCACGATTTCTTTTTAGTTAGGATAAGTAGGCTATGTTATCAAATCATAGGTTTTTTAGCTTTTCCCCTGTTCCCGATCTTTCGGTCGCAGTGCCCACTATAAGAGTCACCCCTAGCAATAAATAAAATAACTTTTTTTCTTGTTTTTTTTTCAAAAATAATTAATAATCACTCATAGCTACAAACCAATATTATTTTGTGCCCGCAATAAAGAAAGTAATAGGTGCACACACTAGCCTTACACAAATTATTCATTTTCTCAACAATGATAGCATCAGGTGTATTAAATTTTGTTTTGTTTTCGCTGAAATAAAATTTGTATTTCCCTCTTTATATATTTACATAAAATAAACAGAAAAAAGAATTTCTTCAACCAACGTTCCTTAATGGGTTATATACAGTCAGGAGGCCCAAAAAAGTCGATTATTCAAGCATTTTTCTTGAGATGACCTTTTAAGTTATTAATGTAAAAATTGGTAACTCTTGAGTGTATTTTAATGTTTTTTATTTGAAAAAATAATTATTTTAAAAGCTGCTAAATCTGATCTCCGGGAGCAACTCTAAAAAAAGGCGTCTTGCGGTGAGCACGATATCTCTGGACTGGGTTATCCAAAATGAAACCACAACAATTTTTCGTTAATATATTGTTTTATCTTGTAATTAATCGAAGGAATAAGCAAAATAAGAATTTTCGACAAAATGGCGGTTTCTTAAAAAAAAAAAAATCGATTTTTAACAAAAATGTTGGCCTTAAATTGTTTATAAAATGAAAAATATTTATCAGTGAGAAAAAACCTTCGATTAATTACTAAAAAATATACTTAAAAAGCTTGTGTTAAAATTTGAAACTGATCGGTTCAGCCTTTTCCGAGAAATCTTGCTCACAGACTTTAAAAACACAGTTTTGAGAAAACCACGTTTAAAGTTTCAATATATGTAGTACAAAAATCATTATAAATATGCGTGTAACTTCGAGAATATTCACCGGATTGACATGAAATGTCTGTGGTTGTACTAAATATAAGTACATTAGGAAAAACAAAAGAAAAGTGGTTTTCTGAAAATTCTGACTGTATATAACCCCTTAAGTTCACACCAATTTTTTTCCGCAGCGCTCTAAATAGATAGATAAATGTAACATATTTGATTGAATTTCGAGTCACGTTTTTTTGATGATACCCATTTTAATGCATTATGCAAAAAAAAAAAAAAATTTGTTCGTGACAACTTCTCAGATTTCAAATATGTATAGTATACGAAGTTACCCCAAAATATTCCTTGTTTTTAAAATTTAATTTCACAACTATTTTTGTGATTACTAAATGCAGTTTTCTATAAAATTCCGTCATAGTCTTGAAAAATGACGAGGTTATAAAGTTGTTGCGATATTACGAAATTATTCGAAATTGTAAAAATCGGACTCATTTTAATCGATAAACTCCAAACAATAAAAATATGTTATTTTACCCCATTTACTTGCTGCTGCCTTTCCAAAATATGTGTTTAAATAATTTTAAGAGTAGAATCTTACACAAAAAACAATGCAAAGAGTTTTATAAAAATCCATTCATTTTTCCGAGTCTAGAGCCTTACTGCACTCGACTAGATAAAATATATATAAACTCGATCTTGTACATGAGAAAATACTTTTTGCCATTTTTAGGAATCTTAAATATACTTTCCCAAAAAAGAAACCAGTGGGACTGCACAACCTTGTACCCTTCTTGAGCAACAATGGCCTGGATGTCTTAAGCAAGACTTTGTGCTACTTGCCAGATATGAGGATTGATACAGACAAATTACTACAGCATGCCTACTTCGACGGCTTGAGGTGTGTTGAATAAAGTAAATCTTAAATAGATAATTACAAACATGAATTTTCTAGAGGTGTAAGGAGGTCCATTGGAGAATTTTCTTCTACACCATCTTTAACCATTTCTCGTATAACAACAAACTCAACTGCGGTTAGTTCAACGGAGTCTGGATATATTAAGGTTTATTTCAACTACGTACCATACAAAATTCATGTCTTCTCATGCTCAACATCTCATTTAGCAGACTGTGCAAACCTGCGTTTGTATTTCGTCCAATGAAGGGCAGACAAAATCTTCAACGAGGTCTTTGGATTCGTTCATGTACTCGAAAAGGGATTCAGAATCTTACGAAATGCTAATGAAAAGAAGAGAGAGGGCTTGGGGAATGAAACCAGGTAACAATACTTCTAGGTTGGAAGGTTATTTTATCACCCGTTTTTTCCTTTGTAATTTTAGGTGCCGCAAAGACAGCCCTGCTGAAAAATACTACTAGTTTGAATAAAGTTAGATGATCAAAAAATGTCATGAGTATCTTGTCACGTTCATGCAATAATATATTTGTAATATTTTGTGTCTTTACCACTTTTTGAAATAAACTCTTCAATATTTTTGTCATAGAAGCAATATTTCTCAATTACAAAAACCTAGAATCGCTTGAAACTAAAAAAAAGGCAGCATATAGAAGAAAATCAATCAGCATTTTTTAAGGTTGAAGCGGAGGAAACGATATGAAGAACTTTATTTAGCGGCGTATTTTATGTTAAAGAAAAACAAAACGGTCGAGCGAGAATAGACCACGTAACATGCGTTTTATATCTTTGCTATAATCTTTGACAGGCGTATCCTTACAATGGTTTTGGAAAAAGCAAGCGTGCATCTTTTAATACTTTAAGCTAGTACGTCAAATAGGGTAAGACTACCGGCAACGAGCACCCTGTGTTTTATTTCATGATTTCTAAACACACAGGTCAGCTGGATATTCCACAAAATTACTTTCAGGTACAGTTAACCCTCTTATGTTTGGTTATTACATTAAATTTTAGGTAGATCAATGCTTTTTTTTACTTTAAAGGAAGCAGCGAAAGTGAAAGGTTGTGAATAGTTGATGATTTTATTAATTTTATATTTTTTTTATTTGGTGAAATTATTATAATTGACAACGGCAAGTAAATACTTGGAATATTTATTATTTAAGGAGGTAGTTAATCTATACTCTCTTGTGAAATAAAAATTAATAATTACTGATTTTACAGTTTCTAAAATATTAAACCGTGCCACGAAATATCAGGGTACATTCAGAGAAAACTTTGTTACAGACATTTGAAGAAGTTAAGACTGATAAGGAATCGTTCTCAGTTGTGTCCTACCTATTTTGATGATATTGAAATATGTTATAGAATATCGAAAAATAAGAGACACGTATTTTTTTTTATCTGCGGATACGCACATTTAGGGGGTACTTTTATTTATTGTTTTTTTTTATAAAAATTGGTGTATTTTTCAACAGTTTGTCCGCCATGTTGGATCCGCCATTTTGAATTTTTTAAATTTAACATCAGATTCGTAATCAGCGACTCCAAAAACCCCTTAATACTGGTTTTCACGAAAAAACTGATATCTGAAAGAATATACATCATTTACGTATTAGTGTTAGGGGTTGTTTACCCCCTTGAGGAGCTTTTCTTACGAAAACGCAAAAACAGGTCAACTTTATTTGTCAAAATCGTATGTAAAAAAATATTTTTCAATGATTTTTAACTAAAACTGTTATTTTTGTGACGCAAAAATATAAAAAAAAATCGTTTTTCTGCAATAAAAAATAAGGATTGCCACCCCCGGGAACAGGATTACTTACAAAAGGTTAGTATATTTGTGAGACATCATTTACATTTTCTTTCATTCGAAAAAATTCATTAGAACTTGAAATATTTAGGAAAAACTGTTTTTGGGGGTAAACTTTAGGGGTGCTTTTCACCCTCTAAATGTGCGTATCCTTAGATAAAAAAAATACGTGTCTCTTATTTTTCGATACTCTATTTCAGTTTCATCAAAATCGGTGAGACACACCTGAGAACGTTTCCTTGTGAGTGGCCATTCAAAGCAGTTTCAAGGCAACATAGTAATCCGCGGGGGAATCGCCTTTATAATAGGATGAAAAAACGGCAATCAGTAGTACCCAGGTCGTCCAAGTGATCTGTAAGTAATTTAACAAAAATAAATCATTAGTTCTAATGAAAATTTACGGAACCCCCCTAAAATTAGACATCTGTATTCAATTTTGAAAATTTGGGGGCACTTTTTTCGATGAAAAACATGCCCAAAATCGAGTACGCTATGTTTAAAGGTTTGTCAAATTGCGAAAAATTGATATTTATGTCTAATTTTAGGGGGGTTCCGTAGATTTTCATTAGAACTAATGATTTATTTTTGTTAAATTACTTACAGATCACTTGGACGACCTGGGTACTACGTCGCGCAATTGGCTGTGAAATTTTTTTCGCGCTGCAGCAATGGGCCAGTGCAGCCGCCATTTTGCTTTAATTTTTTTTTTTTTTCATGAAAAATGTCGAATTTTTTTATTAGTAGACAACCATGTTTAATTTTAGATCGATTCCTGTTGTAGTTTTTTTTTTATAACAATTTGAAATTATTACTGTTTTTTTGCCTCGAAAAGGTAGAATAACCCCTTAATGAAGAAGGCAATTTTTTTAATTTTGACTCTGGAGCTAGGTATGGGCAAACAAGCTTTGTATCTATGTCCAATTTCAAGACGATTGAATGTGTATTTCCTAAGAAAAACAGCTGTGACGTAATGTGACATAAAAACGAACAGAAAGACAAAATAATTAAGACCAGACTAATCAAAAGATAAAAATATTTCTTTATTAAAAATACCATTTAGGTTCTTCATTTGACATATAAAAACGCTTACCACAAAATCGGTAATATGAACAGAACTAAATCTAAAAATTTTTAGAATATTTGGAAGCGGAGAAGACTTTTACCTTCAGAAGTCCGGGATTCACTTCGCTCCACCTAAACAATAAAAAATAATCAATTTATCAGAAAGAACTTAATAAAATCCAATTAATGAACTCACTTCAAATTCCTCTCCTTTAAGCGTGCTTTGACTTTGTTCTTGATAGCGGATATCCCGCCGGCACTATGCAGACCCCTCCCGGTAATTATAAATAGATGTTTGTAACTCCGTGAAACGTTTTTCATTTTGTTAATATGTTTATCGATAAAAATATCCAGACACTGCAGGGCCTCAGCTACATGAAGATAATGCAAGTCGATGAAATCCGGATTGGTTTGGTTCAAATCATGAACCTCCATAATGCAATTAGCCGCCTTGTGATTGTACATTTCTACTTTCTCCTTGTGTAAACTTGCAATTTGGGAATAATAAACTGCCACAGCCGTATTACCTTTCTGAATTGCATCTTTCGCTTTCATGTAACACTCCGCTTTTAATTGGCTGTGATGTACTGCAAGGTTCCTGCATTCTTCAAAGTCCTTCAATACTTGTTTTTTCGCTTCCTCTTGTCCCACCGACTTCTTGGAGGGGCTCAAAGAAAGTGTATAGTCAGGTTTCTCCGGTCTGTTTGTAGACTGAATATCGGATATCCGTTGTCTTTCACTCTTAACTTTCTCAATCAATTCAGTTTGTTTAATCCTCATCTCCTCCTCGATGTTGCCACTCAAAGTATCCTTCAGCACCTCAACCGTATCTGCAAATCTGTTGCCATGGGCTGCTAGAATTTCTAGTAAGGTATTCTTTTCAATATTTGGAAAAATTTCGCATAGTTTCAGCTGAGTGAGATGAGAGGCCAGGTCTCTTGGGGTAGAATTCTTCCAATCATCATGCTCTGTCATGTAAATACTCCAGGCCAAATCCATATCCAAAATTTCCTTGTAATCTTTTGGTGGATTTGGGAATTTTTGGTACGTTTCTGGATCGCCCAAAATTTGTGCAAATTCCTCATCTTCCTTCAGCATCCTTTGTCGCTGCTCTTCGTTGTCTTCCAGTATCCTGGCCACTTGGGCGTCCTCCTTAATAGAGGTTTGTCTCTGTTCCTCGAGCTGATTGTACATTGATTCCATCCATACAGCATAAATTTGCTTTGCTAAACTTTTATGCATGAAGACGTTCGTCTTAAACTGATCTGTTGACTCCTTTGATCCAGCATCTGTTCCAAAAAGTTTTTCAAGCTGTGTAATGAGCTCATTACCCAAGTTTATCTCAATCATCTCACTTTCGTCCTCCTCAGATATTCCAGAGGAGCGATCATCCTCATTATTTGTACTAGGAACATCCTCATTTTGGGAGGACGCAGCATCAGCAGCTTCGTTCTCATTCGGGTGACGAAGATCTCTGATTTTGCGAACATGACTAGAATAGAATTCATCGCTCAGCTTAAACTGATTTTCGATGATTCGCTTCGCTTCTAGCATTTCAATTGATATCGCTTTATCTCTACTCTTACCTGGTTTTTGCTTCATTCCTTTTACACTACAAGGTGAGGAGCATGTACTTTCAGTTTCCTTAGGAGGACTACTCTCAGTCGCTTCGGTCTCATCGCAGCGACAATTGAAGAATTGTTCGTTGTTGCAGCCACCAGCTTCTTCTTGATCAACAGACGAATCTTCTTTAATTAATAGATCAACCGCCCACTCTACGTCTCCATTGCATTTTTCAAACAAATCCCAGAGACTATCGATTTGTTTATTCGGGTATATTTGCCGGATTAGCGCAAACGATTTGCTCTCGTTCTTACACCCTAATTTGTGTCTCTGAATTTTATTTTCTGTTTTCTCAGAAGGTAGTTCATTTTTGCTTGTACTTACGTCTTCCATTGTCTTTTCTTTTAAAATGCTAAAGATTTTGCTTTCAGTATCTCCCTGTTTAGCTATCGGCCTTTGGGGTTTTGCCTCCACGGTACTGCTAACCGAATCGATGGGATTCTTTTTAATTATGGTGGCATTCTGATCTGTGTGCCAAAACTCGCTACTTTCCTCCTCATATGATTTCCAGTCGACATCTACATCCTCAAGCATATTCGAATCGCAGATATCCTCAGAATCGTTGCTGGGAGCCTCAGCGTTCTTTCTTCGCTTAATCGTTTCTCTTGCAGGCTTTGGTGCATCAGGTTCTGGCACATTATCTGATTTTGGTAACCCACTATTACTATTTTTATTGTCTTCATATTGCTCCCACGATTGAGATGAGCTACTGTTAGTGGGTAAAGATACCTCTTCTTTTGTTGTGTAGACCTGTTTGGGCTCTTCTTCGGTAGCATCCATTCTTGTGTCTTCACTCAAAATTGCTACCGGGAATGGTGGATTGTGCCGATATTGGGGCACAGGGATGGTATACCGCAAGTGGTTTATCTGGTTTATAACAAATACAAATTAGATATTAAAAATGTGAGTCGAAATAGTTTTCAGCCACTACATGCTAACACGTTAAGAGAAGATAGTACTATATAAACACTTAAGACCCCAACAGTTTGAAACATATGAACCGGACTTGAAAGCTTTCAGAGAAATGGATTAAGAAAAAAAATTCGCTATCGCTATACCAGGATATATATTTAAAAAGTGCTTTCGAGACAATTGAGCCAAGGATATTATTAAGAAAGCTTGCAAAATATGTGATTGACGGAAAAGAACTACAGTGGTTTGAAGACTACTTAAGTGGACGCTGCAAAAGGACGAGGATCAATGGAATGCTTGCGGAATTGCAGAGCAACTCGCTTGGAGTACCACAAGGATCAGTACTTGGGGCGTTATTATTTTTAATATAAATACATGATATCGACAATGCAATAACGTGCTTTAAAATAAATTTTTTTGCAGATGATGCGCTATACATAGTGGTGAGTGATATTAGTGAATGTAAAAGATCAATGGAAAACGATATTAAGAAATTAAGTGCATTTTTTGAAATGAACAAGTCAAAGCTAAATGTAAATAAGACAAGTTATATGATACTTAACTACACGTAATGTTGACAATGAGATAAGGATATGTAATCAATTAATTAAGAATATGCAGGAAATTAAATACTTGGATATAATAGTGGACAGAGAACTAAACTTCAAAGGACAAAAAAAAATCAGTAAAAAGATAAACTTTTTTAGGATAATCAGGGTAAAAATCTCAATGAAGTGCGCAATTAACATATGTATAATGTGATTATAAAACCACACTTTGAGTACTTGTGATCGAAAGGCTACAAACGCTCTAAAATAAGGCGATCAGGATAATACTGTGCGATAGATAATAATAATTTTAGGACTTACTCGCAGTAACTCAGGTACAGTGATAGGTTCATAATTGTTTAGCATTCTCTCAATTTTGTCTTTTGTTACGCCGTGCTCATTTTTGGCTGCGAGTTTTCCAGCAGAATGAGCCCAGGTGTTGTCGGGTTCCACTAGCTCTATCAAGTATCCATACAGCACAGCGGTCTTAATATACGGCCCCATTTCCCAAACTTTGATATTGGTGTTGTCGATAATAAGGGGGCTCCACCCTTGCGCGGCTTTCTTCCGCACTCGTTTCTGATTGAATTCATGAGCGTCCTGAAGCCTATCAGGATTAAAGACATACCTGCCATGCACATTGTAGAAATAATCATCAGAGCTAAAAATGTGATTCCTGTAGTTCCCCTTAACAGTCCTATCTACTATGGAGCGCGCCAGAAAAGACTTTCCGCAGCCAGGAGCGCCTCGCATTATTACCATTATTTTATAGCCAGCATTTATGCGCCTTATAAGATTTTCAACTTCTGGTGAATCAGAAGCTTCGCGCTTCTTGGGTAGGTGGCTTGAACTCGTGCTTGAACTAGGAGCAGTCACGAACTCCTTGAAGCCCTTCTTCAGGATACTCGAGAAGTCGATCGTCGGGTAGGGTGGATTCGGAATGGAAGAGTTCACCAAGGCGCTCTGGTTCGACGAGGAGTTGGTGTTCTTTGGTATCGCGCCCAGAAGCTTCACTGCCTGGCTCGGGCTAGGTTCCTCTATATCTTCTGTGGGCATCACTTCCACAGCCTCAATGCTTTCGATCACCATGTCTTCGTTCCCAAATGGATCTGAGGAGCTGTATGTGTCATGTTGTCTCGTTGTATGTTGACTGGGGTTGCTGGAGTTGATCGAATTTTCGACATCTTTCTGGACAAGTTGGGAAGCTGTGCAATCGATATAACTTGGGGCTGCACTCCTATTTTCCGGTGGAGGCTCGGTCGGGGTTTCGCTGCCGTAGAATTCAAGGTGTTTTATCAAATGATCGATGCAATGATCCACTGAAAGTATTGCAAGAAAGTATTGTATTTAATATGTGTTGATTCGAGGATTAAAGTAGGCACAAATAAGGGACATAACGGAGGTGGTTTTATCGGAACCGAAGTCAGAATCCAAGATTCTTTTATCGGAGTCGAAGTTCAGTCACCCAATCATAAATTATAAATAACAAGAAACACTGAGAGAAATAATTTTCTAAAATTAAAAATAGTAATTTCTTACTTTTATGAAGATTCGATATTTCTTTAAATAAGCAATTTAATTTAAAAAAAGGACATTAATTTTAAATTATATATCTGTTATTTAAAGATGCATAGTAGCGATAAAATCATGAAAATTGATTTTCAAAGAGGAACTAAATAGTCTCTTATTTCAATACATAAATTTCCTTCAATCAAGAAACTAGAACGATCCAAGGAAGGCCACGCACCGCAAAGCGGATGAATCTACGTTGAACTGATACAATCCTGTTAATAAGCGTAGATTGGGAGGGAGATCAAACCTGACAGGTGTACTCTAGTAATGAAGTCTATTTGCACAACTTCCACATAGTCAATATGAACTTTATAGTAAGGCGACCAAACTTGACTCGCTTATTCAAGAATTGATCTAACAAAAGAAAAAGAAAACTGTTTGAATACAGCCGTATTTAAAAATTCACAGGACCATCTTTTGCTACATCCCAACATAGAGCTGACCTTAGTTCCCATAATGTTGATATGATCAATGAAGTCTAATTTGCAATCCAGGATAATTACAAAATCAGGGACAGAATAAACACGTTCTAGACTGAATTTGATAAGGTATAATCGAAACGCTAATATTCAGTTGTAAATTGTTACCTATACACCAAAGGTGGAATATATTTAGATCCTTCTGAGCCGCGTGATAGTCATTAGTATTTTTCGTACGAATAAATATTTTCATATCGTCTGAGTAGATTTCGATTTGAGGAAGTTGTAAGATGCCATTATTAATAAAATAAAGAGACCTAAGTTACAACCCTATTGGGCTTCTGACGTAGCAAATATCTTGTTCAAAGTGGCGTCATGAAAATGATCTGATATGCCCTGTCAGGTAATTAAGAGGGAATTCAGGTTATTAGCAGGCGGAAAGCCTAGGCTTAGTAAGTTAAGGATTATTACAAAATGAGAAAGCTTATCAAAAGCCTTGCTAAAGTCAGCATATTATAGATGCAGTCTGTTTGCAAACCTTTTTGGCAGCCTTCAGTAACAAAGTTGTTTGTTAAGACAAGTACAATACAGTAGAAAATTGTGTACAATTTATTCAAAAAATCTTAGGATACACGAAAGTTTCGCAATGAGCCTATATTTGCATACCTTATTTTTGTAACCCCTTTTATAAATCGGAATAATGAAAGAACACGGGGAATTGGCAGGCATTGAGAGATTTTTGAAAGTCAGTTTGTTAGTTATTGTAGAGAGTTTATTAAATAGTTAAGGCCTTAAATACGTCCAGAATTCTTTTAATAGATTGTTCTCTAAAGTTTTAGTCTTATTTCTGTGAAAATCTATTGCAAAAATTCCCCAAAGATCCAAAGTTATGGTAGAAAATGTGATTGACGAACCGGCTAAAACACGCACGAATCAATGCTAATAAAGCAACAAAAGAGGCCAAAACAGCTCGTCGACTGGAAAAAAATAAACAAAAACAATTAATTACTGACAAGGAAGGCATACAATACGAAGCCGGAATGGGAGATTAAATGTAAGTTTACAAAACAAATAAAAAAATTCATAAAGTTCTTGCTTTAGCTGCGCGCGACTTCGAGCAAAACGCACTTGAAACTTTAAACACGTTTTTCTCGAAACTACTTTTTCTTCCACAGTCGGCATGATAACTCATACAGTTTTTTAATATTTTTTAATGTGATTTTTTTTAAATATTCGAAATCGTTTTGTTTATAGTGTGTCCAGCCGGATTTTTGATATTTTGATTTAAAAATTTTATAAAAATAATTAAACTGTGAAATTTATGACGTAAAAACCGTACCTTTTTTGAAACTGCCATAAATTGCTAAATTATACGAAATTCAAAATTCCGGCTCGACACACTATAACTACAACTTTTTATAAAACTAAAATTAA
Organism: Dysmachus trigonus; assembly: GCA_949715965.1. Lineage (NCBI taxonomy): Eukaryota > Metazoa > Arthropoda > Insecta > Diptera > Asilidae > Dysmachus > Dysmachus trigonus. The sequence goes on from OX454322.1 coordinate 52,079,441, forward strand.
AAGTTTTTTTTTAAAAAGTTTAAATACCAATAAAAAAAAATGTAATTTTTTTATTAATTTCTATTGTTATCCCTTCCTAACAAAATTTTCCTTTTAGTACATTTTTGGCGTTACTAGACGTATGTAAGGCCTTAAATAGTAAATTATTGTTGTTTTGTTATCAACCATCTAAAAGTAAATATAATAACCTTAAGACAGAGCATAACATTTTGTTCTTAATTATCGCAAAAAAGAAAATATTTTCTCGTCTTCTTAGAAGTACTCATTCAAACAGCAGGTAGGCGAACTCTTTTGCGTCTAGATAGTAGCAGCAGTCGTGAGTTCCCTAAAGTATTTTTTGAACATTTGCTAGCGGGATAAATCTTAAGGTAAAATCTGGAATTTTTTAAATTTTAATTAAACATATGCATGCGGGCGCGATTGTCCACGTTTTTGAACGTGTAACTGAAAAATTCATTTTTTTTTCGCGTACTAGTCAACTTGATAATTTATGAATGTTATTAATGTGAAGCAGTTTAATTTTTTAAATAAAAGATTGACTAATTACTTCACGGGTGTCTATCATATAACTGATATCACAGTCGCCTGCTTTCAAGGTTTGTTCTTTTCCGAATTGTGATCATAGTTTCCCGCCTGCAATGTGTTAATTGTGTAGAATTCTTTAATAATAATAAATAAAATCAATAATTTGATGAGATTTTGTTAAAAGATTTACTGAAATCAGCGGCAACAACCTAGACTTCATCACTTTCGTGACCAATCGTCGCAAGGCTTTCTTCACGAGGGAAAGGGAGCTGTGGTTTAAAGTAAAATCGCAGACTGGGATGAGGGCCCCAAAGAGCCCCCCGCTAGGTCTGCGATTCATGCAATTTTGCGCCAAATTCAAATAAACGTGGGAACAGTTGGGCTCGCAACGGCAGTGACGGCAGACTTCGAATGCGTTTTGTGATTATAATGAGCGAAGAAGAACCAACAAAATTTTATCTTACCTCGCCAATTGTTGGCTACGCAGACGTTGCTAATGAGCTCGGGCGCTGCGACGTCCCCAAACATATCGGTCAGCTGAGCGAGCACGCAATCTTTGTCGGGCGCTGAATCGGCCTCCTGGCCACTGTCCGCGGCGAACGTGGCGTCTTCGATATTTCTGGGCATCTCTGGCGACAGACGGTCAATGTTAGTGCACAAACCAATTACTTATCACTGCGACATTGTTATCAAACGAACTTCCATTCCAGAAATGAAAAAATGCGCCACCGAGGAAATGTCAAACGGTTGAGATGTGTCAGTTCATCTGTGAGATGACCTTGGAAGCAGTCCGAATTTTTTATCGAAGTTGGGGAGTGTTCGTTAAGTAAATTCTTTTCGAAAAGATATGATTTTTTGAAATTCTTGTGCTACTGCTAGATTTTATTATCACGATAGACGCTTAATTGAAATAAAAATTGCTTTAAATCTTGTTAAAGCGATTCAACATTTTAAAATTGCAAAAATTCAAAAGTTAAGTTCTGGGCAATTTAACGTATTGAGCTACTTTCGGAGAAGCCTAAACTTGAGCAGTACAGTCCTCAGGAAAAGCGCGTCCGTTTGATTTGTTTGCTGTCGCTTGTCGGAGTAGATTTTGGCATTTCCCTGGGCAGTCGATCCCCGCAAAAACTCCGATATTCGTTGAATTAATCCGCGAAAAAGGCTTTCTTTTGTTTCAATCGCGAGTTCCATCCCCGCTGCACATAAGTTTATCCGAATTTTCCCGGATATTTAAGTGGTAAGGGCAATTCACGCTTGTTTTACATTCCCTTCCCTTGAGATCCTGCGAGGTCCCTGTTTCCTCCATTTCGTTCGCTTCCACATTGCCCGCACAAATGCAAACATAATCTGCATTTCTTCGCAATGCATTTGCCCCAATCTCAGTTTTTCTCGATGTGAATTTTCGGTGATGTGAGGAGTAGGCAGGCTCGCCGACATAACCTTAAAATAACATCTGTTTGTGTCTGTCGCAGTTTGGTCCTGTGAGTCGATTTCGTCGCGATTTTTGTCGAGCTGCGGCCTTATCTGACGTTTGGATGCAACGTGAATTCGGCGCGACTACATCTTGGTTTCGTTTTAGATATTCGCCCCCGGAGGTGCCCATGTCACAAGGAATGTGAGTTCTGGTCTCACTCGAAGGACTGCAGACAAGTTTTCGGTGTTTAAGGGTACTAACAACCATTCGGGAATCTCACACGGCCGTTTGCAATGCCCCGTGGTAAAAGACGGACCGGGACTAACATGGAAATGGGACCTACAGAAGACGAGCGGCACTCCACATCAAAGCGTCAAAGGAACAATTACGCAAGGTACGTGTTAAGGGCGGATTGGGGCCCTTGTGAAGGCCCAGTGGCGTTTCTTCTTTCAATTAGATTCTCCGAATTTTCTTCTTTTGTGTTAAGCTTCAAGTTTAACTTTCAAACTTGGGTTGGGTCACTCATTACAATTTGATTTTGATGAGAGTGGAGATCTTAGAGTTACGAATAATTCTTTTTACTTAAAATACGATTTAACAAATTAATCAAAAACAGGGAGGACGCACGAAGACGTGTCCCCGGAAAAAAGACTAATCAGAAATCCCGTCTAAAGCAAAAAATGTTTCCTTTTTGGAGTCTACAATTTTTTGATAAGTCACATGTCAGCGAACGAACGCTGCGATTTTTTTTTTTTTTTAATTAATTTATTAATTATTTTACGCATTCATTATGTTGTTACGTTAAAGTTTTAGCATCAGAGAACGTAGCGAAATTTTCGCTGGAACTTGGTTCTTAATCTTTATTACAATGTAGGTAGCTCGAGTTCGAAATAGAATGAATCAAAGTTAAAAATCTAGAGGATTCATAAAATTCGAAATATTCTTATAGAGGAAAGCCCCGTGCACAGATTGATATAGGAATATGGCCATGATTCAAAAAAAAAATAAAACATTAATTTGATAAAGAAAATTATTAGCATTATTACTAAATGCCAAACAAAAATGATAAAGAGGTAAAAAAGGTAAAAGGATTAATTTTCTTTTAAGCTTCTTGTCTAACACGCAGGTTCTATTTCGGGGAGTTCTTTCGTCTCAAATTAGTAACTCGTCAGTTGTACCTCAGGGTAGCATACTTGGCCCGCTCCTTTTCATTCTATACATTAACGATGTCTCTGCTTCCAAGGTTTTTTTATGCAGATGACGCAAAAATATTTCGTGTTGTTTCTCGAGAAATAGGTCTTCCATTCATTTTAATTACTCGCTGGGTTGTAGCTTATTAATTAAACTTGACAAGATCCAGGATTTGGGCGTAATTTTTAAATCTAGACTATCCTTTGAATACTACGTCACGGCTGCATTGTCACAATTGTCTAGGGGATTTGACGGTACCTTCATTACCCATCGTATTGTACCTTTGTCAGACCCATTTATAATATGCTAGTCCCATCTGGGCTCCTTTTTACATAGTACATATTAACCGAATTGAGCATAATCTACCTCCTTACCAGGATAGACCTAAATTAAATTCTTTAGATACTCTCGAAAAGAGTCGTCTTCAGGTTTTTCATTATTTCTGTCATTATGCAAGGAGTAATTAACTCTCCCGAGTTGCTGAGTTCGATTTGTGTTTCGGTGCCGTCTCGCTCTTTGAGAATTTATGATTATCTTAGAGTTCCTTACCATCGTATGCATGGGCCTGTTATCTCAATGTTTCGTATCTTTAACATAATATAGATAGTTTTTAGTTTGATGTGTCTAATTAGAATTTGAGAAATTGGGTTCAAATTGACCTTATACCCGGGCCAGACTATAAACGAAATTTAGAATTTCGAGCGTTCTCAATTTCAAAATTATCATATTGCATTGAAATTAAAATGTTATTTATGTCTTTATTCTTGTTTGACGGGACATTCCTCTAAATTTTCATAAGAAATTCAAAGATAGTATTTTTAAAGTTGTGTACGCACGATATTCAAAATTTCATTCGCAATCTGTCCAGGATATTAAGTAAATCTACTTCTAAAACAAACAAAAAATGAGGCTGGCACCTCATTTAACGAATTTAACCAATTTGTTAGCAAGTCTAAGTATTTGGTCAGTGATAGGACATTTTTAGAAAATGTTCGATAATTATATACTTACAACTCTCAAATGACCTTGACTTTGAAATATGTAATTTTTAGGGTCATTCTGAACACATTGATATAGACATATGGGGCGCGGACTCCAAACTGATGACTTGTTACACATTGAATAAATTTAATTCACAATCAATTTCTTATGATTCATTCATTCACACATCGCTTTTCCTTACCCTTCCCGCTAGCATTCCGCGCCCTCAAAACCCCTTGGGTACAGCTCATTTGATGCCCACGTCAACATAATCCCAGTTGAAGGTCATTTTAATTTTCATTTCTAACTTTTGGCCGTGGGGAGGGGAGGCTTGTTAAAGTGTCACCTCAGATTTTGTACTTGAGTGAAGAAAATTAATATATAATAATATGAGGAAAGTCGACGAAGATGTAAAAGTTGGGCGGTATGATAGGCTGTCGTGTAGGAGAAAATGTGTTATTTTTTTTCAAATGAAAAAAAAAATATGAAGGAGGTATTTCCGCGTCCTATATATCTATATCAATGTGTTCAGAATGATCCTAAAAATAACATATTTCAAGGTCAAGATCATTTGAGAGTTGTAAGTTAAAGTGTACAATTACCAAATGTTCTTCTTATTTCCAAGGTCAAACACAAATGTTACCCTATTTATTATTACATTACAAACTGCCTTTTCCACAGCCACACCACCAAACATATTATATGATCACCCTTATTCTCCTAGTCGTTTTCTTACGATACGACTAGCCGAGACACATTTTTAAAGCTGAATTTCTATGAAAAATAGTGTATTGGGTTGTCACGTCGTATGAAAACGACTCACAGAATACGGGTGGATACTTACCCTTCATTTATCGAAAACAAATTTAATTTAATTTAATTAATTGCGTCTAAAAAACAACAATTTTTACTTAAAAGCTTTTAGGCTTATTCACATTAGCGAACAAATCAAGACCGCCCTGTACTTTGCTTAATCCCGCGGAGTACACAGCAACATTCGTTTCGTGCCGCCTTTAAAAATGTGCAGTGAGAAAATGTAAACAATCTCGTCCGTATTTATGCTCGGTGTGTGCTAGTTGCCTCTTTCCCATACGTTTCGGCATTTCCAACAACATAACAACATTGCGAGGGGAAGTAGAATTGAGAGACTGATACCAATACAGTCCTTTTTTCCCGCCTTTAAAAACGTATTATGAAAAAACTTCACTTTATTGCTAACGCTGTAAATGCTGTATGTGAGCATTTTTTGGTGACTATTTTTTTCTCTATATTTCTTATAGGGTTTTTCAGAGGTAGTAACTGCTGAGCTGCTTTCTCTAATGGACAATTTTGCTGGGTGTATTTTTTAGAGATTGTATATGGTTTGGATTGTTTAGAACGTATTAGAGTTTCCCTTCTTTTTGAGTTCAATATTCTTTGCCTAAGGAATAGGATTTTAACGTATTGAAAAATGTTGCTTTCAATGATTTTTTGTGCTAGATGGGACTTCTGATTAGCCTATTCTGTGCCCATGTCCTTCCAGATAAGAGCATGGCTTTCGGCGGAAAATTGACTAATTGGTCTGCCGATATAACCTGCTCTAGAAAGTAGTCTTCGAATTTTATTAAACTTTTGTCTGATGCCGAATAAGTATTGCTTCATAGGTATAGGATTTTTTTGCCGCAAATCCGACCTATTCGAAATTGCATACCACAGCTCTTCAATTATTATTTCTTGTTTCATATTTCCCCACTTTAATTACCTGAAAACTGAAGACACTATAAATCTCCAATTGCACTTGGGATGTTCTTTGATCCTCCCTTTTTCTGTTATTTTCTGCAAAGGCTACTTCCATATTAATTTTGTAGAAAAAATTACTTTACGTAAATGCTTTGCTACTGGCAAGTGACAAATGACATTACGTGAATGTCACTTTGACAGGTTTTCTGCGAACATTTTTTTCTTAATCTTTTTGGGATATGTTAACACCAGTGTATTTTTTCGTTATATATTTCATATTAGAACTTCTTAGTTAGTACAAAGTGCAGTAGATACCCTTGTGGGTTGAGTATATATAGTATACCCGGTATTTAAATAAAAGATTAACAAAAATGCTATTGCTTAAGTTTAAACAAATGGTCAGAAAATAAAGCAAATAAAGATTTCAATTTTTCGTTTGCTGCAGTTGATAACGCAGGACTTATAACATATTTGTATAATTTTATTCGCTAATGCAGTGCATCTAGCAGCATCAGTAGAGGCCAAATGAACAAAAAATCAATACGTTGTTGTTTCTGAGAGACAACGTAGGTCCTGTGATCAAAGTCATGTACTCCAAAATACATGATAATGATGCCAATGTACGGATAGATTAATTGCACGTGTTCCATTTGATTGTTAAGTATATTGTCAATCATATTAAGGCATTATAGTTTTATTATATTATATTATAGCATTATAACATTTTTTTAGTCTCTAAAGAAATGTTAAAAAAGACTACATAATTTTATGCTGAATAATCTTCCAAAATTTCCACCAACAAATCAATTGATTAGTTTTTGTTTTTTATTGGCCGCTGTAATAAACCGTATAAAAAAATTAAATTTGAAATTTCAAAACCCAAACTTCTTAATTTTTTGGAAAGTAGGTCAAATTATTGAAGAATTTTTGCTGGATTTTTTTTAAATTTTCGCCAATTGAGTCTATCCAACACCTCTATTAACAAAATCTATTAATCTGTTTCAGCATAACATATAATAAATGTACCATTGGACTGCCGCACTATAATAAAAAGATTCTTAATCTTAAAACCTTAATTTTTTAAATTTTAGTATATAAAAAAACAATATAGACTAAGACCAATAATTTAATCACACTATTTTTAATTGAGTGCGCACAATTCCTATTCGATTTCCAGACTTGTTATTAAAGATGTCTTTTAATGCCTAAAATGTGAAGACAAATAAGGGGAATTTAATAAGGAAGTATATAACTTAAAATAAGTAAAGGGGAACGTTCCTTAGGTCACCAACCGTAATTCAGGTCCGTAATTTGTATTTTAAAGTAGACAAAAATGTCACTTAAATTCAAATTAATATCTCACAATTCGAAACTATAGCGTCTAACAGAGAAGGGATCACCGATAAAATTAAAGCGAGCGAAATTAGCCGCCTTCCTTTCACTAAACAATATTTTAGAGAATTCTGGGCGCATTAATTATCAAAAAGTAAAGAGACACTTGTAATTCGTACGAGTATGTTTATTTTTGATTACAAATACAAAAAAATTCTCAACATGAAACGGGGTGAGAGGTGTGCTTGTTTGGTATTTTTCTTGCATCGCATCGAGGAAAGATGTGCCGCCGGATATTTATAGCTCAAATCGAAAATTGGGAGACCTGTGGACTTGACTTTGTTTCTGATAAAAGTGTGTCACATAAAATACTCAAGTTGGAATATATTTTGCGGTTTCCTCGTTAAAATTAAGAAGTTCGGAACGTTACTTTGTTGCATGGGTGATGAAAAGTACTACTTAGATCTACGTAGATTTTAGTTAAATTATCCAAATTGAGATTTCAAAGTGCTCCGAAGGTTGTCTCTGGCATTGTCATTGTTTGGATAGCATAGTGTGAAATTTGCGAATTTTTTGCAGTCTTTGAATTAGTGATTGGGCAGTGACAAATTTGAACTGCTTTCTTTTGCGCTTAAAGTCTACAGAAATGGTTTGCTGTTGCTAGTTTAGAAATGTTATAAATTTGTTCAAACAATTGTTTTAATTATTGATACATTTCAACCACTTTTGGTAGATTTGCAGTACAAATTTATATTCAGTGTAAAATAAAATAATTGAACTAAACATCCAGGACAAACTTAGTATGTCTCTAAAACCAACTACATATATACCTGCCTAGTTAAAATAAAATGATTCCCATTTCAGCGAGAATATATTCAGATTCGTTTTTATAAAACGCCGCACTGAAAACTTCCATGAGAGATAACGTCTGTAGTGATAGTAAAATTGGATTTATGGCCCTTGTGTTGTAAATTCAAGATGTAATTGTGAGAAATTCGATTCGGTTGCAAAGCACTTTATTATTATATATATAATCGGAGTGACTAAACGCACCATATGCAGTTAGGGTGCGGGTCACACGGGTGACACATTTTCCTTATATGAAATGTCTGTTGACTAAGGATTTTCCTTATGAAAAATATCTATTGTGTTAAATTTGCAATCTAGACAAAATTAATCCATGAATTTTGATGGTCTAATTTATCTATCTATAATAAAAACACAGCAATTATTTGTCATTTATACTTTAAACAAGACTGTAGGAAAGTTGGTGCGGTAACAGAGATTTCTCCTTGAGGATTTATTTCAAATAAGTTTTACAAATTCTGTTATTTCGTCAGAAATTTGGGATCTTTTGTTGTTGAGTACTTTCTAAGTGGGGACGGATAGAATCTCCAATTCCCGTCTTAAACAAAATGTAAAGTGGGAAGTGTGAATCTTCAGACAAAATGCTAGCAAAAATTCCTTAATTCACATACACGAGGCAAGTTGGGCTTGTGCCCAAAAAGATCCAAATTCCTACCTGCAAAATGTTGATTTTTGAAAGCTGTGTCACATACGTGGAATTTATTTATTAGCTAATTAGAGCCAGTTGTACAAAATAAGACTTATACATATTTTTTAACTATGTACAAGCTATGATGTATGAATATTTGTGATAGAAAAAGTAATATTAATTTAAAAAAAGAGAAACAAAAGCAATAATAAATAAAAAAAAAGGAAAAAGAAGCAGTTTAAAATGCGTACTTATTAAGTAGTTGGGAAAATATAATAATATTCTGTATGACATTAATACTTGTAAATATAACAGCATGAGAACAATAAATTCAAAGTCGTTCCAGTTTGTAGCGGATAATCTCCTCAACTGCAAGAAATTTCTAAATGATGGTGGTAAATTATTGGACAATTTAGCTGCATGGCTAAAAAATAGAATAGATATTCGCTCCGATTTAAAAAAATGAGGGAAATCAGATATATAGACCATAATAAATTAGCCATAAGTGAACAATAATTAAAATAATCCGCAGAAGCCCAAGATGGTCTTCAGCAGATGGAATTATAGCACCATTAAGTACCACTTGTGAGAATTCTTGTATATCTAGGCGTGAGCGATAAATGATGATATATTTAGATTTTGTTGAGTGATAACTTAAAACATAGACCATGAATGGGCAAAATCAAGTTCGTTATTAATGGTACAAATATTGTCTTGTTGAGACAAATTGGACTTGAGATGTACAATTGTACGTCATACGCATAAAGATCCAAACGAAAAAAGTGTACTCGTGCAAAGATGTCATTGATAAACACTGAGAAAAACAGAGAGCCAAGGATTGAGCCCTGGAGCACTCCGTGAGATACAGACAAAAAGGACGATTTAGAGCCATTCACATAATGGTATTTGCCCTTTAAATAGTTACCCATAAGTTTTACTGCTTGAGGACTGAAAATAAATTAACACCGAAGATTTCTAAAGAGGATCGATAAGTAATATTATTTTGTAAAGTAGTGAGACGTTGAGACATTCAAATAATAATGTCTTTTTGTCGATCAATTTCAAATTATTATTTCTCAAACGCCATTCCATTTATTTACGTTTTAAGTAATTTTCAAGAAATTATGTAAAAATTTATTTTTAAACCACTGCATAATGCAGTGTAGGGAATGATATTCAAACAAAATAAAAACATTCTACTTTTGAAAATTGTGACGATATAAGAAAGAAATATATATTAAAATCGCTTAAATCGAGAATCCGATCTGCATTTATAGCGCTTTTGTTTGTAAATCTATGGATAGGATTAATGATTAAGCAAAGAAGGGTGTTAATTCAATGAGCTAAATTAACATTGATTTCTTGGGATTTAAGAGTGGTTCTTAAGTTCTTTTGGTTTGGGTTGGGTAGGGTCATTTCGTTAGACCAATAAATATTAAAATAAAGCCTAAAGATTTTCGATAGAGGAACTAACAAATACAAATTAAACCTTAGTAATATACCCCTCAAATCTTAGGAAGAATTATTATTCAATACAACTGTTTTATTTTTTATCCATAGCTCTCGACGGTTTAACAAAACAGAAGATGCGTTCAGCTCGAAGAGATGTCTTGCGTGGTTTAGGGAGTACACAACAACCGACGAGCCAGATGTACTGGGTAAGTCTACTCTTTATTTCATTCCTATCCACTTTTCTAATTTTAATATATTAATTCCCAAAGGACCTGATGGAATGGAAAAGTTCTGTGAGGACATTGGTGTCGAACCAGAAAATGTCGTCATGTTAGTTTTAGCATATAAAATGGGAGCCCGCCAGATGGGCTTTTTCACCCAGTACGAATGGCTGAAAGGTCTAACAGAGCTACAATGTGATTCCGCTTCAAAAGTGCAATCAAAGTTGGAATATTTGAAAAGTCTGTTAAATGACCCAAACACATTTAAAAGCATATACAGATATGCCTACGATTTTGCTAGGGTAATTTATTTAATTTTTAACAAATTCGTTAATGGTTAATAAATATCTTGTGCTCATAGGACAAAGATCAGCGCAGTATGGACATAGAAACGGCAAGAGCTATGCTGCAATTACTTCTAGGAAAACACTGGCCGCTATACTCACAGTTTGCACAATTTCTGGAACAGTCAAAGTACAAAGTTATAAACAAGGATCAGTGGTGTAATATCCTCGAGTTTTCGCGTACCATTAATAATGATTTATCCAACTATGATATCGATGGCGCATGTAAGTATTCTTTCAGAGAAATCCTGTCTAATTTCAATTATTTTAGCTTTAAGTCTGAAGATAATAGAGAACAGAAATTGTTGATAAAATAAAATTATACAAATTGTATTGTTAATAGTTTCGCCACAAATGATAGAAATTTGGCTCATATCTTATAATAAGTTGACTAATTACAATTTCTATATTTTAAGCCAATATCAACAACAGAATTTAATTTTTTTTCATAAATATTACCAGGGCCCGTGATGTTGGACGAGTTCGTGGAATGGTTGCGACAGCAGCGGAGCGCTAGCTCAACAAGCTGAAATTAATATTTGCCTGGGAAAAAAAAAATCTCAACTAAGTTATTTTGCCGCAACTACATGGCGAACTCATTAGTAAACAAGTAATTTATTAAACAACAAATCGATATGCATTCAAAAAGTAAACAAAACAACTTTCTAACGACATTAGTAATGTACAACAACGCCATATACATAAACGGTCTAACCAAAGTGATCTCGTCTTCTGAGCATTTTATACGTTGAAGTGAGAGTGACATTATTCGACACGAAGGCGACTGAATACTAAATATAACAGAACAATAAAGGGACTTTTTTATGTAATAGTGAATCGAAAGCTGAGTTGAAAACGAAGCCTTATATACATTTTTTCGACTGCAGCATATAGCCTGAGTTTCCTCCGATAAATTGGATTTGTAATCGCTTAATAAATTCTGAAGAGTTTTTTGCAACAAACAGATCACATAACTTTTCTTTTTTTCTCCTTTTGTTACGAGAGAGATTTTGTACCGCGACCTAGAATTTAGTGTGTTGTTTTGTGATGGACATTGCAAATATTTCGAGTCATTTATAGCTCCCAAGAGATCCCGACCAGAAATCATACCTAGAGTAATTGTGTAGCGGCATCATGTCCCTCATTTTCAAAACATCTGTAAACATCCCCATTTGTTGTATCAAAATCAAATTTGATCTGGTAAGTTAGATACGTAAAAGTAAAGCTGTGCTGTTCGCAATAAACGACTCAATTCTTAAATATGTCAAAAGGTTTTTTTATTGCATGAATTTAAGCCATTCATTTCCACCCTTATTGACACTTTCATAACTATAATCATACGAAGAACAAAATGGAAAAACGATTAAAACAATCTGCGTAAATTGTTTTCCATTTCAAAACTTAGGTATTACTCGGAATAAATGAGTATATTCTGAATGTCGATTTCGTGTTTTATAATTCCGAACGTAAATGTCTAAATTAATTATTGTAATTAATAATTTCCACGAATACTAGAGCTCTTTTAGCATAAAGTACCAAAAGGCCAATAAATAACTATTCTTTTATAATACAAAAAAAAGACGTATAAGAGGTAATTATCAACTAAGAATTGAAAAGAATGTTTTTTTTTTAAATAAATACGGAATATGAGAATAGGAAATAATGTACATATTTAAAATTGTAACTAAATGATATTTTGAAGGTTCATAAAAGTTTCTTTTTAATGAAAAAAATTTATTTTGAGCATAATTATGTTTTTTATTTACAGTATCTATCAGCTTTCATTTTACTTCTTCGATCTAAAAGAACCTCATGAAGATTACCGCCAGTTTTAGCTTCTTCCAACTCCTTTTTGTCGTTTTTATTGATTTTAACTTTCTTATCTTGAAATTTCTGGAATTTTTTGCTATAGAGAAAACAAGAAACGGCAATAAATCATTTAATTTTTAACTGATAATCATGCAACTTACACATAATTTAACTCAATTTGTGTTAAATCTCCTTTTTCTTCTGGTGGTGGTTCTTCTGTGATTATTTCCTTTGGCGACGAACTTCGGATCACTACAATTTCGGCTTCGCCGACTTTCTTTCGCAAAGCAACAAGGGCATCATCTTCGGGGTCTATGGCCATAAAACAACCGTTTTCTCCAAGTAGGGCCATTTTTTCACCCTGGTATCGAATAAAAACAAGAAAATTGAAACAATCTTATCACAACTTGGACCTAGAACTGATAATATATTTTTCAATTTGTTATAACTTTGAAGCTATTGAATTTCGTGGGACCTTTTTCAGTGAGGTTTTTTGTACCAAAGAGTGATCCATCTGTTGCTTTCTTTTCAAATTACCTGCTAATTTGACACAGATAGCTCTTTCGCGATCAAAAAATCGATAGAAACAATATAATATCCGCGGTACGAAACGAATAGATTTACGCTTGCACAACGTTAGGAAATATTGAAAACTTATTTCCAAAAGATCGCGTAATCAACTGTTTTGAAAATATTCCAAAGCCACCGAGCAGCTGCGATTAGACGCCGTTAGACTTTTTTGTGTGGTATTATTAAAGATTGATGGTTATGCTGAGAATCCAAAAACTATTTAGGCACTTAATGGGTAATACTACCTTGTGTGCAGGAAATCAAGGGCCATTTTTGCATACGTCTAGCGCTTATAATTTTTTACCGATTAATCTGAAATTTTAAATGTAGCGTAATAAAAACATTCTCTAGTGAACTACGTAGGATCTTTTTGATTGATTAAAATTAACTAATCGATTTACTACCGATTTTTGTATAAAAAAAAAGAAATTAGATTATATTAAAAAATTTCAAAAAACACAAACTCCACTTGATTTCGTGCACACAAGGTAGTATTAGCCCTTACCCACAATATTGATCATATTCCATAATTAATAAGAACATTTTAAAAAAAATCGAAAAACTTTGATAAATATTGAACAATGTTTTATAGAAACCAGCTGATGGCCCACACTTTTATATAATACATAATTTAATATGGTTTAATTCGAATAAAATTTCATCACAGAACAAACGTGTGGTATATGTAAAACATTTTCCACTTGCAAATAACTGCAACCGACAATTATTGTAATTAATATTACTACTTATTAATAGTATCCTGATAAAAATATTTTAAGAAATGGCTAAATGCTAGTGATCCTCTTTTCAGGTGATCACTGTATCTCCGATAATTTATAGAACAACACAAGAGTTTGTTCTAGACTAGATGAAGTGTTTAACGAAAAATTGATTTTTAAAAACATGATGGAATAAACAGTTCATTTTTCCGAAAAGAAAACCCCTTATTTTGGTTAATAAAAGGGAAAAAAACTATACAGTTCTAAAATCTAAAATCCTTCGTTCAGTGTCTGCATAATTATGTTACAAATAAGTATGTAGTCACAAGTTACTTGGATCGGTAGTTTTAAAGTTATTCTAATCGCCGATTTGTTTTCAAATAAATGACGGAGGAGGAAGAATTTTATATTTAACCCGTTATACTGAAAAAGTTCTCCTCCAATGATTGCATTTTTACTAATTTGGGAAATTTAGTCCTCAGGTCCTTAAGGTGAACAGCGAGAGCTTTCATTCAAAAATGGATGTTTGAACATCTTCTACATTAAAGAGAGGAATTTCTCCCACTTTAGTGTACTTGTGAATATATAAAATTGTTAATATATTTTGAGGGACTTGAGGGATCATATGATTTTTCTTGTGTTTGAAAGGGCTTTGTGGAGCTCACCTTTTTTGTTTTTTTTCTTAAAATCATTCTTAAATTTGAAATAATTCGACTCTTTCAGCATAAGGGGTTGAATGTAAACTTCTAACCCACAATTTTCATTAATTTCAAATGTAAGCACCACTATCTCCGTCATTTATCAACAGTATTGTTGGGAAGGGAAAAATGCATACTTTCTAACGCAGCTTTTATTATCCTCCAAAATTCTTGAAACAAATTATAACGATTTATCAGCGCACCCTCATTGAAGATAATAAAATTTTCAATCGCTAAGATACCGAATTAGATCACCAACAACGATTCCGCTAAGTTTTTGGATGACTCGCTAATTACATCCTATTTGTTCACCTGTAGTAAACGTTGGAAGGGGTTTCATGCAAAATAAACCAATTTTCAGGTAAAATTGGGATGGGATCATTAATGTAACAAGTGTACAATGGTTTTATTGTACTGCTGACTGGGACTGGAATCTTACATTATTTAGTTCGAAATATTTATACGATTGAGTGGTGGTGAATAAGTAATCTGGGATATTGGTTAGGAAATAGTAGGTGTGATTATTTAGTTTTATGGGCAGTAAATATATTTTATTAACATTATATTTCATCTCTTTATCAATGGTATTAGAATTTCAATCAATATTCGATTTTTCACGCATTTCGAGTAATCTTTTGTTATTGATTGGATTAGAAACAAATCATGATTACGCGTTTCATCGCTAATGATGATCGTTTATAAGAGGTTAAAGTATCCTTGGGCTGGAATCGAATCATAAGTGTTTGATAATATTATTCTATTTACTTGTCCTAAAATACCAACTTCTGTTTTTCCGTTGTATTATTAATTACAGTTGAAAAGCAGTAAAAAAAGTTGGTTTAATTTGCTTCTTAAAATGTTTTGTTGATGAGTAAAGTTAAAAAAAGATTGTTCAAGTATCAACATTTTGTCAGTGATTGCAGCGAGTTCTTCTAATTTATTATATATTTTTTCAGAGTCCTCCTTATACCGAACGAGGTAAGAGTTTAAAGTTATGCTAGGCAGAAAAAGAATGGAGATCAAAATGATTCCGGTAGTGCTTAATTAAAGGTTTATAAAAGTGAATTTAAAGTACACCCTCTCCATAAATTCTCAATATCCGTTCTCACCTCAAAAACTGGTTCCCACTGCTCCATATTACCAACAGCATCCGACCTCCCAGTGACCACCCCGTCCTTTTCCACTTTCAAATATTTGCCATAGCCCGACTTGAAGGCGACTTTATTCTCGTTAATTGCGAACGCTGTGAAAATTTCTTCCGGTGCTGGTCCATCGCCCTCGTCGTGAGGTGGCCCCAAAGTAAACAGGCCGTTGTCCAATGCTTTCACGTAAGTCCTGCTCCCGAACTGAATAGCAACTGAGCCAGTGATCTCACTTATTTTCGTAGCCTTCCACCAACCACCGTGCTTCAGAGCGTCCTCGTCGATGACCGTTTTCAGCTTCTTTTCGCCTTTTTCCTTCTTGTCCTTGTGCTTGCGTTTCTTGGACCTTCGGAGATGAAGGAGAAATTGCCATAAATCTTACAATTATTAGGATGCAATTTACTTACTTCTTTTCTCCTTTGAGGACTAGTTTCCCAGTTCTTACACTTTCGTACTCAGACATTGCGCTGATTTAGAACTCTAGAAAATCTTCGGGTGTTTACAAAATCATCAATTGACACTTGACGGTGACAGCCCATTGACAGTAGTTTATTCTAGCTCAAAAAACATTTCAAGAATAGATGTGGATGTGCGCAACATTGTACTAGAGCAGGAAATGACTTAAGCGCCATCTGTATTCATATTCCGCGGAAGCTTTGTAACGAAAATTCAATTTTGATTTTGATGACGAAAACTTTAATTTTTACCAATGCAGTTGTTGGATATGGACTCATAAAAATATATATCAAATCAAATCAATAGCTATAGAAAAATTACCACTTAGCTTACGATGTACAACACTGCATATTAGAAGGTTTGTTTATTGGCTTGAAAACCTGTGGCACCCCAGGGCGCCCTGGTGCGCCCTGAGAACTGTCAAAAATCACGGGCATCCCAGTGCTTTTCACTCCAGCGAACAGCTTATTAAAAAGGAGAACTGTTATCTGGCCTTTTACACAAAAATTATAAAATAAAACCACTACTTTTTCATAATGTTCACATCGAAATGCTAAAATTAAGTTCTTGTGCCCGCAACAAGAGTTTCCACTTTAAATACCGTATCTGTTAACAATTAAATTGATAACCGTCATTAAGGCCCCTATTATGGTTAGCGAGTCGCACAAATCTCAAACGAGTCGAAAGGAGCTTACGAAAGCCCTTTTTGGATAAAAATTCCTCACAAAATTCATAAATTTTTAGTAAATTCATTTCAGTTACCTTTGACTTTCAATTAATTTTTCCTCACAAAACGTCAAAAGAAGTGAAATTTATTTTTCTATCGAGTAATTTTAATCACTTTTAACGAAAAAATTACTTGAAGTCAAAGGCTACTGAAATGAATTTACTAAAAATTTTGGAACTTTGTTAGGAATTTTTATCCAAAAAGGGCTTTCGTAAGCTCCTTTCGACTCGAATGAAATTTGTGCGACTCGCTAACCATAATAGGGGCCTAACCCTGAATTTAAAAACCGGGGTGCACCAGGGCGCCCCAGGTTTCTCAAAAAACACAGAACTGCCATTTGACGTTTAAAAACCAGTGCAGCTAGGGCGCACTGGGGTGCCACAGGATTGCCAACGAACAGACCTAGAAATAATAAACGAAATGAATGAATAAATAAACTACTCTCTATGCTAAGCAATGGCAGATAATGCCAGAAGTTTTATTATTATTTATTTATTTATCAAACCTGTATAAGCGCGAAATGCTCAACTTGATAAATTAATATCCCGTAATCTATTGGCCTTAAAAAGGTGATTTTAGTGTTATTTTTTTCCCTAAACGATTCTCTAACGAAATTTTTTCGATATCGATTCTATGCTAATTATAAGCACTTTTTGTCATATAAAATTTATTCGTATAATTCGTCTTTTTTGAGTAAAAATATCACCAAATTTCATCATAAAAAAACTTGGTGATATTTTTACTCAAAAAGGATCGAATAAATTTTATATGACAAAAAGTGCTTATAATTAGCTAAACAACACGTATGAATTTTTTCAGAATTTTTCGGGACATTTCTGGATTTTTGAAAAATTTGCCAAAGGGAGCATTCATGTATTACGTAACTCATTTTTTGTAGATTTTAGACCCTCCCTCCTCCCCATGTAACGCATCGTAACGTTTTTCTGTACCGTTTTTCTGTTGTTCCAATACCCCCTCCCGCCCCTGTAATGCACCGTAACGTTTTACAAGACCCCCGCCCTTCAAATTGCGTTACGTAAACGTTCCTAAATACAAAAAACCAAAAATAGTCCAAAAAATTCTGAACAAATTTCCTTATTTATAAGCACTTTTTGTCATATAAAATTTATTCGATCCTTTTTGATATCATATATCAGATCATATAAATTGTTTTCGTAAAGTTGATCCTTTTCGTGTACAAAAATCGCGAAGTTTTTTATTACATTGCTGTACAAAATGGCCATTTTGCAAAAACCAAAGCAAAAAAAAAAATTCAAAACCATGGTTTGAGAAAGTGTAGACATTCGGACCGTGATTTCTGGTAGTTATATGATCATTCAATAGCAGCAACGACAAGATAATCGACTTTGAGACGACAAATGACCAAAAAAAATCGGCACTTTTTGGAAAAAACCTAAAAAATAATAGGGTTTTTGAAGATTTTATGCAAAAAAAATGCCGAATTCTGAAAGAACACCCCCAAAAACCCCTTATATACGAATTTGGAGGATATTCGCGTCAATTTGCTATTCGAATCGTACAATTGAACTTGCGTGCACAAAATCCTCGTTTTGCGCATTAATGAGTTAAATAGGAAATAACTTAAACTTGTTTAATAATAATTTCAAAGTTTGAAGATTTTTCACTAAAACTATAGTGATTGTTTAAATTTTGAGGCAATGTTCTTAACTTATAGAGTGACACTTTTTGAAGGTTTTAACTTTTCAACATGCATATTAACCACATTTTCCACTAATTTTTCAAAATATATTCACTTTGTCTCCGATTATATCTCCAGAACTTCCTTAAATAAATCGATATTAATTTTAATTTTATTAGATCCCAGGGCTCCCGCCCTCACTGCCCCATAGTAAGTCCAGCTCTAGGAAGAAAAGTGTTCCTTTTAAGTAAGATCAAGAGAAATCGTGTGGAATATTATGGCCAGCTTACCTGTAGCAGTTTATTCTTGTTCTAATGTTCTATAATTTATTGAAGGACTTTGTAGCTTGTTACAAAGTGTGATTTAAAAAAAAAAAAACAAATAATGATTTCTTATAAAATGTGAAAATAAATTCAGTTGAACTACAATCTCTACACTGGCCCATAGGTGAGCATACAGCTAAGCTAGGGACAGGCGCGGATCCAAGTCCGGGGGGGGGGGGGGGTCACGGTGGGCATGACCCCGCCCCCCCCCCCCCCCCCCCCCCCCCCAAAAAAAAAACAGCCGGAAAATAGAGCTGAAACAAGATTTTGCAAACCGAAAAACAAAAAAAAAAGGAACGAACAAAACTAGGTTTTGCAAACTTAAAAACCTGAAACTAACCAAACGACCAAAATTAACTTACTTTTTTGCACTCTGAAAAATTGGAATCAAAAAATGACTAAATCAACAAAATTGACTAATTTTCTTAAACAAGACTGACTTTTTTATTATTTTTTCTATATTTGGATTTTAGCTATACTTCATGAAATGAATTTACCTTGAAGCATCCGTCAAATGAATCCTTGTTTTATCTTCTTACTTTTGTTGTTTATTTTGTGGTTTTCGTTTTGTTACCTTCTTTTTTTATTGCGAAATGCACTAAAAACTATCCTGGTTTCAACGACACTGAAATCAACAATTGACTGTTGTGTTTTCAATGTTTTGATTGCAAACTGTGAAGTTAGCCACGCTGCCATAAAAGGCGCCAAGTCATTTGAAAACACACGAGGTAACGTTTCAGAAGAAAATTCGAAATAAAAACATTCAGACATTTTTTAGTTATAAGAGTACATTTTTTATATAAAAAAATTATAATTTTATATAAACAATAAATTTATATATGAATGTAATGAATTTTCAAGTAAAACAAATTGGACGGGTTTTTGCATAAGGTTATTCTGGCTTTGTTTTTTATTCACTGAAGAAATTTCGCTTACATTGTTTATTTGGTTATTCTTGTTATTTTTGTTATTTTTGATTTTTTTCTATCCCGTGACCCCCTCCGGAAAAAAATTCTAGATTCGCGCCTGGCTAGGGATCCCCTTCAATTCTTACTGCCGCAGTTGCGAGGACCCAAATGAGAAGGAGACGCCTGTTCATTTTTTGTGCAAATGTCCGGCCCTCGCCGGGACTAGACATCGTGCACTGCCTACCTCAATACCAGAGAATGGCTTTAGCCTAAGGCGAGGTCTCCCTGTCCACTAAACTACCCCAAACACACACCAATAACACAGATCATAGTCTCTTGTGGTATCAAAATGGCGCCTTGTAGTGCTAATTGGTTTCTGACGAGGTCGTAAGAATAGCCACTTAAACAAACAAACCAACCAACCAACAATCTCTTAAATCTATGGTTCTAGTAGTTACTAGTCTTCAAACTTTAAACACGTCTTTTTTTAAATGTATTTGTCACTATGCAAACTGTTTCGAGAAGTTAAAAACAATAAAGGGAATCTTTGAATCGGATTTTAAATTGTACTTTTAGGCGAAGCGCATTTATCTTCAATTGGGTAATTGCTGAATATAGTCATAAACTAAATATGTAGTCATAGAAATGATATCACATTTAAAAAGTAAAACAATAAATCGGTTTTGTTGGCTTATGGAAAGGCACAACAATCCAAAGCTAGAAATCTAAGAAAATTATGAAATATAAAGAATTTGTTTTAAAATAAAATGTCTATTTTTTAGCATAGGTACAGTAGAAACAAGTTTTATCTTTGCTTCCGATATATTAATACAAGATCAAAATTTATGTATTAAAATTTAATTTAGTAAATTTAATTTAAAAGTTCTGTTGAATCCCGCATTTATTGAATTTTGTGCGTCATTTGATAAAGCTCTATATTCTTCTAAAACTAATTGTTAATAATAATGTAGCATATATTTTATAACAAAATTTTGCCTTTAAATAGGTAACAAAATTTAAAAGCGTGGAGCACACTTATATAGCGATCTACGCATAGTGAACAAAATGAAGTGTAGTTACTTACTTACCATATTTTTGTATCGTCGCCAGAATTGCATAAGTTTCTAATCGATACTACAATTAGAAGTAAGTGAAAAGTGAGTTGCACGATTTGTTTACATTGTTACAGGTGAAGCTAATAAAAACGTGTTAACAATCATTATTATTTTGTGTATGTTTATAAAATTATTAAATGATAATTTGAATTGCTTTGAAAATACCCAGGCAATTATTCTTAATAATTTACAGTATAAACAACTTTATTAACGTTTTTTAATACTTTAATATTTTCTTTATTTTATCTAAATTTTTTAATTATATATACATATGTAACTACTATATGTAAAATTGAAAGAGGTATTCTGTGCACTTTATACTAAAATATGTATCTCAGGAAAGAGTTCGAAAATGTCCAAAAATCACTTTTGATCTGTATTAGTGATATTATTTTTGGTTCTTATCGTCATTTCTAAAATAATATGAATATATAGTTAAAAAATACATATCCTCTATTATTTAAAAACGTAATAAAAACAGAGCCACAAGAAATTTTTCTTTTCGATTCTGAGATTGGCGAAAAGTTCGCCTTATCAGCCCAGCTCCTTTATTACACAATTTGCAAATTTGCTTTCCAAATCATTTTGAATACACCATCCTCTTAGAAAGAGATTAATTGCTCTAACACTTGAAAAATTATCATTATTTGCGGTGCACTCTAATTGCCGAAAATGCTCGACCAGAAGAATGATTCGCTGAAAGGGAAACGAAAGTGGTTGAAACGTGATGAAAATTTTAACTCCTCGATTCATATTGTGAGTTGGTACGCTATACGAACCCTAAAGTTAAACCAGATGAATATCGGCCAATGTCACGTCTTGACCTCTTCAATACGTCGGCGGAATGGCAACGCGTGGCGACACTGCGATTATATAAAATCAGTTTGAATCACAATCTCTATCAGTTTCGGCTATCGATCCAAATCAGTAGAAGCTAAGGCGCTCAAGGGGAAAAAAAGATATGGATAAATATTTTTTGTGTATTTTGGTGGCAGTTATTGCAGCGTGCAATGCTGAGGCTCCACAATTCCGCCAGCAGATATTTAGAGGACGACTTTTCGCCCGCCAAGAAGCCGCAGGCCAGAGTGCAGCCGATAACTCTGGACCGTATCCAGCATCACAAACGCCATATCCTGCCGCCGGTTATCGTCCAGACAGAGCTTTTAATTTGCCTACGGAGGACCGACAAGCTGAACAAGATGCAGCGATTCCTGTCCAAACATATGGAGCTCCAGCACAGCAGTATGGAGCACCTAGAGAGGCTACAACCCCTCAACCTGAAGAGGATTCCTCTGGAGAGGAGCCCTCCGATGAGTCCGAGTTCGAGGCTGTTGACATCCAAGGAAATCAAGTTCAGCGGCTGACTGAAGGCCAGGAGGAGGCTCAGGCTCAGCCCCAACAGGGATTATATTACGTTCAGCTCCCGAACGGGCTGATCCAACAAGTTGCCCTCGTCGATCAGTCAGCAGCCACTCCTCAGGTTCTAGCAAACCTCCAACTTCAGCCGCTCGTCCAGGCTCAACCCCTCGTCCTCGACAGCGTTGCGGCCCCAAAAGCATACTCATTCACATCCCAGTACCAAACTTGGTAGTCGATGAATAATTCAGCCCTATCGTTCCCGTTTCACCTATAGTATTACATATCTCACATTTTCATTCCTGGTGACCATCCTCCATTTGTCTGTTATTTAAATTGCATTTTTCAAACTTTTTGTGATATGATTGTTGTCGTTGTGAAATTAATAAACCGCGCAAAAAAATAAAAATTCCATGACTTCAGTTATTTGCGGATATTTTCGCGTTTTCAGTTTAATTGAATGTCCTCCGAACTGAAAAATAGCAGTTTCACTCAAACGCTTCAACTCCAGGGAGTACAACTGGCGAATATAATCGAATATTTGACTAAATACCTCACGGCACTTTTATATGCCTCAATTCATAAAAATTTATAGGCTGGGTGCAGAGAGGCTTTTAGCATGCGAATTGCTGCTGTAGGAAGGCCCTTAAATATTTAAATTAAAAGTGCTTTCAAAAAACACTTTATTCTATAGTAAATGTTATTTTTAACTTATTGGGGAAATAGCAGCTCTATTTATTGCTTTTCAATTAATTTTGAACAATTGTTGGGAAAAGAATATGAAAACTTATATATATCATTAAAGATAAGGATTAAAGGAAATTTTAATTAGAATAGCAGCAGATATATAGGTATATGTAAATATTACATTTAAGTAATGTTTTTCAGTACATATGAACCGGTTGGCTGGCACAGCTTTTGTTACTTTTCATGCCAAAACTGGTAGTATTCAATACCTTACTAAATTACACAATATTTGGTATATAGGGGTTTTTCACATCGCTGAATCGATCCATCTCAAAGGGGTTAAAAATAAGAGTTGAGGTGAATTTTTGAGTTTTTTAAAATGTTAATATTTTTCAAAATGTTAATGTTAAATTTAATGGTAATATTTAATTCTTGATGATTTCCACGCCTGAACGGTGTAATTTAGGGGTTGAATGTAGAATTTTTGAGTTTCTTCTATTTTAAAGCAAACTTTTTCGAATTTCATTTCGGGGGTTTTTCATATCCCCGCCATATTGAATTATGAAGATCTGTTTCAAATTCGTAATTAGTTACTAAGAAACCCTTATGTACAGTTTTTCTGAAGGTCTAAGCATATTGAAATATTTGTCAACCATTTTGGGTCGGCCATTTTGAATCCGTCATATCGAATTTTTCTATTGTGATATAAATTTTGGATTTAGCATCCCCAAAAACTTTTCTGTACCAAGTTTGATTCAAATCGCTTGAAACTGAAGTTAATCTATTTGTGCATATATACGCTACAATGCCAGAATTTTTTTGTGCATATATGCAACAATGTCAGTGAACCGGTTAAAAGGAGCATTTTTTTAAATTTTGGGAAAATACTGTATTATATGTTAAAAAACATATAATAAAATTATTAATAACTCGTTGAGTTACCCGGCCGCAATCGTTGTTCTAAAGAAAGGAAAATTTAATCAAAGTATGAATTCTAAAAAGAGGTATAACAAGTGGAATAAAAACACAACTAATTGGAAGTGTAAAAGCGTTTTTGAAAAATCAAATGAAACACAAGTTTTGTCTTTATATGCTTTTAACCAAGGCCGAAATTCAAGTCCAATCCACTATATTATATTTGATATTACCTGTCATGTGCAAAAATGTGATTTGATAAAACAAAATGATATTTTTTATTTTAATAATACAATAATAGATTTTTCTGTCACACTTCTCATCTTCTTCCATATCTTGTCATGTCATGTGTCATGTCATATGTCATGAATATTTACAAAATAAAATTTGATTATATATGCAAAGAAAGAATTTGAATTTTTAATAAAGCAGCTTGTTTTGATTTCTTATTGTTATAGTATATTTGACTAATATCGGTCTGGTTTTCGCGTCGACTTCAAATCAAACATCTGCTGAAATCATAGGATTCGATGTTGAAAGTAGTAACAGAGAATTTGTAAAGTAAAATTGTTTAATAATTCTTTGGAGGCGGTTGTATTTTGTCAAATTCGCTAAAATTCGCCATTTTGAAAATTGGGTACTTTAAAATCAATAACCATAAATACCCCCATCACACACACACAAGAAACAAATGTGCTTGTTTTCATTAGATTTCATTTAAATTAAGTAAGAAGATGCAGGCATGTTGGATCCGTCACCTTGATTTGAATTGAATGAGAATCAGGAACTGAATTTGAAATAAGCGATCCTATAAACACCCACATAGTTGTAGAATATTTATTAACTAACTAACAACAACTAAAATCTAATCATTTATATAAGAAATGTACGTAAAGAAGTATGTTAAACAAAACAATAGCGTTGGATGAAGAAAATAGGATTATAAGAAGTGTGGAAAAGGAAGTTTATTTTACCCCAGATAGACAGATAAATAACAGTGGTATGCTGCGTGCGTCTGCTGTCTGTCCGTTTGTCACAAGGCTCTATCTCAGTAACGGCAGAGGTAGCCAGTTGATTGTGTGTTGTTGTGGCATGATTCTTGGCAAATAATGAAAAATTCAATACCCTGAAAATAGGCAAATTTTCAACAATTTTTGTTCCGGTCGTTATTGAAAAACGGTTGCAGGTAACAAATTAAGCCTGATTATACTTTATACTCTACAGTTAAACAACAAAGCTCGAACAAATGTTACGCTGCTATGGTTAAGTGAAAATTTATAATAAATTTTATAAATACGTAAATAACAGCTAATGGGGAGGACGGTTGTAGAAGCAAAGTGAAGTTGGTTGCATTTTAAACTTTTTAAATGTGAAACAATCTTAAAATATATTTCAGTAGCCAAATTAACCTAAGACTCGAACTTGGCTGGTTTTTATAATTTTTAGTATATGTATATGCAATTAAATTTCAGTAAACTTTTTAAAAGGCTCACGAAATCATACACTACATGTCTTTTTGGTCGAATTTTTATTGATTATTGTAATTTTTTTTCCCAATTGTAGCAATGCTAAGTATTAAAAAAAAAATAAGTTTATATATACATGATAAGCAATATTTTATAACATAATAATATAATATAGTACTTGCTCTACTTGTAACAGATTTACATCCACTAAGAATAATAAACAAAAATGTAACGTGACATCACCTATTTACACTGAATTTGAATATGCCTAATGCTTCGTATCGAGGTGTCGATTATTGGATAGTATGAGGGTGTACACAAATAAATATTTCTTCAAGGTGTTTTCTACTATAATTGAGTGGATGACCATTGAAAAGAAAATAGATGATAAATTTCCAAACAATTACCTAGAAGCACACTTTTGAATCTGATTCACTTTAATTAGCATTGGGCCAGAGTTTTCAAAAACGGCACGTAGCCCGGAGCGCATCATTAGTATGCTCCGCAGAGCAGTCTGTTCGCAGTATGACCATAAACAGCCTAAAAAGGTTCAAAACAACGTGCAATTCAGCTCTATCTACAATGTTGTATCTACCGCACTCGATTAGTGGTTTATTAAATTGCTGACTGTAGCTGTGCTCGTTTTCATTATTTTGCTAGGAAATGTTGTCAGCAGCAGCACCAGCCGGCGATTGCCCAAACATTGAAAAGGTACGTGAATCACCGCCGGTACGTAACACTAAAAGAGCGGTTACAAAATGGTCTGGTGGTAGGTCACAAATAATTTATTCAAACACAAAAGTACAGGAAGTAAAACATAATTTAACATAAATATTCAGATCCTGGGAGCTCTTACTTTAGAGAGGAATAGGAGAATATCTCAGGTGCTAATCCGGCTGCCAAAACCGGCGGAGCAATGACTGCAGGCGCACTTTGAAGGTAACTCGAGTCGGGAACTGTGGTCACGTATGAGACCCTATGAAGGAAGCTGTTCGGCACTTGCACGAAAAAAACACCTGTGTCGGGCTGCTGATCCTTCGGAGACCCACTTCTCGCATCTTCGACTAAATCGAGAATTTCAGAGTCTGGATCGACCGTTGGAGCCTCGTTATCACCTCCAGGCATCGTAGTCATATCTTGCTCTGCTGGTTCTGTTGGCTCGGCAGCTTGAAGTTTTTCCAATAATTTTCCAGCAGGCAAATTGGCTTGGTGGTACTGTGGACGCTTATAAGACACTATATCCGGATTCTGAGTCTCTGCTTCCGTTGTACTATCAGTTCCAGGAACAGAAGTTGTAGAAAGACTTTCCTCCTCATCTACATCTTGTCTGGACAAGTTTTCAGGATTTATTTCACTTTCCGTCTGCAGGTGCCTCGCCTGAACACCGCAGAAAAGAGCCACTGCTACCAGTAAAACTATAACTTTTATGCTCGACATTTTTGCAATTCAATTATTCTGCGGAGTTCTTAACAAAAACTGATTCGGATTCGGGCGGCAGCTTCTTTTTATACTAAGGAAATGCGGATGTTGAGTGTGTTCTATTCAAGCGTTTGCGGGTCGGGTTCACAAGCTCATGGCGGATGAATTTACCTCACGTTTTATCCGACATTGAATAATGTTTTTCACTGGTCAGAGTTTAGTGCTCTTTATGGCTACCGCAAACTCTGTTTTGATGCCTAAAATTTTATTCAAGGGTAGCTTTTAAGGGCATCCAATTAGTTTCGATTACGTGCGATTACTCGCATGTTTAGGCTTCGGAAATATCGATGAATTTTTGTTTTTTTTGGAATCACAAACTATCTGTCACGCACGTTTGCTTATAGTAGCATCTAATTTAAGTCTTCTGGCTTGTCACTGAAATCGTCATTTGTTTCATAAAATACTCGTAAGATGTTAAGTTACATATTTATATTAGTTGTTTTTGTCTATCCGGATCAGAAAGGAATTATTTCTTGCTCGTATAAGCTACACATTAATAGTGTGATTAAAAGTAAAGTTTAAAACTAAAACCAGACCACAACTCTAAATGCTTTTTAAAAAAATTTTGAACAAGTCCTACATCTTTATATGAAAATTCTGTAAACATCATTTGCAGGTGCCTACTACATTCATTAATGAAATAAATATTGGTAATTGTATAGCTGTAGTTACACGTCGGAATCATTATGTTAACTAGTTTTATTTGCTTCAGATAAGATCATGACGTGTAGCGTCCGCCATATTGATTTTCTTGGGACGTCATGAACCCAACGATACATTTTGGATCAAGACGAATCCAACAACACTTCATTTGTTGAAATTGGTTCAGGAGTTTAGGCTGTATGAGATATCAAACTATCTTACATATAATTAAGCTCTGTTTTTTTCGTCTACACAGAACGTAAGGAAACCTTTTCTTTTTATTTTGTCGTAGTCAAGCAATAAAACAAACCTCCTAAATTTAGTCTAGGCAATAAACTTTCATCATCTATCATAGCTGTCATATCAATTGAATACTTTCTCCACAATCGCTGAATTTAAAAAGAAAATATTTTATTAGTCAATATTACATTGCTATAAACTATTAAACACTATTCAATATTTTTCAAGGTTTTTTGATTTAGTGGAGAGAGTAAACCTTCCGATTGGAATATGATTTCATTCAAATAGAGATCTCGGCTGGTTTGGCAGTAGTCCATCCCGTCAACCCAATTTTGCAGCACATTTTCAATGGTTTGCGGCCCTATTTCACGAATAGCGCTATCAATATTGTGCTTAAGTGTCTGAATCAGTTTTGGATTGTCAGTATAACACCGATCTTTAATGCCACTCAAATCACAGCTGCGTATAAACTTGCGTACAGCTGACGCGGTTGATGCATTATTTCGACCAATATGTCTTTTTAAAATTTGCACCGTTTCGGCAACACAGCACTCTCTTTGAAAATAAGTTTTCAATATTTCACAACATTGTTCAAGTGTAAATATATTCATTTCATACCGCGAAGGTTTGATACTGTGTTACTGTTAATTTTTTGAGAGCTAAAAAGCTGCCTGTGTCGAAATAACATTTAATTTAAGAAGAAACCAGTAGGTGGCTCCCCATTGTATATTGCATAAAACTCTGTAAAAATATTATTGCGGCCAATGTTGCAAATCAAGTAGGAAAATAATTAAAATAATAACGAATTTATTCCTTGAATCGAAATTTATAACAAGTTTTCTAAAAGAAGCATCTAATTACATAACTTATAACAATTTTTAAGTCATTTAAGTTTTGTATGGATAAAATTACAAATACATATTGTTGGAAGCTGTTGGTAAACTTCCATTCAATACAAAATATGTTATTGTTCTGGTAACTAATATAAATTGACGGGTCTTACTCGTTTTAGGAAATTTACCTTATTTTTTCTAACTTTTTGATATAATATTAATTTTAGTACTTTTACACAAAGGAAGTGAAAAATGTATAGAGAAAACATATAAAACTGGGCTATTTTACAAATGAATTTAGAGTACGGCCAAAAGCATTTACTTGGTAGATTCACCCATATTGTACGTAACATATTTCGAATACATTTCTTAGTGATAAGAAAATCGTTACTATTTCAACAATAATTGTATTTAAACAGTGGAGGTTTTAATAAATAATGTATACTTAATATGTGTGCATTATAGATCTTAGTATTATGTAAATGTAATATATTCCTTCCCTAGATAGTGTAAATAGGGGAAACCATTGAAACTAATAATTAGGTATTAACAATTATACAAAACTTGTCGGAAAATTACAATTAATAGAAAAAAAGGATCAAATGTTAATTTATTTCGCGTTTGTTTTTTTTTTAATTATATCAAATTTATGCGTATATTTAGTTGAAAAACTTAGAAATTTTATTATATATACCGCATACAATTTTAATGAAACTATTTCTAGTTTGAAAATTTAACAATAGAATACGAAAAAGCATAAGAAAGACTTCCTTTTATCAGAAGTTTGTATAGAAAGCAATTTTTCTAAAATGTTAATGGTATGTTGGATGTACTATTTTAGATATGAATTTAATTTAAAGTGATTTTTTATAGAATACGTGCTCAATAAAACGGCAGCGTTTTATTCGGAATATTCTTTTACAGACTTCAAGGATTTTTAAATACGACAAGATTAGAGGAAAGTGCTCCTTAAAAATTTGTTCTTATCATCGACTGGCGTTACATGCTTATATATCATATGTGATGATAAAAAATATCTTTTCATAAAATGTTCGAATATCGCCGAGTTATTCATCTCAAAAGCTTACCCAAATTCTTATACAATATTTCTCGGAAGCAATCATTTATCAGTTTCACGTTTCTATCTTGGAGTTGGGAAATTGAAATCCTCGCTGGAACTGCTTCGTAACACGTGAATTCCCATTCATTGAAACTTCTGGTCATGATAACATGCTTTTTATCTCATCGGCTACCATCGACTTCTGCACACACATCATAAGTTTTATAAAAAAAAAAGGAAGAAAAGGAAGGGGAAGCTAATGTAAAAATATATTTTTTGATATAAACATTCCTCATAGGATCCGTCCTGGCTTTCATATGCCAATTTTCAGATCCCATAGAATTACAACGTTGAATGGAATCATCAATTTTCGTTAAACCATTCTTGTAATTGACATTGCCGGTGGGTGGCTGATTGTACCTTTTCCTCCCATCTCCACTTATTGAAGGTTTGCTTGATATCATACTACATATAGTATACGATATCGAATACATAAATTGGATATTGAAGCAAACTTTCAATTGCTCGGAAGATTGTTAAGTCGAGAAGAACTTTCGGGTAATTGAGAAGGTATCTCCTAAGTTTTAATGAGGTGAAATGAATTTTATCGAAAGGGTGTGCAATGTAGATACTCATATTCTTTACGAAGTCATATGAAAGTTGATTGTCGGTTCATTTATTCAAATTAAGCCTAGTAAATTTTGATTATATTGGTTATTTGAGAACGTAAAATATTTAATATATTTACAGTTGAGTTAAAGGTCGATTTATGTTGATAGTAGGGAGTAGTGTAATAAAAATATTAGCAACATATCTGTTCCCCAAAAGAATAAATGTTAGTTAAAACCTATATCGTTCAAAGAAAATATTCCAAGAAAGTTGATTTTTTTCATAACATAATGGCTCCGAATACCGGCCATTTAAGGATTGACTACATTTATTTATTGTTATTGAATTAATAGGAACATTTATTTCAATTGTGTTAGTGGTTTCAATATGAGAAAACGATTCTGAACGATAATAATTTATTCCCGTTCGTTTATTTTGTCGTTGGTATATTTAAAATTGATTTTTAATAAAAAGCTTGCCATTGTTGGACTAGGACCCTAACTCCAGCCACTATCTCGTACTGATCCTAATACCGACCACTTGTACATAACTAAAGAATATATGAGTCTAGAATAATTATCAAAATCATAATTAATTATTGAGATGATACAAAAACATTTCTCATTTTTCAAGTATCGATTTTTAGGATTTCATCGATCTATTGAAGCAAAATCTAACCTTCGACCACATTAATAATTTTTTTTCGCTTAACAATAAATAATTTTATTATTTTTTTTTAACTAATTACAAGTACAGTAATTAATTTATATATTTTACTAGTAAAAATGAATTTATATTTAGTTTTCGCATAGATATTTATTAAATAACCAAGTGGCCGGATTTAGGTAGCCGGCCGGTATTCGGTGCCATTACGTTAGTTGAATTTCGTCATTTTATACAGTGGCTCATAAATCTTCTGTTGTCCGTTTAATATTAATAATAATGTGTTAAATTGTACGATATAATAGTGATTATGCACGAAACTTGAACTTCGTAAGCTATTGATTCTTCTGGGAAAAATTACTATTCTTAAAGTAGTTTAAAATATTACTAAAATTTTTCATGGAAGAAATCGTTTGTGAATACAAATATTTTATACATTTATATAGAGTCATGTGGGGCAAGTGTGCGCAGCGGGTAAGTGTACGCATTGTAAGTATCTCAAAAACGGTTTATAATTAAGAACCATCATTCCCCCCGTTCAGTGCCCCACGCAAGGTCATGCAAAGCGTACGTGAGTCACTAACCGCCGGCCCGCCATTTTGTTTTCACAGGTAAGATTAGTTTTTAGCTTAAATTATTGCGATTTTTCCATACAAGTTAACGTGTAATATTTTATTGATGTGTATACTCTATGAAAATTGCTATATATCAATGAGTACTGCGTAATATCTAGTGTGATTAGTGGTGATCATTGAATTGTTATGATAATGCAATCGTGAGCAATTTTGATTGAATCTCGTTTTGATGGTTTGGGGCAAGTGTGCGCATACGCTTTTCGAGTAAGTTTGCACATGCGCGCACTTACCCGCATCGTTTTGGCTTTCTATTTAAGCTGCATTTTGTTGTTTCAGAGTATAATTATTTATTGAAAATGCCCCGAAATTATCAAAGAAAGGTCACAGACTATGGAAGAGCTCAGAATCTCTGATTTTTGATGCTGCGTACACTTACCCCTATAGTAGGGGTAAGTGTGCGCATATTTATTTATTTATTTATTTGAAACCAGTAAAAGTTTACATGTGTATTACAAAACATCAGTAAACCCTACAGAGGTATAAAAACACCTGTGCGTAGGAACTGGAAACTTAAAAACTAGACTTACATACTAATAAATACAATATGTAAAGTACATAATATATCAAAAAATTTAATCATCACGAGAAAAAAGAGGTAACAGTAATAAATACATATTTCATCATTATAAATCTTTAGAATTTGAATTCTATAACCACTACAAAAATATGATAATACTATTAAAAAGTACATACGATATAACATAAATAATACTTTGAAGTTTTAAACATTTTCTTTAATCCAAGATTTTAATTTACTCTTTCTATACTTATTATTAAATTTTCCACTCAAAATCTTATATTCATTAGGTAGATTATTAAATAGTTTTACGGCAATAATGTAACTGTTTTTATTGCTAACAGTTTTACAAATTTTTGGTAATAAAATACTTTTATTCCTGGTTTTACTATTAGAAGTTTCATAGATATTTTTAAGTTCATCATAAAAATACACAAGTGCTTCAAAATAAAATAATTGTTCCAAATTTAGTGGATTAGTGTTTATTGCAAAAGTATGTTTATTTATAATTTTCAGTAACTTATTCTGAAGCTGTTGTAACAAATTTCGATAATTAGAGTATATTGACTATGTTTATTTTGCTAGTTTTTCAAAAAAATGTGCAATTGGTGAATATTGTTTCTATGTTTAAGTTGTTGATTAATAAATACTCGAAGTAATTAATCTTGTTTTGTTTCATTAAACATGCCATTTTTCATTTTATGACGCTTCAAACCTTAAGTGCGTACACTTGCCCCACATGACTCTAAAGTCGAAAATTAAATATATGAACAAATTTCCTACGGTCACATTTACTGCTTCTATTTAACTTTAATCGTTTGAAAAGTCTTTTAAGTGCACGTGTTTTTCGTGTAGGCCCACTAAAACCCAAAGCACGAACTAAGTGACTGAGAGTTTATGTAAAACTTATCACGGTTTCATATAAAACTATCATAGTTTTCTTTAATTTCCACTTTTGATCGTTCTAAAACAATTTTTCCTTACCGAAATATTGCATAGAATTAAAGATTATTTAGAAGATTGCTTTTAAAGCAAATATGTCGCTTTGGAACTATCGCAAATGGAACAACAGGTATCGCTTCTTGGATAATTAAATGAGATATTATAGTCTTTCGTTAAAATTAATCTGCAACATTCGTATGATGCTGGATTGGACTCACTAACTTCTGTGTACATTTTATGCAGCTTTTTTTATTTAATTTGTCTGGCAAGTGTAATTTTGCTTTATTTTGCGATACACTATAGTGAGCCCGAAGGCCTCTCAGGAATTCAATATGAGCCTTCACCATTGCACGCGTTTCAGGCTTCATTTTATGTTTACGATTTGTACGTAATGTTTCTCTCTGCCATCCCTTGGAGGTAGATCTGTACTCCGCAGGGATCTCTTTACAGTCTAAATTCGCTGATTTGTTATCCGATGAATGGAGTTAAACATCTTTTGGCAAACTGGGATTTCTACAATTTCGTCATCTCTTGTTATTCTTACTTTATAATAATTGTCTGGCTTTCAGGGGGATGTATAGTTCGAAAACATTTTAATCTATTGCTCATTGCTTTTATTTTTCTTGAAGCATTAACAAATTTTCCTCTATATTTCTTTTTCTCTATAGCTCGTTTTTTTGGTTAATCTATATTATTATTCCTAAACTTAATAAATTAACTGTGAATATTTCAATACTTTCAAGTTTGTTGCACAAACTTTTTCTTGCTTTAAGAAACAACCAGTAATTGAGTGCAGAACAGCAGTTTCTGAATTGAGAAATGAGGATGATTTTGTTATATCGATCGATTTGGATTGTTTTGCCGTACATTATTGGTCCGGGACATATCTTCAAATTTCCTATTTTAAAATGTTAAACGCTTAAAGAACTTAATTCCCATTTTCCAACAGTACACTCTAAAAACTGATTGTTTAGATATCTTATCATAAGAGCAATTTCACATTTTTTCTGTGTAAAAATGTATCACGATCAGTGCCGGATTTGGATGTGTGGGGGCCTATGGGCACAAAATGGTGGGGGCCCTAAAAAATTTCGCGCGGAATCTTTGAACTCATAAATTTTCAAGAATTCAAAGCAGTTACACTGACTTATAGGAAATTAGACTTTTTTAAAGAATATACATCAAGAAAGGAAGTATTAATTTTACTCGTAATTTTATAATTATGAAGCTACAATGGTACTTTCATAACAGAGTATGATTTCTAATAGTTTAAAAAATAAGTACATTGTCAATTATTTTAATTTACTTTGATTAAAATTTTTGATATACACTTAAAGTGCATAAACATTTCTAAGGCCTTATCGTTTATTATCGATTATTTTTTATAGGTAAACATGTTAAGTCAAGTTCAATAAAAATATCTTCAATAAAAATGTTGAAAAGTTTTTTTAGCCGTTCAGCTTTCATACAATTATTTTTTTTAAACTCTTCTAAAATATTTAAGATTACAGTTGGTGGGGGCCCCAAGTTGGTGGGGGCCCGTGGGCCAGTGCCCTAAGTGCCCATACGTAAATCCGGCCCTGATCACGATATTAAAAGTATACAATTTTAGTGTAATTAAGCAAAAATATGTGAAATTACAGAATTTTAAAGCTTTGGGAGTGTTATGAGATTTCATACCAAATTGGTGTAAACATGCACATGAATATGTAAAATTACGTTGAACTGACGTAAATATAAGACCTAAATTCTCTCATTCAAACGAAATTAATGTGTTGTCAAAAATATTTTGTTTGAAGGCTGTTATTTCCATTAAGGTACTATTACCGTCTAGAATGCTAAAAAATGACATATATGTATTCAACAATTTTTTTTTCACTTTCTTTATTATATATGGTTATCAAACTTTTTTTACAGTATTAAACAGTTCTTGAAGATTACGAAAAAAATTTTTATTTTTATTTTCTATTAATTGTACATTTAATAGAGGGCGCTCAAATTTTCTTCTCAAAAAAACACTGCTGCATGGCGGACAGTTAATCTCTGGAACGTTAAGTCTGAAACACAAAATTCAAAAAGAGTTACAAAAAGGAAGTGCTCTTACGTGATAGTTTACCAAAAAAATTGAAAAATCATTAAAAATAAAAAAATGGCGGACATTTGAAAATTTTTTTCAAAAATCGCCTTTTTTTTCGACCTTTTTCCAGACTCAAAAATTTTATATATTTTTTTTTTGGTCAAATTGTGGTAAACTATCACACAGGATATAAAAACGAACAAAATGCTACAAAGTTTATTAAAATCGGCCCAGTAGATCCGGAGATGAACTGTCCGCCAGTTAAAAAAACCTAAACTCGAGAAAAACGTGTTTAAAGTTTATTTAGAACATAGAACAACCGAGAGCGCGCTTCAAATGAGTCGTTATATCTCGGCACTGGCTTCGAATTTCGATTTAATATTTTAGACAGTTATTATTGAAGGTATAAAGAATCTAAAAATGTAAAAAAAAAAATTCATTTTTTGAAAATTCTAGACGGTAATAGTACCTCAAAAGTCAAATAACTAGATTAAGGGACTTTAAAAAATGAGATATGATATGTATTCATTTATGATTAGTATAATACTTTAATACAACGACAAGTAATGTCTTATTTTTATGAGTTTATTAAATACTTAGCAAACAATAAGCTATTGCGAATTTATTATTAAAATAACCTTATTTCTACAATTTCCTTCATTTTATCCCATTCGTTAGAGATAGCGTCCCTTAATTGTATTGTCAAAATACTATTTTCAAAGGAGTGTTTAATTCCATAAATTTACATCTGCTATGTGTAAAGTTACAAATTTAAAGAAATAAGCAATACACATTTATTATGCAAACTTCACAATTTGTGTGTGTGTATGTGTGTAATATTTTTATATGCATAAGAAAAGTATATTTTTACTTAGTAAAATTATACCAAAATTTTAGTGTACCCATATCTCACTTTCGGAAAAAAATTGACTTTGCCTATTTTTTACTTGTAGGTATTTCTAAATATGAGTCTACATTACTGTAGCCATTGGTGGAGACTTCGCAAGCTACCAATTTATCTATTACCTTTCTTTCATCCACGAAAGATTGACAGTAAAAAGAAACAGAAACACATACATACATACCATAACTAATTATATTTATTATTCACTTTAAGTTATTATCGAAATTGAATAAATCAAATTAGGAGATTTTCACCTAACCCCTTATTTCGTATGGGATTTAGTCAGATTGGAGGTCAAATCAACGCCAAAACTACTTTTTGAGATTATTTTAAAAAATGGGGGATATACCCATTATTAAAACCATATCGTTTTTATTGTTAAAATGAATTTAATTGAATAAGTTTTTATGTGGATTTCCACCCATTTTGTCTTCTTTACTTTATATCTTTTCTATTCGTTATTTTATATCTTATACAATATAACTTTATATATTAATGCTAGAGAAATATTAATTTCATTGTTGAGTAAAACGTCTCAAAACTCTGTATGTTTGCCCTAAAACCCATATTTTTCCATGTGTCATAGTTGGTGAGAAATAATTAAAAAAATTCTGAAAGATGTAAGGCGAACCTTAAGAAATTCCTTGGTACTATGTCTGTACGTACGTTCTTGAAATACTTGGCCCGAAATAAATTGCTGAACCTCTGAAGAATGCGTCACCTTACCCTGTCTGGAATAATATGGAGCTACGTATTGAAAGGAAAAACATAAAAATTTCCACCCCCAAGAAACCCCATTTTTTGTGGACATTATCTCAGCCAGTGACATCCCCCCACTCTCGGCAACATTCAAAAAGATGATTTGTAGCTCCTTTTGTGCTTCGGCTCTCATATAATAAGAGTTGCTCCTTTATTATCCGTCCGAAGGAGTACACTCGCTGTTCTATTTATAGGAAGCATCATTGTCCACATAATTCACGGTTATTGCCTGTCGCCAGCTCTGCCCTATTTGTGCCGGGCGACTGGAGCAGTCTATGCTGTTGGTCCCAACCGCAGGCGATCACTTATGTGGGGTATGAAAACCTCAATAAAAATTTTGCGGTTCTACACAAGGAGCAGTTCTCCGGCCACATCTAATCAGATCAAATACTCACAGTGCAGTGGCTGACGATAACCACAAGCGAGACTTCGCTCGTCGGGAAGTGAGCAATTTAACTTGTTGCAAAATTTTCGAACTTCCATCGAGTGCGAGTTCCTTCTGGTGGAAGTGATTCTCGTTCTCGGGGAAGTGTGAATCTATATTATTCCCGAATCAATTGAGCCCTTAACTGCAAAACTTCCTCGCCGAAGAGCATGGGGTCACCGATGATTCTCTGGACCCCCGTCGGCGCTAAATTACCTCAAGCTAAGTTTCGCGAAAACATTGACGCTGATGGTAATTTAATTAAATCCATGGAGAACTTTTAATGGCTTCATCTTTAGAATAAAATCGTTTGCCTGGGACTGGAAAATTTATTTTTATTGCTCGTAAAAGATCTCTTCAAAATTAGTTGATTAGCATTTTGGCCGAAAGGCTTTTTCTTACCCCCCGTGGATTAGAGAAATAACCCTAAGAACATAAAAAGGCGACTTTAAGTTAAATGAAAAGTTCAAGTATATAAGGGATTTTTTTTTTATATCATCCTGTTGAAGGACTGAGCGTTATTTAAATAAGATGAATGACTTTTTTTTTTTTTTTGTAAGCTTAATAACGTCTATAAGTTGTCTTTATTATTTAAAGATCACACATCCTTTTATTAAGCCACACCCAGTTGGGCTGACTTAAAATAATCATAAGATATTTTGGACCCTCGAGACAACCTCTGGTGCGATGTTTATGACGTGATAAAAAATTTATTATGGGCCCACCCATCAAAATTGCGGATTTATTATTCAAATAACAATTTACGATCTCGTAACAATTGAGAGAGACGTGGCTTAGTCACATGACTCCGGCAGCCTCAAAATACAACAATTCAAGGGTGACATCTACTTCCAGTGAGCGATTAGAGTAGCCCAATTACTCATTTCGTATGTATTAAGTTGTAAACCGGAAGCAGTAAAGTATAAATGGGGCTCGATTTCATATCCAATGCTTAATATGATATAGACTCCCTATATAATAAATTGTGTGAATACAAAAATAAGATATTTTTTAACTCTTTATTTTTAAAATTGGTGATAAAATTGATTTTATTTGACACTTTAAGCTACAGTATTTGGTCATTGCATTTATCCTTCCAATAAAATCAATTTAATATGATATTATATATTTTCATAATATATATTTATTCTTATATTGTTATTGTAATCTTAGATGAAAACAAATATTTCAAATTCGAATATTTAGTGCTTCCTCATTTTAGCCTTTATTACTGCCAAAATTCTATAAGAAATTCTCTGAATAAATTTTTCTATCATTTATTTCATTCCTGCATAATTTTTAGGGTTCCGGACGTCGAAATGAAAAAAAAAGGAATCCTTATAGGATCCCTTTATTGTCCGTCTGTCTATCTGTCTGTCAAGACTCTACTTTCCAGGAACGGCTAGAGCTATTGTGTTGAAATTAATACCAAATACTAAAATCTACAGCCTCACAGTCCTATAAAATTTCAAATTCAAGTTTCGAACTCAACGCAATAAAAAGTGTATTTTCATACTGATAGACTAACTGACTGATTGACATATCAAAAGCTATAGCATACTTCTCGCTAACCAAGAATCTTGAAATTTGGAACGAAGAAGGTTTAAGTAAAGGAAAAACGCCGAAAATCATTAATTTTTAATTCTGTGTGGAATTATTACCTGCTTTTTGCTGGTGTTTTTTTCGAGAATATCCAAAAGTTATTTAATTTCCAATACAGACCCTACAAAATTCTTATAGCTAATTTTTTAACATCCTATATAACAGTACGGAACCCTCAGGGCACGAGTCCTACTCGTACTTGTCCGTCTTTTTATTTATTTTATTCATTCAGTCTAACGATCTCGAATTCTTGTTAAATTACAAAAAATTACAATGTTTATTAAACAAATAAGTAGCTATTCTTACACAAAGGGCGATATAGTAAATTTCTTTTACACATATTACAAAAGGAGACTTAACTCCCAATTAGACCTAAGAGCACAGGTTACTTTATATGTGAGACGTTAGGAATAATATGGGGACCATATCGCTAAGGCATATTCTAACATCGGTCTGACCATAGACACAAAAGTAATATTAAAGTTGCACGGTGAAGAAAGTCTGTAGATATTTCGTTTCTTGAGACTCCTCTTTAACTGGAGATGGAAATTGTAGATCCCGCCTTAAAAATATGAATTATACAGTTTTCCTTCCATTTATTA
This sequence comes from Dysmachus trigonus, assembly GCA_949715965.1. Taxonomy (NCBI): domain Eukaryota; kingdom Metazoa; phylum Arthropoda; class Insecta; order Diptera; family Asilidae; genus Dysmachus; species Dysmachus trigonus. Next base: position 52,118,654 of record OX454322.1, read on the forward strand.
AGAAATACACCAGAGTTAAGGGATGGTTTATATAGATAGATCTCCTTTGGTATTCCCGCATAGCCTCTTTTTTGTTGCCATCGATTAATCCCTACACATACATAATACCGGCGTACATAAAATTAGCATATTTACTTGTAATTTTAAGAAAAATAAAACAAAAAACAGCAATTAAAAACTTAATAACGACACTATTAGATATTTATCTATAACTTTCTGCATCAATCTAAACACAAATTATTTTATGTGTAAACTACCTGGAATGCCTTCTAGGTACAGATTATTTTATCTTTGTCCTACATGGACAAGTTATGTAGCTTGTTGGGAAGGAAATATAATAATCTCATAAATTCAATAAAAAAAAATAAATATGTTTTTTACGTACATTTTTGAAAACAATTGCAAAAAATAGATAATATTAAAAACGGAGTTATAAATTTTGTACGCGACTGTAACTGCACTGGTAGCAGGTAGATCAATTTTCTGTTTTGTTTTGGATAGGGTATTTAGTTAGCAATGCTTTGGTGTTGGGCTGAAATCGCTGTGATAATCAGAAAAATAGATATTAACAAAATGCGAAAGTGACCTCCACCAAAAATTTCAATTTAATAATCACCCTTTATCTCGGAAAAGGTTGACATTGCACCCTCAACACTTTGTCATACAATTTTTAGCTTGTATAGGTTAGTTCTTTCACCTACTTTTTTTTTTACCATCACAAAGGAAACATCTTGTATAAAATAGGAGACAAATATTACCTCTAGAAATGTTGTCCAAAAAAAAGTTTTTTGTACCACCGTTTTATGTTTTTTTATTTTTAAATGTGTGCTCAGAGCAGACCCGGTTAAGAATAAAACATTGAGTGTTTTAAATTCAATTCACATTATATTTTATCTCTTAAATGGATTAGTACCAAAGCGCTATTTACATTTACAAAATATTTTAATCCTATATCCATCCTATAAAAGTATTAATTCAAATAGGGCTATAAGAAAGGGTAAAGTGTCCCCGCTTTAATTATGGCCGTTATACTTTTTTATCATCAGAACTAACACTAGTAACAATTTTGCCAAGTTTAATCCCTTAATACAATAATTAATCCCCAAGGGCCGAATATTAATTTTAATAATTTTGAAAAAAAATTAATAACTTTTGAACCGATTTGGATGGGTTTTTGACATGAGATGTGAGTGTGGATTACAGTAAAGGTCGGTATACCTGAAAACTAAATATAATCTAAAAAAATTTTTTTTTTTCCAAAATATTTTTTCACCCATTTTGAATTTTGATGCAATCACCAAAATTTGTTTATAGCTTTCTAACATTGTTTTTTATAACAACTATTTTTTCCATATTTTTTTTCCATGTGCGTGACACCTAAAAAAAATAAAATGTCGAAAAATGCAAAGCCACCATTATTGTGTTTGGAACTTTCTGGCATAATTTTCCATATTATATATTTTTTCCTGGGTCTTTACTCCGACTGAGTATTATTACTATTATTGTTTAAAATCAATAAATACAAAGTATTTTTATAGTACATATATAAAACATCCATATATAAATTGCGTCAAATCTAGCACATAAAATTAGCCAAATGAGAACAACATTTTTTTTAAATAAGTCTTGGTCACAACATCAAAATTCAGTAACTTTAGAAATTGTCATGTGGTCTTTTTACGAAAAAATTTCATGCATGTTATTAGACTTCAGTGAACCTAAAAGTCCCTATTTTCTAAGTTTTGTGAGATACTTTCTAAGGTTAGGATCAGAATTCTCAGGTAAGTTGCCTAATTCAACTTTCGTAGAAAAACGGAATTGCCTTCTTTAATTTTATGCAAAAGTGGTCACTGATGTTAATATATGTATGGAAGAGGCTTAGAAAAATCTGTTGTTTTTCTACATTTTCTCACCCACAACAGCATCAACAAACAAAACTTGCTAAGCATGCATATTATCTTTGCTAATCAAGCAAATTGTTTAAATTTTAAAAACCTATTTCATACAGTTGTGACTCATGTTGTTAGATTTGAATTGTAAATTCTTATTATGATGATATTCATTTTATTGCTACGAAGAAAATATAAGCAAACAACAACTTCCAATGGGTAGTATATGAAATAAAAATGCCAAAAAATTATGACGTAATGTATATTCAACTTTTATAAATAATCTTCCATTCAAGGGTATACTCGAATCGTTTAATTTTTAATTTTTATATTTAAGATGGGCTATTGGATGCTGCAGTAGGAGTTTTTAGTGATGAGTATTTAATTTTTTTTTGCAGACGATCTTTTGCATATTGAAAATGTTTCATTGTGGCTTGCAGAAATACGTCTTCGTCAATTTCTTGAAATTTATCATGAAATGCGCCTGAAAATTAATGATGCTTCAGTGTAATCATAATAAATTGAACATAAACTATGAAAAGTATCTTACATTTTACAGCAGACGTGAACTTAAGATCTCTAACGCTTTGTTTTTCCGGTGTTCCTCGCCAACAAAATTGCTGAGCAACTTTATCATTGAAAATTGCCTTAAATGCGACTTTGACAAACTTCTCTGGATCGCTCACATTAATAAGTGTAAGCTCATGTCTCTGAAAATGTATTGTAGAAAAATATTAAGATTTAAGGGATTGGCAAAAGCATTATATTTCTGGTAAATCAATTAATTCTGAACCTTATTCTTGAAAAAATAAATCCGTACCGTGATTTATAAAAAAATATCTCACATTTTCATTTTATCATATCATAATCAAATATATTAATTTCTTAATGAGTATTTAGAAAAATTTAACAAATATATTGATTTTATAAAAAATATTACCTTATCTATGTAAAATTAATTATTATTAAATGATTGGAGTACTTACCAAGTTCAAAAATTTTTCTTCATTTATTGTAAGTGATTTTTCGAATTCTAAAAATTCTTCCACACTTTTAAATGGAACTGTAGGTAAAATACTTGCATCATAATTATGTTTTGGTTTCTTTAAAGAAATAACTTCTTTACGAAGATTTGCGACTTCATCTGATAGTTGAGAAAACATTTTCGTAAATAATTCTTCTTGTTTTTCCAAGATTCCTATAATCTCTTCACATCTACACTTTGATTGGCTTTCTCTTATCTCGTGTAAATTATAATCTATTAAATTTTCACTGCTTATTGGTAATGCTTCTTCATAGGTATCGCCAATTTCAGCTAAAATTAAATCGGTTTAGAAAATTTAAAAGATTATCTTAAGAAATATATATAGCACTTTTAATAACATCTTCTAATCTTCTTTTTTGGGACTCTCTTCTTTCTTTCTGCATTATCGAAGGTGATGGAAAGATTTGCATTAATTCCTCTCTAGCAGCACTGCTTGTTAAATGTTTTAGAACCCACTTCGTTAGATTTTCAGAAGAAATGGATTCAGAATTCTCTTCGGCAGATGGAGTATTCATTTCTCGTTCTATTATGAGCTATAAATGAGACTGTTCGTAAAAGTATATTATATAAAAAAGTATATTTTAAGACATTCAATACAATATCACTATCTACTTTCAGGAATGAAATTAACATATGCATACTGCAAGTAATGAAATCCCCGAAGATTAAAATAAAATCATTCTATCCTTTATTATTTATTACATTACAAATAAAATAAATAGCCTCTCGAAAAAGATAAAGCATAGAAAAGTGCACTTTTCTCCCCGGAAAAAAAGTTTACTCTACGCCTTTGGTACTGTGTAAATAAAATATGCGCTCTTAGTGGCAGCCATTCACAAATACAATAATTTATATAGCAAATAAACGCTCGCAGAAAACTACGAAAATAAAACACGAATTGGATTTCGCAAGAGACCATACAATTCTCAAAGACTTCACAACTGATTCATTATCTCAAAACGAGCACGAGGGCAATGCAAAGAAAGAAACTTACCTCTCGGAAAAGCGCAAATTCTTCGAGAAGTGTTCACGTTAAACGTTCTCACTCAACTACTTCTCGCGAGTATCGCTCACATGGAAAGAAATGAACTTCGCGAAAGACTTGTCTCGCCGTCACTTCTCTGATTCGTTTTCGTAGATACCAACCGAACCACTTTGTTTTGTTTTGCGTGTTTGCAGTCGTCCTACTCGCACAACACTCGCTTTTCTCTTATTCTGGCGAACTTTCAGATTGCCAAGAATTTGTGCGCCATGTGGTGCCGATGTCATGACGACGCCACATTCGCTCCGCATAGAACTCAGTTCAAGCAGATAAGTGGCAAGTGTAACGTAAATAAAGCCACAATGAAGCTGAAGTGTGCACACAATTTATAAGAAGTACTCGGAACATTTAAGAGTTTTCTTTAGATTGAATAAATTGAATTGTGTTCTTTGGCCAGAAGTACGCAAGCAAATAGAAAAGATAAGGTAAGGGCCAAAGTGACATGCTGCGCATATGTACGTTTACCTTTTTTTCGCAGTACTCATGTTAGGCATAGGCGTAACAAGGATTTTTGAATGAGGGGCCAGCGTCCATACCTATGATAACTTGAATTTGCTAGTAGAATGGAATATTATTGGAATAAGAAGGTATCGCGGTTTCGGAAATTAAAAGCTTTCGATCTTCAGCGGTTGTTTTTATTGTTTTGGTAAACAAAAATCTCTGGAGCTTGTAGTTTCTGAAATCACGATACGGATATACAAATTTTGGCAAAATATTATTTGTCAACATGGAAATTTAGACAGCGAACCAATGCACTACTCAATATTTGTTACTACTTTAATAGGAATAATATATAGGGTGGGCCATTTACATCTATAACCTCAATTACAATATTTCATCATGAAAGAACAAAATTAAAAAACTCTACAAACAAAAGTTGCAAGGTTATAAGGGTGGACCTTGAGGTCAAGAGCAAGGTCAAATGAAGGTCAACTTGTTTTTTCTGAATCAACTTGTTTTTTCTGGTCCAGATATGACCTTAAACAACTTGAACCTTTGACTTCTGAAGGCCAAATCAAAGGAAGGTCAAAGTACCGAGACAGCAGAAGTGGGTTTTCGGATTAAATGTTTCAAACAAAAAGTTGTAGGATTGTTTCCTGGTTATCTGGTGGTGACCTTGGACTTGACTTTGACCTTGTTCAAGGTCATTTCGAGGTTATAATCATTTTCTTAAATGGGAAGAAATACTTTTGACAGAAGTAGAAGAAGCTGCAAATTTTACGTTCAGATAAGACCTTGATCAATTTGAACCTTTGACCTCTGAAGGAAATCAAGATCAAACACTAAAAATTAAATCTTACTGGAATGTTCGGAACAAAAGTTATAAAATTTCCCATTGGCTGGTGGCTAGTGACTTTGGATAAAAGGATGAACGTCTAGGAATTTTAAGCCCAGATTTAAGAGTAAGACCAGCAAGGTCAAGTTTAAGGTCATCAACAGGTGTCTTCTTATAACCCTGGCATTTTTGTTTGAAAAGGTTTTTGATTTATTGCTTTCATGGTGAAATAATTAAGGTTATAGATTAAAATGGCGCACCCTGTATAACATATTAGCGATATGTTTTATTTGCTTTTTTACATCTTTTTCAAATTGGAACTCCGAAAAATTCATAATATAGTTTCACTAAATAACAAAGCTATCTTTCTGATTAGAATAGAGTAATAAATATTTGAGACGTTTGTTTCTGTAAGTGGTGTAAGACCATTTTTGGAAAAAATGAGTTAATGATACTTTTAATTAGAGCAGATATCCTCTTTTTATATTTATAATCACACAATCAATGGTGCACAATAAGTTCATAAATTAACGAAAAAAAGTGGTAATGATAATTGCAACAACTTTCTAATTGAAATAAAGTAAAATACAAATTTAAAATTGCTATTATTTACATTTTTCATCATTTGTTATTACTGAAAGTGGTATAAGTCCATTTGTAGTTAAAAGATCGTTTATTTTTAACAAGTTTATAGCCTCAAAAACATTAACCGAACTAATTAACTTTTGCCATTATTTTTTTAGTTAATCCTTAAATATCTCACTTCAAGAAAAAAATTGACTTATACCATTTTCAAAAACAACGGCTCAATTATCTGTAATATTAGTAATACATACAAGAAACGTTCAGCTGAGGCAGTCATTTAATTAAAATCAAATTCCATAACTAATCGGAAGATTTACTCTTTTAAATAAATCCAAAAAAATTTGGAAAGTATTGAACAGTATTTAATTTATAAAATCTTTAAAACGGAACCAGTCGGTGGCCCACCCTATTTTCCTATAAGCGAGTTATAACATTGCTATAATTTTCCCAAACATACGCTGGGCTTCATTAAAAAAATCTAACAACACCTTGTTTATCAAAATCGGTTGAGACATTTGGATGCTACGAACAAGGATACATACATTGTTTACCAAAACAATATACCTTCCTCAGTTGGGTAAAAAATAGATAAATAGCACTGTTTTATAAAATTTCGAGAATTCTCAAAAAAAAAAAAAACATTCCCTCTTACCCCTTTCTCTCGCTTGGTTTCCATTTTGAGAGAAACAAAAGAATCTTTCTAAATTGGGATTTTTCAGGTAAAACATGCCCACTACCACAAAACGGTTGCATGTAAAGCCGAAATTAAAATTGTTTTGATCCCGAAGGCCCCTTTGGAGGCGGCTAAAACAAACTTCGATCGAGTCCTTTATTGTTATTTGTTTGCCTTAACCCCAATTTGTATGTGAGCATTCATCTGCTTAAAACCAGCTGAGGTAGGCCCGTTTCGGCATCAATAACTTCCCTTTTTCGCCCAAGATTCATGGGAGTAATTAAGGGAACCTGGGGCTCATGCTCCACAAATTTTGTACAATTTAACCCGGACATACATACACATGGTAATGGTATAACGTTGAAGGGCTATTAGGGAAATGTCACGTTCGGCATGCCGAAGGCACGGCTGATTTCTGTCAAGGTACCCAGAGCAATAAGATCTGCGGGCTGCTGTGGTCCATGTGGACTGACTTTAAATGTAAAAGGAAGGGTATTTGCGACTGATGCCGGCGGCGACGGACAGTGCAACGTCGAATACAGGAGTAGTGACTGAAATTCTCATGGATGGACTTCAGGAGCCCTTACTCACCAGAACCCAGAATTGAAAGTTAAGCAGTCTTTCCTTGGAATATTTTATTAAATTTATTTTAACGGAAACAGGAAATTCGAGAGGTAACTTCACCAACTTTGGTACTGCTGCACGAAGGAAACTACTCGCGGTGCGGGCCGTTCCTCCGCAATAAGGGCTTCAGCTCTTCGCCCAACAGTCTCAGCCTTTAAGATGATTTTCCCTCCAGGAGATGTGTTGTACGAAACTTTCTGAACAGTTCCGTCGGGCAATGTAATGAAATAGAATCCCTGCGCGTTCTTTGAGGGTCCCGTCTCATCGAGTTCTGCATCGACGGTGACTGCATCATCATTCGGGTCAATGGGTGATTCAGTTTCAGCTTCCTCAGGCGGTCCATATGTTCCCGAAGGAGGACCATACTGGGCGGAGGGGGCGCCATAAGTCTGCGGAGGCTGGGTTCTTTCTTCGGTGGGCAGGACCAGTTGGCGGCCCTGTGGCTTCCAACCTGAAGGAGGATATGGGCCTTCGGGGGCATTTGTTGTTGCTGGCGGCTCTTGAGGTGGTCCATACGTTCCTGGAGGCTGTGCGTCATCAACTTCTGTTGGAAGCGTTAGTTGCCGACCTTGCGGCTTCCAGCCCGAGGGCGGGTATGGGCCACTGGGCGTGTCCGTTGTTATTGGGATGTCTGTTGAATTTTCGCTTTCAGTGGGTAAATTAAAAGCCCTTCCCGGTCGATATCCTGCAGCTGGATAAGGGGGAGCAGGCATCGCCGCTGGATACGGCCCTCCTTCCGGTTGATTTGTTCCCAACTCAGGACCATTCATAATTGTTGTAGTCTCAAGCTCCTGCCGCTGGAACCTTAATCGCGATTTCCTCGGACGAAATCGTGGTGGTTCAGCATTCGCAAAAATGAAAACGCCAGCAACAAAAAGCAAATTCAATATATTCATTTTATGGAGTTTCTAGGTGAAATTGCTCTACAGAATGAACTCACAGACTGAACTGAGGAATTAAATGCGTCTGCAGAAATTATATACTCTTTGCAGGGTTGAAGTCGCTATATGTCAGTACCGAGTATATTTTTGGTCAATCCGTAAAATGTGACTGACATTGTAGGGTCTAAAGAAGCATACTCTTATGACCTCAGCGCCTCTGTTTTTAAGGTTGACCATTGTCGCCATAAATCATCGCTGGCACCCAATTAAATTAATATCAACTTTATATTCACTCTTCGTATGAATTATAATTAGAATATTGAAGGCGAAAGTGTCCAAATTTTTACTTTTCGAGCGAGTCAGTGACTCAGAAATCAAGTCTGGCTTACATCATTTTCATTTCTCCACTTGATTGTTCTTTCTAGCGTGACCTATTTTCCAGGTATTGAAAATTCATGCACTACTATTTATTTCTTTTAGCTCATGGTAGCTGCATGAATGAATACTCGTACCAATAAACTCTGCGTGTTTGAGCTACGTGAGAAAAGAGTTCATGTCACGAGCGTTGAGTTATGAAGGCGGTAATTTTGAAGAACGTAAGCATTTCTAAGAAAAATGTCGGGTCTGGTCACATACTATATATACAATATACAGGGTGTTTCCTTTGTGGGGTGATCAAAAAGAAAGGGGGTTATAGAACTCATTTAGAAAAAAATAAAGTTGTATGACAAGGTAGGAGGAAGAACGATGGAGCAATGTCAACCGATTTATAGGGTAATTATTAAACTCAAACTCAATATTTTGTTATTATATTTTTTTTTTAATTACCACAGCGATATCAATCCAACGTCAAAACATTACTAACAAAATACTCAATCCAAAACTAAAGTGAAAATTCACCCACCTGCTATCACTGGAGATATAGTTGCGTACAAAATTTACGAATTTCAAAATTTCCCCAATTGTGTCCAAAAATTTACGTAACTAACATATTTTTTTATTTTTTATTTAATTTTTTAGTTTATTACTATTCCAACAAGATTTAATTCATCTTGTCGTGTCCTTGTGATAATTAGAAAAAAAAAGATGTTCACAAATGTAAATGTGAACTCCTGTAACTCGGAAAATGTTGAAATTGACTTCTTCCTACCCCTCCTGTCATATAAGTTTTTATTTGTCTAAATTAAAAATGAACAATCGCAAAGTAAAGTCACGAAACTAAGTAAAATTTACTAATTGGCCCTTGTTGTTTAATTCGACTTAAAGTTTACGTAAAGATGAAAAGTTTCCCACATTATTATTGATTTTTAGATTTTATACATATACCGGTTTTTGGACTATAATAAAATCAAATTTCAATGAAGAATTTTGAATATTGAAAAATTCTGCTGGTCTTAGTAAAAATGCATTGTATAAAATAAATATATCTGCTTTTTTAACTTAAAAAAGGCATTTAAATTGAATAAAGCTGTTCTGTATATGAAAAGTTTAATTACCATTTTAAAAAAAGTGGTAATATTTAACTCGAATAGGTCCAGTCTTGTAATTCAAAGTAGTCTTATTTTTTCTAATGAATATTAATACAATAAAAATGCCAAATGTTGTGCTTTAATACAGTGATAGTTACGAATCATTTCAAGTTAAAGAAAATATTACTTTTATGAAGTGAAAAACTGGACACATTTAAGTTAAATATATTGAATAATTTGAAGTGAAAATAGGTCTTTCGGATTTAAAAACGATATTATTTGATGAGAGTGATAATATGGTAACTATAATTGACAACCTTTTAAAAATTGGTCAGTTTGACCCAGAGAACTCCCCACTGAACTATCTTACAAGATTTTTATCCTTAAGAAAAAGGTAGGTACTAAACCTGTTATAATTAAGATTTTATGATTTCGAAAAAAAATAATAAAAAAATTCCGTGACGTTATATTTTCATTATAAATATGGTATATTAGAATTAACAATTTTAAAAAGTTGTACTTTAGCCATTTTTGGAAATTTCTGAAGAAATAACAGGATGTTATAGGAGTTCGAAACGTAACTTAAATGAAAGTTTAAATTCAATATTATAGTTATCAAATACCAGTTAACTAAAACCATTGGCATAGTCTGTTGGGGTATATTTTTTTAATTGGAGTTCCACTGCTACATGCACTCAGAAAAAAAAGTTAGCTTTAATAAAATAAATTGTTACAAGAAAAACCACAATTATGTTACGAAAAATAGTTAATTCTTAATTTTATGCTTAACCAGGTCACTTCGTAATAAAAAAATAGTGCGTGGAGTCCCTCCGCGCGGAAGAAGTGAAACTTCGTAATCGGGAAATGAAAATAGGAAGGGGTAGAAACTGATTTTTAGTGAACTCATGTTGTTTCTTTAAGACAAACTTTTTAACATTCTCGCCCTGGAAAATGTATTTGTATTAATAACTAGCTGGGTTACCCGGTTTCATCCGGCGTTGGGTAAATTCTTACTAATTAAACACTTCTCAAATGTTCTAGTTTGTTATATTCTAGAAATTGTCTCAATCCGAAAACCCCTTTATGGATCCGCTATCTTGAAATTCCAAATCTTAATAATATTCAAAATTAGTGGCCTTAAAATTAGCATTGTACCAACTTTCATTCAGATCCGTTGAAATCGAGAAATGTTGGTCGCCATATTGGATCCGCCATCTTGAGTTTGGAAATTTGGCTAATATTCGAAATTAGTGTCCTCAGAATAATCATTGTACTAATTTTCAGTAAAATCCGTTGAAATCAAGAAATTTGGTCTCATATTGGACCCGCCATCTTGGATTTACAAATTTTGATAATATTCGAAATTTGTAGCTTCAGAATAATCATTGTACCAATTTTCATTAAAATCCGTCGAAATCGAGACATTCTGGACGCCATGTTGGGTCCGCCATCTTGCATTTAGAAATTCTAATAATATACAAAATTAGTGGTCTCAGAATAATCACTGTACTAATTTCTATTTCGATCCGTTGAAATCGAGAAATTTTGGTCGCCATGTTGGATATGGAAAATTTGATAATATTCAAAATCAGTGACCTCAAGATAATCATTGTACTAATTTTCATTGAAATCCCTTGAAATCGAGAAATATGGTCGCCATTATGGATCCGCCATCTTGGATTTCTAAATTTTGATAATATTCAAAATCAGTGACCTCAAGATAATCATTGTACTAATTTTCATTGAAATCCCTTGAAATCAAGAAATATGGTCGCCATTTTGGATCCGCCATCTTGGATTTCTAAATTTTGATAATATTCAAAATCAGTGACCTCAAAACATTCATTGTACTAATGTTCATTAAAATCCGTTGAAATCAGGAAATCTTGGTCGCCATATTGGATCTGCCATCTTGAATTTCTAAATTTGGACAGCGGATTTGAAATCCCCATCCCGCAAAACCCCTGTATACCAATTTTTTCATGAAAATCGCTTCAAAATTAAAATTTTCAGCCGCCATCTTGGATCCGCCATTTTGAAAACCTACAAAGTATCGTATAGCCGTTTCCTGGTTCTAAGCTACCTCCCCACCAATTTTCAGCCAAATCGGTACAGCCGTTCTTGAGTTATAAATAGTGTAACTAACACGACTTTCTTTTATACATATACATAGATGTATGCGAATGCGTCATAATGTAATTTCAAAAGAGAAAACCTAACAATCAATTGATATTCGCAAGAGACGTACCTTGACATAACCTTAAATCTGTCGCATTGCCCGTGGGATTGTGTTCACTCAAGTTCATCTGCGATACAAAAGCTACTTTCATGAAATAAAGCTATTTTTAGCTTATAAAGCAAAATTAGTGCTTTAAGCTCAGTACTGAAATGCGCTTGCATATAGGAAAGTTGCAGCTTTTGAGTAGCGTTAAACCAAAGAATATCTATTTCAATATTTATAGAATTTCTATATTTATAGATACTCTTTGGTTAAACGTTTAACGCAACCTTGTTTTGGAAGTCGCATTAGAAGTTTCACTTCAAAAAAAAAATCCCTTCTGTAAAACGAACATATTATATTAATACTTGGTTACACAAGTCTTAAATGTGGGGCAAAATTTACCAGTACATAAGCTCCAAAGTCAATTGCAAGAGTGTGAACAGTCCGCCGTGTAACGAAGGAGTTTTTTAAGGCAATTGAAAAGAAGAAAAAGCCAAAACAATATAAAGGCTCGCTTAAACTTTACCAGGGAGTATAAGTCTTGGTCTTCTGGCGACTAGGAAAAAGTACTATGGCCTGGTGAAACAAAAATAAATCGTTATTGCTCAGAAAGTCGCTCTTGGGACTGCATAAGGGAAGATGAACGCTTAAACCAAAGGCATGTGAAACAAACATTCAAGTATGGAGAGTTGGTTCATGTATGTTTTGGGGATGTTTAACGGCCTTTGGTGTTGCAAATCTCCATTATATCAGTGGAATTATGACAAAGGAAGTTTGCTTCAATATAGTGAAAACGAAATTTCCAGATGCTGTTGAAAATATGCTATTTCCCCAGAAAATGAAATAGTGTTTCAAGAAGATCCTATACCTTAGATTATAAAGTACGGGATAGGATACGCCGTATAAAATCCGTTTACATGAGTGAAGTATTTCCCCTTGAGGGGATACAGATGGTTTAAACATACGAGGGACAGATAAGAGACGAAAATATGAGCTTATTGTTATTACTCTGACGCGAGTTTGGTTTATGATACTTTGCTATTTCAAGTATAAATAAACACTTTTGTTTCAAAACTAAACAGAATAGTACATTATTGTGTGCTTGGTTAATACTATATTTATTATTTAACTAATTGCTTCAGCTAAATCGTCCAATTTCCCTTCCTCTACTCTATAATCTAAGCCTTAAATATACCGGAAAATTGATGTGCAAAATGTGATGTAAAAAAAAACCTTTTTCTTTATTGGATTTATCGGCACACAATTCCCCATTTGAATCCAGTACAAAATTTGTACATGTAAGCACATATCAGCAATGACTTGACTATGGTCCACCATTTTCATCTTTGAATGAATTAAGGGATTAAAGGCGCAAAAAGTGCGGGATAAAATTCAGCTTAATTACTGTGAACAATTAGTAAATAGTATTCCTAATTGAATCAAAGGTCTGTGGATAAAGTGTTTATGATAAAAAGAAATTTGTTGTTTGTTTCACTAAAACAAAATGTGGTGCAAAACTGAGTCTAGGCAAATTCCTAATTTATAAGTTATATGAGAAAGATGTCCTTTTTTTTGTTTTAGAAATAAAGCTTTGAATTATGAAGTAAATACTTTCATACAAAAAAAAATGTTTTTATCTCAATTCAAATAAACAATTTTCACAAAATTTTAAATTTGCGCTTATTGTTTCAGTTTTGCTGTTACAATTGCACTCATATAAAATAAAGATATTAAAAAAATTTTAGAGCTTAAATTAAATACTCTGCTACAATGAAGCATGTTTATGTTGTTAGAAGTTATTCGCGACCACTTCCACTGAAAATGAAATAATTTACTTGGAAAATGGTATAGATTTAGCGTCTGAAAACGTTTTAGAAACATTAATATCTTCGTACCTAAGTACCATTACGTTGAAGTAGGGTATCAGATTTCTAAAATTAACTCCATTTGAAGCGAGTTCGGTGCTGTATTGTTAATTTAATAAAATTAAACAACCCCAGACGTTTAATTAAGGCTGGAGATATTTGTCGAAATTGTAGTCGGATTTGGAATTATCCTCACTTAAACAATACGATGAATAATGAGTTCGACTAATACCACGGCCGTGTCGGGCTATTGGCCGATGTTGGAAATGGGAAGGCAACCAGAAATGCAAAGACCGCAGAGCAAATCCTTGGAAGGTTACAAAATTATTGTGCCATAAAATATTTGCTTGCGCTGGGTTCGCTCAACAGGAATTCCCAAATTATATTCGCCAGGGAACGGAGGAAATTCCATTAAAATGCTTAGCTACCGCCAAGACTTGATTCCGGTTTTGTTTGGCAACTTTATTTACATTCCGTTTCGACGTTCCAAGCGAAATTAGGAGAGACATTTGCGGATATAGGAATTGTTTCCGTCGGTGGTTTCAATCCGGGATGCTGCCGGTTTGTATATACTAAAAGAGAGGAAAAGTGATGAAGTTTTTCCTACCACAATTTTGGTGTAAAATATTGCCATTGGCATGAAGGAAAAGACTTTTCTGCTTACCTCGTTGTGTTTTCTTAGGCAAAATTAAAATTGTTTGCCGAACCGATGAAGTCAGCGGTGGGAAATTCTAGTTAATTTTAGAAAAGGAAAATTTATTTGGTTGTTAAAAACACAAGTGAACATTTATTTGCCACTTCTTTTAGCCAAGGATCATAAAAGAACTATTTGAAAGTACCAACCGCAGTGAAAATATAACATTCTAAGAGCACACTATACACCATTACACATTTACAAGAGTGGAAAAAAGTGTAATTACCTCAAAGTCTTTGCGCATATAGTGGGAAATTCTAGCAAACTGCCATTCTAGAGAAAGGTGAGGGACTTAATGAATGTGGAAATTCCCTTTGATTCGCTTGCTAATTGCTAAGAGAGTCGGTCTCAGGGACATAATTATGCTAATTTAAAATAAAGTGAGCGATACCAAAACATCTTTTTTTTTGCTTTTTTTTTATTTCAAAATAAATTACATCATGATGCGGAGCAGGAAGAAACCAGCATCCTGTAAAAATCTCACCAGACACCTCTCAGGGTCCAAATTTTAATTAAATAAGTGTGAGACGGTGAGCTCATTTTCTCCTTAATTAATGCAATTTTTCTTTTCATTCGGGAGGAGATGTTAATGAAAGACATAGCTCTGTGTCGAACGGTAGTACCCAAATTCCGGTAGCACCTCAAGCGGCTCTACGAATGTAGTTCCAGGTATATGGAATGCCCTTTGTGAAAATCCCAGAAGGGTGCCGGGATTGCGCCGAAATGAAAGCTGAATGCCTTCAAGTATGAAATTTATTACACTTGTTTAATCCTAGAGTGGGATATTTGATGAAATAATGCCTTAGAAGTGTCAACAGCTACGCTACTTCTTCTAATAACTTTGATGTTCTTATCTTTCGTAATGAGGATGTAATCCAGGATTTACGTGAAGATTAAGATGCTATGGCATTCAGCTATAAAAAAACGACAAAGAAAAATAATTACCAGCTCGAAGGCATTATTAGCGTAATGAAGCTGAATTTACCTCAAGGTCTCATAACTTTCGCATGAATTTAAATAAGTTCTTTCTGGGACTATCTACATACATGCAGATTTATTTACATAATTAGGATTATTAAACGAATAAATATGCACTTGTATCCTTAAAAGGCCATGGTTCTAAAATGTGCACTGTTTTTTTTAATATTTAAGATATGTATAAAAGTGAAACTTGTTCGATATGATCTTTGACCGAGAAAAGTTCTAGCAACAAAGACACTCTATAAAGTTAAGTTTTATAAAACAAAATCAAAAGTAAAAAAAAACTATCTATAAATAATTTTTGAAACTCGCGAAATAAAAGTACCGTACCATAAATTATTTTATTCAAATGATTACAGTTTTTTAACATGTAATGAATAATGAAAAAGTTTTAGGCTATATAAAGTTTAAGGAAGCTTATTTCTTTAGTTGAAATTAAATAGGAATTTTTTTAAGACAGTTTAGCTATTTTTTTGCTACTTGTGTGATTTTTAAAAAATTTTTAAATTCCTTATTATATTGTCGAAGACGTGAATATTTCTAGGTAATAGCTGTTTGAATTTAGAACTTGACATTATGACAGAATAAAAAAAACTTTTGTAGATACTATAAACGGCGTAGATTATTGTAGTGAAATTTATAGTTTTGTAGTTATAGCAATTACGCTTCAAATTGATAAAATATGTGATACTCATCCACGGATTGGTAATATCGATAAGGCAAGAGAACAAGATTATTTAGAATCGCTAGTAGGCTATTGTAGCAATGATAATTTTTTTTTTAATTTTCTTAGTATTCAGTAAAATTAACATTTTATCAGTTAAATGAGAACTTAAAAAAAATTAATCGTTAGTTCCGGAAACTGCAAACAATATTCTGGTACATAGATTGAGAACATTATTCTTTTTATTAAATTTATTATTCAATTTTTTAGTAGTAAACAAATATCGACCCGGTTTCCGAAACTACATACGCAGATCATAGATAGATGGATAACATCATTAAAAGAAAAATAGAAAAAAGTATTGTTTTTTGATAATAATAATATATTCAATCAATAATTAAAATTATATTTAATTTATCAAGAAGTAAAAAGTTATATATATCAGCGAAATGGATTATTTGAGTGATATTAATCATTTCACAGAAATCGTGAATAGCCTTGTAAACAATCAATAAATTATTAAGATTTATTTTTACTATTTTCCATTTAACCGACAAATTTTTAATTTTACTAAACACTAAGAAAAATTAAAAAAAATTATCGTTACTACGATTAACTACAAACAATTTTGAGCAACCTTGTGTGCTTGTTTTATCGATATTATTGAGAATCTGATATTTTACTACTTTATAGATTATATATTACAACTACAAACTAAAAAATACAATAATCAACGTCGCGGTCGTTTGTAGTTTCTGAGAACTAGGAAATTTTCCAAATTTCTTTTCGAGTGATAAATTTTTATTTTATTGAGTATTGAAAAAATTTAAAAAAAATGAACTTTACTATAATAAGCTACTAAAAACAATAAATTTCTCTACAATAATCAGCGTCATTCTAGGTAATCCGAATTTGACTAGCTCTCGTCGGTTTTTTGCGGGTCAAACAACTCTCTTCAAATTAAAAGCTATATTTATACACGTTAACCAGTTTGGTGCTTATTACTCAATAATGGTATACAAACGTTATTTTAATTAAATTTTACTATAAAAAACAATACTTATTATAGAAAATTCATTATTATCATTGCAAATCAATTTGCAAAATCATTAATCTCAAAAACTAGATACATCATCACTAACACATCTAGCCTGAAATTGCTAAATTATATGAATTCCAATTAATTCTAAAATTGAATTAAAACCAACGATAATTTATATTCCTAGTTCATTCATTCAATCTATTTAAATTAATGAGGAATCAAAATATTACCATCATAATTCGAGATTTTAATAAGAATTATCACGGTCAGGAAATTTACATGCCGATGAGTTCCGCTTTTACCATTTTTAGATTAAAACCATTGGAGCAGAATTTTCATTACAGCAAGTATCTTCACTGTCAAATACCTATAAAGGATTTTTGATTTTCCACTTGGGAAACAACGAATTAATAGATGCCTGCTCTCGAAAATTGCTCGGTTTTCTGTCGTTTAAAAAATCCAATTTGCTTTTATTTATTCAATCATTGTTGCAAGTACTAGAAATTAAGTGGAAGTAATGTTTCTAATAGTCAAGTAAATTTAATTTATTTAATGTGTATGTATACTTACGGATACATTTTGATTGAAATTTTAAAATAAGTAGGTAAGGTAAGTAGTAGGTAAATATTTTGTCTAACTCCTTGGGTGTAATAAGTGTTCTTTAAGCATGACAACTAGATTTTCATTAGGATTAATTAAGTTTATTTTACAAGTGTTCACTTTATAATTATGTATATATTTATGAACTGAAGAGTATACAAACATATTTCGTTTAAAAAGCAACAACGTAGTACGGCTAGTGGTAGAAATATTGTTTCATTATAAATTTGCCCAGCCGTGCCGGCATTATGGAAGCTTTTGCAGAGTAACTTCAAAAAGCAATAAATCTCTGCACTTTATAGCTTATCATCTAACTACATTTGCATAAATGTGAAAAGTAGCAACTTTGCTACCTAACTAGGTGCATAATAAAAATTATGAACATCAGTGTAAATTATTACAAAGTTCCTAGAAGAGGATACTGCGAAATCTCGTAATTTCCTTCTAGAATTGCCTGTTTTACCACATTTCTATTTTTCATTAATCCTGCTAAATTACTCATAAATTACAACAAAAGAACAAGCAAGCAGCAGGAGGCCAGATGTTCCCCATGCGGCTGAGGCTTTTTTAATGGCCCCATGTTCAATGTAGGCGAAATTAACGCGACGAGCTGTGCGCATACCACTCACTTTTTATTTAATTAATTTTAAATCTCTCGCTTTTAACTTTGTTAATTGGTTTTTGATTCCTTTGGATAAAAGCTCATATAGATTGAGAGCATTCAATTTTAGAATACAATATTAAGGGCGCTTTTTTTAAACAAAATTTTGTAAAATGTATAAAGCGAAATTTTACATAAATTCATATCCTTGAATATTTTTTTTTTATTTAAAATTGGAGATATCTTTATTGAAGCTTTACTTTTAATTTTCAATTAAAATTGAGTGGTTTGATTTATATGAAGGATTAAATAAATAATTGTCTTTTATATTCATTCAAATGAATTAAAAGCATGCAAAGAAAATTACAACAAAGACAATCGAAAACAGGATAAGAGTGGGTGGCTTACCCCATTATTTAAAGTTTTTGGTTCTTTTCGTTTGTTTATTAGGTGGATTGTAGGGTTACTTACTTAATTTCTAATCATGACTTTTATTTTTTTAACAAGTCATTATTGGTGTATGGTTGAAGAGTATTTTTGGGTTCTATATGGTTTATACCAATCATTTCTACTTATGGTATTGTTGCTTATCCTCTCTTTTATGGAGGTTCTATTAGTAAATCTTTTGATCAAGGAAGGTCAGAATTTTTTGGCGGTCAGAATTTATATTTTATATTAACTTGCTTGTATGTTGCTCATTTTAATGTGGTATTATTATTATTTATTATTATTATTATTCGACACATCTTCCGGCGCTATGAGGGATGCTCCGAAGTGTGCCAGCCTTTGTCGACCTAAGGCTGGGCATTGGCAGAGTACGTGTTCCGCTGTTTCTTTTTTCTCAAGACAGAAGCGACATGTATCCTCGTCCTCCACACCTATCTTTTTAAGTCCGGCTTGTTGAGCATTAGAAGTTTCATCAACCTCTGCTTGGAGAGGTAGATGAATCGTTTCGCCTGCCTTAGTCCGGTTTGGTTGATCCAGTATGAGGCTTTTCTTTAATGTGGTAAGTTGCTAATATGATGGGATTAATTTATGCCAAATATCAATTTCAAAAAATGTTCTTAGCACTAGTTATAATTAATTTTTGGAAAATTGAAAAAATGAAATTTCTCGAAATTGGCTGAACCGATTTTGATGCTGTATGTTATACAGGGTACCAAAGGAGTCTTGAAAAAAATCGACAATTAATTTCGTTAATTAGATAAAATAATTTCCCACTAAATTCAAGTTTTTGGTTATGATTTTTGAAAATTTGTTATGATTTTTCAAAGAAACTCAATACCTTTATTTGAATTAGATAAAGATTTTAACTAAAATTAGTTACTAACGATCTTCACCATATTTTTAAATTACTGGTTTGTATTAAATAGATTTTATTTTAAATTTTTATATAATAAAGTGGACATGAAATAAAATGACGACTTTCCTTTATTAAAAAGTATTCACATTTTTCCGATCTCTCCATTTGTTTAAAAATAGTGACTTCGTTTTCACACATCCCTGTAAAACTTTAATAATTTTAATAATCTCAAATATTACAAGTTTTTAATTTTTTATGATTTAGCACATACCTAAGTATTGTATTCATAAAATTTAAAATAGTTGATAAATAATGTTTTTATTAAATTTACAAAAAAATTTTCCCTTAACCCATTAATGCCTGAATAACAAAAAATTGTACGGCAACTTCGAGGCCCTAACTTTTATCGAAGGCGTGATCAATTCTTATCGAGACCAACTTTTCTAGACGTATTTTTAGTCGCCCGACACAATCCAACCAAAAAAAAAAAGTGAAAACAAATTATTATTATTGTTTTTTTGCAATATTACGTAAATAAATACCTTTTTCACGTCATGTTTTTTCGAAAAACGACTGATTTAGTCGGGAAAAAGCAACTTTTTACTGCAATAAAGTGCATAAAACGTGTTATTAGGACTTAAACTTCAAAAATATGCAGGCATTTAATCAGTAATCAGTGACCCCAAAAACTCCGAATACCCACTTTTTTTTCGAAGAAATTGAGAATTTTGCCAAAAATTGTTCGCCATCTTGGATCCGCCATTTGGAATTACGAAAATTTGATAGCAAATTCGTAATCAGTGACTCTTAAAACTAGTGTATACACATTTTTGGGAATAGTCGAACATATTGAGATAAAAAAAGTGATCGAAAGTAATGCAAATATGCGTTACATTGTTGCAATTTTTATGCAGCCTAATATTTTTAACGAAAAAAATGCCTGCATATTTTTGAAGTTTAAGTACTAATAACACGTTTTATGCACTTTATTGCAGTAAAAAGTTGCTTTTTCCCCACTAAATCTGTCGTTTTTTCGAAAAAAAATGACGTGAAAAAGGTATTTATTTACGTAATATTGCAAAAAAACAATAATAATAATTTTTTTTCACTTTTTTTTTTGGTTGGATCGTATCAGGCGACTCAAAATACGTCTAGAAAAGTTAGTCTTGATGAGAATTGACCACCCCTTCGATAAAAGTTAGGGCCTCGAAGTTGCCGTAAAATTTTTTGTTATTCAGGCATTAATGGGTTAATGAAGATAACTAGAGACATATTCCTCTTATATAGTATTACTATTATTTTAACAATTTATAGTTCATAACTTGCTCCTTTTAAATATATTTAAATGACTAGTGTTGCAATGATCTTAGCTATTTTGTAAACTTATAACATGAAATTAATCACCTTCGCAATTTTGTTCAATACCTATCATAAAACTACCCTTAGTGTAATAATTTTTCCAATTTGAAGATTTTAAACAATTTTAATAACAAAATCTGCCACCGTAAATTAAAAAACCTTCATTTATTATTATCAGAGTTGAGAAATTTATAATAAAATTAGCTATAAATACAGTCCCTGGCCAAAAAATTACAAACACCTTTAAAATTTCATAAAGTTTTCATTCAAATATATTTTATAGTAGAACATATTACATATTTGTCAAAAATTTATACATAACATCAAAGAACAATGCATTAGGGAAGTGATATAAATAATAATAATAATATTAATTAATATTTAGTGTTGCCACCCTTTACTAATTTGACTGCATTGATTCTTCTTTGCATACTCTCTATGCAAGCTTTGATACAATCTTTTATCTCAGGCGCCTCATGCCATATTTTTTTAATATTTTCGATCAAGATTTGTTGATTGGTATTATTTTCTTTGTAAACTAGCCTCTTAAGTTCATGCCACACATTTTCAATAGGGTTCAAATCCGGTGAATTTCCTGGCCATGGCAGTAAAGGAATGTTTTTATCAGAAATCAATTTTTTTACAGATTTCGCGGTGTGGCATGGGGCGCCATCTTGCATAAAGGTGAACGAAGATGTCCAAAAGCCAATTTCATCAAAATATGGCAGTGCCACGGTCTCCAAAACTTTTTTATATTGGTCCTGCTTCATGGTCCCCTCGACGAAATAAAGTGGTCCTGGTCCGTTAACTATAATTGCTCCCCATACCATTACAGATGGCGGATGCTTGATGGTTCTCTGAATACATGACGAATGAAACTTCTCTCCCGTGCGCCTTCTCACAAATCCACCGGCTTCTGTAAGGCATTGGAACGTCGATTCGTCTGAAAACACTATCTGAAAAATATTTAAAAAAATTAAATATTACAATTAACGCTTGTAAACTTATGGATTCTGGAGGAATATCAATATTTACCTTTTTCCAGTATTCTACACTGAATTGCGAATATTCAGTAGCAAATGCAAGTCTCGCTTTCTTCATTCTATTAGTTAAACGTGGTTTTTTTACCGGTCGCCTGCATTGAAAATTGGCATCCTTCAATCTTCTTCGCAAAGTTCGGTCTGAAATTTCAACGCCAGCATCATGGACCATTTTGTTTAGTTCCTGCAAGGGTGCCCTGCGATTCGCAGCAGCAATTGACACCACCTTGCGTTCTGCTCTAGGCGTAGTTTTTTTTTTCGTCCACAGTTTGCCCGCTTTGACGATGTTACCGAAGAATTTTCCTTCATTTTTTTCGAAATTTGAACCACGACATAAGGTGAAACTTCTTGGAGACGAGCAATTTCTCTCATTGAGTGGTTCCCCGTTCTGAGTAGTGCAGAAATTACACTTCTTTTCCCATTGGGGATATCTTTATTACGTCCCATTATGAAATCTGTACAAAAATATAGATTTTCATTAAATATTGCCTTTTTGTACCGTTATAATGTCTCAAAATGCAGCAATTTGACTACTTACCCAACAATTCAATGTTTAATTAAAAAAAACTTTACAAACAAAACAAGACTAAGACAAATTATTCAATTTAGACACCAAAATAACACAGTTAATTCACCTGAAGCACTTGAACAACTGGCACCTCTAACATGAAATAACCGTTGTTTTATACTTTTTTAACCTGGAAAAAGGATCAACCCATCGTTTTATTACCGTAAACTAATTAGGTAAATCCTACCAATAAGCATTAATATAATAAAGAGGTATCCAAGAAGAAAGCATGAGGACAATTGCAGGTAAAGATGAAATTTGTAAGTGTTTGTAATTTTTTGGCCAGGGACTGTAAACACATACAGCAGAATTTAGGATTAGAAATTATATTATTATATTGCATTCCTTT
Source organism: Dysmachus trigonus (assembly GCA_949715965.1). Classification (NCBI taxonomy): domain Eukaryota; kingdom Metazoa; phylum Arthropoda; class Insecta; order Diptera; family Asilidae; genus Dysmachus; species Dysmachus trigonus. The sequence goes on from OX454322.1 coordinate 52,141,425, forward strand.
CACAACAAGTATGTAATTCTTGTGAAGAACCGTGCAAATACCAAGAAATTTACACAAAACTTTATCTCAATTATGCTCTAATCTAAATACCACTTGATACAACATAACAAAACAAAGAAGGTAATGAAGTCAAAGTATTTAAACAGTTTCGGAGCTTAAAACTTACACTTTAATACAACGTATCCCATGAGTACTGAATATCCTCTAACTCTATTAAATATGTTTTCTCTAACCAAAATATGTACACAAGATTCATGAAGTATGAACTTCCAAAATTAATACAATGGATCACAAAAAGTTTGTTACCTACATTAAAATAGATAGGATAGACATATTTGCTTATAAACTTGTCTACATGATGATTCTAGAGAAAGTTAATGTTTTCAGAGACAATTTTCTGCATGGATATTATTCATACGACAATTATTTTAAGAAGTAAAGTAGTAAGAAGTAAACAGCCCTTTAGTTGGGCAATTTCTTGCAACGATGTCATTTCATTGTGATTGTCCTCTTTGTGAAGTTGCAGACACTTTTAATACTTTAGATGCACCTTGCACTTTGTACCTTTTATTAACTTGAACTTTTGTGAATTTCAAAATTCTCTCACTTCTACAGAACCGTCGCCGACTCTTCTTTTGCACTTTTCGGAATTTTAAAATTCTATGCACAGACAGACAGAGGAACTGCTAAATTTGTTTGACTTTATTCAACGTGCCAGCGGCGCAGGGCGCAGCACGGCGGCGGTTTAAATTAATGCAAATAGCAGTCGTGAAAAGTGAGAGGTAATTATTTGTTTAATTTATTGTGCATGCCGGTATTATTCGCTCGAATGAAAGCCCTTTTTTATAAGAACTGTTTTAAAGTGAAGAAGTTCACTTTTCTCGTAAATTTTAAGCCAGCGAGAAGTGGGTTAAAATAATAACAATTCCTTACATTCTTGTAACTGGATGTATCGTAAGTAAAATGCTAACATATAACAACAATTCTGATGAAATGCAATCAGCAATATCTTTGTAAATACATATTATAAACAATGGAATTATTGCAAGGAAATTTTTCTATGTCATGTTATAGATTGTGTAAGATAAAAATGACTAATAATAAAATAAATAATAAATGATTCCGTCATTTCGTTTACTTTTTAATAAAAATTAATGATTCTACTACGGGCGATAGCCAGAACAATGATTAATAAGAATCAATTTCGTTTTTTGCTTTCAGATGATCCTAAGACACGAAATTACCTGCGCTAGCAAAAATAAAAAAAATGTTGATGCTGCCATTTTGGAAAACACACCCATGAAAAAAAATTATGCTTATTTACATGTATCGAAAATACTGATATAGTAAAAAAATATAATTTTTACTATGAGATAAAAAAGATTTAAAAAACAATCAAAACTACCAGAATCTCCCCTTAATAACGCAATCACAATATAAAAAAGTAATATTACTAGTTGAACAATACTGAATAATAAAATAACTACTTATTTTATTCACTTTTGTAAATTACTTCATCAAAGTTAAAATTTCGGGACAAGGAATGTTCTATCAACGTAGCTAAATTCTGCAACCTTTCACGCCACATGGAATTCTTTAAATATGTGTTTATTAATTTTAATTTCGTGGAACGATCGTCCAGCGTTAGTGGAAGTGCAAGAATTATCAAAAATTAAATCTACTACTACATCCTACTAATTTCTTTCACAATTACTTAACTAGCCTGCTACGATTTAGAGAAATTATATCGAAATATCATTCCCACCCGAAGGCATCTGGCCTGTTATCTTAGAGGAGTGAACTAAAGGAGACGACATCCTAAAGGAATGCATATGAATGACCGTATAGCCAAAAATTTTCACCATTTCAATCTCCAGTGATTTTAGCAGAGGTTTGATTGTCATCTTTTTGTAAAAAAAGAGCCGCAAAGTGAGGTTTTACTAAATTTTCCACAAGAAAATGATGTATAATTGCAATAGCCAATATTTATGCATAGCTTTTAAAAGAAAGTATTATAAGTCCTGCTGACAGTAAGAATATCTAACGAAAATGCAAATTTAAATGCCTAGTCAGTACACTAAACATTTTTAAAACTGCCCCTGGCACCTCGAAGAGGACAAGAAGAAGAAGGAAAGTAGCTACGCCTTTTTTCCTGACATGTCAACTCTTTGGTTTTCTCCTCAAAGCCCTTTATACACTAGAGGACTGTCTTTTGCTATGTGTCTGATGTCAATCTAGGGTCTGTCTTTCCTCAATCGCTTCACCGGAGTTTTTTGGTCGTTTCGTGATATTGGTGATCTCATTCACTACCTGAAATATCTCTTTGTCTTTTTTCTCTTTCAAAGTCATTACCATTCGAGGAGAATTAATAGTAGACAGATAAAATATAGACGACAATGCTTCAAAGCATGTATGTACGCCAAGATCTTATGGTACGAATTATGTATCTAACGAGCATAGCTGCACCCTGTTAAATTCTGACCTTGAAGCTTAACACTGGTCGTGTGTGTTTAATCGACTGCTGTTGAATATCAATAAATGTATTTTATGTGCTTTTCTGTGTGTAATTTTTTTCTACTTATGGTATACCATTGACGGATGCTTGTTAGAACGACTTGACAAAACGAAAGATTTGCCCTTACTGGCAAAGCTAATGTTGTTTTTGGCTATGTTAAGGATTGGAGCAAAGAGTTTGACAGTCCATAGATCACCAAGACTCTCTATTGTTTCTTTGTTAGGGCTATACTTGAATATGGCTGTTTATTTTCGTCTCCTTTCTATACAAAACATATAAATCGCTTCGAAACAGTCCAGCGTAGATTTCTTAGATTTTTTCTTCGTAATCTTTCTTGGAGTAATTACTTTCTTCGGACCCTTCTGGAGCAATTACTTTCTTCTGCCCCCGTACTAGCTTAAGCTTTCTCTCTTTGTAATCGGTTGAACCACGTCGTAACGACACGCTATATAGTGTGTTGGGGAGAATTAATTCCCCGGAGCTTGTTGCCCTATTCAGTATTTCCGTACCGGTTCACTTGCCAAGAGATCAGACCTTATCCACTTGATTTATTATCGGTAACGCCAATGTTACATACTTTTTATTTAATTATATTAATATTGATTTCCATTTATCGAGATTCAGTATCAGAAATCAGTTCTTTGGAATTAATTTTTGTATCTATCTTTACTTCTTAGTAGTCTTGATGAATACGAATAAATAACTAAATGTAGTTTTATCGTAGGATCGAGACCATAAATAAGTGTTAATATCAGATTGCACCAACACCTGTACATATACAATAATATAATGTATGCATGTAATACTAAGAAATGTATGCATGTAATACCGAGCAACGTAAATATACTGCAAAATATATCGAAGCCTGTAAATTTATTGTTATGCCGAGATATGAAAATATATTGTAATACGGAAAGACAAAACCCTAAATGGGTTGTAAATTTAAATACTATGTTTCGGTATATTCCGAGGCATATGAAATCAAACTTTACAAACATATTGTAATAACGATATATGTGGGATAAGAAAATGTATAAAACTTGTAGAAATATTGTTATCCCGCGGTATACCGGAAAATAACCAAATAAACTGTATGATTTTCTTACTTCAACGACCTTGGACCTATAACCAAAATTTTGAGAATGGGGGTGTTTAAACCCTAACCAAAACACACAGCACCAAAAATATATTACAGCATGTGTTATAATGATGATATATAAAATTCTGGCATATTTAATATATTATTTATTATTTTAATTTTATTAAAATTACTTTGAAAACAATTTATCATAATATAAATGCATTATAAACATAATAAATCTTTAAAGTACCAGTAGTAAAATTGTAACTTAGAAAATCTGATCGGCTATACATTTCTGCCAAACTTTGATCAAACTGACATTACAAAGCCCGTTTTTTGAACAGCTGTTTAAGGGAGTGCATAGTCAGAAAATAAGGAATGTTTTATATATTTTATATTTTCATTATATACATAATTTATAGAATTTTATTTTCGATTTTTTTCATTTCATTAAATAAGGTTTGTTGTATCTCGTAATACTGGATGTAAAAGAAATTAATGAAATTTGTTTACAGCCGATTTTCTCAAAAGAATAGCTTCATACCTTCGTTTCCGGTCTGGTATCATGCACTTCCAAAAATTTTAGACATCATAAGACGTGACAACATTAAAAACTTTATAGCTATCATGTAAATGTGATCTTCTAACTGGTACTTCACCCTTTCGCAACGTCAAACCCAATTTAAACGTCTTTCCAATTTCAGAGTTAGCGAAAATGATATCGTAAATGTCATTACGCTGTAGAACAATTTTCCCATGCAAGAAGATGACATCCTTGAGAAAATAACGAATTCTGCACGAGTTGCTTGGCATAATTCCGTGGGGCAAAGAAAAGCGAAAGATGTTTATTATGATTACTAAAAAGTGAAACCGTGCCCGTGCTCGTCCTTTGTTCACCAGTCGTTTCTCTGTGCCGCCGTTACTGTGTAATGAAAGCATCAATGAAATTCGGAAATAAAATTTGTGCTCCAGAATCACTGAATAAGTCTCTTCATTTCCCCCAGATTTAGCTCGAGTACGTGACTAGAATCAATTTCTGGCGATTTTTGCACTCAAGGTCGGCGAAAATAAGAGCTTCAGTTCGACTTGGCTCCCCGGCTGTCTTAAGTAATTCCGGGGCTTGTAAGGGGAAATGTAATCATTAGAAGATTTTGTTAGTGGTTTGATGGTGAAATGATCAGCGGTTTGGCAATTAATTATGCGCAGAGCATTCTTCCTTCCTTTTTTTTCTAATTAGTTATGCAGATACAATTGAAAGCACCAAAAGTGAGAACTAAGCAGTTTGAACTTGTAATAGATGGGATTTGGATCTGATGAAGAAAGTTTACGAAGACTAGGCTTAATAGGAGTTTTAAGTACTTCATATTATTAGTGGGTCGGTAAATACATATAGACCCCAAGTGAGGTACCCACAAACTTTTAAAAACATTAATTCGATTCAATTTATTGTAATTACTAATCGACTAACAAAAAATATAAGGTTTTCGATTCAGGGCGTATGTATTTCTAAATTTTAATGTACGATTACTTAGAGTTGCGTGACTCTATTTTTAAGGGACATTCTCGAATTGGTTGCATATGAATTTCATGAAAGTCGGTTCAGTAGTTGTTAGTAGCTCAACAATAATTACAATATTTGCCTCTCCCATAGACATTGGTGCCTTCATCTGTAACTTAACGCTGCATGCAATGCGTTCCGAAGAAAATATCACAAATGTTGAAGCCAGTGTTGCTGAAGATCATATTTCTTCAAAAATGCGGCAAACATGTAATCGTCAATAGTTAGCGGTACAGAGCAACGATCTGTAACTTTTTATTTTCAAAACTTTGGATTATTGATGTTGACGACTTGTGGTTCCAACAGGATGGCACTATGTGCCGTACAGCGACCGAAACAATCGATTTATTGAAAGGAAAATTTGTCAAAAATCTTATTTTAAGAAATGGATCTGCCCATTAAGATCTTTTTTTGTAGTGATATGTAAAGTCTCTGATCTATGCTAATAAAGTAGCTTTGATTGACACATTGGAAGCCAACATAAGACATTTCATGTGGGATATACGGCCCCAAATGCTAGAAAAGGTGGTCCAAAATTGGACGGAAAGGATGCGCTATATAACTGGCAGCCGTGGTTGCTCATATGCCCGAAATTTAATTTAAAAAATTATAAGCCGGACGCGCTTAAAAAATACCTATTACAAAAGTTTATACTCAGTATTTAATTCAGCTAAATAATAAATTAAGTTACTATTTTTCTTATACAACAATAGTATGCACGGACTATCATACGATCAAGGAGTCGATATCTACATGTAAACTACTAAAAAGCGAGAATAAAAAAAACTTTAACTGATAAAAAGCGACTGTAGTAAAATACCATACACAAAAATCTATTGAAACATTTTATTAAAAATAATATTATAATTAAACTACTTAGTTGTTTTGTATTTTCAATATACATAGTTGTTCAATATTAAATTAAGTCGGACATCACGCCAATGTTCCATTTTTCAGAGATTTTCTGCATAAAACACGAAGTTTCCTTCATTCAATCTTTAAAACAAATGCGTGCTTGTCACCGTGGATAATTTGAAAAAGATATTTTGCTTTAATTCATTAATTTAAAAGATTCTTGAAGCTTTCTTTACAATGTACAACATTTTTGATTTTAGTTTGGGTTTCAGAGGTTAAAATTGGTTTTTTTTTATCTTGGAAAAATATTGTTGTAAAATTTTAACAGTATTTACTAGCAGGCTGCGTCCTATAATTTAAGAGGATTTTTATTAGGAGCTCGATTGAAATCAGCTACACGACAGTACTTTTGCTTCCCATGTTCTTATATATTTTAGTACAAAGTACAAAGCTATAATATAGCAACACAAAGTATTATATCACAAAATTTCTAAAAAACTTTTACATCAACAATAAGTAAAACAGCAATTCATATATCAAGCGTGTTATATAAAAGTATGATAGTAGAAAAGCTATATAAGGACACTATCCTGATTTTAGTGATCTGAATGGCAAAAGAAGTTATATTTTTCGTTAATAAAATAATATCTCATTACTTATGTAAGTTCTCTTTTAAGCATATGAATTAAAAGTATCTGGGTTTTAACTAATATTTTATAAATTGTATCAGTCTGTAGTTAAGCGGTTACCCACTCTAACAATGGATAATATAAGTAAACGAATGTTTTGTTGCTATAAAAGTCACATACCATTTTTATGAAAAAATTTCCCGTAAAATAAGAATCCGAAACTTACCTTCTTACGATCATATTTTTCGAGACAAATAGATTTAAAAATACAAACTCATATTATGATCATTTATAAACATTTGTTGATCATTTATAAAAATTTGTTTGAATGAAAGTTTGAGACCGTAACTATGTAGGTATATAAGGTGTAGTTGAACTGTAATTCTTACTGATATCTTTGTGGAAACGGGTTTCACGAAAATTCTCCAATTTTAATCTTAATACAATATTTGTTATATGGGATAATGTCTTTATAAAATAGTGAATTTCGTGGAATGTTTTGTAGACGTTTTTTTTAAGCTTTTTCTTATTTTCATTAATAGCTTAAGACTCAAGTTTTCATTTAGCGAAGAAACAAATTCCTACAACATTCCGTTAATACTTTAAAAACTACCAAAAATGGCCAAAATATATTTTTTTCACATTTTAGAGCTAGTTTCCTCAAAAATCTTACGTGGTGAAAAATATTGGTTTTCAGATTGGTATTAAGCCCTCTAAATAACATCAAAAGCAGTTATTAATATTAAAAAGGGTTTTTGATTAATTAATTTTCACATACTTGTGTAATTAACGCTTATTTACTTATTCAACAAAATGTTCATCAAAAATATAATATTTTACTAAATTTTCCCTTAAAGGAAAGAAATAGTTTTTTTTAGCGAAGAATATTTTAAGCGTTGAAACATTCCAAAATTCAAATAAATACCGAAGTTATAGAAATTATAAGTGAGCGCGTCAGGGAGCCGATCCGAAACTCAGGTAGCGTTCGGACCGTTTCGTATATATCTATCTTTAACAATAATATAATTCCTTTGGAAAGATTAAACTAACGCAAGTAACGGAAGACATTGCAAAAGCAGCAGAAAACCTTATGTACGGTCCATTAATCGCAGATTGAAAGTAATTAAAAAAAATTAGCTTTTAAGGCGTTAAAGTCGCACTTTTTTTTCTTTCACGTTTTTCTCGAAATTGCTTTTTTCAAACTGGTGTACACGATATCTCAAAATCTACTGAACCGATTTGGCTGAAATTTGCACCACTTATTTTTTATAATATTACCCAAAGCGTGACGTAGGATTTTTTCGATTGGGTTCCGTATTCAAAAGTTATAAATTTTTTAAACTCAACATTTTGATGGAAATTTGATTTTTTTTTTTTCAAACAGCTGTCATTGCTCCATTTTTTTATTTTTTCCCCTACGTCACGCCTTGGTTATTACACTTCTGAATAAGCAATTTTTTCTTTTTTTTTTGGAACAATACTGGCCGGAGAAATCATGTACACCGTCAGCAAGGATTTTAAAAAGAGGGTCCCACTGAGCGACTCATATCTCCGCCATTTTTAATGTTATGTTTTTTTTTAATATTGGAAATTGTTTATAAATCTATTATATATATACGTAAAATAAAGATTAATTCATATTTTTAATGGCCGAGTAAAAAAAAAGTTTATTTTCATGCCAATTTTTTCGAGCGTCACAGTGGTGTAACCTCTTAAATATATATATATTTCATGTTTTGATGCAAGAAGCAAACCAAGACATCAATACCTAGTAGTTATATATGGGTAATTCTTTTACAAACCGTACGGATTTTGATAAAAATTGACCGACATGTCTCCGATTTGACTGAAACTTTTTTTACGGATTCTATATCGAAAAATAAGAGATACGTGTCCGAGGATTTTTTTTTTGTTCCGCATATTTTCGATAATACTAGTTATCGAAAATGTGAGAATAATGAATTTTTTAGCTTGGAGACTCATTTTCAAAAATTTATAACTCTGGTTTTATTTGAGCTACAAACTTCTTCTTTTTTTCATTTTAAATCTAAAGGACTGAGTTTTGAGAAAAAAATATATTTAATAAAAATTATTAACAAATTCATATTGTTATTAACAATTTAATTGTTTAAATCAATTTTCAACAATGGCCCCCCCCCCCTCGTAGCATGTTTTTAGTATTTTTATTGTATTCTCCGTCATATTTTACATAAAAAACATGTTTTCAAAATATGGTACCTTTATTATTACTATTTTGAAAACATTAATTTATATAGCGCGACAAGTCAAAAAAACAGTTTTTTGTTAATAAAAAGAAAACTATTGCTTGGATCAAAAAAAGTTACATATAAAAGGTGTAGATAATCACCCGTATTCTGTGAGTCGTTTTCATACGACGACGTGACAACCCAATACACTATTTTGCATAGAAATTCAGTTTTAAAAATGTGTCTCGGCTAGTCGTATCGTAAGAAAACGACTAGGAGAATAAGGGTGAATAAAAAGACCTACAATTTTTGTCCCAACAATTTTTCGACATAACCTCAAACTTTTCGAATAAAACGCAAAAAATGTTAAATATATGTATATTATACAAATATTTATTGTAAGTTTAATTTTCAAGCCGACTTTAGATATAGGTACATTGGTACATACATATGTAAGTAGTTTTCAAATTTCTTTTTATACAAATATTATTTTACTACGAATTTGAGCATTATACATAAAAATATCTAAATTTATATGTATTAAAAAAAGTCATTAAAGTTGTTAAAGGAAAGCAGTAGTTTGTAGTTTTACATAGTTTCATATGAAAGCAAATTCGAAAACTTTATTAGGTATAACTTAAAGTACAAGAGTTAAACTTCAATATACGGAAATTGAAAAATATTTTTACTTTTAAGGCCTAAATATGAAACTGAGATGTTCATGATTTTTTCGTCCACTTTGCAAAAAAAAAACATGCTATAAATAAAAACTGAACTCGGTCTGATCCGATTCGGTTATGTCTTTCTTGAAATGTCATTGTCACCGATTTGAAAAAACAGTTTTTAAAGATAGTAAGTAAGTATTTAATAGTCGAAGAAATTTTTTTTCTAATAATTTTAATATAACAATCATACATTTATAAATTGATCGCCCTTATATATTAGAATCATTTTGGAAAATGGACTTTTTTAGCTATTTGGGTGGTTGTAGCTTTCTAAAACATAATATGGTTGAAAGCAATTGTGAAATCTTAAATTAAAATTATTCCATACCTTTCAGGGTTCTTGATGGAGCCGCCTTTGATTACGTAAGTATTATTTATTTATTTATTTTAAATTTTTTTTTATCTTAAAATTTTATTTTATTATAATGGTCATCAAACATCTTGTATGTTTTAGTTAGTTTACGAAAAAAGATCTACAGAGGTTTTGAACTCGTTTGATGTTCGTTCATTTTCTGTTAAATACCTTCTGTTTCGACGCAAAACACCTTTCGGTCTCAGTGCCCACCGTAAATATCATCCACGTCCTAATAATAATATAATAACACTACAATAAATCTAGAATTCAAAGGGTAAATTATAGGAGGCTACGTGAGTTCAGATTTCAATGAAGAAGTTCGGTTTTCAAGAACAAGTGTTTTTCGGTAGAATCCACTTTAGCAGCTCTTATTAATTTACTTGAAGTGAATAATTCCACTTCGGAGAGGATTCTTAGAAAACCGGTGAGCATTATTTCCCCTTACACTACTTCGTTCACCGTAGTTGAGCAAATTAGAATTGCTGTTGGTCTGGCAAGTTTCTGGGAGGTCTCAAACCGCTCGACTAGAAGAGACCCTCGTAATGAGCTATTTGCATGCATGTTTCGGCGAGTCTCAAAAACTCACCCGGTGCTAATTGGGCTAATCCCGGCAGGGATCCGCACGCACAGGACTCGTCGAAGCGAAGAGTGTCGTTCGTACACCAAAAGGAATTAGGCGAACACTTGAAATTTTACACGTCTTTATCCATTAAAAGGGCCGATTCCAAGGCGGGTGCAAACGTTCATTTCTCTGGGACTTTACAGGATCCACTCGCTTGTGAATAATTAATTTCCGCTTTGATATGAGCGCGCTCCGAACATCTCACGCGGGAAATTCCATTTGAAAAAACCTTCACTAGGTGTGCCCACCGACGAACCCAAACCCATATTCCATAAGATTAAACCCAATGTCGGGAGCGAGGGCTCCTGTGGAATACCTTCATTAACTATATAAGACCAATAATTGCTAACTGCACAAATCGCACAGTGGCGACGTTCAGAAGTGCTTTGTTATCAGATAAACGATTATTGTTATTAATTTTGAACGAACTTTGGCTGGTTGGGAGCGGAACAGTGCTCCGCTTACACCAAGCAAAATACATGAGGCGGGTCGGTGTGTTAACGAATTTATTAAGATCAGATACAGGTTAAGGGATGTGTTGGCAAACTCAGAGTTCAAAGTTTGTTGGCACTGTTTTGTTTGAAATTTGTGAGAAAACCGCACATCGTGTGATTATATTACAGCATCGATAAGGCACCAAATAAATGCATATTCGGGTTGCTGACTTCCCCTTCATAGTAAACTTATCAAATGCATCCGGGGGATATGTCTAGATTTAGAGCATGCGTACGATTCGAAATTCTCCACCTGAAAATCTACTACAAATTTTCTGTAGGAGTTTTGATTTCCTGTTTATGGAAGTTAGTTTTCTGGGGACATCTTGAATCTGAGGACTACGCTTTTTGATAACATCATTTTTATCATTTCAATTTACGAAAAACTTGAACAAACTAAACCTAAACACTTCCCAAAGAATTTTAATTTTCTTTCAAGTTAGAAACAACCCACGAACATTAAATTAAATACAAAAACCAAAATACCTTCACCCTTTATTTGTTTCGTTTAGGTATCTGCCATCCCTACTTTATGTATAAAAGGGGTCGAGAGTAAATTGTGTAAGCAGATTGTATGTCTGCTCTCCTCAGACTATGTCGTACCACTTGGGATTAATAATGTATAATACTTTTACTGCTCCAAAATGAGTAAAATGAAATGAAAGGAAGCGGTCTAGAAAAGAAAAAAGTAAACCTCGTTGAAAATTATATTAAATTTGTTAATTCTTAATTTATAGTTTCAAAGTATTTTATCTTTTATCACTGCAAATCTTTAATTTTAAACAAACAACAAGGTTTTTATAAAGTAAATCCAAGATGTTGATGTTGTTCGTTTCATATGTACTAAGATGTATGGAAAGAGACAATAGAGTCAACTATTTTTGCGCTAAATTTAGTAAATCTTTCGATACGATTTTCCACAAAGTCCTCTTGTCGATGTTTTCATTATTGGGGATCCCTCCTACGTTTTTTATTTGGATCAATTCATATTTGACTGATCGCTGGATACAAGTACTGTTTAAATAATCTTTTTCTAAATCCTTATTAGTGACGAGCGATATCCCTCAAGGGAGTCCCTTACGACCGTTGTTGTTTATCTTATTTATTAATGTTGTTCAGGATGTTGTGTCTAATTCCGAGTTTCTTATTTACGCGGACGACGTTAAAATATTTAAAGAGATTTCCTGTTTATGTTAATGTCTTTTATTGCAGATGATCTTAATAGTTTTTTAGATTGGTGTGAGCGGGACTGTCTTCTATTAAATGTAGATAAATGTTTTGTCATGTCTTTTTCTCGGAGTACTCTAGGCGATGGTCTAAGGAAATTTTAAAAATTTACTTTTATCCCGAGCTGTTATCAATGTTTAGAGTTTAGCATTAATGTACCGATGAGAAACCTTCGAACGCATGATTTCTTAAAGTTTGAGAGTTGTCGATTCTGTTATATAATTTTCGATCCAGTTGAATCCCAAGGGGAGGTTCCTTTGATCGGTGATGAAAAAATCGATTTTTGTTTTTTACATATTATCAATCTATAATATGTTAAAAACATGATCCTAAAACCGTTTTGCGTTTTATGCAGTTTTTAGAAAGTTACAGCGCTTCAAAGAGAAGCGTGCAACTGTCCACGCGGCACAACTAGCGAACAAGACGAAATGGTTCTAAAACTTCAAACGCGTTTTCCCGAAAGTTGATATTTTCAGTGCGCGGGACAGTGTATCTCGAGAACCACTGATCGGATCCACTTGAAATTTTAAAGTCATGTGTAAAATTCAATCTGGGGGCCCTTGATCCATTATTAACAATATATTTTAATAATAAACAATGTTTACGCCTGTCTTAAACAACTAAAACACACCCCAAAACACGACCTTAATTTTCAAGTGGATAACTTTCTCTGTTTTTTTTTATCAAAATTTCGAAATTTTTGGTTGAAGGGCCGCTACATATGTTTATTTAACTAACTTAAAAAATGTTCATGTTTCAGTGACCCCTACGACCCTCGGGAACGTCCCGCGCAGACGCATATATGGCGCGCAAGGCCTCGCGGAGATATGGCTGGAGCCGCCATTTTGAATTGAAAGAGGGGGGAAAAAATAAATTTAGGGACTCTTTTTATCAATAAACATTGTACAAAAAACCGTTTGTTCATATCACATTTCTTTATACCTCAAAAAAATTCATAAAAGTGACGAACTTTTCAGAGTCGATCAGAGGAACCTCCCCTTAAGGCATCTTATAATAGAGGAGAAAATTCTGAGTTCAAAAATATAAATATAGTAAAATATTAAAAAACGGAAAAGTTTAAAAAAAAAGAAAAATTTAAAAAACTGTAATCAGACTATGTAACAAAAAAATATAATTAAGGAAAAAAAGTTTCAAAACCTTTAACCTGACTAGGGATACATAAATAAAATAAACTAAAAAATAAGATCTAAGCTCGTTCTGGCAGTTTCACATTAATATCGTTATAATTCAACTCAAATGCCGTGGTCGTGCTTTGTCAACTACAAAAAGCAAACATTCTAATTTGATAGACAAATAAAACAAATGGATGGATTGAATGTTTCCTTACTTTGGATTAGTTTTAAATAAATCACTAAATTACCCTAATCCATAGTTAATAAATGATACAGAATATAGAACAAATATTCCTGCTGCGAAATAAATACTGAATGTTACGCAACATGGTGGATTTGACTTGCTGTGTGTCACGCGGACTTTTAAGTAAAATTTGTCGCTTAATTATGATTTAGAAATGCTCATTTGACTCGTCCGTGTGTCACCGGTATTAATTTGTATGATCTTTTTTGTTGAAAGTGTTCGGTCTTATCTCGCCTTCATTTTTATTCATAACTAGAAAAACCCTATTGGTATGTATAACCTTTGGTAAATTATAGATTCAATATGTCTGTCTATATCTAAAAAAAAAAAGTGTTTTAAATTTAATAAAAAAAAAAGTGCCAGTTCATGTTAGGCTCACCTGCAGAATAATGAAAGCTCTCAGATATTCTTAAGAAGAAAAAGTTCAAGGGCAGTTAGATGGTCTCCCATAATACCAATGATCATCATCACTATCTTTAAATTAGAAAGAAGTAATTTTTGGTAGTAGTAAATACAGTCGATTTTTTTTTTTTTTTTTTGGTTTAAAACAATATCTAGGTATATAAAACCAAATCAGAAAGTCCAATTGCTTAAAAAGCGAATTAAAAGCAGCCAAAGAAGTCATACCTTCATATCATTTATTGTAGTTAAACCAACGAGTAGCTCGCTACAATATACCACCTGAATGATGTAAAACTTAAGCATAAATGAACTAATGAAACTAATGAATAATAATCAAAATTGCGGGCCTTTACTGTTTTAGATTCGTGGTAGCTTCCGGGCTGTTTAAATTATACTGACAAGGAAGGGGCACGACCTTGGGGAAACAGATTTGAATGAAATTTTGTCTAGTAGTAGTATTTCATGTCGGTATACTAGTCATAAAATATTTCCGTCCAATGCCCAGTAGTAGCGGAGAAAAACGCACCCAAAGTTCACCGTGTACTATATATACAGGGTGTTCAGAGGTGGGAGGTCAATACTGCAGGGGGTGAAAGGTCAGACCGAGACAAGCAAAAAATCGTATGGGTGGGGGGAGGGCATCTCGCACCGTTTGGCAGTTACAGGGTGATTCGTAAATCAGGATTTTGCCTTATATGGGAACCGCTCTTGTATTTTTATCTTTTTTTCTACGCATCGCAGCGGCCCCAAACTGATTTCAAAAAATCACTATTTGGAAGCCCTTCCCAAAAAAGTTTACACCACCCCTCTATCCCCAACCCCTTGGCCACAATCCCCCCTGGAAGTTGAAAAAATTAACTTTTATTTCACGATTTTTCACCTTTCGCCCCACTTTTCTCTGAAATTCATGTTATTAACATACCCACTTTTTATTTTTTTTAAGCTGCCTATCTAATTACCTTTCCAAAAAGGTGCAACATGCCCAGGTAGAAAAGGGTTGCAAAAGTCCTGAAATTAAAACATCCTCACAGGTACCTAATTACTTTATTGCACCATAATGGAAAAAGTCGTTAAGTAAACAATTTTTATGACAGCAAGTTCGGAAATGTTTGTTTAGGAAACAGAGGTAGTACATTTTTATTATTTCAGCAAAACAGTAATAAAATAATAAATGTAATCTCGTTAAATAGCGTTATTAGTTTATTATATCCAGTATTGACTCCTAAGTATCCTGACGCTCCGTTTCTAATACTTCGTATGAATTATGGTATAAAAATGGGTAAGTTTGAAAGGACATTGACCACAGTTGAAGAAGCAAGCGATAAGAACGGGTGTTTAATAGCAAAAATTAAGATAAAATGGCAGAATTCAGTGTTGACGAGTATGCCGATATAATTTACGTGTACGGTTTAGTAGAAGGAAATGATAATGAGGCCGTACGAGAATACCAAAGGAGATTCCCGAATCGGCGGGTACCCAACAGAAGGGTATTTTCAAGGACTTTCAGAAGGTTAAAAGAAACCGGAAGTGCAGCCGCCCCCAGAGCAGAAACGCGAGCAGGAAAATCGGCCGATTCAGCGGACCCCGACCAACAAATCCTCAACATCGTCAGGGACAGCCCTGTAATAAGCATCAGGCAGGTCGCACGAAGGTCAGGATTGTCTTCAGGGAGAGTTTGGACCGTTGTGAACCGAGAGGGACTACATCCATACCACCATATCCTGGTCCAAGCACTACAGGAAGGAGATTCCGAAAGACGATTGCAATTTGCACTTGGCTGTTCGAGTCTGACATCGAAAACAGAAGGTTTCTAGACCGAATTCTGTGGACGGATGAATCGCAATTCACCCGGGATGGCATCACAAACTTGCACAACCTCCACACCTGGTTAGATGTGAACCCACATAGGACCAGGTGTCGGTCCTTCCAGCAAAGATTTAGTGTCAATGTCTGGGCTGGCATCATCGGCAACCAGTTGATAGGACCCTTCATCTTGCCCCAAGTGCTGAATAGTCAGCTATACTCGGACTTTTTGGAGAATACCCTTCCGGATCTGTTGGAGGACATCCCCCTGGCCACCAGAAGCGCAATTTATTTACAGCTCGATGGAGCACCTGCGCATACTGGGAACATTGTTAGGGCAAGGTTAAATGAAAATTACCCAGAGCGCTGGATTGGACGAGGTGGACCGATTCCTTGGCCTGCTAGGTCACCGAGCCTTACTCCACTGGACTTTTTCTTATGGGGAATGATGAAAGATGAAGTTTACTCAAGATTAATCAACACTAGAGAAGAATTAGTTACCAGGATTGGGACTGCAGCCACGAAAATACGGGAGAGACTGGTTACCATAGACCTGAAACGTGAAATAAGACCAAGGCTACTTGCATGCATCGAAACTGGCGGAGAACATTTTGAACAGCTTTTAAAGGACAAACGTTTTAATTGTAATTAGTTTTTAAGCAAACAAAATGTATTTTTTAGTTAACTTCAGTATAATTTCTTAAAAATTCAAATTATCATGATTTTCTGTAAAAGGATTTTTGTAAATAAATTTTCGTATCCTTTTCCTATCTGGGCATGTTGCACCTTTTTGGAAAGGTAATTAGATAGGCAACTTAAAAAAAATAAAAAGTAGATATGTTAATAACATGAATTTCGGAGAAAAGTGGGGCGAAAAGTGAAAAATCGTGAAATAAAACTTAATTTTTTCAACTTCCAGGGGGGATTGTGGCCAAGGGGTTGGGGATAGGGGGGTGGTGTAAACTTTTTTGGAAAGGGCTTCCAAATAATGATTTTTTGAAATCAGTTTGGGGCCGCTGCGATGCGTAGAAAAAAAGATAAAAATACAAGAGCGGTTCCCATATAAGGCAAAATCCTGATTTACGAATCACCCTGTAACTGCCAAACGGTGCGAGATGCCCCCCCCCCCCACCCATACGATTTTTTGCTTGTCTCAGTCTGACCTTTCACCCCCTGCAGTATTGACCACCCACCTCTGAACACCCTGTATAAGTTACGTTGAATTTCAATTGAGCGCATCGTATCGTATATGGTAACGGTCCCGACTCGTATTCTTGCATGCACGAGTTCGAGCCTACTTGATTAATTCATTTTTCAATTGTTTTTAATTATTAAGTTAATTATAAAAGTGAACAGTCTATTTATTTATTTATTAACTCGTATACTTTTTTCGTTATTATTTCTATACGCTATGATTTTAAATATATCTCCAAAATGTACTCTAAACTGTCAAACTAACGCAGAATATCTACCTGCTCTGCAAGTTAGGAAGGTCGAAAAAGGCCGGAAAAATTCGCCTCTCGAAAGTTGAGAGAGAGCTACTAATATAGAGTTTGGGCATGGGTTTAGTCTTTTTCACTTACTCTTATGAACCATATCAAGGGTAGAAACTCTTAAGTGAGAAGTTTGTTATTTATTTATTTATTTATTTTTACAGGAACACTGGACTAACCTAAGGCCCTGTACTAACAGCGCACTCGGGAGCGTACCCATATGGCGCATCGAAATTTGTTCATTTCTGCATTAGAAACAAAATTAGGGATAAAAGGGCACCAAGAGTACGAGTCGAGAACGTGACCATATACGATACGATGCGCTCAGTTGAAATTCAACTTAACTTATATATTGTATATAGTACACAGTGAACTTCGGGTGCGTTTTTCTCCGCTACTACTGGGCATTGGACAGAAATATTTTATGGCTAGTATACCGACATGAAATACTACTACTAGGTAAAATTTCATTCAAATCCGTTTTCTCAAGGTCGTGCCCCGTCCTTGTGAGATTCATACACTCGACCTATCTAAAGGTTTTACAAGTAGTAGTCATGCTATATTGTCTTAAATAACCATAATTTAGTTAATTTACTCCATCTAATAATTTAAAGATAATAAAATTCTTAGACTACTTCATTAAGGTATTATCGTACTACTTTCTGTGAAACAACAAAATTGTGCGCTTGAAACAAAATCTACAATGACATGAGCAATTTTAATTTATCTCGCATGGACATACCTTGTGATGGGGTATTACACAAGCGGATCATAAATCTGCTTCCCGTATTTGCTTGAAGTTTATGGAGATGCCTTGCCGGCATCGTCCCTAGGGTTGAATCCATAATCTTTTAAATCCCGGTTTATATGCTTAAGCACGAGGCATCCCAGGTCGTTCAAAATATTTTCAATAATATCCTGTCGTACTTTGTTGAAAGTTTAAAGTTGAAATTTAATATAAAAATCTGACAGAGATTGTGTGTGCAGAGTATGGCAACAATGCAGAAGGTGAACCTAGCGCCTTATGATTTCTTCATTGGCTGTAATATGAAGAATGGAATGAGAGTGGAATGTCCTTTTATCATACATTTCATGACTTAGAGATTGCTTTGCTTTTTTATACTTTTACCTTATTCTTCTTGCCTTACTTGCTTGAATGTTTTATAAAATCTGTTAAATCTAAAAAATCATGTTTAATTGTAAAATTCTATACTACAAATTCTATGAATAACAAACACCATAGTTTTTAATTAATTCACACTTTGTTTTGCTTGTATATACAGTTGCATAATTTGAAAATTTTTCGTATGTATAAAGTAACATAAAGGATTTTAGTATTGAAATTTTCGAAATATATAGAAAGCATTTATGTTATGAATGGTAATTTCCACAGGTTTGTAAAAATTCGTTCGGATATGCAAAAATCATTAAATTCAATTTTTTACAGTAAGTGTGCTGTACATTTATTAAACCATTAGCAAATTCAATAAAAGAGAAAAACAAAATAAAAAATCCAATACTTAGCAATAGAAAAAAAAAAGGAAAAAACAATAATTTAATTCATGCAATTCAAAGAAAAATTATTTTAATAGTTAAACGAAAATAAATTTGTAAGTAAAGCTATTTACATAATAATTTGTTAAAAATTCAGGACTTGCATATATATTTCATCAAGGATAAAGTACCATAAAATCAATTACTTTAAATTAACAAAGTTTTTGTTGAAAATTTTACGTTACAGAAAAGACCAAAAAAAAGAAGGAAAACAAAAAAAATATATTGAAAGCAAAAAATAATACCAGCATAAATATAAATCAAGTTTTATATATATAAATGTTACTTTAATATGATTCTTGCGTAAATTGAATAGAACAAATCTGGTTGTGTAGTCATTTTATCATATTTGTATGAATTTTATATGTTTTTGGAATTAAATTTATATGTACTCTCCTCATCGCAAATAAATTTATAAGAACCCGCTATGCGAATTCCTTATGTAATTTGAAGTTATTCCAAATATGTATAAATTATATCAAGCATTCTAAGATTCATGATTTAATACCTCGTAATTTATTGAAAATATCCCCAAATTTTTTACTATGTACTTTCGAGCGGCGCGGCCGCGACCAACGTTACGTTAACTGCCTGGAGATTAGATTGAAATATGCGAAGTTTGCTCTTTACTGAACTTCAAAGGTATCAATTTCCTTTGCAATGACATATCCCACGTGATAACCTGACCTTTGATGATCAATGATGGAGAATAATCCACTGTTTTTCCACAACCGCCAACCATTTTCCTTTGTCTAAAAATGTTGGTCCCTTTATTCCCATCATCAATCGTTCAACGATTAGTTTTTAAAGGCACTATGTTCGCGAGTTTAAATTTTCATTTAGGGATCTCTGTTTTCAATGCACCACAAAGTATACACATTGAGTATAATAACAGATTGACTTCATGAACAACAAGATTTGCTATTAAATAATAATAACGCTTTGAAATTCCAGCAATAATTGAATTTTGGACTATTAAGCGAAATTCAGTATTAGGAAAATAGTATTATATGATGTGTGTTTGGTGTAAAAATTGCTTAAGCGATCCATACACACTTAAACGTTTTAAAACCGAGTCATTTTTTTTAAGCTTGGCAAAATTGGGAAAAACCATCGTTGAAAATCCAGCCAATTCCAAAATATTTGTACAACAACAGAGTTTATAAAATTGTTTGTATCTATATTTACTTTGATTTCTTCGTTTCTCATATTCCCCATACTTCTTGGATAAGCAGTGCTTATGAAATTATTTCTCCATTCTCACTTTGATGATATAAGCCGTTGTTATTGACTACATATAGGTATATAAAACATTCAAGAGGTAATATAAAGCATCTTTTTGTTATTTGACAAAATAAATTTACATATTATTTCCCAAAAAATATTTCGTGAATTTATGAAATTTGTTATAAATGTGAAAAAGGTAAATATCCACCTCTCTGAAAAGATAAAATGCCTTTAATATTTAAAGCTCTAGGTGAACGACGAGTCGGGCTCATGAATTATTTAACTAGAATAACTAGAACTAAAAAGCATAAGGTTTGTGTTTATATGAACAAATCTAGGAAAGTTATTTAAAAGGTAAGAAAAAAAAAAAAACATCATTTAAATCACGATGGACGTTTTAAAGTCGTTTAAACAGGCGGCAATCCCACTAGAGGCTAATAGTATCTTTTGGAAGGGGAAAATAACAATCTCGTTTTGCTCGTAATTTATGCCGACCTAGAAAAGCTTTTTAGATCTGTAGAAATTTGCAACAAAATGCAATCATAGCAGGAATAAAGCGGCTGTTTTAAATTCTATAATATTTACGAGTGCATAATTGCATAACTTATTATTTTTGCAGCGTATCTCCTCCTAAAGCAACATTTTATTATGTGTCAATGGCAAGTGTTCTGGTGCAGCAGGTGAGACTGGGAGATGCCATAAAAACTCACTTTTATATTGCCACCATCATTGGGGACTCCAGCTGTATCTTATCGATTTTTGTTATCAGTACACCTGAATCCGCTGCTTTTATATTCAACCTGTAATGAAGAGCCAGGTTGAACAAGCCACCAGAGATACATCCCAGATAAAAGAAGCTCCTTCCCTTATAATGAAGTGGGTGGCATGTTCTTACCGATCGGAAACCAGAATCACCCGGGGCGCAATTTATTGCAGAGCATATTTTCGTTGGCTTTAATATTGCTTGGTAAATTTAGGAAGGCTTTCAAACGATAATGAGTGGGCAAAGTACTTGTGTTGCTTTTCTTATCAATGTTCTGTAATTCAATAGACGACAAAACAATGTTGCCTTTGCTAAGGCAGCGCTCTAGTAAAATTAAGAATAAAACATCCATATAAACATTAATTACAAAAACTAATCTAACGTATACTTTAGGTATTGTACAATAAAATATCATAATAAAGAAAGAAAAAAAATTAATATTCTTTATAGTGTATAAAGACCGATAGTGATATACTACACTTTATGAGCCCCTAACTTTTAAACAAAGGTGCGTTGGCCTCAAATATTATTACCCTGTTTTTGAGGGTATAGAACTCTACAACGTATATTAATTCCATCAAAATTCCCGATGGACATGTTCGATACTCTCCTTGTTTAATGGAACTTCCTATAGGGAAAACTGTCTAGTTATTCTGTCAACATGACAGCTCAATGTGACATTTATATTCAGAATAGTCTAGCAAGTAATCATGAATATACCCGCGCTTAAGAAACGGTTAAGAATTATTCAAATTTATTTTGAAAATCGGTCGTCGGTTCGCGGTTATTTCAAAATGTTCTTCACTAACGAGGCAAATTTTTAGTTTAATGGTTTTATTAATAAGCAAAATTGTCGCTTCTAGAGTAAGACTAATCTAAAAGAGACCACGTTAATCTTCTTAAAAGTACTAGAAATCAAATGATTTTTCTTAACTGGATTTATGTATATGTCTAAGTTCATAAAAAATAATATTAAAGTCAGAATTGTATTAGCCTGTTTTAACTAGATTTACGTTGAAATTCACTGGATTTCTGAAACCTTTACTACTTAGAACATCTAGATTGGTAATTTTTGTTGCTAGAAATGCGGTATATTTTTATCTCATACCGATTTTTGTGAGACTACAATAACAAATAGAGCCAAGAAAGCACTCCACTCTCTACAAAAAGTAAACGTGAAGTGAGATGAATTAATATCTAGCGAACATTTTGGTTTCCTTAGATCTTAAGTTAATTTTGGAGGAAGCTCAGCGGAAGTAGCGAGAACCACTAGAAATCTAGAGAAAGTCAATACTAGACACTGCCTAAATTTAACCAGAAAAAAATAATTAGAGTGTTCATATATACAGCAGGCATAAATGAAAAAAGAATCGAATTTCGATTGAAGAAATGAATAGAAATACCTGTGTAGTCATAACATAGTCGTTCTGCTCGCTTGCATTCATATCAATAGAAACCTGCATCTCAATGCAATAGCGAAATGTTGTGATATCGCAGACTATGTTCATGCTCAATTAAATTGCAAGATAAATGTTTTATCCGACGAGTCAATTGCATTCGTCACGTTCGCATAGAATGGGTAAATCTAGGAAGCGGAAAATAAATTTCTCAGAAGAGAAACTAGTCATAAATTGAAGTAATTTCCTGAGCAGATATGTAGGCGCCATGGGAATTCCAGAGTCTGCTTAAACTCAATAAATTACAGCTTTAGACGTTCTGCTTAAAAAGCGAATCTATCGAAGCATTTCCTTCCTCCTCCACTTTTGCTGCAGCTTGAGGAGCATCCAGGAGCGAGACAGGGCGGGAAAACTTCTTTGGAAACATATATGCAATAATGGCAGCTCCTGATTATGTTCTGCTGGGAATAACAGCAACAACAGGGGGCTGAATTAAAGTTTCTTCAATTAAAAATACATTTAACAGATGAGCTACATGAGCAAGTTGGCGTAAGCGTGTGAGGATGAGCAATAAATTGCATAAAGATTGGCGCAACAAGTGTTTATGTTAAACTTTTGAACTTCTGTTAAGTTGTGTAATATTGCATTGTAAGCTGTTGCCGTTGCAATTTATTCTGAAACTAGACCAAATTAAATTCGGAAAACCATTCGCATGAAATGGCAATTTGCACTTCAATCAGAGTTTTATTACATGCCAATTTTTTTCAATTGTTTAACATCTGTACCGTTGCTTCATCAGGGTACCCAATGAAAAGAATTTCTCGGCAAACATGTAAAACTGACTATTGATCGACACGGGGTTGCATAGTCCGCTGGTGTGCAGAAAGTGCTTTGTTCGGAACACGGCGGACGCCGATATGAAAGGAAATCATCAGTATCTGTAGTCGAATTAAGTGGGAAACAATAGCATACAAAGGGCATATTGTGGACGTTATGTGTTCTGCATATATTCAGGTATCAGCGCAGAATAGGTATAGCCAAACCTAATGCTTAGCACAATAAACCGCGAACATCATGATATTGAATGCATCGATATTACAATATAAGAGGGGCAGAGAGAAGTGAGTGTGTTTTCTTGTGGGCTGAAAGTTAGTCATGTGAATATGATTTGATAAATTGTCCTTGAAATCTGTGCACTTAGTTTTTGACACGTGATAAATTGTACAAATTAGTACCTACACAAGCAGACAAGGGAGAAGATGAAATCTCAACCCTTCGTGCTGATTGCGGCTAATTTGATTCCCTTTGTTGTTTATTGATTTATAGTACACCGATAAAGTAAATCTAATTTGATTCTTAATGTTCTAGATAGATATACATACATTAAACTTGTTGTTAGTCTTCTGTAGCCATATACTTTGCACAACCGGAAATTAAAACTAAACAATGATGATTAACTATTATACATACCTCTATAAATCAAGAAAGTGTAGTTGTTAATTCGAGCCAAGTAACTTTAGTGATAGTAGAAATTATATTATAATATTATACTATAAGTAATTTAATTATTCAGTAATACTGAGCAGAGTAGTGATATTTGCTCATCTTATTTTCTGAACTGAACGGAACAAATATTGTTAATTGCTTATATGTTGGGTAGGCAACAAATACAAAACTGTAAAATAAATTGAAGTATGTTTATAGAAAATCTAAATCACCTAATACTACACTGAAAAAAATATAATATTTTTAGTTGTTTCAACAATTTCACCTCGTTAATTCATCTGGTAAACATTTTCTGTTTCAATCTACTAAAATCTAGTACATATAACTATAATATTTTAATGTCAAATTAACTATAGAATTGCTGAAGTAAAGGGAATTTCAACTTTACTAGAATAATTTATTAAATTTTAAGCAGAAATCGTGTATCAAAAAGAATATATAGCCATTACTACTGTACTGAGAAGAACCAAGCAGTTTAGAAATAATATTAAACCTTATAATTTGAATTTTCAAATTTTATTTTGAGGTTATCTCAGATCAGTGTTTTTGCTATAACGAAAATTTACAAATGCATCAATTGATAGTTCTTAATCTCAATTTAATCTTTATCATTATTGTTTTCAGAATAGAATTTTTCTCTTAGTGTAAATACAGTGACCGAAATTCCTATAGACGCACTTCCTTTTTTGATAAGTTTGTTGGAAAAACTTAGTTTGAAAGAAAACAAAGCACTTTTAAAATATTTATGACAAATATTTATTGAAATATATGAGTCAAAATTAAAAAAAATTCTCACTTTTAATTTTTAATAAAATAAAAATTTTGTTTTCATATCAAAATTGCTATAGTCGCACCTAATAAAATTAGTATTAAAACTGCGAGGTTGTAAAAGTAAATTGAAATTTTAATCTTAATATTTAGTGTGGCTTCCATTGTTATTAATCAAATCAAATATTCTAGCGGGCATTGATTTAATTAGATTTTGCAGGGTGTCAATGCTGATCTCTTCCCAACATTTCGTCAGGACCGTTTTTAATTCTGTTTTCAGTTCTGTATTGCCGCCCATGTTTGTAAATTTCCCTTGCCATGAGGTAGGTTTTCTATAGGGTTCATATCCGGACTGCGTGCAGGCCATTCTAGTAATTCAATGTTTCGAGAATCGAACCATTCCCCTGAACGGTGAGAAACATGAATGGGAGCATTGTCCTGTTGGTAAATTACGTCATTTGGGCGTATGTTTACTTATAAATAAACCTATAACGCTACTATCACAGAAAGATTTGTGCAGAAGTAATAAGAGATAAAATCATAGTAGGATAGATAACCAGTCAGGAAAACATTTTGATACAAGGGAATTAGGTAATCAGCATCCCAGCAGACCGGTAAGTAGTCGTCAAGTAGAGTTACACCAGAAAATCTGAATAGCGTAACAACGTAGTTACAATAATTTATTAAGTTATTATTAATAATGTACATTCTAAAAAATGTTGGTGTAATTTTACTCCTTTTTTGGAAGGAAATTAAATACCTTTCATAAAATTACGCAAATATCTGTGCATGGGCGGAGTTAAGAGGGGGCATGGGGGGCATTGCCCCCCCCCCCATATTTCAGAGCGAAAATCGGAACTGTTCGTTTTTCCTATACTGATAAAAGTCTGCCCCCCCCCCCCCCCCCCCCCCCCCCCCCCTCCTCTTTGGATAACATCTAATTCCGCTCATATATCTGTGTAAAAATACATTATTCTTTTGTACAAGTATTACGCATATATGCGGAAAATTACATATAAAAGGTGTAAAGTTTGCATAATAAATGTGTATTGTTTACTTCTTTAAAGTAAGTAAATTTTAACATAGCAGATGTAAATTTTTGGAATTAAATACTACTTTGAATACTGTTTTTTACAACACAGTTAAGGGGACAAGGTGGTTATTTCTATAATATATATATTAAAGTATTAAGGGGAGGTTCTCATCTAGAACGTCAAAAAGTAGGTAAAGTTCGTGATTTTTTTGAAGGCAAATGACAAGACATAGGGAAATGATATTTGGCATTATCTTTTATTGTACATTTATCTATACGAAAAAATTTTTTTATTCAAAAAAAAAAAACAAAATGGCGCCCGTTATTCAACTTCTCCGGAGGCATGTTTTTCGAAAATTGCCCAGCTGCGTACAATTTAGGGGTCGCAGATTGGTCTGAAATCAAATAATGATGACATTATTATAAACTAGAATAAATTTGTCTCAGAAAGAGTGGACGACTTTCAAAAAAAATTTAAAATTGACGGAATGGCGCGATTTTGAAATTTTAAGGCCGTTTTCGGCCGTTTTTTTTCATAGTTTATCACTTACAAAAAGGAGATAATGTTACAATTTTCAAAATGTGCTCCACTCTTTCTATGAAGAAAATTGTTTACTTTAATATGCACGAAACTAGAAGTTGATCGGTTGAACCGTTTTTGAGTTATCTTGTACGCAAATTGTACACCAACATGCCTCCGGAGAAGTTGAATAACGGGCGCCATTTTGTTTTTTTTTTGAATAAAAAAATTTTTTCGTACAGATAAATCTATACTAATATTATAAAGCTGAAGAGTTTGTTTGTTTGAACGCGCTAATCTCAGGAACTACTGGTTCGAATTGAAAAATTCTTTTTGTGTTGGATAGTCCATTTATCGAGGAAGGCTTTAGGCTATATAACATCACGCTGCAACCAATAGGAGCGAAGAATCAGTGGAAAATCTATATATATAAAAGAAAATCGTGTTAGTTACACTATTTATAACTCAAGGACGGCTGAACCGATTTGGCTGAAAATTGGTGAAGAGGTAGCTTAAAACCAGGAAACGGACATAGGATACTTTGTAGGGTTTCAAAATGGCGGATCCAAGATGGCGGCTGAAAATTTTAAATTTGAAGCGATTTTCATGAAAATTGGTATATAGGGGTTTTGCGGGATGGGGGTTTCAAATCCGCTGTCCAAGTTTAGAAATTCAAGATGGCGGATCCAATATGGCGACCAAGATTTCCTGATTTCAACGGATTTTAATGAAACTTAGTACAATGAATGTTTTGAGGTCACTGAATTTGAATATTATCAAAATTTAGAAATCCAAGATGGCGGACCCAATATGGCGACCAAGATTTCTAGATTTCAATGAATTTTAATGAAAATAATATAAGTACAGTGATAATTTTGAGGGCACCAATTCTGAATATTAAAATGTCTTGATTACAATGGATTTTAATGAAAATTAGTACAATGATTATTCTTATTGAACTAACCCCCTAATTCTACAGAAAAGTTAAGAACTCTTAACCTCTTAATTGTTTTGAAAAATCCCTTTAACTCAAGAGATGGACTTCTTTTTGTAGAAGAATTCACAAATTATAAGAAATCAGTGTATTTCTAATGTTTGTTCAATAATATGGTAGCATATTAATTCCTTTAAAAGGATTTTTGATAATAGTTAAGACGCTAAGAGCTCTTAATTTTGATCCAGAATCGGGGGGTAATTTAGAATATTACCATAATTTCCAAATCCAAGATGGCGGATCCAACATGGCGATTAAAATGTCTCAATTACAACGGATTTTAATGAAAATTAGTACAATGGTTATTCTGAGGCAACTAATTTAGAATATTATCGAGATTTCCAAATCCTAAATGGTGACCAACAATTTCTCAATTTCAACGGATTTTAATGGAAATTAGTACTATAATTATTCTGAGGCCACTAATTTGAATGTTATCAGAATTTCCAGATAGCGGATCCAACACGGCGACCAAAATGTCTCGAGTTGGACGGATTTTAATGAAAATTGGTATAATGATTATTCTGAGGCCACTAATTTCGAATATTATTAAAATTTTATAAATCCAAGATGGCGGGTCCAATAGGGAGACCATAATGCCTCGATTTCAACAGATTTTAATGAAAATTAATACAATGATTATTCTGATTTAACTAATTTTAAATATTATCAAAATTTCCAAATCCAAGATGGCGGATCCAATATGGTGATGCAAATTTCTCGACTTCAAGGGATTTTCATGAAAATTAGTACGATTTTTTGTGGTGCCACTAATTTTGATCATTATCGAATTATCAAAGTTTCTAGATCCAAGATGGCGGGCCCAATATATAAAAAAAATTTCTAGATTTCAACGGGATTTAATTAAATTTGCTACAATAATTGTGTTAATGCCACTAATTTCAAATATTATCAAGATTTGGATATTCAAGATGGCGGATCCATAAAGGGGTTTTCGGGTTGAATCAATTTCTAGGATATAACAAACGAAGATTTGAGAAGTCTTTAATTAGTAAGTATTTACCCAACGCCGGGTAAAACCGGGTAATTTGCCAATATTTGTGAAGTGTAAAACGGTTTACTTAATATTAAACAACGTATAAGTTTGTTCAATAAATTAATTAGGGATATGAAACGGAAATACTGTTTTCTTATATTAATGGTATTATTTGTAGAAACATGCGAAAAGAAAGAACACGATCAAATATTGGTCGACGCACATGGCATAATGAAAATGTAGCAGTAAGGGCAGTACAACGTCTGCCGGGCCAGCTAGTGTACAATAAAAGATAATGCCAAATATCATTTCCCTATGTCTTGTCATTTGCCTTCAAAAAAATCACGAACTTTACCTTTTTTTTTGACGTTCTAGATGAGAACCTCCCCTTAAGATTGGTATAAATGAGTACATATCATATTTCATTTGATAAAGTCCCTTATTTTAGTTATTTTCCCTTTAATGGGAATTACACCCTTCAATAAAAGCTTTAAAATTGTGTAATTTCACACTTTTTTGCTTAATTACACCAAAAATGTTTTTTTTCCGATTGTGATACATTTTTACACAGAAAAAAGTGTAAAATTGCTCTTAAGATCAGTGTGAATTTCCATTCAGTTTTTAGAATGTAAATATACTATACATAGAAGTAATGCAAAAGTGGTTTTTTTTCATTTTAATAAACCAAAACAACGAGGGGTTGGCCTTAACCTATTTCGAACTGTGTGAACTGAACATATTCTTGACAAAATGAGGAACTTTTAGGTGAATTTTATAAATATGTGGGCAATACCTAAACAAAAATTCCTTGAAAATTGGAGCCCTTAATATTAATATTAAGTGCTCGACCAAGGCGTATAAAGATTTCCCGTATAAAATACACGTAAACTTTGATTTTTTTCTTCAAAACTCTACAGCTCAGAGGCATTTTATGGTAAAATCTTGGTCAATGATAGGGTTCCTTCAGAATTGAATGCTCTACAAAAGTGTCTATTGCGAAGTAACCCTAACTCCCACCAGCGAGGTAGTACGGGTCACTAAACCCAATTTTTCCATGAAATTCTCGCTTTTTGCTCATATATCCTAAATAGCAAGAGCTACAGAAAAAGTGAATATGACAAACTTATAAGAAATTTAATTTCCTACAAAGAAGTGCTGAACACCAAATCGCTAACATCCATATTTCTTGAGATATTGGGCTTTGAAGTTGAGGTAATGTGGAATTTTCATGGATTATTTAGCTAAATTGTAGAAATTTGAAATAGGTAATAGTGCGAAAACTGCCAGAAGAGGAATTAAAAAGTGATAAAGAAATCGGTTATAATTGCTTACAAATTTAAGCTAAACTAAATGAGATTAATTTTATTAAACCCAATTTAATGCCAGAAGACTAATTTAAAGCAGAAATGCGTGAGTATACGAAGTAAATAGAAATTCAAAAGGTGGTTTTTACAAAAACTTAACAAATTCTGTTTTATTTCCATTTCAGGAGGGAAGCGAAGCAGCTTTTCGTTATTTGCCTCGGTCTTGTATCTCTCACTGATAAGTGATTAAAATCTCTTTGAAATTTCTAAGATCAAAGTTGC
Source organism: Dysmachus trigonus (assembly GCA_949715965.1). Lineage (NCBI taxonomy): Eukaryota > Metazoa > Arthropoda > Insecta > Diptera > Asilidae > Dysmachus > Dysmachus trigonus. Next base: position 52,171,113 of record OX454322.1, read on the forward strand.
TCAAACTTTTTAATGCATAATCTTGATGCTTTTTATTTAAATAAAAATTGTTTTACCTTAGGTGTTTTTTATCAATGAATTCTGCTAGTACAGTGATTTCGTTAAAGCAATGTTAAAAATGAAATTGCAGCATAAATAACGTCCAAAAAGATAAAATTAGCTTTAACTAAAAATTAAGGTTCCTTTACAGAATCAGTACGCTCGACTTTATATTTCACTTCTGCTCAAACCGATTTTATCCAGTCCGTGTGTCAAAAATATAAATTTTTTCAATTTTCCCACTTTCATTCCGCACCAGTGGGCAATATCTTGGAGTAACATGGAGGCGAACGGAAGAAAATTCTCGTCGTAGTCACCCTTCTTTTGTGCGCAATGTTTTCTAAAAAAAATAAGTAGAGCTTTTTAATCAGAAGCATCTGTTCGATATTGGGCACCCGTAAGCTATACTATTCCGATAAAGCGAATTGCCTGATGGATTCTCGTACAGTGCTGCTAAACGTTACTAGATAGGATGGCAACTATAAATTTGGAAACATTGCTTCCGTCAAGGGAATTTGTTTCACACTGGGGGAAAACTTGAGAAATCAGATAGGTGATAAAGCGGCAAATTTATGAATGTCGAAACCGTAACAGAAAGACACCGAAGTTTTCAAAGAATTGCGGATGTCGCAAACAAGTGTTGGGCTGATATCGGAATCAATGAAATTGACAATGGTGAAAGTTTGGCTGCATAACAAAATTGTAAACATTTGTGTCAGATAACTAAATAAAACCATAAATTCCAGGAAGACTTGGTACAGGAACCATGCTTGTGTAAATGGCATCATCCAAAAGGGTAGGAGCTGATTCATGGTGTTCATATTTCGTACATTTTCGGTGATATTTCTTAACCTGCGATGTCAGGTACAATACTATAAAAGAATTGTTCGCCATGAGTACACTTGCTGCATTCAGAGTTTTCAGCTCTGCATCAAACAAACAAGTGCACGGCTGGCTTTTAAAAAATGTCACTACATATGTGCAGGTATGTACACATGTTTATGGCATACAGGCGGAAATTTAATTTGTAAAAACATTTGGGACAGTAAATGTATTCTGCCTCAGAGCTTTGGGAAAAATTTGTTTGCTATATTAAGCCATAAACAAAGTGACTAAGAGCTCGGAAGAATTTACTGTATAGAGATTTGTTTCATTAACTTTTTTTATAACTATATGTAGGTCTAAATGAAACTGGTGAATTTTATTTTTGTATGTAGGAAAAGCAAAGGAAGTCGTTTAATTATATGAAAGAAGCTTGATTAATGCAATGCATTAAAACCACTCTGAAAAAAATACTACGATAAAAACCATTAGCAATGCTTATTATTTTTTTTTTTTTTTTTTTTTTTTCAATGGATTATATCATTTTAACTGTCTTGAAGCAATTGTTTCATATAAAAATACGGCATCAAAACATTTGTGTCATATCTCCGAAAGTATATCAATTCATTTTTTTAAAAAAACCTTGCACGCTACTTTGAAAAACCGCGTTTCGAGAAAAAGAAGTTTTTTAACTGATTAACGCATGGAGAGATTTGTCGTTTTAGTCAGTTTTAGACTATGTTTTCTTTGGATATCGCTTTAGAATCAAGGGCACCATATTTGTATGAAACTAATAATGTAACCCAAAAAAAAACCTTTTTCAACCTTCAGGGTGGCATTACACACTAGAGTAAAGAAAATGTACACCCATCTCCTGTAGGATATAAACTTTTAATTATCAAAAAGGAAAGATTTATTATTTTAATATGATACCCCATTAAAAATATAAGCATACATAGCAGGAATTTTATCTTGTACCCAATATTTAAAGAATCATCAATTTGAACATTAAGAATTGAAACCTATTGGATAAACATGTAATTCCATATTAAATCAATAGGGCATCTAGTTAACAAGAATTTTCTGTTAACAAAATAATGTGAAATTCCCATTAATTTGGCAGCATTTATATTAAATTGAAATATTATTGTACAGTTCATATGTACAGTATGTATGAATAATTAAAAAAAACCATTGGACTTAAAAAGTTGTAGATGATTGTAGATTTGACGTGGCTGCCCGATGACACATATACGTCATTATTATAGAGACCATTGTGATACTACTTTTTGTAACCAGGTTTTCTTTAGCATTGTGTTGCCAACGCTTCGCGCTATTCACTAAGCTACTGAGGCCCCCTAAAAAGTTGTAAGAAATAAATAAATATATACCTTGAAAATAAATTAAAATAAAATACATAATACTTATTCTTCAAACAGGTGCAATTTTGTGACATGAAAACTTCATTAAACGTGTGGCTTAGTTTGTGATGTCTGTGATTTCAGTCTTAGAACATAGAGAATAGGATAGAACATATCGTGTAAAATCCGTACGAGATTTTCAGTTAATTTTTCGGGTAATGTCAAATAGTACCAGATTTTAACAGAGCAAAAACAAAGCATGTCATGTAAATAATTTCACCTTTGTGGACTGCAGCAGGCTTATTTGTTTCGCATTGAATGCCCCTTTTCTATCTTGATGAAAATATTAGCCTGTACTGGACGCACAACTACAAAAGAGAAGGCTACCAATTCATCACGAAATTGCTTCAACTAAACCTATTTATTTAGTTCAATGTACATTTAATTCAATTTTTTTTTTTTTTTTTTTAAGTTTAGTCCAACGTCCAAACAGCAGAGCTGCGTGAGTATGGGACTTTTATCATCATTTGAGGCTGTTAGTACAATCAAAACCAACAATACAACGTGCAGGACGAAGATTCATACGTACATTTCAGGATTTTTTGCTTTATGCATTAAATCATTTAGTATGCTTGTTAACACTTAAGCAAATGCGCTTAATAGCTTCATACTATAGTTAGTTCTACAACTGTTGGTTTGTAGAAGACATAGTTTCCTTAGGTTATGAGGCTTATCCCTAAGTACGCATTTAGCTTTAAGTGTTGATGTGTTGATGAGTCAACATTAAGAGTTATAAGTTGCAACTTCATGACGCTTATACAAAGAATTCACAAAGAGTAACTGCAGTGGGTCTTCGTAAGGAGGAAGACAAATCGGATCGACCCAGATAAATCCTTCAGGGCAAATCTACCGAACTCACGTTGAACAGATTCAACATTGTTAATGTGGGCTTGGTATTGAGGAGATCAAACTTGACTTGCGTATTCAAGAATTGGTCTGACAAAGGAAACGTATAATTGTGTAGATGAGGTGCGATGTTATTAAAAAAAAAAACGGAAATAGGCGTTTAAAAAGAAAAACAATGAGTTCTAGTTTTATTTTAATAATTGAAAACTACATATTCAATAAATTAACACAAAATAAATTAAAATTGAGTAAAAGCTTGAAAATCATTTTTAAATTGTGGTACAAAAGGATGTAGTTCACTTCGAAACTGTTACAACAGGTGATCCCGACAGCGCCTTAATGGAGCCGAGTAATATTAGAAAAAAGTTCAGCAATCTTTCCAAATCAACAATTAGGATCTGGCTATTGGCCCAGGCAGCTACCATGTAATATGCCTACATCGGGGAAGGTATTCAATATAACTTCACCAACATCTCTACCACATTGCTGATATCTTCATAACCCAGCACCAACATCTCCAACATGGTCCATCGACCCAGCACTGCATCTTTCAACAAATACCCATCGGTCAACGATTCATCAGCAGGAAATCGGCATCCACATTTAGTTAAATGGTCATCTTATTTACAAAATTTGATCCATATCGTCAATACTGAGAGGAGGACAGTGTGCAAGAGATGGCGCGTTCTTATAAAAAAAAGGAAAATTCGGAATTAGGCGTTTAAAAAGAAAAAAAGAAATTCTAGTTTTGATTTAAATAAATTATTGAATAAATTATCAAAAAATAAATTAAAATTGAGTAAAGGATTAAAAATCTGTTGTAAATTTTGATACAAAAGCATATAGTTCACTTCAAAACCACCACAGTTGTTTATATACTGTAAAATTAGAGAACTCACGTGACCATCTTTTTATGAAACCCAATACAGAACAAGCTCTCATAACCATGGAATTGATATGCTCAACAAAGTAAAGTTTGCTGTCAAGAATAACATCTAAATCACGAACGGATTGAGTTCAACGAAGTGTATGACCCAAGACAGCGTACAGACAGACACGATAAAACAACACAATTTCACATTTATCAATATTTAGTTCAAGGTTATTGTAAGCACATCAAGAGTTGATTCATACGGAAATCGTTAATATTCCTTATATGAAAGACTAACTTGATGTCATCAACCTTGCGTCTATTTAGAAGATGTGTGATATCGTGAATTGGCAAAATGAAAAGAAGAGTACCCTAATGGACACTCGAATTTGGCACCATGGAAAGCAACCTCGTAGGACTTATTTAACAAATAAGAACATATACTGTTGACATATAATGGTGCAGAGCCTTTAATTTTAAGTTTTTCGTTATGATAGAATGAGAGTCTGTCCACATCTGGAAGACTTCAATAACATTTGGAACGAGTTTAAGAAGCTGCGTAGTTGTAACACAACCTTGGAGAAATAAATGATGGTTATTGGAAATAAGACGTTAGAAAAGAATTGTGTTTAAAACATTCTTTATTTAGATTGTATAACACAATCGTAACATTTATATAATAGTATATAATTTTGAATCAATAAACCCATCCATTATTTCTAAATGGGGATAATACTGTAGTAACAGGAAATTATTTAAAAAAATATTAGATGAAACTATTAAAATGTAATTAAACCATAATAACATTAAATTAATAACTGTTTGTTTAATAGTTGATATAATTTAAATAATCTTCAACATTTAATGTTATATGATTTTCACTTAAAAAGGTTATATCCTACTGACCAAAATTAATTAGAAAAACTATTAAAAACCTATTAATTTTAAGTGATTTTGTTCTTAGTACAGATAATATTTAAATTATTTAAGGGGGAAACTAAATTAGGAGGCCAAATCATAAGTATTTTTTGGGCTTATTTTTACAGGAAAAAATTCAACTGAATATTTTTAAACTTCAAGGATGCTTGTGATAATGTTTTCTTGAACATACAATTAAAATTTGAAAACATTACAGCCAAAAATTGCTTATTTATTACCAGTTCTCAGCAACAGGTTTTCACCCGACTTTCTATCTTGCGTGCATCCTCGCGGTCGTATTTTTTACCAGAAATCATAAATAAAACTTTTATATACTACCAGGAATATGAACTAACCTGCGTTCAGAAAAGTTAAAATTGAATGTTTTATGACTGTTTAAAGAAAAACGTATTAATTTTCGCGAAAAAAAAAATGCTTTAACCTTTTAAGGACGGGGAAAATTACGTTAAAATTGACCTTTAATTAGACATGAATATTACAAATAAAATCAATGAACTTCTTATGTGGAGTCCCCCCCCCTCCTTGCTGGTCGATATATCGACCAGGCCCGTCCGCAACGGAAAGTCCCATGTAAAAATTTGGCGCGACGGTTTGAAAGTATTTTTCTAGGTAATTTGATGGGCTGAATACGGGAAAAAATCGTTAAAATTTCAATTTTTGACCTTGAATTCACCTTGCAGAAGAGTTTCGTGATTCGTGATACTACATTTTTCGTAATCAGTACATAAAAAAAAAGTAGGTATGCTAACTTTCAATGCGAAATAGCAAGCAAACATTTGACTTTAATATAGCAATTTTCAAGGTCAAGGATGCTTCCAGGAACTTATACACTCTTTTTCCAATATTCACTGCATCAAAAAATGTAGGTATGCCAACTTTCAGGACTAAATAGCACAAACAATTTGACATTGAAAACCGCTATTTTCAAGGTTAAGGATGCTTCCAGGAATTTCTATACTATTTTTCCCATATTTAGCGCATAACATTTTCCCTGAAAAACATCAAATATTATGTGTCCTCTGGCTGGTCCATATATCGACCACTCCCGTCCTTAAAAGGTTAAACAATGATATCATTCCAATTGTTAGTTCATATTCTTGGGAATTAAATAAGTTTAAAGTTTCGAATCCGCAAGTAACGAATAGCGAATAGCGAATAGCGAGCAGCTTCGGAAAGACTACGAATTTCGTTCTAAAACTTTGAAAAAATATTCTGCAGATGTTTTTCTGGCGATTTATGAAATAAAAAAAAGTATGATTTTTTGAACTGTCTAATGTGGTTTCTCTTATTTAAGATTTTAATAAGATTTTTAATATTGAAGTGTAAATGAATTGCCAGTTGCTAGACTGTCTTATTTGTTCTATAAAATGTACTGCAGTGACGGACAGACAAACGCGATAGAATAGGATCCTATCCTGTTTTCGGCTAAGGAATTGTAAATGAGAATTTTAATTTTGGTTTTCGTAAGATAGACGAGCACTAAGAGAGTACTTGCATAAGGAAGTTAAATAAGTATTGTATAAAAAAAGGTAATAACTTCATTCTTTGTTTCTACTATTTCTAAGGTCAATGCCCCAAGGAAATACTCCTTAACGTCAAGAAGAGTAGGCATGATGGGATCATTCCTAAAATTAATATTCCAGCCCAACGCGCACCGCACCACTGTTTACCAGGAGAGTTAATGATAAAACCGAGCTCTTTGTTTGCCTCCGAGTGGCTTTCTTTTCAGTAAGGGCGCTCCTCACAGACGCCTGAGTAGCGCCAGTACGGAACTTAAAGGTTTCGTTTTATTCCCTTCTTATGTCTAGTGAGTAACAGAAGAGATTCTCGTGACCTTCTTCAGTGCTTTTGTTGCGTCATATTGCTGCAGCACTGAGACATCTTATTGCTCTCGAGCGGCTTCTTATGAAAGTTGAACGTTATTAGGACGACCGGGAAATCTGCTGTGCTGGAGCACTAACCAGACTTCAACTTCGAGGAATAGTAACCACAACTAGATTGCAGTCAGAGATGCAGATTCCAACTCATGTCTCCTTGGAGAAAATTATCTTGACCAGGATTATGGTGAGATGTTACCATGATTCTGTTTCGGAAAACGCAAAAAGTCCTCAGGGACATATCTGTTGTCTGGTAACAGCCACTCTGTAAAATAACTTTTATAGGAAATATTTATGTATACATATGTAGATTTTCCCACACAATACGCTTCGATGTGCCCCGAGTTTGCTAATTAGATTTAATTTGCATATCGTCTCCTTCATTCGTCTAATTGTAAACCGCCTTAGAAGAATATCAAGACTATCAAAGACGGATTAAATCTGTGCTGCTCAAAATCGCAGACTTGGAAGAAATTGAAAATGTTAGAAATTTCCTTTTTATTTTCCTTGCAGCTTATACCTTCACTCTGATGCGATTAAGTTCATCGTTGTGTTTGTGTGGTCGTCGCTTTCTCCCTAGCGAGATATACACAAGTCGGAAAGAAAAACAGATTTCCATGAATGCCAAATTTATTCATTTATTATTCATGCAAATCTCACAACAAATCGAATTCTGACATCGCGCAAACAATATCAATCATCACACCTCGGCGAATTTCCGCCAACACCATGGACCAACCCGGCCAAGGGTTTCTTTTATAGGGTGCCTTGCTGCATTCGCGAGGCGGACTTCGGATAAGGTATGTATGCTCACCGGGTGACTTATAAATAATGCTCGTATGGAAACTGTTAAGCCAGACACTAAATCTAATATGTTATGACCGCGGGATTCCAGTTCAGGGCTTCGAGAACAGTTCCCATAAAGATCTTGGAACGCCCGTTTATGGTTTCTGGAATATATGCAGCGTTGCTGAAAACTTTATATTATAAAAGTTTACTGCTTCACTTTGATGGGTAAACGAGCTTGTATACTCCTAACAACTTAAGAGTGCCTAAGTCCAACTCCCTTAATAGACTCGCCTTGATTCCAGACTTTACGACGTCGTCGGCGACGAGTTGTTCTAAAAATAAAGTTCAAAAAGATCATATAAACAACAATAAATGCGCTACATCGCCGCGGAAAATAACCTTTTAACTATAGAAATACTTCAGTGCAAATGAAGTGGAGGTAACATGCCTCCTTAACAGACTTTTCGCGGCAGAAGGAGTAAAGAACTTTATCTTGGAGTTTAAAAGTGGAAAAATGGTTTCGTAAATGGTTTCCTAAGTCCGCAAAATGGTAACTCTTTCACTTTTTGTACAATAATCTCAAAAGTTTATGAAGGCACATATGCCGTTTTGTAGTTTTTAAGTAGGTTACTGCTCGTAAAAGTTGTGCAGTGGGTATAACTTCGTAATTAGGGTTCGCTACGCATAAGTCAAAACAGCCTGAGCCGGTACAACTTTTCAAATAATTCCCTTTAAATTTCTCTACGTCGACAAAGAAAAACGAAATATTTTGCATTTCGTATGACTGAGTCTCTGCGATATGTTGATTTTCCCTTTTTGCACTTGTTTTGATATACCGTCGCGAACTTTGGACCATTTTTTCTGCATTTATTTCAAACTGTTGAAATTATGGAATTTAAATTATATTAGGCGTTGTATTCAATAAATTAATGCTCTAACTAGCCATACAAAATTCAAAATAACTTTTATAATACAATTGTATTACATACATTCTAAAAACTGAATGTAAATTCACATTGATATTAAGAGCAATTTTATACTTTTTTCTGTGTAAAAATTTTTCACGATCCTAAAAGTATACATTTTTGGTATAATTAAGCAAAAAAGTGTTAAATTACCCAATTTTAAAGCTTCGGGTGTAATATTTACTCAACTTTGAGTTTAGGAGCTTTATAAATGTGTGTTGTGTGATTTTACACCAAATTGGTGTAAACGTGCACATGAATATGTTAAATATAAATAGGTTAAATCTACGACCTAAATTCTCTTATTTAACACGTCAACGCCGGCGTGTACCACCGGTGGCTCACCCGCAAATGGTTTATCTCGCGGCGTGTATCACATCAGCTTTTCGTAACACATAATAAATGAAGCTATTATGTCGTAATAAACGTATAGTAAAAGGAAACTGCATTTTTGAAGTTTTGCTAAACAACATTTTGTGCCAGATAAAGCAAAATATGATTTTTACCACCCGATGAAGTGAACTACAAAAAACTGCGCCGGCGTCAACGTGTTAAACAAAATGAATGCGCAATGCCTTGTGAAGGTATTCCTTAAAGCTAAGACGTGCTGTAGAAAATATTTTTTTTTAAGGGTGTAATTTCCATTAAAGGTAAGCTAGGGACTTTAAAAAATTAAATATGATATGTATTCATTTATACCAATCTTAATACTTTAATATCTTATACCAATCTTAATACTTTAATATTACTTTTATGTACCATAAGCTCATATGTCTTATTTTTACGAATTTATTAAATACTTAACAAACTATAAGCTATTCTGAATTTATTATTAAAATAACCTTATTTCTGCTATTTCCTTCATTTTGCCCCTTTCATTAGATTTAACGACCTTGTCCCCTTAAATATATTGTAAAAATACCATATTCAAAGGAGTATTTAATTCCAAAAATGTACATCTGCTATGAGTAAATTTACCTATCTTAAGGAAGTAAACAATACACATTTATTATTGCAAACTTCACATCTTTTATGTCTAATTTTCCGCATATGTGTGTGATACTTTTACACAAGAAAGGTGTATTTTTACACAAAAATTTGCGTAATTTTCTTAAGTGTAATTTTACTACCATTATGGAAGGTATTCAATTTCCTTCCGAAAAGGGAGTCAAATTACACCAAAATTTTATTTATTTTTTAAATATTTATTATTTATACTTCTCTAAAAAAAACGTCTTAATTCATTAGACAAGGATAACAAAATCTTCCCTTGCCTCCTCGTTTTATAGAAGCCTACTTTTTATTTCAAAAATATTAAAAAATTCGGCTACACTACAGTGGTGTCGCACACAAAATATCGCTAATCGGCCGCCGGCGACACCACAGTGGTGTACTGGAAATCTCATGAAAATAGGGGGCAGAATTGAAAACTCATGAGAGCTAACAATGAGATTAATAAAACTTGAAAATTCATAATCTCACGATAACCTCAAGAACGGCCGGCGACATGCGAACTAATCTGAATTAGTGCTGCCGGCGCCAAGCGAAGACATTTTTACGAGACGTGCGGCCTATCCATTACAATCGCAAAATATTCTATTTTATATGTTAGCTTTATTAAAAAACACTTTATTCTTCAAGAGGTAGTAGAAGTGAGATGAGGTGAGTGAAGGTGGGCTTGGACATGGAACCTGATGAAAATAAACTCTAATTACGTTATGATCTTTATTTAAATTAAAGGAGCTTTCTTCGCAGCTAAAAGTTTTTTTTTTTTTTCAGATAGCTTAAACTTTTAATGTATGCGGTGAAACTTTCTAAAGACCCTTCTGAGTTAATTCCAGCACTCAGCTCTCCTAAAAGGGCGCTCAAATGTATTTAAATTGCCAAAGTTCGAGGGAGTGGTGTAGAATTTCATTTTTCAGAAATAATTATGTGGTCAATGAGGAGAAAACACCCGCAAAAAGCCTTTCCGTTGCTATCCCCGACTTCAGCTAGGACCTCGAAAGTGTCTCCATATTTTAGAACTTCAGGTTACATTTCACACTCGACTTGTCATCCTATCGCGCGTTTAATCTGCACGAGGATAAGACAATGGCGCGCCAACGCTGGGACGCTCCTCCGTCGGTGTCTTTGAGCCATTTCTCTTCGTCTATTAATTTTGCTTCAGTCAATTAATTTTAGGATGGAGCACTGCGAGTGGAATGATTAATTGATGGGCGTTCGAATGGAGCGCGGTTGCTATCGTGCTTCAAAGTTCCCGAATCCGCCTTCAATTTATACTCCATTGGAAATTTAGGATTTCGTGTAGAAATTAACTTCAACAAAGGAATTGTCCCACGATTTTCGCCTTTTGCTGCTTAACAGAGCGACTGGTACGGATCCGTGTCGTTGCCGCCAAATTAAAGAAAAACCAAGTGAAAAACGAAGTGAAGCCGGTCTTCAGTCTCCAGCCACCGAAGTAGTAGCAAAATTCACGCAATTGGAATTGAAGTTATGGGACTCGAAGGACTCGCAGGACGCTCTAAAGAGGAATTAGCTTCGATTGATTGCTGTTTAATGAGAATTCTCAGCAGTCATTTGTTATCTCGAACGCTGTTCTTGACATTGTTTAATTAATTGCTTTTTAGGACTTTTCCACAACAACTGGATCAATCGGAAGGGTGCTGCTGTTGGGGCCGACGAGGCCTCAATCTGAAATTTATTTGGATGTTGCACACTTCCCATAATAATGGACGGAAAACACAAAAGCCATTTTAATGTTGTTGCTTTGATTAATATGAAAAGACACTCCAACTTGTTCTGTAATTGTTTTCATTTGTTGCAATTTACAGATTATATTTCAAGTATTATAGTCACATTAATCTTTTTTAATATATTGTATCCATAAAAAAACGTTTTTTTACGTCCATCTGTTTGAATTAAGCTTTGAGTGAAATTTATTTTGGAAAATTATAAATATATAGTCGAGTCAAAATAGACAAATTGTCAATCCTCAGAAAAATTCCGATGGAGTTGAAAATTTGTATAGATGAATGATTTCAAAAGGCAGTAATACCGCAGTACAAAATAGCAACAAAGTAGTCAATTCCGAAAAACAGTGCGATGGTATCCATTGAATCAAGAATAAACAAACAGCACTGTCAACATTTTGACATTTGAAACAAAGGGTCCAAACTTTGTGTCGTTAACTTGTTAATATAGAAAGTGGAGAATGAGAATGGAGTTAATATGAAAATGAGAATCCATAATACTAGCTTACAAGGTTCTTATTCCCTTAAAAATTTTACTAAATATGTTATTATTAAGATTCTCTAATTTCGACAAAAAAGAATAAAAAAATTCCATCACGCTACATTTTCGAAAAACCCGTATTTTAGCCATTTTTTTTTTAGAATTTTTTTTTTATTTAAAGGGATGTAGTAGCGGTCTCAAACGTAGTTCAAATGAAAGTTTAACTTCCAAACTATATTTTTAAAATATCAGGTAGTTAAAACCTTTTTCAAGGTTTGTTGCGAAGAGAAGTTTTTCATTAGAGTTCCACTTCTACGTACTGGTTTATTGGTTTATTTAATTTATATGGCCGAGGGAATATTCATGAAAAGCTCGTTTCCTTAATAAATTTCAATAACATTTACAAATAACATATTATAAAGCTATAGTTTACAATATAAATTTAAATTTGACTTATGTTTCGAGTTGCTATAAATTCCATTGTTTTTAAAAAGGTTATGGTTATGTTCATTTTTTAACTCTATTTTTCTCGAAAACTTAACGTGATGAAAAAAACAATTTTACATTAGTGATTAATTTTCACTAGAGGAAGGAAAAAATTAATTTCGTGTGAAAAAAAAAAAGTGAAAATTTGTAAACTAGTGTAATTATTGTTTTTGTTCGCAGAGAAAAAAGGTGAACGGAGGAGAGGAAACAATTACCTCTTTGGATTCTATTAATGAAAGTGATATTTGTAAGAAATACTTACAATTTAATTACATCGTGCAAGATTAAAAGAGATTTTAGAATTTTTTGAAAGAAAAAGGTGGAAGATGATAACAAACTTTTCAAAAAATTGTAAGAATTCGAAAAACGAAAGTTAGAAATTGAAAGTGAAAAATTATAACAGTTCAAAGAATTGCTTTAAATAAATGTACATCCTCAGACTAACAAGATTAATCGATTAAATTGTTTAAAATAATTTTCGTCACCACTTTCATTTGCTGAGTCATAGAAACTTGTTTTACGACAGTTGTCATTCCATATCCGCTGCGCAGAATTTGACGTTTCGAAAAGAATTTGCCAAACTTAATGCAGGAAGTAGTAACATATTGTCAAATTTTGGTTATAAGATTAATAATTGGATCAGTCATTCCAAAACCTTACCTATTACAATAAATACATTTTTCAGGAGATAAAAGCCCTGCTTTCCTGAGAAACTAATGCTTCAATAATTTCTGTTGTAGACATTGTAACTTTATAAAAATACTCTCAGATGTTGTAAAGAAAAACCAAATATACTATAAAGTCACTGAATAATATCTTTAAGTTTTTTTTTATCTACAAATTCAAATCACTACATACAAAAAGAATAAAAGACTGCCCTCGAAAAAGTATTTGCAAAACGTTTTGTAAGATTGTTATTTGTTCGATACATGCTACTAAATCCTAAACATCGCTTTCTTCTAGTTACCCACATGTAGTAATTGTGTTCTTTTCCATATTTGTACAGTCGTCGTCTTATATCAGCAAAATAAATCGCAAGAAAAATTAAATACTGCCGACACGAGAAAGAATTGTTTTCTTAAATGAGAGTGGAAAATTTATCGCGAAATCACAAATATTGTTAAAGTAACATTTTCAGTAGTATGGTATATTATTAAAAAATATCAAGAGACTGGCAAAATAGAAAACAAACAGCGTTCTGGAAGACAGAAAAAAACTAACTATAAGGGAGCAACGAGCTGTCATCAAAGAAGCGTAAAAACAACCATTTACCAGCGCTCAAAGTTTAACCTCCCAAACTTTTAGAAATGTTCTACATTCCGAAAATATCCATGGAAGAGCGGCAAGGAAGAAACCTTTCCTTTCCGAAAAAAATCTTCGGAAATGGTTAGATTTTGCAAAAACGTACATCGAGAAGCCATTCGATTTTTGGAAAAAAGTTGTATTCTCTAATGAGGGGAAATTCAACCTTTTTGGATCGGATGGGTGGCGATTTGTGCGGTGTAAACCCAACACCGAACTAAATCCCAAACATTCAGTGAGAAAAACTAAAGAAAGGATACTATATAACATACCATACCGACCTGTCTTCCCATCACAATCACCCGACGTCAACCCTATAGAGAATTTGTGAAGTATACAAACAGATTAGGAAAAGAAGAATATCAAATAACAATTTTAAGGGGTTAGGGGTAGTCAGGATTTTTAAAAAATCGATTTTTATATGTGTATTAAGAACGATGTTTCGAAAATATTATCTGAAAATTTCAAGTAAAGTCAATGAATAGTTTTCGAGGTATCCTACAATTACTGAAGGGCTCTCCGCAGCTCGATGGCAGCTGCAAATCGAATGTAGAACTTTAAATGAGTTTTTCTCGGAACTATTTTTTCAAAGTCGGTTACAACCGTATGTAAATCAAAAACCAATCAACGGAATTGAATGAAATTTATAAAGCTGCATAAAAAACTAGTGCCTGATTGCAAGACTTTCTTTAAAAATTAAAATTTATATTTTTTATAAATAATAAAATAGTGCTTTTTTCTTTGAAAATCAGCGAGAAAATTAAAGATGCCGTCATTTTTTTTATTATCTAAGCAAAAAGGTCCAACCAGGCACTGCATTAACTAATAGACTAATGATTTTTGTTTGTTTGATGATTTTAGAATTTTAAATGAATCAATGAAATGGTATGATTGTCACCACAAAGCAAGACTTGTGGGACGGGGTCCAACAAATATGGCGATAACTACAATAAATATTTTGTTTTAAAATGTTTGTAAAATAAAGTCAAAACATAACATAATAACTTTGTATTATTTGTTTTATAAATAAATTAAACTACTGTAAAAATAAAATATTTAAAATACTCATTTTTTCATTCCGCTGACTACCCTTAATCCCTTAAAAAATGTATTATTTAAGGAATGGTCCAAAATTGCGTCCGAAACAACAACAAACTTACTTGAATCAATACCAAGAAGATTGAAGACCATTAGTTGCGAAAGGATTGCAAACGGAATACCGTATAATATAGTGGTGTACAAAAACTTTTCTTACCCACTGTACATAAAAGACTAAGATTTGACATCAATGGATAGGAAAGGGATTAATTCTTCCATTGAAACCTACGAAGGACCAAATTATCACTATATTTAAGTCCACCTATTCCTCGATTTACACAATACTTAATTTACACTGCTTTTAAATTTAAAAAAAAAACGCTAATTTCTATATATAATTTTGGTTATTTTATGTATTATATATTGAACGTACTCCTTCTAAAAACTCGAATTATTATTGAAGCGTACAAGTTAACCTCAAACGTTAAAAGGAATGAACAAGAGGAATAGTTTTGTATTCTTAAGATTTAATTTGATAACATTTTATTACATAATACTACAAGAAATTATTATTTTCTTTTAATATTTATGATGGAGCATATTATATTTTATTTTTTTGTTTGCATTATTTCTTGTTTACTATGGAACATTACTAATTCATGATTTTTGCTTTTCATTATACAGGGTGTTCAGAGGTGGGAGGTCAATACTGCAGGGGGTGAAAGGTCAGACCGAGACAAGCAAAAAATCGTATGGGTGGGGGGGGGGGGGGGGGGGGGGCATCTCGCACCGTTTGGCAGTTACAGGGTGATTCGTAAATCAGGATTTTGCCTTATATGGGAACCGCTCTTGTATTTTTATCTTTTTTTCTACGTAAAAAATCACTATTTGGAAGCCCTTTCCAAAAAAGTTTACACCACCCCTCTATCCCCAACCCCTTGGCCAGAATCCCCCCTGGAAGTTGAAAAAATTAACTTTTATTTCACGATTTTTCACCTTTCGCCCCACTTTTCTCTGAAATTCATGTTATTAAGATACCCACTTTTTATTTTTTTTAAGTTGCCTATCTAATTACCTTTCCAAAAAGGTGCAACATGCCCAGGTAGAAAAGGGTTGCAAAAGTCCTGAAATTAAAACATCCTCACAGGTACCTAATTACTTTATTGCACCATAATGGAAAAAGTCGTTAAGTAAACAATTTTTATGACAGCAAGTTCGGAAACGTTTGTTTAGGAAACAGAGGTAGTACATTTTTATTATTTCAGCAAAACAGTAATAAAATAATAAATGTAATCTCGTTAAATAGCGTTATTAGTTTATTATATCCAGTATTGACTCCTAAGTATCCTGACGCTCCGTTTCTAATACTTCGTATGAATTATGGTATAAAAATGGGTACGTTTGAAAGGACATTGACCACAGTTGAAGAAGCAAGCGATAAGAACGGGTGTTTAATAGAAAAAATTAAGATAAAATGGCAGAATTCAGTGTTGACGAGTATGCCGATATAATTTACGTGTACGGTTTAGTAGAAGGAAATGATAATGAGGCCGTACGAGAATACCAAAGGAGATTCCCGAATCGGCGGATACCCAACAAAAGGGTATTTTCAAGGACTTTCAGAAGGTTAAAAGAAACCGGAAGTGTAACCGCCCCCAGAGCAGAAACGCGAGCAGGAATATCGGCCGATTCAGCGGACCCCGACCAACAAATCCTCAACATCGTCAGGAACAGCCCTGTAATAAGCATCAGGCAGGTCGCACGAAGGTCAGGATTGTTTTCAGGGAGAGTTTGGATCGTTGTGAACCGAGAGGGACTACATCCATACCACCATATCCCGGTCCAAGCACTACAGGAAGGAGATTCCGAAAGACGATTGCAATTTGCACTTGGCTGTTTGAGTCTGACATCGAAAACAGAAGGTTTCTAGACCGAATTCTGTGGACGGATGAATCGCAATTCACCCGGGATGGCATCACAAACTTCCACAACCTCCACATCTGGTCAGATGTGAACCCACATAGGACCAGGTGTCGGTCCTTCCAGCAAAGATTTAGTGTCAATGTCTGGGCTGGCATCATCGGCAACCAGTTGATAGGACCCTTCATCTTGCCCCAAGTGCTGAATAGTCAGCTATACTCGGACTTTTTGGAGAATACCCTTCCGGATCTGTTGGAGGACATCCCCCTGGCCACCAGAAGCGCAATTTATTTACAGCTCGACGGAGCACCTGCGCATACTGGGAACATTGTTAGGGCAAGGTTGAATGAACATTACCCAGAGCGCTGGATTGGACGAGGTGGACCGATTCCTTGGCCTGCTAGGTCACCGGACCTTACTCCACTGGACTTTTTCTTATAGGGAATGATGAGAGATGAAGTTTACTCAAGACCAATCAACACCAGAGAACAATTAGTTACCAGGATTGTGACTGCAGCCACGAAAATACGGGAGAGACTGGTTACCATAGACCTGAAACGTGAAATAAGACCAAGGCTACTTGCATGCATCGAAACTAGCGGAGAACATTTTGAACCGCTTTTAAAGGACAAACGTTTTAATTGTAATTAGTTTTTAAGCGAACAAAATGTATTTTTTAGTAAACTTAAGTATAATTTCCTAAAAATTCGAATTATCATGATATTCTGTAAAAGGATTTTTGTAAATAAATTTTTGTATCCTTTTCCTACCTGGGCATGTTGCACCTTTTTGGAAAGGTAATTAGATAGGCAACTTAAAAAAAATAAAAAGTAGGTATGTTAATAACATGAATTTCAGAGAAAAGTGGGGCGAAAGGTGAAAAATCGTGAAATAAAAGTTAATTTTTTCAACTTCCAGGGGGGATTGTGGCCAAGGGGTTGGGGATAGGGTATAGGGGGGTGGTGTAAACTTTTTTGGAAAGGGCTTCCAAATAGTGATTTTTTGAAATCAGTTTGGGGCCGCTGCGATACGTAGACAAAAAGATAAAAATACAAGAGCGGTTCCCATATAAGGCAAAATCCTGATTTACGAATCACCCTGTAACTGCCAAACGGTGCGAGATGCCCCCCCCCCCCCCCCCCCCACCCATACGATTTTTTGCTTGTCTCGGTCTGACCTTTCACCCCCTGCAGTATTGACCACCCACCTCTGAACACCCTGTATAATTAATAAATTGATGTAATGTAACATAAATGTGAGTTTTTGAATACCTTATATGAATGTTAAAGCTTCAATTTCCAATACGAATACGAAATGTCGTAGAACCAATCTTCTTTTTGTCATAAAATCCTTGTCTCACCTTACACGATTATTATAAGCTTATCTACGACTATTCTTCATATTTTAACCTATTCTCTTTTTTTATATGTATGCGGCGTCTCATTTTACACAATTTCGATTAACACGCTTTTTCTTGGAAAGTATTTACTGTGTAAACTGAGGGTTGGGTGTATAAAACATTTTAAATGTGGTTTGTTTTGCAATTCAATGCGGTAGGCATATCCTACCAAAACATATTAACATATTATTATTTCAACAAATGTATTACAGTGTTTTAAACTATTGTTAATGAAACTTCTTAAAATCCAGGATTGGCTACAACAAGCCAGTAAACAATGGATTAATAATGAAAATCTTAGATGGCAAAAAACAAAGCCAAAGAACCAAAACATTGTGTTATTTTTCTCTGACAAATTACAAAAATAAAGGCATTAGAACGCTTCGCAAAGGCGTTTATTTTCAGGATTTATGTGATTTATGCCTTGAGGCAAAATCTGAACAAAATCCTACAAACCAATGACTTTCTTTGAATTCCTTTGGATGGATTTCTTCGCCAATGAAGCAAAATCGTCATCAAACATTACTTTCAAATTGGATTAAGCTTCTGAAATGGTGCTTCGAGGTATTTTAAGTTTAACAGCAGTGAATTCCGGCTTATCCTCAGGATACTTAACCTCAATTATTCATCCCCGTCGCGGCCGAAATACCTAAGAAGGATCCCAGTTTATATTGCAGTCGGAAAAGGCGAAGTAAGAAGGTATCTGCCACTTAAGCTCTCAAGCCATTTAGATACATCTTTAGAACGTCAAGCTATATTTTGGTAAATTGGTGAAAATCACAGATTTAATGTCATGCAATTAGGGAAATATCTTGGTATATCAGAACTACAATATTTGCAATTTAATCTTTAACCGCATACAAATTACAAAATTAAACATAGGAATTTCATTCAAGCCTCGAAGCAATCTCCTGGCACTAATCCTTCCAAAAAGTGTGATGTTGACACTTATGAGAACTTTTCCGTAGAACTATTAAACACGTCCGCACTTGTTGAATACTATCACATTTTCGAGAACATATCGACATTAAAATTCACATTTGGCTGAATATGACATTGGGGTCCCATATGCTTTCTGTTGAGAGCCCTCGAAAACTCGAGTGCGAGTGGACTTTCAGTACACAAAGCACTGTAGTGTCCCATAAATGTGAACCTATTGTTGCACTTTGCTACCGAGTGGACTATTGACTGTATGTATAACTATTCATGAAGTGCATATTTGACAGATGCTGTATGCTGCTTGTATGTTGCCGTTAACAGATTGCTGAAATTGAAATTACTTAGTCGAAACTGAGCAGAATTTTTATTAGGAGGATCTGCATATATTTGTTCTCAACTCTTCATGTATGCAAGCTTTACTTTGTAACCACAAACAATTCTTTATGGTACAAGTGCAGAAGTACTTCTCATGTACTCTTTAACTAGCCTCGCCAGTCACAAACGTGACAACTAAGAAAGGAATTCTGGTTTTAAACTACTAAATCTGCTATAAATAATGAATATTTTGATTTGTAATTGAGCTTTACAGCAGTTAAAAATGTTGATCTATAATGGGTTATTGCATACTTAAATTAAAAATTTTCGATTGTCAACTAAATTTTAGTACTAAAATCCGAAAAAGTCATCTGTACCTAATTTTATAGATATATATTTTTTGAAAGTACGTCTGCCATAATAAATTCCATATAGTATATTGAAAATTCCAGATAGTATATTGAAAATTTTTGATCTCACAAACCGCTTTAATACCAATTTCTATAGAAATCGCTTAAAGTTCAAAGTTATCGGTAGCCAAATTGTATGAAGTTGAGGAAAAATTGGTCATTACTCATTATATTGGATGGATATTGGATATCTAAGTAGCAATTATGGCGGAATAGGCCGAAAAGGATTTTGAAAATAATTAATTATGAACTGTTATTAAAAATGCCTAAAAATGATGTTGAAGAAAAATTCATTTACAGAAAACTGCCCTTTATAGTCTTATTATTATTTTTATGGTATAAATAGCTTAACAATGTTTAGGTATTTAACGTTAGAAATATTGTAATTCAATTTTTTTGTTTCATGGTTATTCACGGTGGGTCATTAGTAAGTTTTAGTGGGAAGTAAAAGTAAGCAAGGTTTTTTTGTTGGGATGTTCTCTTGAGGTCAGTAGAACTCATTTTAGCCCAAAACCAAAATCCGATAGCGGGCGCTTTTTTAGATATGCAACTATAGGTTTTTTTTTGCTTGAAACTTAATGTAAAATTGTATGTCATGCACGAAATGCGCACACACACACACACACACACACACACACACACACACACACACACACACACACACACACATGAATGTATGTATGTATATATATGTGCTATGTACCCACACACATAATATAAATATATAAATAAAAAGATATACGTATAAAATAACATATTAGTTATGATATCACTTTTCACTTTTATTATAAACAATTATAATTTCTACAAGCATTTTATAAGTGATTTTATAAATTTTTAAGATTTATTATATTTTTCAAACACATAATATATGTCTTATACATGAACACCATTAAAGTCACATATAGCTTTATATAAGTGATTAGTAAATTCAGGATGATTCGAATTGACTTTATACTTATTCCATGCTGATATAAATTCATAATGAGCCGATTCCATAGCTTGTTCAGAATTATATCCCAAACCAAATTTGTGTTTAGAACAATAATATTCGATATGAAAAAATATCGCATGGATTTTGGGGGTTACAGGTATCTCGAGGTCCATATAACTTTTCATAAATTCAGAAATACACTCCTTATAATTTGGTTTCAAGTCACACGTAAAGCAAGCTTTTACGACACTGTGAAAAGTTTCTAATGCTTTAACAAATTTCAGACATTCAATTGGACTAATACTTCGTAACATATCTACATTATTCAATAATATTATATTAATACTATTTTTAATTCTATGATGAGAAAGTATGAAAATACTGCTATGAATTGGGCTAATGCGTGCCATGTACAACGAGAAATTCGCCGTGGAAATTCAGGTTTTAATGGAAATTCATGCAAAATATTATTGAATAATGAAGATATGTTACGAAGTATTAGTCCAATTGAATGTCTGAAATTTTTTAAAGCATTAGAAACTTTTCACAGTGTCGTAAAAGCTTGCTTTACGTGTGACTTGAAACCAAATTATAAGGAGTGTATTTCTGAATTTGTGAAAAGTTATATGGACCTCGAGATACCTGTAACCCCCAAAATCCATGCGATATTTTTTCATATCGAAGATTATTGTTCTAAACACAAATTTGGTTTGGGATATAATTCTAAACAAGCTATGGAATCGGCTCATTATGAATTTATATCAGCATGGAATAAGTATAAAGTCAATTCGAATCATCCTGAATTTACTAATCACTTATATAAAGCTATATGTGACTTTAATGGTGTTCATGTATAAGACATATATTATGTGTTTGAAAAATATAATAAATCTGAAAAATTTATAAAATCACTTATAAAATGCTTGTAGAAATTATAATTGTTTATAATAAAAGTGAAAAGTGATATCATAACTAATATGTTATTTTATACGTATATCTTTTTATTTATATATTTATATTATGTGTGTGGGTACATAGCACATATATATACATACATACATTCATATGTGTGTGTGTGTGTGTGTGTGTGTGTGTGTGTGTGTGTGTGTGTGTGTGTGTGTGTGTGTGCGCATTTCGTGCATGACATACAATTTTACATTAAGTTTCAAGCAAAAAAAAACCTGTAGTTGCATATCTAAAAAAGCGCCCGCTATCGGATTTTGGTTTTGGGCTAAAATGAGTTCTACTGACCTCAAGAGAACATCCCAACAAAAAAACCTTGCTTACTTTTACTTCCCACTAAAACTTACTAATGACCCACCGTGTATTGTATGTATATTTAGGGCATTATTTGCTTCATTAATTATTTAATTTGATAAATATAATAAATTCTCCATGCATAATACATTTTATTTAACAAGGCGTAATGTTATAATTGTGTACTTGGAATTAATCAACGAAAATACCCCCTTTAAATAAGCCCTGTCTTTAGCATACAAACAATATTTGCATTGTTTATCCACCATGTCCTTAGTTATAATTCAACTCGAAGCACAGAAGGGAATATTCACGTAAAATATTAAAAATTGAAGTTATTTGCCATTTAATAATTCCTCGTGAATAAATGCCCGATTTACACGAATTTATGATTCAATAATCCGCAGATTTACCTACTTTAATTAAGGTAGCACATATTTGTCATATTAATGTGCGCTGTTCTGTTTTGTTTTACAGAATTATTTATTGCCAAAGAAATGTTACGTTTAAAGAATTAACGTATGACTGTTCCTTAATATTAGTAGATTGTTATACGAATATTTAATAGTTAATAAAATTGTAATTGATTTGGTTTTACAAATTATTAAAAAATATCTCTGTTGTACTCTTCTGAATAACAGCAATAAAATATTAAAAGCATATACAGGTAAAAAATTGTGTAGACTTTAACAGTCTTTATTTCCGTATATGTCTTTTGTTTCATTTCTAGTTAAAAGTCTAGTGAAATTTTTTAGAATAAAGATATAAATTTTTTTTAAATAATAACAGCAATAATTTCGTTTTGTCAACACCAGATGAAAACAGGACAAAGACATAAACCCAAAATTTAATTTAAAAATATGTATTGTAAGCCGGACAGAATTATTATAATTACCTTTTATTTTATTCGCTCAGTGAAAAATTTTATTTTATTAATAATAAATTTGCATTACATTGCTATTCCGCGTTTTCCGTTTATTTGAAATCTCAGGTTGATTTCCACTATCAGTTCGTATCTAATACACCAATATCGAATAGTTGACAAATCTGGGACTAAAAAACGCCTTACATGTGCCTTATAAATACCATACAGTAAATATGTATGATCTTTGACATAGAAAAAATTTAAAATTTGTTTTTGCCTGAAATTATGAAAATTTTTGTTATATTGTAAAATCTCTGCAAATCATTTATATGACATAAAAGGTTATAAATTCTATAGTTCTGGTGTTGTTCTAATAAGAGTCCTTAATTTATATAATACACATGTACGTTGTGGACAGATGTGTCAATTTGAAATTTGGCACAAGCATATATAGCATGGCACGTGCACACATGTCATTATGAAGTCATGTTAAAAGTCATTCGCTAAAATTGGACTCTCGGATTCCGAAACAGTAATGTATTAATTTTTAATATAGTATAAGCCATGTGATTTTAAATACATATTTCGGAAAATTTAAAGTAACCATGTGTACTACTTTTTCCAAAAATAAGTACATAGAGCACTTCGTGAATTTTATGGACCGAATAATCGCCCTTCAAAACGAACTATTCGTCGTATTATTGAACATTTTATTTCCAAGACTTCGGGACATTGATGTTGACGACTTGTGGTTTCAACAGGACGACGCTACGTACCACACAGCAACCGAAACAATCGATTTATTGAAAGAACTATTTGGCGGAAGTCTTATTTTAAGAAATGGATCTGTCAATTTGTCACTAACATTGTGTCATTAGACTATTTTTGGGGGAGATATGTGAAGTATCTGGTCTATGTAACTTGCCGCTCCGCAGTGTTTATATGCTCGTAATTGAATTTAAATATTAAGTGTTAAACAATTTTCTTTCAAATAAAACCAAATTAATAGTCACTTGCTCACTTTGTATGTGTGTTATTAAAATTCAAAACCCGGACGCATTTAAAAAATATCCTACTTTTATTGCATGGTTTGGGAAAAACAAAAAAAACTATTCAGCCGAATCATCTGAGATTTTTATATGTTATTTAAAACATCAGTGGATATGGCCGGAATTAGAATCAAAATTTTATTTTAAAAATTTCGTATTTTTTATATTTAAAAATTGGTACGACCTGTTTTAAGAGTTTCAATTTCAAAAGCGCGTCATTCTGCACCATGAGTACTGTAATACACCTAAAAAGTTTCAATATCTTTGTTCATTACTTTAACCTTTAAGAAAATCCTGAAAATACCTCAAATTTTCGGGCGCTAGACGGACGGATCCATTTAATGTTATAGAAAATAACAAAGTTCTAAAATTCCGCGCATAAAAATGAAAATGAACTTTATTTAAAATATAGAACCATCAGTCTCAACAAAGCAATACGA
This sequence comes from Dysmachus trigonus, assembly GCA_949715965.1. Classification (NCBI taxonomy): domain Eukaryota; kingdom Metazoa; phylum Arthropoda; class Insecta; order Diptera; family Asilidae; genus Dysmachus; species Dysmachus trigonus. Next base: position 52,195,267 of record OX454322.1, read on the forward strand.
TAGGTTCGGAACCTAAATGGTTTTTTTATGAAAAATGTTACCTAAAGGCACTTTATAGACTGCGCTGCTACTTAAAAATAACAGCATAATGTATTCCTTCATTAAAGAAAATGAAGTTCGTATCACCAAATTATGCAACTAAGCCCAAAACAAAATTGGTGGGTTCGTCGGATAATTTGAAACACTTTCACTTCACTTCTATTCAGCTTTCATTGGAAAATTAATAACTATCAGCGTTAAAGCAATTCAAGTTCTCTGTAATTACATGCTTAAGCCCTTGCAGACGGGAAAGTATTATCATCATTAAAGGAATTAAGCGTAATCTAAAAATCTCCCCAATTTCCCAGAGGAATTGGATGAATCGAAAGATCGTCAGCACGTACCGCATATTCGGTAATAGAAGCTTAATTAATTACACCATTACTTATTATACACACAGAGCTGTGTGGAATAAGCTGCTTAAACGAAAGCACTACACTTCTCCTCCCTATTTGAAGTGTATTGACCTAAAACCGATAAGATTCCGTTCAGCGCTGATAGTCCTCGATACCAAAAAGGAAATATCTTCACTACGAACTTTTCTTATTAATACAAAGGCGAAGGATTTTTGGGTCAAGTGACGCTCCTAGATGAGTAGGGTTAAGCTCGATAAAGTGTCGTCCCTGTTTAAGTCAACATCACCGAGGGGGAGCCTAACTGCTGTCGTTTAAACCCCAACTTTTAGTGTTTTCCAATTTAATAACTATCCCCCATATCTATTTTTGGAAGGCAACATATAGAAACTTTAGAGGTGTGCCACACGTGTCATAGGTTGATTGCCTCTACATATCCCTTTGGGTGCCTTTCGTCCTATTTTTCGCCACTTTCCACTTATTTACACAACTTTGAAAGTGGAATAATCCAGAAACCCGCAAAGAGTTCTTGTGTTCGCAAAAGTTTTACACGAGTTAGAATTGCTTTGGGAAACGCCTTCTGTCGGGCATATCGGAGCGTCTTAAGACTCATAATTACGACACTCGAGAAAGATCTTCACTTCATTAGAGAGCTCTGTACATAAGCAGATATGATCCCTCGAGAATTAGCTGGCAGACGTCTGAAAGTTGTCGAAAGCACTTGTCCTTAAGTGATAGATTTTATGCTTTCCTCTCATACGTCCGGATTAGTGCGAAGCTGAGAAGAACGAAAATGTCGGGACCGTTGCGAGCTCATACAAAATTAAGAACTCCTCTCGGCACATTATAATAAAACGTCTAAATTGAGCGATAATGGGGCACCGGCAGAACATCGCCATAGCAGTTGGATTGGATTAGGTGAGGCTGAAACGCTTGCCTGCATGCCTTATTGGGGGATGATTAACTCAACACCTACCTTATTCCAGGCAACTACTACGAATACATCAACAAGAGGTTACTCTTGAGTGCATAGCTAGCTCTGTGCAAGGATTTTGGGTCTTTAATTCTCTGATAGCACAGGAGGTGGTGTAATTAGGAAAGTTACCCTCGCAAATTAGCTTAGTTCTTCCAGGTAACAATTTTAATCACAATGCAATCATTTATTTATGACCCTCACTTTACAGCCTAAATGGAAAGGTAAAATTCAACGTCTATGTTTAGTGTATCGCCTTCCAGAGAACAGCCTGAATTTTAGGATTACTCTACCCCTAGTTTTTGTGAGATATGAGAAATCTATTCGAAATTTACGTAAAGCGTGGGCCATCTGTTGGTTCTTTTTCAATTACTTGTTAAGGCCCAAACAGATACATTTTCATAAGTTTTTTCAGCCGCCTTAAATTCTACTGAAACCTTCACATAAAAATTCTGATTTTGTCAATACTGATGTAAAATTTCATGAACTTGAATATGATAATGATTTTTAATTAAATAACAAATCGTGTTTTCTCACAAAAATTTTTAGAAAATCATTAGGTATTTATGGCTCGAAACCAATGAAAAATTTGGCGGAAAAGTATTATTGCTTCCATTAACCCTTTTCCTTAATTTAGAATATTGATCTCTATTTTTTCCATATTTACACATTTTTGTTTCTTTTTAAATTTTAGATTTTGTTATTATTATTCATCTTCTTCGCTTTATTGTATTGCATGATAGTAGATTATATTTTTAGTTATGCTGACTTTTTAAAATGAATTATAATACTTGAATTTTTCTTCCTCTTGCTATTTAGAATTAAGTTTTCATATTAGTATATATTACTCAGTATTACACTCAACGGTAGGTAAATAAATAACTAAATATGCAGATGCGTACTCTTTGAAATTCAAAATGGCGGTATCCAAAATGGCGTTTGAAAGTCGCAAATTGAATTACATACAATATTATGACTATTAAAAAAGAAGTTCTTAATGGATTTATTTAGAAACATATACAGGAAGGTTTTTAAGTTCGGTGATTGTATGTTTACAAAAACAGGTATAACTCTTCAGCAAAGGAATATATTGGCATGAAACTTTGCATAGATGTCAAAGACAGTATAACCAATGCACAAACAAAGCAATTTCATGATTTCATAGTACCCGCGAAGTTAACATTATTCATAATACTAAAAATTCACCTCATCTTTTCACATGTTTGTAATTTTATACATGCACTGACAAGAAAAGTGTGCAACTCTTTTTGCATACTTTGATAAACTATTTACTAAAGATCCTAAAAGTTCTAATATTGATTCCTTTTAAGTAACAGTAGCACAGAAAGGGTTCGTTTCATTTAAAACCTTTAGATCAACGCTTTTAGCACACCCAAGTGTCACGGGGGAAACAAATCCCATTTTCAAAAATTTTCGATTAATAACTTGTCAAGTGTATGCTACATTGTGACAGGATTGAAACGTCAATGGCGATGCGATGAGAGGCGCGACGAAATCCCCTATCAACTCGAAAACTTGTCACGGATTTATTTGTTTGAAATACAGCTCCTTGTTAACCTACCACCCATTCAAGCCGTTCGGCGCTGCTGTACCCATGGCTGCACATCTATGTTTTGTGGGTTGTTTTTAAACGCCGACAGTTCTGTTCCAGCATAAAAGCCTACATTATCCGCACGTACATCCCACTTCTTGTATCTCTGTATATCTTATGCCCAGCTCAATTCGTTGATGTCAAACCTGTCGGCCGCAGTGAAAAAGCCGCTTTTTCCACGTCATATCATGATGAGTCAATAACTGCCAGCCAGGAAGAAAGGTAAATATTTACATGGGGCCTTTAGTAACAAATTTGTCACCAAGACGCCACTTTATTAATTGAGTAATTTATTGCTTTATGGGGTATCTATGTGGAAGCCTGTCGTGTTTTTAATGAGCTATTCGGTGTTATTTACTTGTTAGATTTATTACAGTGTAAATTTAAATTAATTTTTAATTAAAGTATATATAGGAAAGAACTTGTCAAAGCAAACGCAACCGCGGTTTAAATCAGCTTTTTTTACGTTTAATAAGGTTTCAATAGTGAAACCTGTTGATTTCAAATGCTTGTTATTTTCAATCCAAACATCATGACAATTAACAGTTTTTGCATTTATAACAAAAGCGTTAATTGTAAAGTTAAGTTTTCAGCGCGTTTAAATCTTCAAATGCTTAAATTTTCTAACTGAATGTAACAACTTTAAAATCAAACGTGGCACGTTCAATTCAAAGATTCTTAAATCAAGCGCTTCAATCTTCAGTTGATAACAAAATACTATTAAACCATACGCAGCGTATTCAATTCAAATGCTTAAAAAACAAACCCTTCGACTGTCAAATTAAATGCCAGAATTTGTGAATCGAATACAATCTAAATACTAAAACGTTTGAATCAAACGTAGCGTAATCTGGTTAAATGCAATTAAATCTCCTTATTTTTAAATAAAATGTACAATAAGTATAAACTTTTATAATAAATAAATATTATTGTGATACATATATACACTGCATACATTATAAATATATATATAACATATATTTGTATATATTTAGATTTATAAGAATACAGAATCTTTCACTGGCAAAAATTACGAGGTGTGTTAAAAAAAGCGACTTTTTAAATTTCTCAATATCAAGTTGAATCTGATTCAAATGGCACAGTGACGGGAATAAATTGAGACTGTGTGGTTTAATTCGGCTGAGTTTGTGGGGGATTTTACGCATCGGTAGACACCACAAGTGTAGAATTTAAATGATAGAGAATTTAGACCAAACATAACAGCTTTTGGTTTGAATGCGATTTTCGTTTGAATGGAAAAAATTGAAACGTTCGAACATTTATTTTTTACTTTAAATTACTAACTTTAAAAATTCAAATACTTGGACAATTATATCAAAAGTGCTGGGTTTTGCTTTGAATACAATTGTTGATTCAAACGCTTTAACGTTTGTTTTGAATTTTAAATAACTAAATCACAATTAAACATTTAGACGTTTCATTTAGAAATTAATTTCAGAAGTGAGGATTGTTTAAAAGAAATTTGATTTGATTGTTTTTTGTTTGGCTTGAAAAACTTTAGAATCAAAAAACATTTTCTGAGATCGTCAAACATCCAAGAATTTTGAAATAAAAATCATTTTTTTCTCAGTGTATATATTTATTTGTTTTTAGTATTGTATTTATCTGATGAAGTTCGTTCGGATTTTGAATTTAAATAAAACACATTAACATTGAACAAGTGACCATAAACTTGGTTTTATTCAAAAGATAATTTTTTGACACGATCTTGGTGACTAATTAATAGATCCGTTTCTTTAAATAAGTTTTTTGTCAAATTGTCCTTTCAATAAGACGATTGTTTTGATTGCTGTCTGGTTCAGAGCACCGTTCTGTTGAAACCAGAAATCGTCAACATCATTGCCACGAAGTCTTGGAAAAAAATGTTCCATAATGCGACAAATAGTATGTTCTGGAGGGCGATTACTCCGTCCATAAAAGCACTAATCCCACAGATGAATTTCCACGATGGAATCGTTGTTACAGTGTATGTATTTTCATGATGACCTTACTAAATCAAACTGACTATGACAGTTGACAACGAGCTTGGAACAAATTGATACTTTTACAGTAGAAAAATAGAATATTAGAATCACTTCGATAATATATAATTTAATAAAAACCATTAATATTAAATAAACGCAGACTACCAATAAGTGATTATTTAAGAAAATTCTTCAAAGTCTAAGGCTGCAATCATTAGTTTTAATTAATCCCACCTTTAGCAAAAAATACAGAAAAGATCAGCGAAGCGAATAAATGTAGATAGGTGATTAAAGTGCCATCAGTGAGAGAAATAGATATACTCTTTGTTATTGCAGTCTGTCCTACTTACCACTTGTTCTTTTAAGTTTCTTTTATGCACTTTTCTATAGCCTGTAATTTTTTACACCTTTCTCTTTTGCTTTGAATGAAAATGGAAATTAGATTTTATACAAAAATGCAAATTTATTTGTAATCACAAGTTTGGACTTGAAAGATGAAGTTCTTTTTACTTCTTGTACTTTTTCTATTTAAATATAATTATTAAAAGATTTTATGACGGCCCGTTTTCTTATTCTTCCTCATGATACAAATGGGTCAATTCCACGTCATTGCGGAAAATATATAATCTATCCTTAAGGTGCTTTTTCAGTTTAACATTAAATTTCATCAAAGAGTTATTACTTATTTTTAAAGTAACAAAATTAAAATTACAGTATCAATTATCCGCCATTGAATCAGCTGCAAAATAATGATGAAATTTTTGTCATTTGTTTTTGAGCTTTCCTTACTTTTGTTACCTTAACAAATTGTCGTCTTAATACAGACAAAATTTTATATCTTATCTATGTTAAATTTAATAAATGCGTTTATTGTAAAACATCGAATACATAGATATTACCTGGTTACAAGTCCATGTACTTTTTGATTTTCCTCTTCTATTGTATGAGTGAAATATCTTTGTTGAACCGAACAAAAGATATTCGTCTGACTTAAAGCTTTATGCTATGTTCTTAATATAGAATGGTAAGAAGTGTTTTACCATCTTGTTACACTTAAGAATTTCAAGGGGAACAAAGATTTCACGGTAGGTCTCTCACATTGAATTTGAAACCTCGAAATAAATGAATCTATTTAATGTTGATTCACTTTTCGGTAAGTGTGCTTGTGTTGGAGTATCCCAAGCATTTAATATCAACATCAAAGAGGAAATATTTGCAAGAATGCCAAAACATGGTACGGGTTAAACAACCAGCCGCAAACTGTATTCATTTTCTTATGAGAATTTAAGTACCCAGATGTCGCCGCATTAAGTTTTCACTAAGAATTTCCATTAAATAGCTGGTACGAGAGAAATTTAGGAAAAACTACATCAATTTCAATTGCATTGGCATTAGGCTTTGCATGTATGCAGCTTTAAGAAGCATACATGTATGTGTGGTGTGGGTCTGGCAATGTTTTCTATTTGTGCAACTTGGATGAGGCTGACAACTTTTCATCGCAAATAGAAACCCTTATGAGAGTAATCCTATTTTTCATCTGGGTCAAGTCGAATAGGTACCGCACTGACACTAGCCTAAAAGGAAACCTTGAAAAGCTCGCAGTGGGTTCTTGAAAAGGCGCAATGGCGCCGGTTCATTACAACAGTTTAAAGCGCCCAGAACACAGTTCGCACTAATTAAAAAAGGTGAGCGGACTGCATTTTTAATCAAACATTTAAGGGGATCAAAAGCGGTCGGAGCTCGTATAGAGGAGCGTACACAGGTTAACGAGGTTTTAAAGGACCCTATTTGAACGCCGGAAAGAAAAGCGATTTGCTCTTCCGTATGGCACGTAGTCTGTCCAGGATGAAACTGAAAGCCATGCAAAATGGTGCTCCATCCTGTCGACCGCATGGTGCCTCGGGCACAATTGGTTTAAGGTAACTAGGTTGCTTCTCGGACCAGAATTTGTGCTTTTCGTAAGCAGACTGCATTCTTCGCATTGCAATTTGATCCAGCACATAATAAGAAAACGTGAATGAAATTCTAAGCTTGTATGAGAGAGTATGGAGAAATGTTTTTATAGTGCCCTAGGCTGGAAATCTTAAAGGAAACTTCAAGCAAGTTCTGAGATGGAATTATGGTTTATGAACATTGCTGCATATGTTAGCCGGATATTCTAGGAATGCGTAATTGCCTTTATATGGATAAGTTAACTGAGATCCTCCAATTTCCTGTGAATTACTTAAGCTTAAGGTACAACATATTCAAATTATTTGAGTTGTACAAAATGTAATTAAATTCCGTCATCTGAACATTAGCCGAACTAGTCTGAGGAGAATTCTGCATAAGGTGCTCGGATTATTTCCTTAAAAGGTCCAATTGACTCAGGAATTGAGCTCTGGTTTCAGCAGGATGGCACTACATGCCACACAAGCTGTGCAAGAATCGATCTTTTGCGGACTAAGTTCAATAATCGTGTAATCAACCGCTTTGGAGATGTACCATGGCCACCGCTCAGTTGAGATTTCTTGTGGGGTGCCATTAAAGATCGATTTTATGCTGATAATCCAGAAACGATTCAGTCACACAATATTGATCGAGCTATTCATGAAACAGCATCTCAAACTATCGAAAATGTGCTGCAAAATTGGATTTAGAGGGTGGAATACTCCCAAGCCAGCCGAAAGAGCCATTTAAGTGAAGTTATACTCCATAACTAGTCGCAACTTTCACTCTTTTCAATAAATCACCAAACTTTGAAATATATTGAACTGCGTTTATTTTATAGTATTTTCCAAAAGAAACCAGCCGATGGCCCACAGCTTCATAAGTAACACAAAAATATTTGTGAAGTAAACAAAATCTTTTAAATCAAACGTTTTACTAAACAAAACTTAATTCCGTAAGTGCTACAAAACATTTTTGCTACAAAAACTTTTGCACTTTTTAAAAATCTGTTTTGAAAACGTGACTTGATGGAATATTTTCATTGCAAGAATCGTAACCTATAGGAAAAATCCTGTCGAGAACATCTAAATTATGAACTTAATATCGCATTTAAAAATTCTTAAATTTTCGAATTTTTAATGAATATGGGATGTTTGAATTTTCTGGGTCACTGATTTGGAATAACATGTAAATTGACAAATGGGAAATTCACTACGAAATTTTCCAGCGTCATAGGTAAAAAAAAGCAATTTTAATTATTTAATATTTTTCATGTCATCAAAATTATTGCGTCGTACGTTTCCAAACTTGAGAAGTGGGTTTCCCACCTCGTTAAGCAATGTTAAGGCAAACATCTCTTCTAAACGTTTTCTTCATACCCAGAAAAGTCAAACAATTCACTTTTCTGTGCCTTAATTCGTCTCGAGCGTTCAACTCACGATGCTTTCACAAAGCTGTCAATAGGACCCTCGTTCTCGTATTGATCCATTAACTCAGCCAAATTGTATCCCGACAAAATTCTGCTTGAGATGATGGTGACAAAGGAGCCAGGGAATCAATGGGTATAGAAGAATCTGGTCCATGACCGTGAGTCACCGACCCCTAACCGAAAATGTTTTTCTCCACGCCTCTCCCAAAAGAAGTCGACGGAGTGTCGATTTATGAATCTTCAGGAGATGCTCAATTATGCAATATGACATAATTATTCCTCCTTAGCAGCAGTAATTGTACAAAGTAATTTAATTCGGAAGTACGTGCCAGCTTGTCATGCTAGGACGACGTAAATTATCCTCAGTATGAAAAAAGTCGGAGAGTTGAGATTGCTGAACTGAATGCTTCGTGAACATAAAACTTCCAGGCGTTCTATAAGACAGACATTCCGAAGTATCTCGAGGGCTGCCGTAGAAAAGTGGGCAACATGATCCGAATATGGGTCGATTGGTGGAAAATATTAATTTCGCCCGAGGTGAAAACAACCCGGTGGATGTACATTCTGAAATATTCTCAAATTACACACTCTGTCCTCGGTTCCGGCCTCTGGGCAGCTATTGACTGTGTAAGTGCATATCACTTGGATTTTCCACCTCTTTATTTTCCAGGAAATCTCGTTTCAAGAAAGTAATCACACTAATGGCGCGTTACCCACATAGTTATCGATTGTTAAGGGAAAGGTGTGTCCTTCATTAGTTAAATGTAAGAGCTAAAAGCACAATTGATTTTTCTGGGGCTAGTTCCAATGCATGAGAACTACTTTTCTGAATTAATATCTTCCCTCTTAATAAATCATTTGATTTACATTTGTTTACTTTTTTATTATCCCTTTTCACAGCATTGTGCACTTATTTTAATACAGTAGTGTGGATTAGAGCTTGGGAAAATACGGGTTTTTTCTTGGGTTTTTGTATTGAAACTGAAACTGAGAGATTATCATGTGAGTTTTGTGTGTTCAGAGCTCCTTATTTAAGAACAAGCGCTCGTGCATTTGTGATTTATTTATTTTAGAGATTTATGTTTGATTCGTTTTATAAACTGGAAAAATACAGTTATACTCTTCTGGTAGCATATCGTTACAAACAAAAATGGATTAACGTGAGCAGAAGTAATTAAACAGTACCCTTACATACAACACACAACAGAGTCATTGATCGTTTCATACTATGCATCTAATAAATTTTGTGCATCATCGGGGATGTACCACAGGGTAGCCACCTTTGTCCATTATTGATTGTATTATTTTCGAGCAGTTTCTAACTCTACGATTACTGCCTATGCTGATGATATTAAAAAGTAATCTTGAACAAACAGTTCTTCGAAATTATCTGAATGGATTTTATTATTATATTATTTATGGTGTATTAAGTGTTCCTCAAGACTGATAAATGTGTAGTCGTAGTAGTTGATAATTTGCAGATAATGACTAGAAAATCGTAACTTATAGTCACTATTAACTATTTTATAGTTTGTTAAAATGCACAATTTTCTAGTCAAAACTAACAACAATTTTCTGCTAGAAACAGTAAATTGATGGTATTATTAACTATTATTATATATTTTTATTATTACGGTCATTTTGAGCTATTTGTGTGAATTTCAAGAAATAGTTAAAATTAAATAGAAAAGTAATTACAAATGACTGAAAAAATGTCTGTGGGTGTTTTTCTACTACTCATATTATTGTCATGGAATGAATTTGATTATAATAAGTTGCAGATAGTTTTTATATAAATATAATAGGACAAGCCAATTGCCAATAGAATATTACACAATTTAGACTGAAGTTAATATTTGGAAAAACAAGGAATCACAAAATACCAATATTTGAATTTTTGACACCTGAACTACTGAAGTAAGGTATTTAAATTCTTTCAAAAAGTGGTAATATATTGAAAACCATGATATTTTTACTTAGGTCAGGTTTAGTTATTCTGAGCGGTTGTGAGCCCGTCACGAAAGGTTATTATCGGTTTCTGGGACACCCTGTATAGATGCACATTGAAAGAGGTTATGTAATTTTAATGAATCGAATAATTCATACTAATTTTCCCAATGCGATATAATAAGATTGCCGCCAACTTGCTAAACTTTAAAATTTAAAAGTCGCACAATGCAGTGAGTGTATATGTATATCAAATAAAATTTCAAAAATAAGAGCATTTATTGTGTAGTTTTGTTTCCCTATTTTCTCGAGAACCGATCATCGATCTCTACTGAAATTATGAGAAAATACTCTTTGAAATAATTTTTGACGATCTCATTTTTGAAAATATAATATTGGTAGTAGTACTAGCTACTACTACTAACGTGTTGGGGTTTTTTAATTACAACAGGTTTTTCTTTTTAAATTCTTTTAAAAACCAAGAGGTGTTTATTTTAAAAAATATGGTTTTATTATCGAAAAATTTTCTAAAAAAAAAAAAAAAGTTATGAAAATTTTTTACAAACTTTACTTCATAATGTTGAATGTTATATGTTACACACCCTAAGAGAAAAGCTCTAATTTAAATTTACTTTTAAAGTGAATTTTGAGATCGATATTTAATGACAAAGTATTTTCGGTTTTAAATAAACCCAAATACGTCACTTTAAATTTAACAGAATAATTCAATCATGTTCGATATCGATAATAATTTTGACAATAATTTGTGTAATTATGAAAATGAAATCTTAACTGCATTTCCTTATAATACTTCCAGCAACAACCTTAACTCCAGGCAACAAATTCATGTAAAACGTACATATGATTTGTGGCTTACTTGTGAGAAAATCGCAGTATGGATGTAAATATTTAATTCAAAAATCACATAGAATCTCATATGTGTAGTTTAATTTCATGTTCAAATAAATTTTTTTTCCTAGTGCACTGTCGGGCTTACTGAGGGAGTGATCAATCTTCCAAAGTGTTTTCGGCAATTTTCTTTCATTTTTCACGATAAAAGGATTTTAAAAGAGCACATTTCCTGTAATCTTTTCGTGTTCATCTCTGTCTTCCTGGAGCATAAGAAATGGAAAGAATGTTGCGGTACAACATATTTTTTTGGATATAACTCTGTTCACTTATGAATTGGTCCGTAATTTCTTACGAAAGAAATACAAAAGTCCCTACGGGTATTTATACGGAAATTAAATTTGTGTAAAGCCATTTCCACAGATATTCCAATTTACGAGCACCATGCGGATTACCTTTAAAAAAGAACACGGTCGAAGACGATATCATTAATGGGAGCCTTTCAACTCAGGAGCAAAAAGCCCATTAATTTCTTTATGCTTGCGTCACGACCCCCTTAGCCGCAGATATCTTCGAAGATAGAATTTGTTACATATTTACTTCGTTAAATTATGCAAAAGGTGAGAGGAACATTTCTCGCATTACCGGATCGATCTACGGTGTCTGCCAGGTTAAAAATGTATGATTGTGCCATTGATGCTCCAAAGGGTTATTGCCTCGATAAGTCTGCAAGTTTTTAACTATTCATGAAAACGTTCCGGAAAATTTCAAGCCCAGTCTTGAGAAGGTGACGTCTTAAATTTTATAAATTCTGAGAAATTAAGAGTTCGAGCAGTAAAAGTAATTCATCAAAAGGAAATTAGCAGAAAACCCATTAACCAGCAACAGAAACCATCCATTAGGGCAATTCAAGGCACAAAGCGCGAACACATCCACCCTGTTCGGGGAGGTTATGTACAGGATCTATGTTTTCGCAAATCCTGTCTTGATTCCACAATCCCATTGCATTACTTTTACGCAAAAACATTTTTCACCCTCAGACGGGAATTGTTCTGGTGCTCTGGAGCTTCCGAAGTTAATAAGAATCGGTCCCTGTGGCAATTCGTTCAGCTATTTGTATACGGGTGCTATAGGCAGCGCCATTAAGAAGTGCCTGGAAGGGATACAAATATGATGCAATAAATATTTCAGCATGGAGACAGCTCCGCCTTAAACGCTATTTTACACATTCTCTGATAAAGCTGTGAATTGTATTTTGCTCAGCAGATAATGCGTCGTTACAGCAAAAATACCGCCCAGGTTGTAATGCAGGAATGCCCTTTTAAAATTGCAGAAAATCTCAGAATTATACAGGAAGTTTCGATATCTTGCACGCGAAATGAATAGATAAATCTTAACAAGTACCGCATAAGTTTGGATGGTTTTGGTGCTATATTTCTACTCCCTTCAAACAATTGTAATTGAAAGGTTTTCAAATGTGTTAACTTACTATTAATTAAAGACGATCGTTTCATTTATTAAATTTTGATAAAGAGCTGTATTTGGCTGACTTAGAAAAAAGAAGGTATCAATTCGACTCGTATGTATTTTTTTCTTTTTTGCTCGGACATAAATTTGGAAGGTACGAGCAGATTTTCGAAAGTTGCTCGAGGAGTTCAATGATATGTATAAAATGCCTGGAAAGACAGGCTTTGCGGAGGTTTATAGGGTCGCTGATTTCAAATCCGATCCTTGATTCTCAAAATTAAAGATGGCATTCATAAAAATAAGTAGGTATGGGTGTTTTTAGGACTATTTGTTTCAAATTCGGTGCTCAATTTTGAAGATCTCCATACGCTTAAAATTGAATTTAAATCTTACGAAGTTTTATAAAAGAGGATATTTGTGGTCGTTGATTTTAATTTAGTACCTAATTTTCAAAATGTCATGTTTAAAAAAGAATGAAATAAAAACGTAAAAAAAAAAATACAGTCGCAAAGTATTGAATAATTCCACTTAAAAATCCTACCTTATTACTTTCAATGTTGAATCTTACGATTTTGCCAGATATTTGAATTTGACCAACTTGAACTCAGTAATGAAGAGTTTTCATATTTTTCAGTTTTTCATATTTTTTTAGTATTGAGTTAATATCAGTCAAGTTGTCGCGTCCTAAAAATGTTCTTGATATTGTATTTATTAAATTAAATGCTTTTATAAGAAAACTCGTTTGTGGAATTTGTAATCTTTGAAATAAAGACAAAAGGAAATGAAGAGATGTCACTGAATTTTAAAACTCTCCAAATTTCTTGGTTCAAGAAACACACCGACTTATCCATAAAGTTGGACGAGCCAGGACCAAATAAAAGGTACCTACATACTGCAACTTTTATAAAACAAAAATTGTTAGCAAGCGTTTAATAAAATCAGCCTGTGAGTCTGCACACTGTGAATAACATTTAACTATCACATTTATTAAATACTCTCTAAGCGGTCAACTGAGTTATTCAAGCATTCTTAAAACTACTTACTGCTGCTAACAAGCGCAAAAATAAGGTTTTTAGGTTTTTTTCCTAAATATAACGTCTTTTTTGCACTTTTGAGATATCCTAATGATAAAAATTGGAGTATTCGAAGAAGTAAATTATTTGAAAAGCATTCCTTTAAACTATTATTTTTTCAACTGAAACTTTGAATGATGTAAAGATCGTTTTGTGTCTCGTTAGTCACATTTGGAGGCAATTGCAAATGACATCAAAATTGTTCAGAACACTGACATAAAAACCTTTAAATATAGTAGAGGTGATTCATTTGGAGTGTAATAAATATAAATAGCAAAAAATACCCATCGCTAGAATTTTGATCAGTTGTATATTGTTGGTGGTTTTTTATTTATCTATGTGGAATAAAAATTTAAGTCTGTGTATATGTAGCCCGACTAGAATTTTGGTGGGGTACAGCTAGGGCCCCTATGAGGCTAGCCACACTGCCTCATGTGGGTCCCATGAGGCTGCCCTATAAGGCGCACGAAGGGCAAATAACGCCTTGCCTCATTCGCGCATCATTATGACTGCCTCATGTGGGCCTCGTGAGGCAAAACCCGACTAGAATTTTGGTGGGGTACAGCTAGGGTCCCTATGAGGCTAGCCATACTGCTTCGTGTGGGTCCCATGAGGCTGCCGTAGGGCAAATAACGCCTTGCCTCATTCAGGCTCTCTTTGTAATACTTAATAATGTAATCCTAACTCCTTATACTTATATACATGTGGAAATACTTCTTTATTAGTATAAATTATTATAATAAACTTAAACTCAGTCCGAGGCGAGTGCGCCCTGATGTTGTCCGTCCTGCGGGTAGAATCCAAAAAAGAACGAGTGCCGCAATATGGCGATGAGCTGTCAGCTCGTAGGGGGATTCGTCGAGGGATTCTCAAGAAGATGATACTTCATGCAATAGATTATAAAATACGAAGTTTTTGTAAGGAAAACCCGATAAGACAGCTATTAATAATACTGGGATTTGTGCTTTAATCGAGCCCAGCTGATAATTTGCAAATATAACCCACTAGCAGATAACGTCAAGTATGCCCAGGTGTATATGTGATGTTTGCCTAATCGAACCCCTGTAAAGCACAAGGTGGGATTGCCTATTTCATTGTAAGGTTTGCCTCATAAGACCCTTGTGAGGTACTCATAAGGTAAACCTCACTTCAGTATCGCTGATTTTATTTTGTGAGGTCCTCATGAAGAATTTACGGGGAAATCCCTCTATCGGCATGCCCCTCACTTGCCACATGAGGACCTCATGAGGAATCTACGGGGAAATCCCTCTATCGGCATACCCCTCATCTGCCACATGAGGCCCACACGCTTCATGAGGCATGCCCCCTATAAATTCTAGTCGGGAGCTTGTATTAAGCGTAATAAATATAGTAAGTATTTACATGTAATTGAACCAAAACATCATTATATTTAAAATATTACATTAAAATAAGAACACATTGAGAAACAATTTAATAAATTAGAATTTTGGCAATCTGGAGTTCTTATGTGTTGACAACATATTCCAAATCAGAGTTGCCTAAAAATGACAATGAAAGTTGCCTAAAAATCGAAATGAAAATTTCGTAACACATATAAAATCTTTATATTCGTCATATTATATCCTCTGAATGCGTTTACTACATTGGGTCCAATGAATTTCCAATGTGTTTCGAAAACATCTAACAAACTCTCTCCCAGAAACGGAAAATATAATTTAAAAAAATTCATTGACAAATTAGGTGAACTTAAACGATCCAGATTCCTCGCCGTGCCAATAAAACTATGTTTGCTGCCGCTGGGAAAGGTGATTCATTTTATTTCTTTTAAATTTTTTCTCTCTGAGGTGAGTTTTTAATTTTGAAAATTAAAAGAAATATCTATGGAGCCAGGTCAGGGTTTTACGGTGGATGGCCGAGTTCTATAGAATCGCAGCCGTCTGGGTTTAAGCTTTATAGTGTAAGACAGTTTAGTCTTCTGAACTTTTCCCTGTGTCATTTTACGACAAGCTGTCGAAGTTCGCAGAACAATTCTGAATAATAGACGGCGTTTTTATTTCGTTCCTCCAATTGAATCTTTTTTAAACGTTTGCATTTACATAGAATGTTTTTATTTTCATCCGACGGTATCCAGAAATTCTTGAATATATTTGGTTCAATTTTAAAATGTGGCCAATCAAAACAATTTTATTCAAAAAATTTAATATTTCCAGGAGTAGCCAACATTGAGTTAATCTCTTCCCCAGCAGAATTTAGAATTTTACCTCAGACATTAGTCTAAGATATGTATTGTTATATTTATATTATGGTTATTACCTTATATTTTCTCCAGGAATATTTTTTGTTGAATACCTCGAAGAAATTTTTGTGTTAGGGATTTGAAATCCATTCATTATTCGTACACATTAGACATTAGATTGATGTGGCTGTCGGAAGACAAAGTTAGGCCATTACAAGCCCATTGTGATACCACTTTTTTTGTGACCAGGGTTTCTCGTGGGAATTGAAACCAACAAACTCTAGCGCACTGTTGGTTTGCCGCGGATGCGTTGCGCTACCAACCGAGCCATTGAGGGCACATTTTTACACATTACTTACATTACATTATTTTAATGTTAAGGCAATAGCGATTTTTAAATGCGAAGCGATAAAACATATAAATTTTTTAAAAGCTTTTTGGATACTACTTTGGCCTGCGTGTATGTCTACTCCTCGAAAGATTAAAATTCAGTTAGACTTTATTTCATCTGGGCACCTAAATATAAAACAATCCTTTGGTAAAAACCTCTTCACTTTGAAATTTGTTGATAAACACTAGATAAGTTAACCAGCGAAAGTTAAACTTAATCAACTTATGCGTTTTAAAAGTAGGTATAAAATGTGCAATAAAAGCATAACTAATGTAAATGAATGTTATTGCAATAAAAGCATAACGTAATGTAAATGAATGTTAAAGTATTCATTCGTATTCATTTAAAGACTACATATGCCGGAATTAACTTGCCAACAGTGAAAGAATTAGGGGCATTTCACGTGAAGCGGACAGGGAAAAAGAAGTGAGGTGCTGAAAATCTACCACATTCGGCCCATTTGTACTTCTAGTAGGTATGAATGTGTACGCAAAATATTTTTTTTGTATAGTGTGTATTTACCAAGTTATAGGTTTCTAAAGAATGGTCGTTGATTGGTACTACAATTTATTGAAAGTAATTTTTCGAATATAACAAATTTACTATAAAATATTTAACATAGCGATACATGTTAAAAATATACTGTTCTTTTTGACAGTAAAAAAAATATTGAAAAATTATTTTTTTTCATATCTAAAACCGGAAGTAAACTTTTCAAATCAGAATTACAGTCACTTCGACCATTTTTTTTTCTTTTTTTTTCTTTCAAAATATAGCTTAAAGAATAATAAAAGTACACTAGAAAATTTAAAATGGGATCTCTATTAGTTAAGGAGTTACATTGAATAATAGACACCCGCGTCGCAAGGGGCGTGAATTCTGCCGCTTGCAAGGTCGAGCAGTTTGCGCGATATTGCATTGAAATTCGCAACTTTATTAATATTTTATATCGTTTTAGCGTATTTAACCTCATTTAATGATATGAAATAAGTTATATTAATATATCATATGAATAATATAAATTATTGATATATTATAAAGAAAAAACATTTATAGGAAGGAGTAGAAAAGTTTTATTATTTGCGAAACGTGACTAATAGCGCCATCTGTTAGTAACGTGTAGCACTTTTTTGTCTCAGATAGAGTCAAACCTATCTACAAGAAAGAGATAGAAATATGACGCCTAGCGGTTTCGTAATTGAAACTGTGTTGCTTTAACCGCTCTGCGACTTGTGCACGTTTTAAGTTGCCATTTATTATTATTTATTTCTCATCTAAAGATGAAATAGAACGTCAGAGAATTTTTTTGGAACCCCGGTTTGCGTCTACAGTCACCATTCCAGGAACCAAAAAGTTTCACAGCTTCATTCCAACAACCGGAGGCCTTCTTATAAAGAGGACCAGTTCTGCCATAGATTCCCATTGTAAAATTGTTAAAATTACTAAATAAACAGTTCTTGTGTTGCTATAATGTTGTTTTATAATGTTTTAACTGTTTAATCACAGTGATATAAACAAGCCATTTTGTTTGACGCACACCAACCGATCTAAGCAAGCGCTACATAATGACGCCCCTTGCGACGCGGGTGTATATTATTCAACGTAACTCCTAAACTAATAGAGATCCCATTTTAAATTTTCTAGTGTACTTTTATTATTCTTTAAGCTATATTTTGAAAGAAAAAAAAAGAAAAAAAAAATGGTCGAAGTGACTGTAATTCTGATTTGAAAAGTTTACTTCCGGTTTTAGATATGAAAAAAAATAATTTTTCAATATTTTTTTTACTGTCAAAAAGAACAGTATATTTTTAACATGTATCGCTATGTTAAATATTTTATAGTAAATTTGTTATATTCGAAAAATTACTTTCAATAAATTGTAGTACCAATCAACGACCATTCTTTAGAAACCTATAACTTGGTAAATACACACTATACAAAAAAAATATTTTGCGTACACATTCATACCTACTAGAAGTACAAATGGGCCGAATGTGGTAGATTTTCAGAACCTCACTTTTTTTTCCCTGTCCGCTTCACGTGAAATGCCCCATTATTCAAATAGGTTCAGTTCTGAGATGATCTCTTACATATAAACAAATACTCTCTGTTTATATATGGATTGGTAAGTAAGTGTAAAAGCATAGATATATAGTGTGCACAAAGTCATTTCAAGTCGTTTTTTTTAAATAGCAAGCCCTTCTTTTGACCCCGGAAATGGAAAGAGCGGCAGATTCTACGTTCAGATGTGACCTTAAGTGATCTTAGGGGTTCTTCACAATGTCAAACTATGTACACAAACTCAGCTACCGCTGAATAGCTGCAAAACTTGAACGAGTAGGGGAGACATAATCTGATAGGAGTTTAGGTTTTTGCCCTGGCTATCCGTTGGTGACCTTGGACTCTCTCAAGTTTTGCAGCTATACAGCAGTAGCGGATTTTTTGTGGCTTGACCTTGTGGAGGACCGCCAAAATCAAGGGTGTCACTCAAGGTCATAACTGAATGTAAAATTTGCGGCTCTTTCCATTTCGGGAAGTAGCGGTTGCCATTTAAAAAAATCGGCTCCACCTTTAAATGACTTTGAAGGTAAAGGTCAAGATCACATTCAAGATCAACATCGAATTGTCAGGAAAATTTCCTACGACTATTGTCTGAATCATTTTTCTCTACAATGCCTACTTTTCAAGTTACTCAACTGATGCGGGACTTTTTAACACCCTGTATAGAGAATCCTGTGTTTTACTGAATGGCTACGGTCGACGTATTCCTCTGAATCTTCAAAAGACCTTTAAAAAGAAGAAAAGAAATTCATCAAAAAATATACGAATCAAAGATTGCCTTTGATTAATTTAAGTTTAAGTGCCCAGCTCGATTTGCTTGCCTTTCCGTTCAGGCCCAGACGCGGCCGTCACCGCTGACACGCGTGGTCGTGTAATATGAACCTAAAGTTCGCGGCCGGTCCCTGCGGACCGGCCGGGCCTGAACGGAAAGTCTAATGTTGGTCCCTAGAGACCGGCGCGGCGTGGCGTTTAACGTGTTAAAGCAGCTTTTGCAAGGTATATTGACTTTAGTGCGAAATTGACTATAAGTGTTCCCTACCTTCATCTATCGACCTGGCTATTATGATTATTATTACGGTGGTTTTCATGTAGTAGTCGTGTAAGAATTGTTCGCGTTTTCTGCCATTTCCAGGTAATAGCAACTGTAGGGGACATTGTTCCGCCATTAAAACATAACAATTAGCTAACCATTGGTCTGAAAGGGGCTTAAATTTAACTTAGAACTGAAATACAAAAATACGTTTTTTACTGTTTGTAGTGAAGTTTATTAAAAATCAATTTTACTGGTATCGGCATGCATATGTTTCCAGCGCTATGTTGACAGCAAACGTTGTATTTTTCAATTACATATAGGTACTCTCTCGACCCCTGATAGTCTGGAACACTATAAATTCCGGAAAATCTTCTAATCCAAAATAACATTTTGCGACGACACATGTTCTTTGTGTGGTACAATCACTTTTGGTCTTAGCCCCGTCGCCCCAGACAGGAGGGTAGTTGTTTGCCAACTGAAATGATACCTTCGCCAACATATCGATTTAAGTTTCCGTGTTCACTCGACCATAAACAAAATAGCAGAGAAAAAAGAAAAACATCGCTCCACCAGGGTCATTGATCGGTTAATGGGGATACTCCAATGTATGAATGTATATTTGTACGTTCAGCAAGTCGGTTTCGTCCCCCAAAAAGAAGGTAAATGGAGCGGGTAATACTCGTTCGACCTATACATCTCAATTACTGCCAAGAAAGGTATTCATGCGAGGATTAGGGACAGCCCGAATTGCGCTGCAGACTGGATAAAGCCAAGGCACAGGAAAATTGCTTACAACGAATGGTTTCGTTACATGAGAAATTAGGCAGTTCTCCTCATATTAAAGTTTAATTAAGTGAATGGCGCGAGAGTTGGTGATGACTGCCAGCGAATTACATGACTAATGGGCTTCTCCCACCGGATTAATTTACTATCTGTAATGAAATTCCGCGATTCCACCAGCATCACGCCAAACTAAACCATTTTGTGGGGAAAAAAAAATTTTAGAATAAACCGAGCGCCGTAAATTAATTACAGTCAGCCACACTGCCCTATTTGTGTTCGCCAATCCACTAATAAATATTCGATTGCAATTCAGAAACGATAACCGGATCCGGTAACAAAAATCCCTTCAATTATGAGGAACGCAACACAACCCCCAGAGGTTTTAATAAATATTCAAGTCTGATGAGCGGTCACTGGTTATTTATAATTGCATATACATTTTAAAAGTATAAAACCAAAAATATTTAACTGAATTTGACTAACTCTATATTAGAATTATTTATTCATTCCAACATTATGAACATTTTACGCGGTTTTGTTAATTTGTCCGACCCTAGAGCGTTAATAATTAAAAATGATGGAAACTGTTGTAGAAGCCAATCACTTCCTGCAATAATTATTTTAATCAGCTTAATAATCCAATAGGTTAACTAAAAAGCCACACCCTTCCGGTTAATAAAAATAGATGTGAACTCAACAGAAGTCATATTGCACTACTCCTTGAGTATTGATTTTGTGGCGTTGAAAATATTATATTTAATTAAATAATCCCGGTAAGAGTTTTTATGTTTTTATATTTATGTTACCATTTATTTATACACAAAACCTTACTTCAATGCAATCATGGCAACAATGCTGTATAAGCCTTAGGCTGCCCGCAGGCTGCAGACTTTTCTATAAGAAATATTGAGAGAGAAATACTTCTTTGATCAAAAAGTAAAGCTAATTTTGAATTTATATCGGGTAGATCGATTCGAGCAAATCTTCTTCTGTTTAGCAGCACTGTCACTCATATCTGTGTAAAATTTTACACCATTATGTCATTTGTTTGGTTAGTTTCGTTGTGTTTTCTGAGCTTCTAAAAGTGAATTGAATGAATTTTCTGCTGCAGAAACGTTTAGAATTTGCAGAAGGCCTTCGGCGATCAGGTTTTGTCTGTAAGAAATGTTCACAAGTGGTATAAATAGTTCAAAGAAGGTAGAGAAAGCGTTGAAGACAAAGAGCGTCCCGGACGACCATCAACATCAATCAATGAACAACATGTCAATTAAATCAAAGAAAGCTCGAAAACGGTAAGTTTTATAAAAAAATAGTTTAAATAAAAGTTGTAGCTGATTTTGTGACGAACAACTTTCTCATTTACATAATTGCAAAAAAAACCATTATTTTTTAATGAAAATAGCAAAAAAACACTTTTTTGATACTTTAGCGCCACCTACTTTTTGTATTTCAAGTCGGATGATGTCACTTCAATGACATAAAATGTAGTTAACAACGTCCTCTACATTTTTTGTTAAATAAACTTTTCACCAAAACCCATAGATTCCGAGAAAAATGCATTTCAAAATTTGTTTGGATTTTCTCAAAAACAGGGGGATGGGGGACTTCGGGAATTTGACATTAACTTCATTATATGCCCCCCTAACGATTCATCAAGTCAAATTTCGGTATGTCATTTTTCGGAGACACCCTATTTTTTCGTTACAGATTGACTGTACTAAAAGTTATAAACAAATTGGCATTACTTTTTGATGACAGGTGTAGTCACCACAAAATTTTCACAGATGCTTCCTATAAGCTATGTGAAGAGATTTCTCATAATGTGTTTTTAAAGGCGGGACAAAAGGACTGTATTGGTGTCAGTCTCTCAATTCAACTTCCCCTCGCAATGTTGTTATATGGAAATGCCGAAACAAAGAATGGAGAATTGGCAACTAGCACACACCGAGCATAAATACGGCGGGACAAAACGAACGTTGTTGTGTGCTCCGCGGTATTAAGGAAAGTACAAGGCGGTCTTGATTTGATTTGTTGGTAAATGTGAACAATCTTAAAAGCTTTTATAAAGAAAAATATATTTTTAGACGCATTTAATTAAATAAAATTAAATTTGTTTTAGATAAATGATGGGCAAGTATAATATAACGTATTTGTTGTGTGGCTGTTGAAAAGGTAGTAGTAATGCTTTCATAGGAAAGTTTTGTAATAAAACATTTTTGTGAGGTGCACCCTGTAGGAGTATTCCAATTTCCCCCTAAAAATTTATTTTCTTTCTCTGACTTATTTCTTCTAGGACTTATTTAACTTTTCAGTATTAGAATGATAGAAACTCTTATTATTTTTAACAAGTCTTAGAATGATAAAAAAATATTAATATTTTTAAAGATATGCAACAAAACGGCAACTAGTCTCTAATTATAAATAGATTTTTTAGATACTAAATTGATTGAGATTTTAACGACTTTAGAAGAGCTTTCGATCAATAACCTGATTTTAATTACTATCTGCGGGGATTATCACTACAAAGAAAACGATTTGAAAGTCTGGAAATAATTATCCAGCGACAACATTTAAGTCCAAATTCGCAAAGGCCCAAACAAAATTTTCCTCCTGCGTCGGTAACTGATTCCAGAAAGAAGATACGTAATGCATAATAACGCCAAAACTTTTCGAACAAATTTGGAGAACAGACCCACCTTTTAATCTATTTTACTTAACTTTAGTCGGAATTGAGTCGAAATTTAATTGACATGTTTGATATTTGTTTGTAATCGTGGCATTATTGGTTCGTATTTCGTTCAAAATGAGACAGGAGCTCTCGTTACGATATGTTTAATATCAATAATGTCATGAATTGGTCTTTCGAATAAAAAAAAAGTGTTTCGTCAAAGAGGACTATTTGTGTTATTTTTTTTAATTTAAAGTTCTAACGCGCCTTCATATTTTTTTTTATAATAGGACACGTTTATATAAGATTTGCAATTGATAATTTCCAACATAAACCTGAAAATTTATATAATTCAATTCGCAAGATCGAACAATCATTCTCAGAGCTTAATCTCATTTTTATTCTATTCAGGGTTTTGTTTTGGCTCTAGCAAATTATTTAGGGGGTTTACGGGCTTTTTGACATCGAATTCGGATTCAACGTCCAAAAATACATAGGGATATGATAGTTCTGCATAAATAAAATTTAATTATTTTTATAACGACTGCGGGTTATTATGATAAAAACAATATTAGATGCAATTAAAATGGAATTTATGCAACTTTCAAGGGAGCATAAATGACCATCACCCGCGGTGGATTTTATTGAATATTTAATGTCATTGAATCACAATCAACCGATCCATTAGGCAAAACCAGGCTTTAATGTTTGCATTTCAGTTATTGACTATTTTGGTACATATAAATTGTGCCTGTGGTCCAATGCTGGTCGCAACTATAGCCGCTTATTGGAACATTACCAACAGTCAATTCTACCATCAATTACGAGAAATTAAGCGACCACTGATTTAGCGAGCCAAGCCAAGATATATTAATTCCTGTTCCAACTTTGTCCGGTTAATGGGATTTTTTCCTGGATTTAATGAGGAGGCACCAAACGCAGATTATCGGCGAACTCTCACCCGGGAATTAATGGGGTGAACCGAGTTCAGTCGTAATTATTTTCACTTGTCACTTCCAAGCAAGGAAACTTTATAAATATAATAAACGTTGGCTGGAGCCTTTCCTTGCGAAATATGTTCTGCGCCTCTGGGGTAATTTTGAATTCCCAAGCGAGTGCTTTCAATATTGGCAACTTGCTGTGCTGTGCCTGCCCATCCGAGCTTCTTCACTTGTATGAATTTATAATGAATTGGATTGTGGTAAAGTTGTCACCTCGAAAAGTTAATGAAGCTCGAAAAAACCCCTCTTTACTTTTTTCCCAATTCAGAAGAGAGCCCTTTGCGACACACTTGTAGCACTAATAAAGTTTTTTGCAACGTAGGCGGTCTGCATTTATCGACAGAACTTACTTCCTATCCAAATGGGATTGGTCAATTTAGTCATAAAGCAAAAAGGTGGTAGACTGTCCCTCGTATGCAAAAACACCACTGACCTTTAGCTGGAATAGACGTTTTTTATAGTTTCAGTGAACTTTCCCCCGAACTTCGTTCCGCACCTACTTCCTATTCGAATAAAAAAAGGGCATCTGATAAAATTCTTAAGTCCTATTCGATGTCTGTACTATTCCCGGGGGGCAAATTTCTCGAAAATGAGGAACATTTTCCGCTACCTTGTTATTCCAATTTCCGTGATTGTTAAGGATAACAAGACCCTTTCCATCACTGATTGGAGCCGAGCGCTCTTTTACTCTAACAATAGAATAATTTCTCCGGTCCTGGGTTTTCAAATAAAACCGAGAGCAAACAAGTTTTGACAGATATTCAAGAAGTTACAAATGCTTTTGAGTCAAAAACTGTGCGATTTATAAATTCAAGTTATGTTAATTTTTTGCAAATTATATTTTCTTTAAGCTTGTCCTTGCCTTTAGTCGCAGTTTGGCATCAAGTGATGTACACAATTATTTATTGTAGTGCTTTTGAGTTTGTCAAATACATTTTTGAGAAAATTTTTTTTATCCATATCAGTAGTAAGGCCAAAAATGTCTTTCTGTATTATGAAAATATCGAAACAAATGAATATCATATATATGGTATGCATATGTTAAAATAGGTTGTGTCTAGGAAATTGTTTCCGGTGCAGGATGAGCTTTGGCATAATAGGTACATCAGTTAAAATTTTTGACAAATTGATGGTATATTTTGCAAAATCCTTTTTCATAATTAAAAATGCTTAAAGAAAACAAAATCTAGAACTCTAAAAGCAGAAACCCTGTGAGTGCTTCATGCCATAACTAACTCATTAATATAAATAATTATAGGAGATGGTGGTAATATGGCCCCCTACTTTGTTTTTGAGGCCTCATGTAAAAAATACTACACTTATATATAAAGTAAGTGCATTATAGTATTCCTTACTTATTGGTTTATGCATACCTTATTGTGAAATAAATAAAATAACCACAGAATAATCAAAAACTTATTTATTCTCCAAACATTAAAATTTAACAACGTGACATTTAGTGAGGGTTATATGGCACCCTGGGGGCCATATTAAATATATTAGACTTTAATAAAACTTTAACGGCAAAAATAACAAATATAATATTCGCCTTCAGGGCCTGCATGAGCCCATAAATTGTAAGTTTGGCACTGAATCCACTGCTCACCATGTCTGTCGCTAGAATAATTGGTTTCACAAAATATGCAGCTCGTATCTAAACTTTCAGGCATCCTTTCTGAATTGATATGGTCGTCATATTCAGAGTCAGTTTCTACGACTGCGTCACTTTCAGAGCTACTGCTGGATGTACTAACTTTCTGGCGTCGATTAGCATTGTTGCCGCTGCTCACTCCACCTTGACCACGTCCACGGCCTCGTCCGCGTCAACGGCCTGATCCGCGTACACGGCCTGATCGGCGTCCACCTCTACGGCCTCGTCCACAAGTCTCAGATAAGCGCAAAGATTCAGTTAATTAATTTTTATAAGGCGATGATGTGATCACTCTTGCTGTTGTAGCTTTTCTTCCAATAGAAATGATATATCGCTCATACATGTTATATGGCCCCCGGGACCATAATAGGAACAATGTGAGGGGGCCAAATTACAAGTATTAAAGAATATATAACCAAGCCAAAATACACATATTTATCAAATGGTTTTCCATAATTACCTTCAAAATCCAGTAGGAAAACGTTTGTAAAACACAATGTCCAATCACCCAACGTAAAACTTAGTTTTTCCACAAAAAATGAATAAAATGCACAGTGGTCTTAAATTTTTACAAATGGCGTTTTCGACTATCTTCAAATAACAAAAGAACGTAACGCCATCTCAGAGATTTGTCGGTTACTATTCGACAGCTGTGACAAGAGCTCCGCGTTGCACGCAAATTATACTAGATGGCGTATTTCTAAATTATAAATATGTAAGGGGGCCAATATACCTGCAGGGGCCACATTACCACCATCTCCTCTAATTAATAATTAGAAATAAATACAAATCAAATTTAAATCAAGCTTTTATATTATATATATGTTTAATTTATAATTATATAATTTGTAAAAGCCTGGAGTGTTACCATTTGCTTTCATCACACAGCTGTTGTACTAGAGGTATAACTGGTCATTAGTTGTCCATTTTAGTTAAATACCTCAAGCTATAACAAAATATACATATGTATATGTTTGTATAAATTATACATATATATAAATTATATATATTAAATATATATAATTATATATATATATGTATATAAATTATACACACATATAAAAGCTCGATTTAAAAATGTTTTTACTTTTATTCATTTTATGGTTTTAAGTCTGGATTTGTTTCACAATACTGTCGTATTTTAATTGTCAAACCTTTTATTAGGGTTTTCATAGGAGTTTATGAAGATAAAGTTAATCCGCCGCTTGGGACGTCCATCATATTGGATTTAGAACAATATTATATATACTATATAATATAGTATTTTTTATTTATTTATTATTGACAATTCATCGATATAGACTGATTACTACAAAAATAGAAAAAGCAAGTACAGTAGAACTCCGATTATCCGAACGCCGATTAACCGAATTGCCAATTATCCGAATCGGTCCTCAGCGTAATATAGAAAATTAAAACGAAGTAATTTTTCAATAAAAACAAGTTTTGTGGGTAATTTTTCAATAAAAACAAGTTTTGTGGGGACGCAAGAATAAAAAAATGCGAGTGACAATTGCCGTGTTCAACTTAATAAAGTTTATTCTATGTGTGACAGTTCGTTTTTCTTTATTACCAGTCTATGTCCGATTATCCGAATATTTGATTATCGGATAATCGGAGTTCTACTGTACATGTATATGGCATGAAAAGTGCAAAGTGAAACCTTAACGAAGATGACTCTTCAGTTGGTTTCGCGACAAGTTAAAATCGATATTGGCTTTATGATTATTGAAGGCGCGTGACATCGACGACAGAGGATTATTCATACCATAATTAGTACGATGAAAAGGCACTCGGAAGAAATCATGATCACGCACGGAGCGAGTCGGGAGAGAAATCTGACAAGCTCAGTTCAGTTGATCCTGCCCGATAGGCAATCAAAAGCAAAAACTACTTTCGCAGTGTCGCGTCGTTCCTCAAGAGACTGAAGGGATAAGAGCCGCAGCCTGTCAGTGTAAGGAGGTAGCACTGAAGGGGTGTTCCAGGGAAGATTACGGAGGGAAAACCTAAGAAATCTACGCTGGACAACGCGATCAATAGAAGTCGCATAAAACGGAGACCAAACTATACTGGTATACTCAAGAATAGGCCTTACAAATGTACAATACAGGGTCTTAGTTATAAAAGGATCATTAAAATCCTTGGACCAACGCTTAACAAAGCCAAGCGTAGAGCTGGCCTTACGAACGATCGCATCGATGTGTTCAGAAAATGTAAAATGGCTATTCAACCAGATGCCAGAATCTTTGGTTTTGTCAAGTTTTAGCAACGAGCATCCGTCAATAGTATAATTAAAAGAAGTAGTGCTTTTCTTGCGAGAAAAACACATGTAAGTGCATTTGTCAATATTAATGAGCACCATGTGTGAAAAGCATCAATGTCAGAATTTAAAAGGTCACATTCATGCTCGTTACGTATAATACGAAAGATCTTGGCATCATCTGCGTAACAGAGAATCCTAGAGTTAGAAAGAGACAGAGACACGTCGTTGATATAAATAATAAAAAGTAAGGGATCTAAATTTTACGAGACTTACGTAAGTCCGTCAAAGGACCCTGCACCAAATATATGGGGAAATGAGTTTCGGTTCGGAGAAGCTCTGTAACTCTGATAATGGTAATCCTTGTTGTCCCGATAAAACTTTCAAATTCAACTTGGGTCTGAAAATCCACAGTTTTAGAGTTATGGGCAGACCAAAGTGTGGAAATGGCATTTTCCGGTTTCTATCAAATGACTAGATTGGGTGGTATTAGCAAGTGTGAAAAGAATGATATACATAATGAGAAAAAGAACAAACAACAACATCAACAATAGCAAAAACAATAATAGAAAACACAACAATAGCAACAATAACAGCAGTAACAATAAAAATAACAACAAAAACAAAAACAACAGCAGTAGTTTCATTCATAATCAATCATAGCTCCAACATCAAAATCAATAATACTATCAGAAAATCTTCACTACATTTGGAATCATTTCTGTAAGAAAGAATAATCTGCCACAAAAAAAAAAAAAAACAAGCTAATCGGTGCCGGTTAGCCATAATAAAATAAAATCAACGTGGAAACTTCGCAAACAAACTGTTTTCAAACAATTTTCTTTGGTAGCATGCGGTTTATGAAAATACACAAAGAAGCGCAAAATACTCATTAATAAATGAATATTCTTGTAATATAGTACTTACATGGAAATAAATGTTTGGATATTATTAGAACGTAGTGTAGATATGCGCGGTGCGTCTTTTAGAATTAATAAACACACATTTTGATTTAGTAATCTTTATTTATTGACATCCACTCTTTAAATAACTCTCCACTGAAGATTTTCTGATAGTCTTACTGATTTTGATGTTTGGGGCTATGATTATAAATGAAACTACTGCTGTTGTTTTTATTGTTCTTTTTATTGTTACTTGTGTTATTGTTGTTGTTTTCGTTGTTATTTGTTGTTTTTCTCATTATGTATATCATTATTCCACACTTGCTCATACCAGCCAATATAGTCACTTGGTACAAACCGGAAAATGCTCTTTGCACACTTTGAATTAACCATAACTCCAAAACTCTGGATTTTCAGACCCAATTTGCATTTGAAAGGACAACAAGGATTACCATTTCCCAGTGTTATAGAACTTTTCACCGAAACACATTTTCCCACGTATTTGGTGCAGGGTCCTTTCATCAAAATCGGATGGAAATGGGCTAAAATTCGAGTACAAATTTTCAACTCGAAAGACATACAAACGAAGACTTAAGTTAAACAAAAGGTTGTAAATACTATTAAAATCCTATTAATTTTAATTGATTTTTCTCTGAGTGTGTAATTCAGATGTCTTGTTTAGTTTCAGATTAAACTCTATCCCCAATGAATAGAACATCATACTTTGCAAGCACCCACAATTTTATAACTAAAATAAATTATCAATCTAGCAGTGGCGTGGGGTGAAATTTTTGAGAAGGTAAGCCGGTGCAAAAATCAGAAACTTAATAGCGAAAAAAAACTTACCAAATGAAGTCAGATATTACAAAATGTGTTCAACAGTGACTGCGTGTAT
This sequence comes from Dysmachus trigonus, assembly GCA_949715965.1. Lineage (NCBI taxonomy): Eukaryota > Metazoa > Arthropoda > Insecta > Diptera > Asilidae > Dysmachus > Dysmachus trigonus. The sequence continues at coordinate 52,224,786 of OX454322.1, forward strand.
TCTTGTCTTTAGTCGGCCACTTCTATCATACTTAAAGTCATTGGAAGTTAAGTGCTATATGAATATTATGAATAAATATGCACATACAATGAACTTCAAGAATAATATAAGTGGCTTTGAAAAAAACCGTTATAGTCGCGTGTATCGTGCAATCAAACTAAAGCGGTTAACAAAAACTGTGAAAAGTTGATATGAAATATAATTAATCTTACTTATACTCCAAAACTAATCTACGATTTTTTTTTATAAATTCGACCAAAACATCATTGTAAAAATTAGACTGATTTCTAATTTGTAAAAGAAGGTGTTTTTCTATCGATAAGAGTGCTAAATTTGAGAGCAAGATATAAATAAAAAGCTACTAAAATGTCCTATAACAGACCACCTAGACCTTACAAAATTCTCACCAGCTTTTCACAATTAAATTCTATATATTAAAGTACAATTACACTTCACTTTAAATCAAACATGCACGACAAATCCTTCAACTGACAAATTGAAACAAATAAATAATCGTCATCCGAATAGCCGAACCTAACGAAAAAACCCGAGAAGCCGGATTTTATCGTGTTATCGAGAGGTAATAAAGTAGCACCACACCACACTCATAAGTCACAATCCGTTGAGCACCAAGGCAAAAAGAGACACAAGTTAACAATTTTTTTATTAAAATATAATAAACAAAACCACAACACCCCTCCCTTCCGAGAAGACGACTTCTGCCGTGTTCTTGTGAAATAAGGGAGCATTCACTCCTACAATTCACAGCCCCTTCAGTATCAAAGAAATTTACAGTCAGCTGAATATTGTTTATGAAAAAAAAATTAATAACCAAACCCACCCCAACCAACCCCACTCACCCGAGAAGCCGCTTTCTACCGTGTTATAGGGATAATAAGAGAGCACCACTACACTCACACCCGTTCATAGAGAAGACACGAATCAGCTGAAGAAATAAACAACCACCCGCCGAAGTGACCCGAGTTTCAAATTATGCAAAATGAAAACAACCGAGAAGCCGGTTTCTATCGTGTTATTTGCTTATAGGATTTGCTTTTAGTGAGCAAAGGATATCACACACGATTTCTTTGTTACTCGTGGAGACAAGTGTGGGCTCTAGTAAGCCGTAAAATGACCGGCTTACAGAAGCAGCGAGCGAGCACTTCATACCCGATGCAACCCCTTGATAGAACCTGCTACGGTGCGAGGGAAGGTTCCATCGTAGTGCAACAACAGATTATGGTTGTTTTTGGTTGTAACACTTGTTTTGCCATGTTTTCTTGACGAGATGAATTTTGGGAGCGCTTTCCAGGAATTTTACAGGCATAGAACAAGTTTTAAATTTACGGGAATAGGATGAGTTCCTAAAAGGGAAGCCGGTAGGAATCGTGTTATATGGACCCCACGCCACTGCAATCTAGTAATCTATAGTATGAATCCATATTATGTTACATAAAATCCTTTTGCCTAGAGGTTTTTATGTGTTTATTTTTTTCTCAGTATAAAAGGGAACGACGAACGCTAAATTATATAGAGTGCTGCAACTTAATCGACTATTTGGACTACATCAGAGATTACACTTTTAAGCAGCATAAAGTCAACTACATAATTGCAACAATAAAACAACAAGGGGCAAAGAATAAATGTTACGAGTGGATACCACAAGTAATAGCATTAACAATCTCCATCACGTCTCGTCTTCCGGCAAAATCCTCGGCTTCATGAGACCAGTAGTTGATTTCTTCTTCGTGCTTGTTTTACTCAGCAGCCTCCTTGCTAGTGATTGGGTCTTGAGACGCGGGTAAAAGTGGAAGCATCTCCAACTATACATAGAAAACATGGCAAAGATAGAGTACACTTCATCAGCCGTGGCGAGAGAAAAAAAAGATCCAACCCCGCAGAACCCTAAAAAGCAAGTGATTTATCTTCATTTGTAAGTTAACGCAAACGATCCCCGCAAAACTTGCTTTTGAAGCATTAAGTGGCAAGACAGCAGCGTAACATGTGATTCCAAATGAGGCGATATTTCAAGGAGCCCTAAAGAGCCTTTCGCTGGAAAGCTGTCCCGACATTAGACGCAATCACATCCACTCGTCCCCGTTTAGGTGAAATTATTGTTTTAATCAGAACGCATTCTAACTGATATAAGACGTATATGTGCGAAAACGTATTGCCACCCCGTTCACGGTGTCATTCGACATCAAAGCTCTTAAAAAAGGAAACAAAAGGTTCTATGGGCGAGATTCTTTCGGATTTTCATTAAGATCTTACTCTGCTCGCATTCAGGCTCGGGTGCTTTGTTGAATTCCAAAAGAAGACGGTCTCATTAAAGTCTCCTTTACAATCGCTCACGTGTGCGCGCGTTCTATTCTTTCTCAGAAAGTAGAAGATGGAATTTAACAAGCTTTATCTTCATTCTTAAGACCTGGAGGGCAATCCTTCTAGGAGCATTATCGCGAGATTCCTCGAAGATGTAGATCTCCCACTGTCTGACTTCAAAATAAGTCCTTCATTCCTTTTGAAGTTTATTGAATTTCAGAATACGGTCACAGCTTGCAAATTGTAAAAACACTCGACAGTCTCTGTGCCATCACCGGTAATGACACACAAATAGAAATTCACGTTTAATGGAGTAGAATTTTTCAAGTAGTTGACAATGAGTTTACTCCAAAGCTGTTATACAAATTGTCTTAATTCGTTTCTTGTTTATCCTCAATGAGAAATTTGGGTACTGCTGCTTGTACGAAAACAGGATAAGATAGGTATCTAGGATGTATCCAAATTTATTTATTAAGATGTAGTCATTAACCCTTTTTAAATCCCAAAAAGTAACATATTTTCATTGTTTTCTATCTACTCCACAAATTTTTTAAAAAAGTTTGTGGAACTTACAAAAAATTTCACTAACCCTATACTAAATATATATATATTTTATCTTTTTTACTTTGAGTTATTCAATATTATATAATGCAGCATTTTTTAAAATGTTATTATCTGTATCTAGATGTGGCTAGCGGAAGACAGGCCCATTGTGATATCACTTTTTGTGTCAAGGAGTCTCCGAACAACGAGCTTAACTTTTTTTTCGAAATAAGGTTAAAAAAAGTTTTGAGTTAAACACATTTGGTTTCAAATGAAACATTCAAAATAAATTTATTTAAAAACTTTACTGAACAAATAAATCAATGAGTTTGCTTCTAAACAAGTTAGGAAGGAACCAGAAGTCCACGTAATATTTTGTATCATACAAATTAAAATAATTTACATCTATCACTTTTTTAAAAAAATGTGTTTTACATGAACCACATTTCAGAAAAAATGATACAATTTTTCATGTAAATTATGAATTTGCAGCTGAGTTTCTCGGTTTCACCCAGCGTAGGGTCAATATTATTTATATTAATTTAACATTACTGGAATGCTCTAGTTGGGTGTTAATAAAATATATATGTGATACGGAACCATAAAATGAAGACATTTTAATCCAAAATATACCTCAGTAAAATAAAGAGGTATTCGTAAAAATTTTTTGATTCAAAACTTTATCCTTCTTGTTCCCGGTGCCTCCTTAACTGAGTTAGCATTCTGCTACCGAATTCTGCAAGAAGTATAACTAATTTACAAAAATATCACGGTAACTAGTAACATATCTTAAAAATTTGATTACCACTTTCTTACTTACGCGTTTGTATTGTCAATTATTCAGCACATATATTATTTATTTATTGTCTTTTAGAATATTTATGCTAAGTTAAAAGAAAATCCGATCAGAAAAAATTCTTTCCAATACAAACTTTTATACCCATTTAGGTTTGATTTCCAAACAAACAAAAAATAAGAACTACGTGTTTAATTATTTATGTTTTGAAGTTCTTTTACTAACAAGGGGACGGCACGACCTTGGGAAAACGGATTTTAATGATTTTTTTTTTAATTTTAGCCTTACTATCCCTTTTTTTTTTACTTCTCACTTTAGAGTTTCTACAGTTCATATAGTTCTTATAAGAGTGAGTGAAAAAGACCTTGGACCCATGTCCAAACACCGACCCTATTCGATCCTTCTATTGCCCAGAGCAGGTATATATTTTGCGCTACACTCGATAGTTTAGGGCATTTTATTTTGTACCGACTCATAATTTTTGATTTACATATATTTATACATTTATATATTTATAATATAATTTATATAATGAAAAATAAGAAGAAGAAAAAAGAAAAAAAAGAAAGAAAAAAAAAGTCAATCAGCTGGATTTGAACCCGTACATGCTGGAGTACGAGTCTGAAGCATTACCGCTTACGCCACGGTACGCTTAATCAGTATTTAACATAACTTATATATAAAGTGCGGGGGCATTTTTCTCAGCTTCTACTGGGCGTTGGCCTGAAATATTTTACAGCGGTAGTACCCACATGGTATACTACCACTACACCAAAATTCATTAAAATTCGTTTCCCCAAGGTCGTGCCGTCCCCTTGTAAGTTTTAAATCAATAGAATTGTTATATCATACGTTAACACCAATTCTGGGACCGAAAGAGCTATACATCATTTCTAAAGGATTACATAGATTACTAAATAGATAACGAATTCATAAATGGAAATACCCCTTCACATCATGTCTTTGAGGAAAATATGGTTAAAAAGTGCAAAATACCATTTAAAAAAAATCATTTAAAAATAACAGATAGTCATAAGAGCTTGTAACGCGGCTTAAATAGAAGGTTAAACCCATATCTATTATCAAAAACTACGAGAGAGGTCAACACTTCCCGAAATATTTCATGAAATTCACTTTTTTTGAGCATATATTTATATTATATTCTATAAAGACGTGGGATATTTTTTTTAAAATTTAAATCGATTATAGCCTATTCAATAAAAAATCATTAAAAGCGGTTCACAATCGGCGAAGATATCGTGTAACATACACACACACACACACACACACACACACACACAAATATACAGTCGTATCGAGAATCTCCTTTTTTTTAAGTCGGTTAAAAAGCGATAATAAAATAATAAATTACAATATAAATATCTAAGAGATCTTGATTTATATTTAATAATATAGGTACTCAAATCTTTATGTAATGACATACTCAGAGTTAAAGTTAAAAGATGGAATTCAAAAATATTTTAAACTATAAATGTCCATCAAATTGTGCAGACTAATTGCGCAAATCAGGTTACAAAGTAATATAAACAGTAGTGTGATTGTTGATTCCAAATTATTTACAATTAATAACAATCCGCATTGTCACTATTGTAACAAAATTACCGCACTCTTCCACATTATCAACAAATGTAAATAATTTTTAAATATAAGAAAGCAACTTAACTTACCCCTCACTGAAAATCAAAACCTAATTCTGTTTGATGTATAAGAAAACATGAGTACAAGCTATTTAAATTTATTTAGTAAATAGCTTTAAATATCCGTTCTATAACTCCTATTGCATAATTCTTGTAATGAATGAATACTGTATTATTTTCATGAGGCCTGCTAAATAAATAGCAAATCAGTTTTCTGAAAGTTTCACCTAAAAAATTCCATGCCTTAAAATATTTACCATTGATTTTGTGTAATACTAAATGTTAAAAGTATTAAAACCATAAGAGTGAACGAAATTGAATTGAATTTCAGCCCGCAGCTAGTTCTGCTTTTGTAAAATTTGACATAATGTATTGATTGTAGATTCATATTAATATTCCATTAACTAAATATTTATTTCAACTTAGCATATAGCCAAGGCCAAAGGCAAATCAATAATTGTCCGAATCAATGACGCCTGCAATTGTATACGAAGGCCATTACAGACAATGGGTTAGATTAAACCTTATCACTTTGAGGGGCTTTATCCAGCTTATCCCTCGGATGCACAGCCCACAAAATTACATGATGACTGCTAAATGCGCCAGGGTCTCCTCAATGAACCGGAGACCAGCAGTGAATGATACTGCAAATTTCGGATAGAACAGGCTGACACATGTAAAGGAAGACAGTTGTCCGAGAAAATTGAAATTTACGCGACAAACTGGCAGAATATAAATTTCCCTAATGCGAGCAAAATTAACTAGCATTCGCCTGCAAGTTGGGTGAGCTCCATTGCATTCGATTCGAGTGCCAGACTTTACGATGGTATACATACATACATGTATACTTAAAGTGCATTTAATGCTCTTAAAGAAGGGTTAAACTTTCGAAATGTGAAAAGTTTCACTGGTGGCAACATTCATCACCCAAATGTAAATCGTTGTAGTTAGTAAACTTTTGCAATAGGTTTTTTTTTCTTTGTTTTTTGGTACTTCTAAGGACCCTTTAATCATAGCCTGCTCAAGTCCGAAATACAGAACTCATGGCCCCCACTTGAGAAATTCATTTCCTCTCTAAGCACAGTTCCTATAGGCCTTTACGGCCTCTACGAGTTGGCCTTCAACCTTAGCGACCCACATTCTGGCACTAAAAATGTTTCAGCATATCCTTTCACCTCATTATGAAAGGATATGATTATAGTTGTCCGTGCTTATCCAAGTGCTCCCAAGGATTTGTTTTGCCTGCTGGGGCAGCTGTGAATAACATTATTCCCGTCATCTCTCAGGTTCTCTCTAGAATGCAACACTCCTTCGAAAAGCTACAAAGAAACTCAAAGAATTATTCAAAACTTCGTACACTATTCTGACAGGGCGGAACTTAATTTCGGTTGGATAGTTTGAATTTTGTGTTTGACGTTGAGAAATTTGATTAACATACAAATCGCACTTCTTGTGTATTTATGAAATTATCTCCTAGTTTATACAGTACGATTGAGTCAAGGATGTGCTAATAATACAATTTATTCCTCTTAAGACTCTTAATGTCGCACTTTGGATTTTGTAATGATGTCACACATAAAAATACAATCATATGAAAAGAGAATAGATACCACGTTCCATAAAAGTTAAAAATCACGAACCTTCTTCAAAAGAGAAACTGTTCAATTATTTTCCAAGGATCACGTTTCCAATCATTCACACCAATGCTCTCGTTTGCGCTTTCAAAGACCTTGGCACTTTATTCGTAGAAATATCAAAATCATATTATCTATATCTTATTTTCGCTGCGTATGACTTATGTATGTACTATACATGATACGTGCTTTAATTTACTTTATGATTACTAAGAAACACTCAAGCAAGGGAGCAAAGAACTTAATAGCAGAGTTAAAGGTTTTACTCAAGTTGCTCGTACTTTATACAATAAAATTGCTAGATAATATCAAGGAGGAAATTTCTACCACTAAAAAGAGGGGAGGAATATTTAACCCTTTCAATTCAGAGGTCTAAGTATAACTTCGATTTATGTATCTCTTTTTCATAAAAATAAGGTAAAGGAATGATTTAAAATCGTTATTTGCTCCGGGATTCTTAGTTATTAGAATCTGAAATTAGATGGATAAAAAAGACGAATTTTAACAAGCATTGATTTAACTAGACTAATAGAAAATTTTATGTAAATGTGACAAAAAACCAATAATAATAACCAATAGTTGGTCATCATCAGTCCGATTAAATAATTTGTAAAATAAACAAAACCATAAAGTAATAGATTACTCCTTGTGATGCAGTAAAACGAAATTAAAGATTAAAAGATGTTTCTGGTTTGTATTTAAAAAAATAAATTTAATTAAAAAAAATAAAAATATTATCAAATTCGCACTTAATAATGCTGAATATGCTAAGAAACTAATTTTTTCAAAACAATGACTGTTTTGCTCAACTTTTCCAGTTGAATCCAGAAAAAATTCGATAAATTCATGGAACTTAGCCAAAATAATAATTATTAACCATCAGCTGATCTCAACAGAAAGTATGTTTCATCTTTTGCCTGTTCTTTGTTATTTCATAGATATTTTGAAAATTAGATAAAACTGAAATAAAATAACAATGGATGCTTTTGTACTGGCTATAAAAACTTTTGTAAAATGTTTTGTAGCATTTATGGGATTAAGTTTTGATTGGCAAAAAGTTTTATTTAAGGGGACCTTTACTTTCAAAATCGGAAAAAAATCAATATTTTTTTTTTTTCATAAAAATGCTTCTTAACATCACACAAACACTCTCCTAAAACCGTTTCAAGAAATTCGTAAAAGAAAAACAGTTATACCTATATTTGTAACGGCAGCTCTACGCGTTTTATATGTAAAAATTATATAACAAAAACTTTGAACGCGTTTTTCTCGAAATCACATTTTTGAAAATGGCCCCATCTGTATCTCAAAAACTATTCCAGCGATTTTAACAAACCAAACGCCATTCGATTCGTTATCAAGTATACTAGAAACTAAACCTTTAAAAATATTATTTTACCCCCCCCCACTTTTTTATGCGGAGGTTAGTTTACCCCTAACTTATAGTCGTTTTGTAACTTTTTTAGAAAAATGTGTATAAAATGATATATTTATTAAAAATAAAAGGTTTTTTAGGTTTAGGCACTAGTTTTGTGTCTTATGAAAACAATCCACTAAAGATTTTGAATCTATCTGTTACAGGAAGGCCTAGAGAAATGGGGCCGTTTTAAAAGTGCCTTTTGGTTGACGCCACCTGCAGGCATTACAATAAACTAAAGTTGCATTTAAAAATTCTTTTTATATTATTCATAATCTTACCAATAATGTACAAAAGGTTTCAGAATCATAAATATAATAGTCTTTTCAAAAAAAAACTTTTAAAAAGTGTGTTTTTTCCCGATTTTGAAAGTAAAGGTTCCCTTAAAAAAATATTTTTCTATTACTTACAGAGTGTTCGACTAAACCTTCTTCAGTTTTTACAAAACCTCTGTTGTAAATGTAACAATTTTTCGTTAATCGGCAGAAAGTTATTTAAACAAACTCTGTTTTGCTATAATTATTAAAAGTTTTTCAGTGTATTATTAACATTATTGCACAAACAAATACTCAAACAAAAATGTTGGAAAGTAGTGGAGTGCGACAAAACAAAGTACCTGTTTATTGTATATATAATATAATAATATAATTTTAATCCCTACTCAAATTTTAACCTTAACCGATTATTCATTAATTTATAATTAAGGGTTTTAAAGATGCAAATTCACATGTTGCTAACAGTCATGAACATTGTATTTGAATATTATATCCTTTCTTTAAAAAAAAAACAGTGTTGACCAACAACGAATCAGGGTCACCTAGTATAAATATTTTGACGAATCTAAATAAAATGATAACCAAGGTTGTGTCTGTGCCAACATCACGCAAAACTTACTAGAGGGATTGTAATGAAACTTTGCCTTGTTATACCTTTAGAGGCTTGGTCATTATCTCTAATTAGAATCATCACGATATTCCTCATAGGGTTAAGATATTACATATGGTATATTCATTTCATTTCATCCTACTAATATCGTTGTTGGTACTATATTTTTGGTTACTGGGACATTTTTAGTAAGTTATAAGTTTAGTAGAGTGTTATTGGTAAGTACCAATGTTTCATTATTAATCGGTTAATATTAATAGTTTTGATTAGGCTGATTTTCCAAACACTTAAATGAATATACTGCAAAGAATCCGTAATAACGAGGTAAAAGGAATTTTGAATCTACCTGAATCTGTTGTTTGCATTGCAGAGACATTGTCGTTCTTGTGTCAGTTGAAATATGTAAATTGTATAATACTTAACTTTGTACGAAGTTGTCTCATATATCCAACTTTTTCTCAAGACTATTAATTTTATGAATTCTTGTTTGTTATTTTATATTATCTTAATAAACTAAGTACATATCTAATAGTTTTCAAAACATTAAGTTACAATTTTCAAACAACTAAATATTTAACAGAGATACTATAGATATTCGTATGAATGTGGGTTCTGTGATTTTGAGGTAAAATGTCTCTACTTATTTTCTAAATTAAGCACCTAAGAGAATTAATTGCAGAAAATACGTACAAAGAATATTCATTTTTTAAATTATACATATTCTAATATCTCCGCTATCCAGCATTCATTCATCTTTTTTTAATTATTCTTCTAATTTCAGCAACATCCATTAAATTTTTAATCACGTTGCTTATTACTTAATTGTGGTATACTGAACTGACAACTCCTGTGGCAGAAACCCTAAGCCAGCAGTATTTATTCCCTGCTGTGTGCCCTAGCCCTATTATTACCGTCCTATGAACAAATGAAGGATGCCTTAATTAAAGCAGAATGAGGAAAAGGTATCGCAGGTGTTTATACCTTGCCAGCGTTGCGGTTTTGGTTTGAATTACATTTTTTCGTTATCTATGCTTCTTCGCTTAATTTTAAAGGGGGCGACAAGCAGTTTAATTAATCATCGTGACGGATATTTGTGGTAATTTAGAAGAATCGATTCGCACGTGGCCGTTCTCACTTTATTGTGTTCACCTGCAATTCAAGGAAGTTCTGGTTGTAGATATTTGAGCCATTGTTCGCAAATAATGGAGGAAAGATTACAAATTGTGGCAAATATTTAGGTAGCCCTGTCTAAAAAATACGGCTTCTTTGTCTCGAAGTGAAACAATTTGTTTGTTAATGGAATAAGATTTTATGTAAGAAGCACCCGAGAGATTGATTAATGTGATAGGCAGATCATTATTAATTACTGGTGATTAGGAGGACGTTGAGAAGTACTGAAGGATTGAATTTTAAGTAATTTGCTTAAAGATGAAACTATAATATAATTCAGTTTAATAACAAATATTAAATAAATTTTGAAAAGCTTTGAGCGTATGTGTTTTAGCAATAGAGTATGACAATTATCTTGACTGACTTCCAACTTTAACTCCTGCATCCACATAATGATAATTTCTATTTTGTGTTTTCGTGATTTTTTCATCTTCTATTTCACATGTACTGCTTATAAATTTCGTTATTTCTTGCCAACTATTTGATAATAATTTCTTTTTGGTATGCTCCAATATTCTTAAAATAGATTTTCAAAAGGTAAAAAGGATCCTTGGGGTATAAGTATACACTCTAAATCTTTTTCCTGGTGAAATTTTACTAGAACTTTAGGTTTCTATGTTTCTCACTAGAGATAAGTTACTTATACTGAGTTTACTCCAAAATTAACATAAGATCTAGAGAATACCAAATTATTGCTATGTATTAATCGATCTAGGGCTTTTTCTGCCCTATATTATAAGGAAATCTCGTAAAAATCGGTATGAAAGGAATTTGAATGAATACAGAATACAGAATTAAATAAAACCTTAAAAGAAATCAAAGAGTCCTCAAAACTTAAGAAACCCTAGAAGTATGAAATGTTTGAAATACATACTAGAAAATTATAGACAGTCAGTTTTATTTTCGCACTAACATCAAACATGTAGTAAAATTTAAGGATATAAACTACCAATCTAGATACAAATGTATAGCAGTTCAGGCAACAGAAATTACAAGGGTAAATGTCCTACTAAAAGTTTTAGAAACCTAGTGAATTTAGATGTAAATCTAGTTAAAACAACCCAGTCGAATTCTAGCTTTTATATTCAGATATTCAGTGAATTTAGACATAAATCTACAATATTTAAGAGCAATTCATTGGATATCTAATGTTCTTAATTCAAATTATAATATTTTCTAGTTAAAACAGACTATAGAATCTTTTGCACCTCGAATTTTAGTTAACTTAGGTATAAATCTAGTTGAAGTAGGTATATAGAACTCTAGTGTCTACGTGTTCACTAAATTTATAAATGGAATCTAATGAATCAACTCTAGATGAAATGTGAGATTCTATTTGAAACAAATTTTGGGTGCACATTGTAAATTTATTTTAAGGTGCAACTGCATATATAAAATTGTCATACAGGGTGTCCAATAGGAAATTGCGAAAACTAATGGGTCACAATTTTTTAACAAATGCTCTCTGTAAAATGTAAATACTTTTTAATAAAGGAAAGTCGTAATTTTTATTTCATGTCCATTTTATTATAAAAAAATTAAATCTATTTAATACAAACCATTAATTTAAAAATATAGTGAAAAACGTGAATTATTAAAAATATATATTTTTAAAATGTGAACCATTTACATAAAAGGTATTTAGTGCAGTTCTTTGAATCTTCTGTCGCCGGAGAGAAGTACAAAGGGATGTTAGATACCAAAACCTTTCTCATGCGAAAAAGAGGAGCCGCGTTAAATCTTTTTTTTTATTCAAGACGGAGCAGCACCTCATCGCACACAAGAAGTATCATCAATAAATTTTATGGCGATCGAGTTATTGGCCTAGGGTACCTACGCTTTGCCTGGGGAAAAGGAATAGAATAGCCACCTTACTCGTCAGATCTCACTTAAGGGGAGGTTCCTCTGATCGACTCTGAAAAGTTCGTCACTTTTATGAATTTTTTTGAGGTATAAAGAAATGTGATATGAACAAACGGTTTTTTATACAATGTTTATTGATAAAAAGAGTCCCTAAATTTAGTTTTTCCCCCCTCTTTCAATTCAAAATGGCGGCTCCAGCCATATCTCCGCGAGGCCTTGCGCGCCATATATGCGTCTGCGCGGGACGTTCCCGAGGGTCGTAGGGGTCACTGAAACATGAACATTTTTTAAGTTAGTTAAATAAACATATGTAGCGGCCCTTCAACCAAAAATTTCGAAATTTTGATAAAAAAAACAAAGAAAGTTATCCACTTGAAAATTAAGGTCGTGTTTTGGGGTGTGTTTTAGTTGTTTAAGACAGGCGTAAACATTGTTTATTATTAAAATATATTGTTAATAATGGATCAAGGGCCCCCAGATTGAATTTTACACATGACTTTAAAATTTCAAGCGGATCCGATCAGTGGTTCTCGAGATACACTGTCCCGCGCACTGAAAATATCAACTTTCGGGAAAACGCGTTTGAAGTTTTAGAACCATTTCGTCTTGTTCGCTAGTTGTGCCGCGTTAACAGTTGCACGCTTCTCTTTGAAGCGCTGTAACTTTCTAAAAACTGCATAAAACGCAAAACGGTTTTAGGATCATGTTTTCAACATATTATAGATTGATAATATGTAAGAAAAAAAAATCGATTTTTTCATCGCCGATCAAAGGAACCTCCCCTTAATGTGATTTCTTTATATGGGGCTACACTACAGATCTCTGCTATGAAAATAACCAAAAAACAGTTGAGGATTTTATTAAAGACATTGGGAAGATCGTCAATGGCATTTCAAATGAAACGTTAGAACATGTTGTTAATAGTTTTAGAAAGCATATGGATATTTGTGGCAAATTAGATGGTTAAAATATCGAAAATATATATCATTAGTAACTAACGTTCTTCACTACTTTTTTAAATTAATTGTTTTGTATTAAATAGATTTAATTTTTTTATAATAAAATGGACATGAAATAAAAATGACGACTTTCCTTTATTAAAAAGGATTTACATTTTACCGATCTCTCCATTTGTTAAAAAATTGTGACCCATTAGTTTTCACAATTTCCTATTGGACACCCTGTACTTGAAAGAAAAGTAGCTGCTATTTCAACTTAAAATATTTGAGCAAAAGAAAAACAAGTAAATTAAAGTAAAATTATACCAAGTTTTACAAAAACAAGCTTTTATTTACTTTAAAGACAGTGGTACCATAATATTGTATTGTACTAGGATTTGTTTGTGGAAGCAAAATGTTACCTCAATCGGAGAACGGAAAGTGGGTCAAAATTGATTTGCAAAATGTTTATTACAGACGCAGAGCTAACAGGTGAAGTTAAATTAAAGCTTTTAAGTAAAAGCATAGATGAGACTTGGTAAAATCGAAAAGGGTTTCATAAAAAGCTAATGCAACGAGTGAAAAAGTATTGACAAAAATGTATCTTAAACATTTTCTCAGGATTTCTTAAACGTGAAATAGAAAAACGTTTTAATATTAGCAAAAAAAATTTTACTGTATTTTAGTTCCTCAAATGTAGTTTTCTCGAACTAAATAAATTGTATATGTTTCAAAGTGGCAAACGAGATGAGAGATGAGAGTAGTAATGAAGTACTCGTATATACGATTTTACGAAAGTCTAAATTCAAAGTAGAAAAGATAGAACCCGGTACAAGTCCGTCCGCCGGACTAAAAGTTGTTTAAATCATATCTAAAAAAAGTATACAAAAAGTGTCCCAAAATTCACGCAAGAAGTAATTTTGATGAAAACACAGGTTAATAATTAAAAATTGTAATTTTTTTATTGATCCATAAAGTATACAATATAGGGTTGTGTATGGTATAGAATATCGGGTAAATGGCCTCCACGGCTTTGCTGGCACATACGCACTCTTTTGTTGAAATTTTCCATGACCGTGTTACATAAATGTGGCTGAATTTCGTTCATGCAGCGAACAATATATATAAATACACATCTTGTTGTATTCTGAAATTAGTTTTAATATTATATAGTATTTTCATACTTATTTCTATAGCAAAATATTGCTTTATACGTACATATAGTAACATTTAAGAACGATCCGAAAGAATATCCAATAGGGCATGAATACTTTTAGAAATTGGTTTTTCTTTAAAACTTTAAGTTCAGATTTAAAATTAGCCTTACTTTTATAAAAATATTTATAATGCACCTATCCCTTGATTTACACGGTGCGTGATTTATACAGTTTCGCTTTTAAATTTAAATAAAAGGTTTTAAATTTAAATAAAAGGACATTTCTTTGAATTAATTCGATTATTTTACATACATGCATATATTGAATGTACTTTTTCCACAAACTGGATTTAATATTGAAATCGTATATTAACCGCAGACGTTGAAAAGAATGAGAAGAATAACAAGAGTAGATTTATATTTTAAAATTTCATTTATAATATTTTATTACATATATATTATAGCCCAAAATTGTAAACAAGAAGAAATAATTTGTTTTTTTCTTTTAATTTTTTATGGGGCATATTATACATACACTGAGCCAAATATCGCATTGTAAAATCATAAAATATGAGCGTTTTTGATTATCATGTATTTAAAATTGGTGGCGACACGTTGTACATTTAATGATATTTCATACATACATTGAATTAAGTTATATTTTATTACTACAACAAATATCGGCAATAACGAAAATAAAGCATTTTCTTTTGAATACGTTTACAATGTTGTTCCAAAATTGTTTATTGTGAAATAGACGATGGAAATTATTAACTCTAAAGTTTAATGTGAAACGTAGTTAAATTAATAATTTTCAGTATTGGTGCAAAATCACATTTGAAAATTATTGATTTAATATTATTTCCATTGTTTTTACAACTTTTTTCTCATTTTTTTTTTTTTTTTTTTTTTTGTGATGGAATGTTTCTTATGTATGTATATTTGTAAAAACTGTGGATTTTTGAATAGTTTATATAAATACTAAGGCTTCAGTTTCTAAACTTAATATGCAGTAGAACTTCACTTTACACTCTTATTATGAGCGTATCTGCGACTTTTCTTTATATTCTTTGATTCGATTTATAAGGTCTAAAGGTAATTTGAAGCTATCTTGCCTTTTTATACGTATGCGGTGTCTTGTTTTACACGGTTTCGATTAATACAATATACATATAAAAGTGAAGTTACTACCACACATTTTTGTTCGGAAGCAGAAAACACCATTTTTGTTGTGGATACATTACAAGAGAAGGTTTGGTATGTACGCGATTACCTCACAATTGTTTTGTTCCTATTCTCTAAATGTATAATGATTCTAGTTACTATCTCGTATCCTTTAATGCTAAAATTTATTTTACTTCACTACTAAAAATACAATGCGTAAAGTTTCTCCACAGGCAAAAATAATTCTGAACAACTCTCGAGATGGGCGTGCATCCCTTAATACGTTTCAGATTTGAGCCACAGTTTTTGCCCAATTCCAATTGAAAGTTTACCCGTGGAAAAACAGCGGATTTGCATTTTTTGCCCGGATAAAAGCGACGGGAACAATTACTCCTCAGAAACTTTCCCGGACTACATCGCCGCTGGCTATCGTTGGTATGACAATTATTTATGGTTTTGCTCGGCATGCCAACGTCACTAGACCAAGAGTGTGCTGCGGGATCTCCGATGTGACCTACTGGAATGAACGATAATAACGTGAAGTTATGTTGAACACATGCACATGTATACGACGAGTCCCAGAAAACTAAGAAGGACCATCACTTAAAAATTATCACGAACGAAGGTGCAGGGTGAACGGAAGGGTTAAGTGATGACACTTTGAGCGATGATGGTTTAGGAATTTGTACGAAGATTTAAAATGAAAGCCACGGATAGAATTTTAATGTAGAGGTTCGCATAAGCCCTCACCATAAATGGGATAAATTTTACGGTCAACAATGTGCTTGCTCAAGAAGTTTCTGGTCACTTTTAAAAACTCCGCACGAATTTTTCTTACCTTAACTAAAAATTGATATCACTCATCTGCAAAGTTTTGATGGGTGTGTAAACTCGAAACACCTGAAGAAAACTTTGGTACTTTAATTTGAGGGCTATCTGTGACATAGGACACCTTTTTGTATAGGAGGAATTTGGTAAAAGCATTTTATACTTAAAAATAAAAAAAGAATATAAATAATTTACTTTTAGGTAAAACTTTTCCTTATGTTAAAAAAAGTTGGTATTTCCCGAAATTTGTCCGAAGCGAACATACTATATGTGGAATAAAATAGATAAAATCTAAACCAACCTAAAAATTTTTACATTATT
The DNA here is from genome assembly GCA_949715965.1 of Dysmachus trigonus. Classification (NCBI taxonomy): domain Eukaryota; kingdom Metazoa; phylum Arthropoda; class Insecta; order Diptera; family Asilidae; genus Dysmachus; species Dysmachus trigonus. The sequence continues at coordinate 52,241,478 of OX454322.1, forward strand.
TTTATCTTAGATTCCACTACATATCTAGAATCAGTAGCCTACAAAGTGGGTATTTTTAAAAGAATATCGCAAAGTTAGGCAATATCCTAAACCAGCTATCGAACTATTTTTATACAATAAAATAAAACCATTTGTTAATTTTATATCCTCTAACTCCCCAAAAACTTGTTGAATTCCAAACCGCATATAATCTCTGAACCAGGTGTCTACGTACACAGTAAAAAAAGTGTAGTATTACATGAATATTATTCACGATTTTTACATAATAATAATGTAATTTTAAGAAATTTCCACTAAACAATGGAACATTTTCTTTTGTTTAGATAAATTATTTAATTTTAATAATTCTTAGGGAATTATTGCTTTTGATTTATGTAAAAATGTGTATGTGTTCCATATTTTGTGTGCCCTGACAACACTAAAATACAAACGCCAGACGGAAATTGTTAATTCGGAAAAGCGGCGCCCTTTTTCGTGTCATAAATCTGGAAATTTTTTGTTTGTTGACATATCTGCATGAAATTTTTTACATATAATATTGAGAATCTAGGCATTCTAACTGTAGTGCCAAATAAATTAATTTAATTTAATTTAAAAATAAATATTTGAAAAAAAAAATGTCACTTTGTCATAGTAAAACCTAAGCTTATATTATGTGTATTTTTTAATTAACCATTACAACTTTAAGATTGCTATGTTTAGCAATTATAAACTCAATATTACAGTTTTCGAGTACACAGAACTCATAAAAATAAGTACGTGAAAACTTATTTTAAACTTATCGGTGTTGCACTCATTGGGTTTTTATAGCACTCATTGGGTTTTTATAAATTTTTCTCCCTAAAAATTATACTAAAAAAGGAAAAACGCACTCTGATTACGTCAATGAATTAATAATATAGATGAATGAATTGTCATATTCCGCACTAAATATAAGGGTCCTATTTGTATAGACATTATAAATATTATAAATAAATACACTACTAAACTTATCGGTGTAAAATTCCCTTTTAACAACAAAATTCGTTAAAAATAATATTGTAATAAAATTAACAGTTAAAAAGAAAACACTGACAAAAACTTACACATTTTTAAATAAAAAAATATAGGGCTTTATTCACTTTATAAAGTTTGTTAAAAATTTACAATGTTAGCGCTGTTTGCCGATACCGAGATTTATATTACATTTTATAGTTAATTTTATCTAGAGTAAGGAAAAGTAAAAAAAACTTGCGGATTCTTTGCGTTTTTTCTTAGAATTAAAAATTATAGAAATGACGATTTTCTTAGTATTTCCTTGACATTTTGTCGCTAATTTCATTGGATTTCATATTTAAAATTAGCATTATACTATCAGTAAGCATTCAACGAACGTATTCCCTGAAAAAAAGTAAAAAATAAAATAAAACACAATCATAAATAATAACAAAAAAAATAGAAATAAATTAAAATTGTTGGAAATCTGAGTAAATGTGTCCCGGATCGTGTTGGCCATGCCAATGCCGTCTGTATTGAAAACAGGACGGCCATGCTGACTTCTAGTCTAGCAGTCGTATAATACAGCTCGTGTATATAATATGGCAAGGGTAATAAGTAATTTCTATCGTTATCATGTGTTTTATTCTTACCTGCAAGCCACTTTCTAACAGGTTATGGGTCCAGGTGCGCTGATAACTAATGCAGACGCCATTTTGGAAAAGTGTCGGGGAAACGCGGACGCCATTTTGGAAAAGCGTCGGGACACGCGGACGCCCCCCCCCCCCCCCCCCCAATTTCTATGGAATTAATATTTCCCAAATTTTTTTGGGATTATTTTCTGAAAATTGGATGATGAAATGTCAAGATTTTCCTATACTTTGGGGAGAAAATTCTTGCATGTAAATATTTTTCCACATAACTTAAGGGGGTAGTACCGGTTATAATTTTCTAAAAATAAAATTTTTTTTTTGATTCCTTTTACCTTCAAAAATCAATTTTTTTTTTCAATTCCTTTTACCTTCAAAAATTAACTCTCAAAATTGTATTAAGAAATTTCAAAAAGAAAAATAGTTACAGCAGTTTAAGCGTGCGTGCCTTTTTCGCTCTCCGTCGGTAATTTCGGCTATATAATAAATTGAAAAAAAACTTTAAAAGTGTTTTTCTCAAAATGGCGAACAGTTAATCTCCGGATTGGCTGAACCGATTTAGGTCAAATTTGGTGTGATTATTTATTTGAGTGTCCTGTGTGGTAATCCACCACAATATAGGCCAAAGGCTAATACAAAAAAATTTGGCAAGTGAAAACATAGATATTTTTCGAAACATTTTTTGAACAGCCGCCATTTTTTTTTTTTAAATTATTTATTCAAATATTGTAGTGAATTACCACGTAAGAAGCATTCCTCTTTAAAATGCCGTTTGGTTTTTCTCTTTCATATTCTTCATTCCTGAATTTAACTGTCCGCCATGAAAAGAGCAATCTTTAAAATGAAGATATTTACATAGAAATAGTAAACAATCTTACTAAATTAAAAGTAAAGCTAAACTTTATCACAAGGAAAATGTCATCAGTAGCAACTTAAAATTAATTCAAATAAGTAATTTATGGATTTTACTTTAAATAAACACGTTTCTTTATAACAAATCTGGAATGACATAGCTGGCTCTTTTTCATATTGTGAAAAATACATACATTTGGGTCATGTACAGATTTTTGCATCCCTCTATAAGCTAGTTTTATAATGAAGTCTATAAATTGCATTCCCTTACAATATCTCGTTTATCCATATACAAATGTACCTTTGATTCAATGTAATATCATATGAAATTTCGAAATTTGGCTACGTTAATCAACGAACTAGCTGATTCAATTCTAGGTAGTCTTCATTTTCTTAACTTTTTAAAGAAATATTCCTCGAAAAATATTCTTAGTTTCTTGAATTGTTCCTGTTCTAGGGTGGTGCGAACGTCTCTCCGTCTCCCTGTAGATCCGCCCCTGATCAAAATATTGTTCTTTATAAACAGAAAATTAGCCCTAAGGTTGGACAACAATCTCTTAATAGTTAAGGTAGTCTTCCAAACTATGCTTACACATGGAGGAAAAATGTGGAACGGTTGCGCGAATATACCGACAAAAAAATTACAGGTGACACAAAATAAAGTACTAAACATGATTTAACCTTTCCTGGTACTACATGGACTGCATTTAATTGCAGATATTGTGACCAACGAAAATAAGAGGCTAACAAGACTTACTTAAATATTTTTTGAAAAATGCTCCTTTAATTCAGCTACTTTGCCCACCTTAGATAATTAATTAGTATTTAGATAGATAATAAGTTAGGATAGTTAGACATAATATATACATATAATGAGGATTTTCTTTTTTACTGCTGAAATTTTTCCTCGAAATGCAATATTTAATTATAGCTCTATTTGTTAGCCACATCATATTTGATGTTAAGAATTTGCTAAACGTTCTAAACACTTAGAATCATGAAATAAATGATGATAATAATATTTTTTTTTCTTCAGTATGTCCCTTTCGTCATAAAGAATTATTTATTTTCAGAATTTTTAATGAAGCACTTTTGGAGGGCTAGGTGGTAAATAATCAGTCGAGAATTGTAGCAAAATGCTACTGAAAGTAGTGCATTTATAGCTCTTGATATACGTATACTGAAACTAGTGCAAACTGTGTAGTTTTCGGTTGAAATTTAATTGCACCTCACTCACCACCACTATTATTTGGTGCTGCCAGGTGTAATCGCTGACATATTGATCTTCCTTCAGAAAATTATTTGCATAGTTACTCCCCCGAGTCAGAACCAAGAACTTAATTTTCCTTTATAGGTTACCGTGCAGCCAACAAAAGAGAAATTGCAGTTCCTTTCAGAGACAGAGTAATTTCAATTAAGCGGCAATCGTGGCGAATAATTATCCTTTTCACACACACATTTGCGCAATGCAAATGTGATCAGGGACAAACCTTCTGTCTGTTAACTTCTTGGGGTAGGTCCCGGCCCCATTTGATATTCTTGAAATTTTGTTAATGTCGTAATTATTCCCTTCGTTTTATGACCGGGGAGAACTTCCCTAAAAGCTTTCCCTCCTTCAGCGGCGAAATTATAATTCTCCTCCTTGGAGTTTACTTAATTACTTTCTTTGAGGCGTAAAAGTGCAGCTCTATCAGCTGCTCCGCGAGCTTAATGTTTAACGATTTAATACATTTAATACTCGATTTCCGTGAGGAGAAGGAATATTAGATAAAATGCGAAAAAGATGAATGATGGAGGCTCTAACATTTTTTGCTCATCCCGGCGGAGGTTTTACAATTCATGAATTAATAAAGCGAAGGATTTATGAGGAATTGCGCAACATCTGCCCTAGAAATGATTAGAAAAAAAAGAAGCCTCAGATTTTTCGACGTACCAGGGGCGGATACGTATATACTAAAACATGGACACTTTGTGTTATATACACTGGTATGGTTGAATTAAATTCTCATGTATATTAAAGTTGATGAACTTCTTTTTTAATTTTTGCAATTATTCGCTTTATTATAATTTAAAAGAATAATATGTAAATATAATAATAAAATATAAAACAGCAAAAGTAAATGCAGAAAAAAATGATTACAAGATGACAAGTTTAGTGATAAATTCTAGTATTACAAATATATATATATATATATTTATACTTGCATCTTTTAAAATTGTGACGCAACAAAGCTTAATAATCCTACAGTTTTGTAATGCATACGTAGTGTCCCCGAATAAATAATCTGTAATAAAAGTAGTATAATTCGAGTAACATTACACAACAAACAAAATATTCCATATAATCATAGAAAATTAATAATATAGATATCAAGTTCATAAATAAAAGAAATTTACTGTCTTATCAATAAAAATTATCAATTATTTTCATATTATTTTGATACGTTCTCAGTATGAAAAATATATGCCAAACGTATCAATTTAAGAAGTCAATACGGAAAATATTGTATTTTTATAAGATATAATTACATTTATTGCCAAACTTATTAATTTGATATGAAAAAATATCAATTTCATATATTTTAGCGACAGCCTAATAGTTTCCGTACCATCTTAAGCAGTATTCGTATGTTAACTATGAAACGTGATTATTCAAGTGAACGCCAATCGTAAAGTAAGAATCCTTGTGAGCGTGTGTATTCATTTTCTGAGCATTTTCAATCTTTTTATTTAGGGAAGAATTTAAAATTATATTATTGTTTGGATATAAAATTTATTATATAAGTATTGGAAAAAAATAAGATTTTTTAATGAATGATGTAAACTTGTAAATATCTACCTTTGTATTTTTATATATCCATATTTTAAATATTAAAGAAGAATTAAGAACAATAAAAAGTTTGATGAGTTTCCATATCAATTTTAAAGAAGCTCATACGTAAATCGTATGATTTCGATATGACTCCTTATAAATCCCTAAATAAATCGTATGATTTCGATATGACTCCTTATAAATCCCTAAATAAATCGTATGATTTCGATATGAATCCTTATAAATCCCTATCCCTATATATACAATATATAAAAAGCAAAGTTTTTTTGGTTGTTTGTTGCTCAATCACGCCTAAATGCTTGAATCGATTTTCTTAATTTTTTTCCCGAAGGTAATACATATTCGAAATTAGCATATAGGCTAATATTTTGTCGGTTTCAAAATGGCAGATTCAAGATGGTGGCTGAACATTTTAAATTTGAAGCGATCTACTTTCATAATTTATAAATTCGAGATGGTGGACTTAATATGGCGACCAAATTTTCTCAAATTCAAGGGATTCTTCTGGAAAATACCGAAGACATTTTTACGGCATTAATTTAGAATCTATTATGAAAACTAGATTATGCATTACACGTCTTGGAAGAAACCTTATCGGAGCTAGAATATTAACAAGATCGGCCAAGGGAGAGAAAGACTTCATTCCTCAAATCCCAATGATACCCACAAATTAACTCTTTCATTTCAAACGACTACAATTCGCCTTGAAGTTAGCGTTTGCAATGTCAATTAAAAAATCTCAAGGACAAACTATGAAAGTAGCAGGTAGGTAGGTATATATTTAGAGACGCCTTGCTTCTCACATGCACGTACGTGCTTGCTCACGAGTGTCCAATGGCCGAAGACCCCACGTTCTAGCACTAGAAGGAAAAATGTATAACGTTGTTTATAACATTGTATTGAGATGATTTTCTAAGATCGCTTACTCTACAATTATCTCTTAATTCAGCTGGAACACTACTCATTAGACATCTAGGTTAGGAATACTCGCCGTACAAAGCCAGGTACCTCAGCTAGTAAAATATAAATTTAATAAAAGTCGTATGATTTTGATATACCTCCTTATCAAGAGTTGTTTACTTTCAATTTCCTTATAAAAATAATATACGCTGTCCAGAAGAAATAATTTTTCATATCAAAATAATACTCCATTCATATTGGACAGATTTTGTATATCGGAATCTTATCAATTTTACAGAGGAAAGTTTATGTTTTTTCTTTCGGTGTAGAGTCATGTGGGGCAAGTGTACGCACTTAAGGTTTGAAGCGTCATAAAATGAAAAATGGCATGTTTAATGAAACAAAACAAGATTAATTACTTCGAGTATTTATTAATCAACAACTTAAACATAGAAACAATATTCACCAATTGCACATTTTTTTGAAAAACTAACAAAATAAACATAGTCAATATGCGCACACTTACCCCTACTACAGGGGTAAGTGTACGCAGCATCAAAAATCAGAGATTCTGAGCTCTTCCATAGTCTGTGACCTTTCTTTGATAATTTCGAGGCATTTTCAATAAATAATTATACTCTGAAACAACAAAATGCAGCTTAAATAGAAAGCCAAAACGATGCGGGTAAGTGTGCGCATGTGCAAACTTACTCGACAAGCGTATGCGCACACTTGCCCCAAACCATCAAAACGAGATTCAATCAAAATTGCTCACGATTGCATTATCATAACAATTCAATGATCACCACTAATCACACTAGATATTACGCAGTACTCATTGATATATAGCAATTTTCATAGAGTATACACATCAATAAAATATTACACGTTAACTTGTATGGAAAAATCGCAATAATTTAAGCTAAAAACTAATCTTACCTGTGAAAACAAAATGGCGGGCCGGCGGTTAGTGACTCACGTATGCTTTGCATGACCTTGCGTGGGGCACTGAACGGGGGGAATGATGGTTCTTAATTATAAATCGTTTTTGAGATACTTACAATGCGTACACTTACCCGCTGCGCACACTTGCCCCACATGACTCTATATGGTATACCAGAAAATACCACAAAATTGGTTCAGAGACATTCTGTGTGTTATAGTATAGATTACAAAACTATAGTATTAATGTTGTTTCGTAAGTCAAAATCTCTATATTTGTGGTACTAAAATTCATCACTAAACATATATTAAGTAAATAGTACATGATTGTAACTCACAAATGCTACAATTTATAATCATTCACTTATAATCACATTATTTATCATAATATTAACAAAAATGAACATTCAAGAATAGAACAATTACACTTTCATTCTAGCTCAGTGTAAAATACCAGTTCAAGGTTTTACATTTGAAACTTTGAAAAATTATAGAAATATGCAATATCATAGACCACTCAAAATATCTCGTCCGGAAAGCGGTATTGAAAAAAACTTCTCAGACAAAAGTTGTAGGGGTCAGTGGGGTACACCAATTGGTGACCTTGACTTTGACCTTCAACTTGACATTGACGGTCATTTGAAGGTCAAGTCCAGTATTTTAAATGGGAATCCCTATTTTTTGTTCCAGATTATGTTTTTAGACAAAAAAACAAACACTTTTTGTTTAGGTCATTTTTTCAAAATTTCAAGATGGCGGACCCAAAATGGGGTCAAACTCCTAAAAATCCTTAAATTTGTAAATGACCACCGATTTACACCAAATTTGGTAAGTCGGGGTTTTTGGGGTCGCTGATCACGAATTTAAAATCGGTTTTATAAAATCCAAAGTGGCGGATCCAAAATTATAGCACCCTGCATCAAGAATTTTGAAAATCCATTCAAAATTGCGACCTGTGGGTAATTTTGAACATTGCGGCCTTGATTCTGCCGTCAATTGAAAATTAAAAAATTTTTTAATAATAAACCTTAAGCATTTTTCATGTGTCGTGTACATAATTAACGTCAGCCTCCTGAAGAGTTAACTTGGTTTTGAGGTGATTTTGTAAACCGTAATATTCAGTTGTAAACTCTCCAATTGACAGAGTTATTATTGGTATTTAAAAATAACTTTAATAAGTTACAAATTTTTTCTGGTACCCTTTTTATAAATTCATTTTTGGTTTTTGAAATGGCTGATTATCCACCAAATGAAATTGTTGATATGATTAAGATAGTCGGAGAATGCCACGAGAATTACTCGCAAGCTGCATTTCTGTACGCTGAACGATTTAACAACCGCAGACATCCATCCAGACGCACTATTCAAAGATTAACTAATAGAGCTGTTAATGGATCTCTTGTTCGTAAAAGACGTGAATGAATATGATGATAACGATGTACGAGTACTAGCGGTTTTAGGGACAATTCATCTTGATCAACACATTAGCACGAGACAAATCGAAAGACAAGTTGGTATACCCCAGCGCACGGTAGCGAGGATTTTAAACAAATTGAAATATCATCCATATCATATCACATTAACACAACAATTACAGTTGAACGATTTTGGATTACGCGTTAATTTTTGTCAATGGGCATTACAGAGGATAGCAGAGGATGCAAACTTCTTTAAATACGTACTTTTTTCTGATGAAGCAACTTTTAAAAATGATGGCACTTTGAATAGGCACAATAGTCAATATTGGTCAGACGTAAACCCTCACTGGTATCAATCCGTTGATCATCAGAATCGGTGGAGCTTAATGGTGTGGTGTGTCATCGTCAATGGCCACTTAGTTGGTCCTTATTTTTTTGAAGAAAATGTAAATCAACACACTTTTTTACAAATGCTCCGTGATGAATTACCGGGTTTATTAGAAAATGTAGATTTGTTGACCTGGCAACGAATGTGGATTCAAATGGATGGCGCATCACCTCATTATGCTATTATTGTTAGAAATTATTTGAATAACAATTTTTATAACCGATGGATTGGAAGAGGCGGGCCCGTAACGTGGCCACCTTGTTCCCCCGACCTAACGTCTCTAGACTTTTTTTATGGGGATATCTGAAGAATGCTGTTTACGAAAAAAAACCAACTACGCGCGAAAATATGAAAGAACGTATCCGAAATGCTTGTGCAGCGATACCACAAAATGTTCTTTTAAGCACGATACAATCGTTTGAACATCGTCTTCAGTTATGCCTTCAAAACAATGGTGGTAATTTTGAACAACTGATCCGTTAATGAGTGACATCACTGCAGTTGTCATTGAATAGTGAGAGGCAAGGGGACTCACGTTAAAAAAGCACCCCATCGTGAGAGGCAAGGAGACTCACGTCCAAAAAGCACCCCAAAGGGAGCAGAAAACTACCATGTCCACGTCATTGCTCCTGGGTAGTGCTAAGAGTAGTGATTAAAAAAGGAAAAAAAACCACTCATGAAAAGTATTAGGGTTGCTGAGTTTTAGAGTATTAGTTTCAAGCATGTCGGGTGATAGTATCCTATCCTTGCATCCGCCATTTTGGATCTGCCATCTTGAATTTTGCAAATCTGTCCTTGGATGTGATAACAATGACCCCAAACCCCCGAATACCAAATTTGTTCGAAATCGGTTAACTTTCAAAAATTTTTGTCCGCTATTTTGGATCCGCCATTTTGGATTTTATAAAACCGACTTTAAATTCGTGAACAGCGACCCCAAAAACCCCCACTTACCAAATTTGGTGTAAATCGGTGGTCATTTACAAATTTAAGGATTTTTAGGAGTTTGACCCCATTTTGGGTCCGCCATCTTGAAATTTTGAAAAATGACCTAAACAAAAAGTGTTTGTTTTTTTGTCTAAAAACATAATCTGGAATAAAAAATAGGGATTCCCATTTAAAATACTGGACTTGACCTTCAAATGACCTTCAAGGTCAAGTTGAAGGTCAAAGTCAAGGTCACCAATTGGTGTCCCCTGTGTCCGCTACAACTTTTGTCTGAGAAGTTTTTTTCGATACCGCTTTCCAGACGAGATATTTTGAGTGGTCAATTAAAATGACTCACCCGGTATAGCTTTCAAATTACAAAATCGTAATAATAATTTCAAATGTAAATTTTAATATTTTGCACTGTAATAAATCTTGTGTTTTAATTTACATAAATTTGGTATAATTTTGCAATGTAATTTTAATTTGTTATAATTGCGACATAGAAACTTGAAATTTGGCACAGAAATACATCTTATTAACTAACATATTTTGCATGAGTTAAAATATTTATATAAGAATTAAAGAGTGGGCAAATTAGGAACTGGTATAATTTGCATATAAAAAGGTTAGTTACATATATGGAATACAAATATTTTTTTTTTCATAATATACATAATAACAAATATAAAACATATTCTGAAAAATGTGCGAAAATATATCATTAAAGAAATTTATAATGAAACTTCTATGCCTTACAGATTTCTATAAGTTCTAGAAAATATGGTACGGAACCCCCTGCATGCGAGTCTAACTTGCAATGGACCTCCTTCAATTATTTAATTGCCGAAAATGCATGCATATCAATATCACGGACTAAGAACAAATTGGGAGTTCAAATATCTCCCTATTGAACAGGTAGAGCTCTAGTCGAGTGAAATACTCCAGTTAGAATAGACCCTATGAAAGATACAAATTCATCCTCGTATTTAAGTGTAATATGGGTACATTACATACAAATCCAATTATGGTATAACGACTATACCATTTTCTGAAAGCTATTTCTAATAATGAATAAAATTTCACAAGAGAATCCTTCAGTCAATGAACCTTTTGGTTGAATAAAACAAAACGTACCTTCCATTGGGTTTCGTACCTATTGGATAAACTCACTTACTTTACAGGCCACAACCTATAAAAGCTGCACAGTCCTGAAATTATCAGCGTCTGCACAGATGCGGTTTGGGACGTTAGTTCCACGTCGGATCCTTCACGCAAATTGAAAATGCGGCGAAGAGTCCCGGGATGGGAACCGACGACAAGAGTGCACCGCACTGAACTTAATTTATTCCACTTAAGCACGGTTTCCTAATGCCAAAAGTACAAGCGTCGAATTTGAATTTTCTATTATCAATTCACGAAAAACAGAGCGCAGCAGTTCCGGGCAAGGATTTTAATTGTTTTGCATATTAATTGCAGCAGCGCCCACCGCTGCCGCCCTCAGGCCAAGAATACAGTTGATGGGGTGACGAAAGGCTAGCTGCTTGAATCCTGAGCCCTGAGGTTCATTTGTCTGTCTGTCTGTCTGTCTAGAACGCATTCAGATTTGAGACCACCATTTGCCCGTCGCCGTCGCCGCCGTGCCATCATGTTTCAAGGGACGACCTTGTTAACAAAGTCACATCATTAATGCAAGCAAGATGAATGTCCCGTCCATTCCTTATCCCGCCCTCTGCTCCTGTTCTAAACGCCTCTCTGGATTCTGGAACACGTCCACCGTAAGACAAAACAGGAACTCCTCTCGCCAGGAAACAGATTTGCACCCATCCGGCGACACTGTTGAAAGTATTCGCTCGGTTCGGTGGAGGGACGAAATGAAGAGCCCTAGCACGCGCCCTCCACAGGGCATGCGCCCGGACGTTTACCCCAGCCGGGACTCCTCCGGTTCTAGTACGTAATCTGCCAATCATCCCTAGGGCTAACATCGTCGGGTGCTGGATCTGGAAGCCGCCCGCATTTCTTAGTTTAATTCCTACTGTTCGGGTTGTTGGTGGTGTGGCAGCGTGCAAAAATTTCGAATCGCGGGCACTTTCGACCCCTTAGGACTATTATTCACCCTTCGAGTGGGGTGCTGGATGACTTGCCGAGTCCTGAATAACAAGAAGAAGAACTAGTGTACTGCAGACATATCCCTCGGGTTTAGAAGGGCTTAATGAAAGTATAACGACAGACAACCTTCAAGGCCACCGAATTAACGTTGAGCATGTTCGGCTCTGGGGTTGTTTGAACCGAAAATCGTGTCTCTCGTAATGAACCCGCGATTCATAGACGACGAAACGTTGCCGCTTCGGTGGAAATCTCCTGCTGGAGGGTGTCGACCTGCTCGTGTTCCGCAGAGACTCCAAAGGGCCGGGGAGTGATGATACCTGAAGTGAAGTGAAGTTATTAAATATATTTCGCTGAAGACGTTTCTTGTAAACGCGCGTATCCAATTTTAGCCCGCCTTTTAGCTCATCGTCAGCGTCGGTCGTGCGGCGTGCTGTGGTGGATACGATTGTGGTTTTGAATTTCACGTGCGTGCACCTTTCAGAAATTAGTCCCCGACGACGACGGGGCGCTGCACTCGTCAAGGAATTTCGACGTTTGCTTGTAAATTAATACATATAAAAGAAAGTCGCGTCCCAGAACGGCTTCGGCCGGAATATCAAGTTACAGACGGGGCTGTCGAACGCGGAACGGTCATAGACAGAAAAGAATTAGCGCGAGTAGCAGCGCGTGAAAATCGTTTTTCCAGTGCTTGTCTGATCGAGAGTGCGACTTACGTACATACCGTCGCTGGTAAGGTTGATTCTATCTGAGTTCGCTGCGAAGGTATCTCCAAAAACCCTGCCGGAGTTTGTGTCGACTAGATCGGATTTTGTGTGAATTAGCCAGCCTCCTCCGGAGTTATGTGCATAGTGCAACTTTTCGAGTGTATGGTGTTTAGTTTCGAGATTTGAAGCGATAATTGGCAAAATTGCTCCCTGGCCCCCTCGTTCTTTCGCCCGATCGGATTAAAGCTCGCTCTTTGTGCTGCACATATGTTCGCAGGATTAAAATGGATTAACTAGAAACAATACTTCGCCTGGGTAAGTGCTCTTCTTGTCTGGGGCTGGGCTTTTCGACACACCGGTCCTTTTCCATTTCAACGTTTGCTTTTGGACTTTCGGAGCTTGCACATTGTGTCTTAATGTTTTTTAAGCTTCAAGATTATTTCCACACTTTTGTCTCTATTAAGGTTCTCAAAGGATTTTAAACTTTTCTCGTTTAAACAGCGCATCTGTCTAATTAGTACTTGGTTTTATTTACAAAGGAGAAGTTTTTTATCAGTTATAAACTGCTTTAATCCTGGATACCTACGTCGTAGAGATATAATAAAATACAATTCTTTGTGACATAACAAACCCAGATGTTTTATAATAACGACCATATTTCTTATGCCCTTCCCATAGATATTGCTCTGACACTTTTTAATTTTTTAAACATTTATTTTTTTATTTTTTTTTTTTTTTATTTTTTTTTGTGATATTATGCAAACAATGCCCGACGAACTTAAACATTATATACAGTTTTAACTTATTATATTGTTACCTTATCAATCTTTTGGTTAATCTGCTATCGAATTAAAAAATCGTGGTCTAAACTTTCTGTTTTCATAATTCATCAATAAATTTCACGAGATTTTTAGTTAAACAACAATTCACTCGGCATTTCAGAGTTAAATTTTCTAAAGGCAAGTAATCTTTGCAAGTTTTTTTAAATTGTTTTTCTTAAGCGATCATTTTGTTTTTTAAGTCCGCCATTTTGTAAAAGACTAATTTTTTTTTCTAAATCATTTTAAAAAAATAGAAAAAATTGACAAAATTCCGTGCTGATAGCTTGTGCACTTTTTAAAAGAATTATAAATATTTTTGAATGAAATTTTCACGAAATTTTATTCAATTATTCTATAAACATAATAATAACAACACATATGTATATGTCATTTTACTTTTAAATAGTAATCTTAAATGAGAAATGCGGTTGTGTGTATGAACAAAAAGTCAGTTAACATTCTAATTTCTAATTCTAATTCTAAAGTTAATCAACACAATTTTCTTGTTCAAAGGCTTACGTCAGTACATTAACTTATTCCTCGTTCTTCAAAAATACCAAGTTTGTTTTTTGGTTATTTTTACCAGTGTTTTTCTATTATTGTATTTCTTTTATAATGTTTGCTTTCCACATATTTGTTAATTCTGCAATGAACACTGCTGATGTTTGGCATTAACAACACATCTTTTGTTTCTAATATGTAACCTTTTATAGAATGAATATTAAGTGTTAATGAACACTACTTTGCGAACTCGTAAACAGCGGTAATATTTAATATATGGTTACTAATATATAAAATGACCCCAAAATAAAATAATTTTTGTTAAGTGTTTCGCTGAAATTGAATCTTATTTCATAAATGGTTATCATTTTATATTTATAACACAGGTCAATGATATATTTTTTGCCACATAAGTGATATATATAATTTTTATCCGAATGCAAAAATCTTCCATCGCATCGCATTTTCCAAAAAAAGGTAAAGAAGTGATAAAATCAACATTATAATAATTTTTAAATATTTGTTAACAAATTGATTGACCAAAATGTCTTGAATGGGTCCAAATGAGATGTTCGTCTCATCTACTAACTCTCTGACGGCCAATTTGCGGTTTTCGGTCATTCTTGAATTGCCTCGATGTTGTTATCAATTGTTGACGTTGATGGCTTGCCAGAAAATTCTTCATCGTCAATGGACTCATGACCACTTCTGAAGTATTCTAGCCGCTTGAAAATCTTTGAACGTCCCAGAGAATCGTCACAAAAATACTTTTGTAAAATTTCAAAGTTTTCGGATTATTAATTTCATTTTCAACACAAAATTTAATGTGAATTCATTGCTCAATTTTCATATCCAATTTACAAATCAGAAAAACTCGGAGAGAGGCAAAGAAGATTATGTTAACAAAAAGCTGTGATTACTACAAATGTTAATGTATTAGGCCACAAATCAAAAAGAATGTCAATGCAGGTAGAATCCCATAAAAACAAAGTATTACAATTGGACAATAGATGGCATTATACGATCAAAAGTGTAATTTAATACCGATTTTTCACGAAACCACCCCTAATTTTAGTCTTAATTAAATATCTATTATATGAGATAATACGTTTATTAAAAAAAGCGATTTTCGTGAAATTTTTGTAGAAGTTTTTAAGGCTTTTGTTATTGCATTTAATTGTGTAGCGTTCAAATATTCAGTTAAAGTAAGAAACAAAATCTAAAGCATTTCCAGAAATAGCTAAAATATCGCTTATTTCACATTTTAGAGCAATTTTTTTCCCAGAAACCCTACGTACTGAAAAATACAGATTTTCAAATTCGTATTTAGCACCCAAAATAACATTAAAAACAGTTGTTAAAACTATATTAAATAAATTTTTGATTACCCTAATTTCACAGACTTGCGCAAAGTTGAACTCCAGAATCTTATTAGAATCACAAAATCCATATTTTATTTCAAATATAAAAAAAAAGGTGCGTACCAGAGCTAAAAACACAGTAACACAGTAATTAAAAAAGAAAATAGCACATTTTAGGTCTATGTGTTTATTTCTTCCATAATGTTTATAAAGAAACAAATGATTTCGGTACCACACATAACATTATTAACTCAATGCAAACGAATTTCGTTTTTATGACTTTATTATAATACTTAAATATTGTTGTTATTGATACCGTTTATAATTTTCATAATACAGAAAACTACTTTAGTAAATATGAAGCTCTCAATTCTATTCGGTTATTTTTGTAATTACTTTACTTTTATTTATGTTTCTACTTTAATTTGAGTAGCATAACATTTGCACATAGTATGCCTACTTGCAATTCCAGCGACTCAAGTGAGCATGGAAGGATTGAAAAATTTTAGCTTTGTGAATAAATTAGGTTGTAGCAAAGAATTTTAAGACGATCTTAGACGTTATTCAAATTAACAAAATAAACAAATATCAAAAGGTTTCCTCTAATAATTTCGTATTTGTAAAAATATTATTTACTTACTCGTGATCCTGTGTAAAAAATCAAGTAAAATACGTTATTTTGATATGCATGAACAGTTTTATTTTCAATCAACAAAGTGCGTTATAATCTTTCCCTTTATAGGCGAATAAATGCATGCAAACATTCTTTATTGTAAATATTTTTGAATTTAAAATGATGAATGATGACACATCTAAAAATAGAGTAATTTTATTTAAAATAAAAATAATCCACATTGGTGAAATGGAGACTGCGACATAATAATTTAGTAGTGAATTTGTAATGCATTGAGATAAAAGTGTACTAAGCACAAGTTTGGTACAGAATAAACCTTCATATCAAAGAGATAATACTTACTAATGTCTGTATGATGTACTAAATTTTATTTTATTAAATATACATATCATGTAGATGTGGTGGGAGTCATACGATATGTTGAAAAAATCAAGATTATATATAAATGATTCTATAAAGTAGTGATGAGCAAAACAAAACTAAGGCTGGCCCATAAGAGCCCGTACAATATGTCAAAAACTATAGAACTAAACACTTTCAAATTTGGAGTATCAGTTCAGTTAATAAAAGTTAACTAAACCGCGTGTTACAGATAGATAATTTTCTTAAAACTAGCGACTAAAGTAGAAGGAAATATTTTTCAATCAGCAAGTCTTGGTGAAGTCTCGCAAGTCTCGTGGTCTTAGAATTTCTGCAAGACCAAGACTGAGACAGATTTTGCTCATCACTAAATTCAAGACTAAAACCAAGCGTGCAAGACCAATATTTGGTATTAATATTCGTATCGATTATCATAGTCTTGCTCTTGGTCTTGGTCTTGTTATGCTCATCGCTACTATAAAGATACAGGAAAACTATAGCGATTTAAATATTTCGTGAATAAGCTCTGAAAATGGACATTACTTGGGCCAGACGATATACTACCTATGGAACTTATGTGCGCAAGTGTGACTTTCACTTGACTGCTTTTTAGGGTAAACGGACGGTTTGTTGGTACAAACCTATTACTCTCTCAGTTTTGCAACTTTTGACATGAACTTTGGTGTAAAGCTGTATATTGTATTCATAACACAATACCAGAAATAAAATAAATATATATAGCATACAATTTGAAAACCCCACAAAATGTCTCACTCACCCCATCGAGAGGGGTAGTGTTGAATAAGTATTTCGAAATGCAATAAAACATGTTTTTGGATTTTTTAATTTTAGTACTTTAGTCTCGAGATATTCCAAAAATAAGGCAAAGTTATTTTCTAAAACTTTTTGAAAAATTTAAGATATCCTTTCCAGAAATTATTACATACATATGTATTTAGGTCTATTACATAAAGTTGAAAAGGATTGTTATTGAGTTTAATATAGTTTTAAATTAAAATTATATTTATTTATTTATTTACAAAATTTGTATACAAAAATATCATAATTCTTTATTACTATGCTTCATTGTTCATATCAGACTATTAAGTGCTGCCCAGGCAAAATTAATGTGGTATAAGGATTGCACTAGTGGCAGACAGTTTAAGTATTAATATTTATTTTAATTCAGTGGGAAATTCTGACATACATTTTAATCTTATTTTTAAAATCTAATATATAAGCGGGCATATCTGATTTCTATCGGTAGTGTATTAAAGAATGCAATTGCTGAATGAATATGATAATTATCCGATTCCTCCAAGGTACTGCAAAGTTGAAATTTCCTTTCGTTGCGCATCTTGTTTTCTATTGATGAATGTCTCTTGCTAGTATGAGCCTAATTGCTGATTTTGAGTGGGGCTTTGAGATCTTGTATGCAATATATACCTTTATAAGCTGATTTAGATTCAGGTATCAATCAATCGTTTATAACCGATGAATTGACCGGTCATGATACCTTTTTAGTGTTAGTTAAAGAAGATGCATCTTTTGATGTCAATTGTGAAAATGTAAACTATTATTTGTTATCAAATATTGATATGACATGAACTTTGGTTAGCGGAAAAAATTGCATTCAAATGAATCTAAATCTTTTTAAATTTACACAGAGAATTCTTCGTAGTTATGTGATTTACGGCGAGTAAAACTTATTTTGAAAAACATATTTAAGAATTATTACACGGTCGAAAATTTGAGGATACCTTTTAATACCATTGTAGATAGATAGATATTACTAAAAAAAGCAAATCAATATAGGGTTTGAAATTAAGCTTTTAATATTATATTATTTCAATATTCAATAAATGCAGTAAAATTTGATTTTGATTTATTTAACTTAAAAATTCTATTGACTCCCGCATTGAATTTTGTGTGTCATTTAACAAACGTCTATATTTTCCTAAGAATAATTGTTAATATTAATGGTTTAAAAAATAAACTTAAATATTAAAAACCAATCTATTAGGATTACAACTAGTAATGTAACAGCATTGAACTAACTTCCAATTTAATTGGTTTCGTTTTTAGACATATGGATGAAAATGTAATCCAAAACGATTAAAATTTACTCACTGTTGTCTAAAATTTAATAAATAATGATTTGATTCCTGTGCTTACTCAAACGAGTTTCCTCTGTAGACACAAATTCATATAAATGCTATATAATTGTGCTTTCTTGTGCAAATGGATTTAATAAGTTTATATAAATGATTAGAGAGTTCTTAGTACAACTTGAATATTGATTGTGGTTATCGTTATAGATGCAGGTTCTGTATCAGGCTGCAAAAAGAAGAGAAAATCCCAAATTTAGTCTTCATTAAGAGTATATAGTATATTTTGTGTGAGCTTTATAAAACTGAACTATTAAATAGAAATTTGAATTGCTTTGAAATTATCCCAAATAATGAATAATTAGTTTTAGTAAAATTAATAATTGTTAAATAATTAATATAATAATATTAAAAGGAATATATTTTTGGCATGGCATAAAATCTAAAAAAGTGTTAAATCTATTCCACAATTTTCGACCATGTAGAAGTGTACAAACAAAAGCTTTATCTTCTCAGCATAAAGCAATTGATGATGTGTAAAGAGGTAAAATCCTCGCTTTGGCCGATCTAAAAATGTCTTATAATGTCACTATTCCGGAAATGTAGACGCATCTTATCTCATTACTTTCTTTCAAAAATACTCTAAAAGTGATGACGGCAAAAATAGAACTGGTAAAGAATAGCAAATTAAAGTTTAGTTCGTTGCCTCCAATTTTATAATTTTTACAGCTTATTGTTGGGGTCGCTTTTACATTAAACTCTGCACAACGCAAGTCTGCGAGGTAACTCTTCATTTCTATTAATTCTGCTGAAGACAGACATCTCTGCTAGGTATTTTTAACAAGCAAACAATAATTTCAGGCAACTATACAAAAACCATTTACTCCTCGAAAGAGCTTCAATGAGACAGCCAAGAAAGACATCATCGCAAAAGTCCAGACTCTTTTAAAATATTCTCGCATATTCATTGCGTCAGAAAAGTTCGCATTCACCAAGTGAGTGTACGAATTCACTGCACAGCCCCTAAAAACCACCACTAAAGTCTGCAAGACAAGAACAATGAGGCTCAGCCCAGGTGCAGAGCTCTGTAGGGGCGGGTGGCGCCTTAATTTGAAAGTTTTGCCATTTCATCTTTATGTGAGTCAATTCACAAAGCGCAAGTAGTCCTTTGAAAGGGCTTTTGTAGACAAATCACTTTTGATTCTTTCATTTGCCAAATCTTCGAGAACAAAAACATTTCTGAGGTTGTGACCCTTATCACAGGGCGGAACAAAAGAACCTCTCCTAGGCTCACAGGAATAATTATTACTATATGTCTCGTCAGTGACATTCTTGTTGTCCCACAAAAAGTCTCATTTTCCTTAATGAGAAAGTTTAAACATTTTGCTGACCCCTTTATGTCCGGAAAAAATAGGAGCAAATTCTCAATGTACAAACTACTTACTTGTGCGGATTTTACTTGCTCTTTTTTAACTTTAAAGTTACAAAAACAAACTACCGATTTCATTATTCATTTCGTGACATTTCATAGTTCTGGAGATATAAATTTTATTCAGGCATGTTTTTTTATGCAATTTCCTTCAATTTCCGGATCTCTCGTCTTTCTTAATTATAAATGCATTGAAATGTAAATTGTTCGTATTAAAAGTAAAATATATTTTTAATAGTAAGTTATATTATTGGTATTCACTTAACTGAGTAAACGCGTGCAAATCGACTATTTTTATTCAGAGCACAATTTCACATACTACAGGGTGTCCAATAGGAAATTGCGAAAACTAATGGGTCACAATTTTTTAACAAATGGAGAGATCGGTAAAATGTAAATACTTCTTAATAAAGGAAAGTCGTCATTTTTATTTCATGTCCATTTTATTATAAAAAAATTAAATCTACTCCACAAATATCCATATGCTTTCCAAAACTATTAAAAACATGTTCTAACGTTTCATTTGAAATGCCATTGACGATCTTCCCAATATCTTTAATAAAATTCTCAACTGTTTTTTGGTTATTTTCATAGCATAGATCTTTAATGTAGCCCCATAAAAAGAAATCAAATCGAATGAGATCTGACGAGTAATGTGGCTATTCTATTCCTTTTCCGCTAGCAAAGCGTGGGTACCCTAGGCCAATAACTCGATCGCCATAAAATTTATTGATGATACTTCTTGTGTGCGATGAGGTGCTGCTCCGTCTTGAATAAAAAAAAAAAAAAGATTTATCGCGGCTCCTCTTTTTCGCATGAGAAAGGATTTGGTCTCTAACATCCCTTTGTACTTCTCTCCGGCGACAGAAGATTCAAAGAAATGCAGGTAGATACCTTTTATGTAGATGGTTCACATTTCAAAAATATATATTATTAATAATTCACGTTTTTCACTATATTTTTAAATTAATGGTTTGTATTAAATTGGTTTAATTTTTTTATAATAAAATGGACATGAAATGAAAATGACGACTTTCCTTTATTAAAAAATATTTACCTTTACCGATCTCTCCATTTGTTAAAAAATATTGAATAATTAGTTTTCGCACATTCCTATTGGACACCCTGTATTTTAAAAAGTACTAGTATATTTATACTGCTGGTCAAAATATTAGCTGTTACTATAAATTTAAAACTTACAGGATTTTTATTATGAAAATTACTTCATAAATTATTCTATCGTTTTCCATTTGGCTATGTTTATAATTAGAAAACAAGAATCAGAATTATAACACAATCAGTTCATTTATTTAAAAAATAACAACAAAAATTGAGGTCCTGGGATTGACTTGGTCAAGGAAGAATGTTAACATTATGATCCATTCAATCACCAATTTAGATGAGTGTTTAGGATCATTATCCTGTTGAAATCGCCACCTAAGTTGCATATTGTCTTCAGCACAATGGAGCATCACATTTTGCAAAATGTTCCTATAAACTATATTGGTACACCGTACCAAGAAAAGAATCCCCATACCATGATGCTTTCTCCGCCATGGTTGACTGTCTTTGTTGTGAATCCAAGATCATATCCTTTGCCGCTTGGACGTGGGACATTCCTTCGTTGAAGGCGCAAATGGATCCCTCTTAGCCATAATGATGATCTGACGATCAGTGGCTTTCAGTTTTCTTTTAGGCTTTAATGCATTTATAACAAAATTCTGAGGACGACCTAAAACGTCGGTAATGAATTTGAAGGTTTTTCCCTAATTTTTTAATTTTCTTACCAAACGGCGCTCTTCTACCGTACAATACACACTTCGCCCATCAAATTAAGATTTTTTTCACAATATAACAATAAAATTTAATATCTTATGTTTTCAAAATTTTCTGTCTTATATTTTTGCAAGGTCAATAGTTTAAAAGAAAATTTCATTTATTATACAAAATTACAACAGATCCATATAATTTAAGTAGGAAATTTAAAAACAAAATTACCAGATTCTTAAAATCTAAAATTTTAACTCAAGTTTAATTTTAAATCCTTTTTGATACTTTAGTTTTTAAAAAGTTGTATTAATTCCAATATCTTTGCTAGTTTAAATTAAAGGGGATAATTTCTAAGGTTAATATAATAGCTCATCAATTGCTCTCAAAAACCTATAATTTGATATCTGTCCAACCCTAAAAAAAGTGTTTTGGAAGAAATTGTCTATGTCGTAGGTATTCTCAAATTGTCCTCTATCATAAATCTTTAAATTATTTAATACATTTTTATTTATTATGTTCGTGGACATGACACCTCGACTATTCGGAGAAATCATGAATTGGGATGACAAAAACAGGTTTTACCGCCATGTTTAGAAAAGTTAGAAAAAAATTCCTAATTCAAGAAAATTCTGAAAATTTTTTAAAATTGCATTATAATAGTGCCAATTAAGAAAATTCAAAATTGCCGAATTACATAAGTAAACCTTTTTATGCGAATTCTATTTACGTGTAATACATAGGAATCTATTTATCGCGTAAAAAGAGGTTTAGATGTACTTAATTGAGTTAGTAATATCCAGCAGACAACTAAAAGGGGCGCCATTTCCTTTGATTTATTATTATTGTCACGAATCCCTTTAATATATGCCGCAGGTTCCTTCTAAAAATGCTAGTCAGTAAATTATTATTGCTGTCAGTCGCCAAGTCGCGTCGAATACCAAAAGATTTAGAATCGCACACTATTTACAGAAAGCATAAAAGCGACAAAGAAGGCAGATGTATGGGGCGAAATTGAATTTATCACTGATGGAATAACTTAAGCCACACATATATACTCGGTTTGACCTTCATCAATGTCAAAACATTTTTTTTTTTTTACTTCAAATTGGGGTATTTTGTCCGATTTCTCTTAGCAGAGACAACAAGACACCTGGGAGTTTATCACGAGTGGATCGATTTGTTAAACAATTTCAACATCCTTTCCACAAGTTGTTTTCTTATTCTACCACAGTGCCTATTTTCTGCTTCATTCAATTAATGTCAGGTTCGTTCTTGATATGAACTACAGTCAACATTGCCTAGAAGCATTTCAGGACGTACGAAAATGTTATATTGAATTTCATGGAAAGCAAATATTTACGTTTATTGTCAGCCTACATACAATTGATACCTTTATGAATAATTAATGTGTGTAGGTCTCAAGCGGTTCATATTCACATTCATATAACACCAGCCTAATGAAATTCCCAACGTGGCGAAGCATATAAGCTTAAGTTTAGCGGTGAATTAATTAGTTTTTGCGAAATTTATTTAGTTTATATTTGGTATTACATAAAGTACAATATTTTTTGAAAACAAATCAGTATCACCACAATATTCATACAAAATAATAATTAATTTTTGAATAATTTTAAATATTTTCAGGTTTTTTGCAGTTTTTAACTTTGAAATTTCAACCTATTAAATTAAAATATTCTTTATGCATGACAGCAATCATCGACCGTTTTATGCAAATAGAAATAGGAATCTAATATACAAAAATATACTGCTTTTCAATTATAGAAACACTATTTCATCAGATTACCGAATACTTGCTTTCGCGGATTGTATATTAGATGGTGGACTACCTTTTTCAGAGTCAAAGTTAATTTTAAGCCCTTAATTAAAATTAAAATTAACCCCTATTCTAAATTATATGCCGTGTGGAACTACGTTTGTCTTATCTTGCGTCTGTCCAACGCAAATATAGAAATTTTCAATGCAGCATATTCAAGAAATACGCTCATATTGGCTGTGTGCGAAGCCAGCTAATTTGCCAGTCTAAGCTAAATTACTTAAATGCTTTACTTTTAATTCGATTCAATATTCTGAATACTGAATTTTGGCAGTTCATGATAAAAATTTGACGGGATAGTTGCCTTCATTTATTTTTGTTCTACGCCCCAATAAGGAGAGGAAAACAGTTTGACAGTACTGGAGATATCCTAAAATGTTTCTTGATGAGAACATTATCCTCACGCAGAACGGCTCCATAAATTTTATATTGATAGGCTACACAATAGCTTAATGGCTGAAGCAATAAATCTTTGAATAGTAATTTTTTATTTTTCCTACTCGTTGAAACACTCTTGCAAAAATCAATAATAATTAACCAAAGAATATAAGAACAGCCACTTTTGCATCTATTGTACTGAAATATCTCGTTTGATATGTGACTTGATCTTCTCGTAAAATGTTGCACAAAATTCCTTCACTATAATACACAATTAATCCTACAGTATCACAATGGGTCTATAAGTGAAAATTTCATGTTTTTTCTTTCGGTATACTTCAAAAAGCAATGTTCCTTGATTTTTTATATTTCCATGTATTTGAACTGTTCTTGTCTCTATGTATATATAAAGTAAAGAAAAAAAAATGTTCACATAATTAAAATTTTTACACTTGTAAAATCGAAAAAATTGAAAATTTCAAAACATCATAACTTGATAAAGTGCAAACCAAAGCACGTGATTCTTTCAACAATATATTAACGACAATACATGCTAACACCCTATAAAGGGTTCCCGTGAAGTTTTGTGAATTTACCGAGCAAATTTAAATTTAGTATTTTCCTCCATATACCTAAGACTTGTTTCTTATTTTTTTCTAAGTTAACACTGTCTTCATTTGCTTAGCATTTACTAATATTAATATTATCTATGAATTCCATAAAAAAAAGTTAGTAATATTAGAACATTTTTAATGTCCTTTTTTTCGCATTTCGAACCACTGTACGACGGCTGCACGTAGTAGAAGTAATTTGTGGAAAATGACTACGGCAGCACCTCGGTTCACCACGGTCGAACCAGTTTATATAGTATGTACTACATATATATTTATAAATTAGTTCAGGCGATGGTGTGACCGATGGTGCGGCCGTGGTAGCCTTTAACTGACGGAGCTACGGCTTTACATGTACTAGTCTCATAGTCTCACATACAGGTGAAATTTATGCAAAAGCTGGCCAAAATTATTTGAAAGTAAAATATCACTTATCAATTTATGTTTAAAAAAATATATCTTCATAATCCTAAGTAACTAAGATGTGTATTCATTTTATAATGATTTAACATTAAATATCTACTTAAACAATACCACACTTAGTTTTAACAATACTGGGAATTATTTTTATGAATAATGATTTTTGCATTTAAGTGTGCACGTAGTTAAATAAAAGGTGCCAAGTTTTTTATTGATGGCGCTATATGTCTTGTCGATAAATTTGAGAACTAATTTCCACTTTGGGCAACTTCTTTATTAGCTATTTTGACCAGCTTTTGTTTTTAAAAAACATTCGAATTGCAGAACTCGTGCGGCCGTGTTCGGACTTTCTAAAAAAATTTAGATATTTTACTCGTGAAGCCTCTGCAAATTACTAAAGTTTTACGTAAACCTAGGGCTTCTTGGCTGATGCTATGAAAAAAATTAGATTGAATCTCAAAAATGCGACGCCCAAGGGGCTTTACGAAAAATTTATCGAAATATAGTAAAGGAATCTCGACCGAAAACTTTTCTTTACCATCCCCCGTGTTTTTGACTACCAATTTAACTTTTTCCAATATTCTAAAGATTCCCAACAAAATAGTTGCTATAGCTCCGAGATAAGTTCCCAATAATTGTAAGGAATTTGTCGAATTCTTAAGCCTTAAAGCTCCGAACTTTTTTCCACGGGAATAAAGCGAATGTCAGATCCACAAAACGGCTTCGCTTTTTTCCGTTTTATTTTTATTATACACAATTCGAATCCCTCGCGAACTTTTAATCTCCCTGTTTGCGCTATTTCAAGACCGGAAATTTTCAACTTTCCATAAATAGAATCCTTCTTCAGAATGGATTCGAAAACTTTTTTACCGCGACTTTAGAAACTCACCCGAAATAAGCGTGCGCTTCCTTTTCTTTGAGTCGACGAAAACACCTGAAAATCCTGGCTCTGTGTTTCTAAATGGAAGCGAAAACAATTTCAAATTCGCGTGCATATTCTGAGAAATTCACCAGCCACACGGGGCACGGAACGGACCCTTTTCGACCGCAAAAAAGATTTATGTATGTTGGTGAGCCTTTGTTGCGGTTAATCAATGGCGCAAGTGTGCGGTCCGAGCTGCCAAATGTACCACCACCTCCAATAAATTTTATAAGTGAAACAAAGGACGAAACTTTGCTAATTTCGCCGACCGCCGGTTTCGATTTATTCGCGAAAGTTTTTAATCAGATCGTGCAAAACCTGCCCGAAGCGTTACAGGTTGCGCGCGCTCGATGAGATTCCGCGGCGAGGGATTTACATAATTAATTCGTAAAGAAGTTCGTGTTATGGCGCCTTTGCGTGTGCACTGAAACGCCACCACACTTGTAAATAAACTTAGCTGGATTCACTAAGATCCTTTAATCATCCATTGTATTCTATGACCTAAAAGCATTACAATAACTTACCGAAAGTCTGAGATTCTCATATTTGTTTGGCAAGGTCACTGAATTTTCATGCAAACTTGGAGGAAAATGAAAATCTCAGCCACATTGCTTGGTTTTGCAATGCAAATTCTGACACATAGCAGAAATGTTTATTTTTTCAAACTTCAGAATATATTTGCATATTTCGTTTCTGGTTTAATTTAGTGGAATATATACAGTTTGCATTATACTTTAAAATATGACAATTTTTTTTTATCGTATCAATTGAACTGTTTCCATGAGCAACTTTGTAGTTGAGTTGACAAAATAAACAGGAATGACATTTGACGCTAACCCCAACTCAACCTGTTCTAAATCAAACTTTATTAATAAAAATAAACATAACATTTATTTTTGGGGAAGAAACCAAAGATAAACATGGTTAGAAATAAAGAAAAAAGCCAAAAATGAATGTTATGTTTTTTTTATAAATAAAGTTTGATTTATTCACCAGTACTAACATTTAAATTAAGTTTCCTTCCTTATTACACCCAAATACACACCTGCTACAACTTACCTCGGTACTAGGAATGCTGGAAGTTTTTTCAGTTTTCGTTCATTTTCGCTTCTTCTTACTCATTTTTATGTTTGGTTCACATAGTTTACAGAACTGGCTATGTTAAGTTACAGGATATTTTTGGCTGAGATATGCTACGTAATATAAAAACTTTTACAACCCTCCTCGGTTTTCCCTACATTACAACTTGAAAAGATTTCTACGAAAATGGGTATTCTGGTGTGTTCAGGGTCAAGGTTTTCGGGTTTGCGAATTTTGAACTTCACGGGGTTATATAAAAATAAATATTTATATATAAACTTTGTAATTTAAGCCGATGAATTTAATATGATGCATAACATTAATGAATTCAAAGTGGTGATCTGTTTAATTTCAAACTATACGGCAAGAAACTTGTGGTTATGAAATAATTGAAAACAAATACGATCCCAACATAACGAAAGTAATTAATGCTTATCATTATATATCATGCTTGTATCATTATTGTACTTGATTCCATAGCATTTGAGCAATTTGGAAAGAATGAGATGTCTTTCATGTCTACAATCAATATTACGGCAATTTATTAGCAGCCTTAGTAAATCAGGGGGAATAGCACAACAGTCAGCAGGAGGGAACCATCCAATCAAAACAGCAATTTCGCAGACCACATGCTTTTGCTATAATTCAGAGATATCAGGCAATCAAGGATGTCTTTCCTGCAACTATTTATTTTCACATGGAACTAATTGCGTATTTTTCGTCTAATATACCGAGCAAATACAGAAAATCGTAATCAGTCATAATATCTGGCTCAACTTGTATAATGTGGTATATAATTGTTTTATACATCAGTGCAACTACGAGAAAGAAAACAGATGCAAAATTAAACGTAAAGAAGCTCATGTCATTAACTTTTTGTCATCAACATTGCGAGCTCACCAAAGTGCGCCCAAACAGGACGCGTCTATTGTTCGCAAGGAAGTTGTTGTTGTTGAGGAGTTCCACAATGTGCTGGATCAGTCCATAAATTACAAAATTTGTGCGTCATATTAAAGCTGTTATCTTGAATCTCTAAATTTTGATCAACAATTTGGAACTCGCAATCCCGGAAAGCCTTAGATATTGGCTTGGTACTTGTGGATCGGAACATAAAAGACAAAATTCGTCCGCCATATTGAAGCTACCATTTTGAATTTTTAGTACATAAAATCATTAAAGTGTAATGTCATCGGAACTACAAGTGTATGTAAAGTTTCAACTCAATCGGATAACCAAAAGTGGGTCAAAATCCACTTGTGAGAATTTACCTGAACATACATATAAACGTGTGAAGTTAAATAAAAGCTAATATTAAACTGAACTCATGATTAGGCCATCACTGTTCCTTTCCAAATCAAATTCGGTACAACATCTGGCAAAAGATTAA
Organism: Dysmachus trigonus; assembly: GCA_949715965.1. Taxonomy (NCBI): domain Eukaryota; kingdom Metazoa; phylum Arthropoda; class Insecta; order Diptera; family Asilidae; genus Dysmachus; species Dysmachus trigonus. Next base: position 52,269,792 of record OX454322.1, read on the forward strand.
TGTTTCCTAAGTTTTGAAGTGAATTGAGATTAATTATTCACACACATTCACAACATTTTAAGGGTCATAGTAGTTAGGCTTAATTTATGTATCGCATAATATACATATGTAGTTAAAAAAGGTAGAGTCCTGCCAATACGAAAGTATACAAATTTCATAGTTTTATTTTAAGATTAGGTATTAAAATTTGCTGGACAATATTGGCCAATATTGTTACCGGTGGCATTGTTTAAGTTCCATTGTTCTAATTACCTTTTGGTTTTGCAATATATAGTATTTATGGATACATGTTTCATACATTTTTTCGCTTTTGCCATCATACGCGTAGTTCTGAAATCACTCCTATGCTGAATTAAAAATTTCATGATAATTAGCTCATTATAAGGCATTATGACACATATATTTTGAAAATTTATCTTACTTCAAAAAAAGGGTTCATTTATGTCTGTACAAAACAAATTATTTAAACAGATAATTTTCATAATGTTGTTTTTTGCTAGACTTTAATAGCAGGTATAAAATTAACAGATGAATTTTTGAATAATTTTAGGGTTGCGTACCTTAAAAAGGAAAAACGGAACGCATACATAGGATCATTCTCGTGTCTGTCTGTTTTTTCGGAGATTTTTTGACGTAGAAAAATTAATTCTGATAAAGTAATAAAACTTACTGGTCCGTTAATTACCCCATTTTTAGAAAATAAAACATATTTATTTGAATATTATCTGAAATTATATAATATAACAATTTTTTTTAATATAAAACGATTTTAGCTGTGTTTTTTTAATGATATCATTGGAATCTGGAATTTTGGTCTGAATTGAAATTTCAAAATCTTTTCTATAAAAATTACTCAATATTCTTTGGACATAAATTACATGGACATTTTATTCATAGATTAAAAAGCGACAATTTTTTTTTACTTTTTAATATTGGGTCTTAACTACGTGATTCAAAAGATTATGTTAAAGTCCACTTCTTGGAACGAGATTTTTATATTTTACGGCCAGATATTATTGAAATATGTTGATAAAATTGCAGAGGTAAATTTAATTGTACGTGGGTTGTTCTGAAAATTTTGAGATCGTTTGAGAATATCGTGCGATTGTGGATTAGAACTTATTACTTAGATTAAGTCCAGAAAAACGTTTGACAGAAATTAAGCCTCTCTGGTAATGACTGTCCATATCAAACCACTGTGTAAAAATGGTACAAACAGTTTGAGTGTGGCTGCTTTAGCCTAGAAAATGATCTTCTGCAGAACCAGTAACACCGAAAACTATTTCAGCAGTTCAAAATCTAATTAAATCTAACCGGCGCTTAACTTATTGGCAAACCATAGATTGGTTCAGCAGCGTTACATTGAAATATTTGCATTCATTTAGGTTACAGAAAAGCTGAAAGAAAAAACACATAGAGATAAATAGTGCTAAAAAATGTTGGTAAGGTTAGAAAACTGTAAATCTAAAAACATTCATTGTTACGGGCGGCGACGAAACGTGGCTTTAATTTTACGAAACACAAAAACCACAAAGCAGCAAACTAAAATATGGGTAATCGAATAAGAAGAAACTCCAACTGAAGTAAGAAAATCTAAGTCGACATAAAAGAAAATGATTTTTTTGTTTTTTTTGATTACATAAAATTATCGAACGGGTTGTTCTCCAGGAGTAGAAGACTGTTAATGCTGCTTGATACATAATTTTAAGTCTTCCACAACTTGCTATTGGCAGGCTATACCTCATTATGAGGTACAACGTCATTATGAAGAAAAAACAGCTCATAATGACGAATCAAAATTATGTAAGAATGCCATCTGGTATTAAAAAGCAGAATCATATTGTATTACGATTTCACTGAAAATGTAGTACATTTCAGTCACATTTGCTGTCAATTTCGTATTCTGTCATTGGAGCTGTTGCACTTATTCAAGGATAATTTCACCCCCTGTAGTCCTACCAACCCCAAATAAATTAATGATACTTCTGTACTCCGTAGAAGATCCCAGAGCGTATAAAGCAATACCAATTCGTTTTTCCAGTAGTATTGCCTATAGCCAAATTTTTCGAAAAATTGAGTCTGAAGAGCAGTAATTAAGGCATTTCTCCTTTTTAAATGTCTCATAGAATTTTTAAGATTTATCTGGCATTTCTATTGCACTTTACGTTTTTATAAATTATTTTTATTTATGTATTTTCTTATACTTATATCCAAAAATGCACAAATATAAATTATTTTGCTCACTAAAACGCTCAACAAAATATCCCCCAAAAAATTTAATATAATTTTACAAAGCCAGATGTTAAGTTGACAATCGGAAATTACGTACGAATAATGTGTCACCACATCATTACGATGACGCTCATAATGACGTTCATAATGAGGTATAGTCTGTCAATAGCATTATTCAGAAATTAAAGGCTATTCGTCCAAAGTCATATCTTAGCACCTAGTATCATCACTATGATACTGCTACGCCACATCGAACTAACTTCATGTTGTATGTACCAATATTTGCGGTTTAAAAGTTCTTACCTTACAGCCCAGACTTGGCACCGTGCGAGTCCATTCGTCAAAAATAAATTAAAAGGGCGAAGATTTTATAACGAAAATGCTATACTTTCAGCCTGGGATAACATTTATGCGGACAATTCTTGTCGTGGCAATTATATGGAAATATTATAAAAAATAAAATCAAATCTCATAACTTTCAAAACATCCTACGTATGTTCATGGAAATTAATGATTTGCTGCTCGATGGTTATGGTTATGTTTTCAATGTAATAAAGAAATTTTACTTCACCTGCGCGTAACGTAATACCCATTTTTTTTTTTCAAAATCGATTCCATGTTCTATGCATAGTATTGTATATGTAGTAACATACCTGCATATGTTAGTTAATTTCTAAAATAATTTAGGGGCGATTTGGCGGCGCCCGCAGTGGTGCGACAATGTATAATGCACAGACCACACTTCGCCTTATACAACAGCAATGCATGTGCAAGTGCCTCAAATCAGAGTCAGGTGCGTGCACAAAACAAAAATTTCAACGTACTCAGAGCTCATATCTCAGTGGCCAAAGGGCGAATCGACTCACCCCCTCGTGTGTAATCGGGGTGCGATTCACAAGAAATCGGTCCTTAACGCATCCCTTGCGGCACAGGATATGTCGACAGGGTCGCCTTTGTGCACAAACAAATAATCGATTTGCAGTTTCGACTAAACCTGAAGCGTCTTCTGCGGGGCCTCATATTGATTGAGCGCATTTTTGCCGGTCGGACGTGTACATTACAAAATGCGAGGGAGTCAGATAAGCACGCGGGGCGGGACAGGCCAGAGGATAGGCACGCGAAGTAGGGTTGCTGATGAGCAGCCCTACGACGGGGGTGCAAATGGCGGGCTAAATGGGGATGATATTGCACCAACACCAACTCGATCAGACAGGGGATCCCAGGATATTACTCTGGTGTCGGTGTACTTTCATGTACATAATTTTGCTACAAATGAAATTAGGGGTGGATCGGATTAGAAGGACTCGGGACTCTGGGAGACCAGAACCGCCATTCTTCGCGTGCATAACCATAAGTATGTGTGCGTGCCACTGTCTTCAGGGGGAGTAAACCCTGCGGTGTTTGCAGGGAAAACTTATTTATGCGAACAGGACGCCGACGGATCGATATGAAATTTTCGTTTCCCTAGTTGGCGTGCTTTCTGAATATTTCAAGTAAAATGCACATGGAAGGGTCGTAAAGTGCTCTTGCTCTCCTCATGCCAAGAAAATAGGGAACAGCCGTGGCAGTGGTGGTCGCACGCCGAGGGGAGAGCAATCGACGGCCCAGCCGCTTTTGTCAATATTTTCGTCGACTTGCGAGCAAAAGTGGGCATTGTAATGGTTCATTATGTCGCTGCTGAAGGAGCTTTTTTAATTTAATTACAGGCCGCAAGCCATGCCAGCCAGGTCCTTTGCATAAAAACTTCCATATCACGCTGTGAAGTTTTAATCAGCAGTCGAGCCAACTATGCACTAGGCCATGCACGAAAGGCTCGATCCCCCCTACACGGGTGAAATTCCCGGAGAAAAAAACTGAATATAAATTAGGAAAAATTCCTCTGGCACAGGAGCAGCACCGAAATAATGTTGTAAAGCACGCGGAAAATTGTACTGGTGGCGCGCCTGCCAGTGCCATAAATAATTCGTAAAATTTTGATTTGGTTGAATTTGTTTTTTGGCGCCAAATAAAGTTTAAAAGTGACTGCCGCCTATTAGTCGATTTGTGAATGTAACTTTGGGGAAAACATAGTTAGGGCTTAACTAGAACCCTACGTGCGGTTTCACAATTCCTGGATTCCCCGGAATTAATGAAATAATGCCATTCATTAATGAAGGTATCAACTTATTGGAAATTGGGACAGGACGACTGATTTATTCATTGCTGCAGATGGATACCAGAACAGGGAACATTTGAATTATTTCCAATTCTCATCGGGATGCATTTAAATGCAATCGCATTGATATGCAAAACACTGCACTAATGAAGATAGCTGTGATTTAATGTCCCTAAGCAAATACCTAGGAATTACGATCCTTGCTCTCCTGCAGCAGTTTTGAGGAATGTGCAATGAAGAAGATAATACCTACAGAAACTCGAACCAGTCATCCAACGCTTTGTATTGACTTCTGGCGCAAAAGGACTCGGAATTCTCATTACACAGCTTTGGAAATTTATGGTAGATATGAAATATTTTCTACTTTTTTTTTACCTTTCATTTATTTTGCGTCATCCTACGAAAACTAATATAAAAAAGACAATACAGTAAAATCATAGCGGAGATTCTGTAGGTATTTGTTGAAAATACTTTGCAAAAAGAGAAATAAGGTAAAAACCTACTTATATATTACATTTGAATGTGAATAAATCATGTATACATATTAAATCTGTGTACTTATAAAGTTATATGTATATAACAGGATCTTTCACATAGTTTGGGAGTTACAGGGTTATTCATAAATTCGGTTTTTTCATGATATGCACATCATTAGTTCATTTTTATCTTTTGATTTGCTCACCTCAGCGGCATCAAACTCACGCCAAAAAACGACTATACCAATGTCCTACTACTGTAGTAACAGTCACTTGCAAAACCGAATAAAAATGTTTAACAATTTCCTAAAATTCAGGTTTTCCCTAGAATTTTCTCCGAAATTCATGCAATTAATACACCTGTTTTTTTATTTTTATAAAAATCCGCATCTTATTACGTGTATAATAATATTTTTAAGAATCTAACATTTTTATTACAAAATGCTTAATAGTTCATTAGTTATGGTCTTTTGAAATGAAATGGAGCGATCTACCTTGCCGTATTTCTGAAACTTTAAACGCGTTTTTCTCAAAACCACAATTTTTCAGATGGCGGCAATGAAAAAGTACTATCCTACCTATTTGTCTGCAATTTCTACAACGTTCTATATACTATTACTTCTACTAATTTATTAATTTCTTTTGCTTCGTAAGTCTCATATCTTAGCTTACGCTGATGACTTGAAGATTTTCAAGCCGATTGAATCTTTAACTGATGCTTTGTGCCTTCAGCACGATCTAAATACGTTTGCGGTATGGTGTTCAAATAATCATTTAAGTTTAAATATTAGTAAGTGTAATTTTATTTCTTTCAGCAAGAAGTGTTCGACTTTTGATTACTCGGACAAAATTTATGATATCCCTTTAACACGTTTAAATTGTGTTGTGATTCTTGGCGTATCTATTAACGCAAAATTCAATTTTGATAACCACATTGATGGGATTATTAGTCGATCTAACTCAGCACTTGGATTCGTTAAGCGTTGGTCTAAGGATCTTGCCGATCCGTATCTCCTTAAAGCCTTGTTTTGTGCTTTCGTCCGTCCACTATTAGAGTACGCGTCCGTAGTTTGGATGCCTCACTACGATGTACATATAAATCGTATTAAGGCAGTGCAGAAACGTTTTCTGCGCTTTGCTCTCCGCGACTTACCGTGGAGTGATCCCTACAACCTCCCCCCATATAAGGATAGGTTGGGGCTTTTAAATCTGTCTTCCCTCTCCAGGCGCAGGCAAGTGGCAGGCGTCACGTTTATGCATGACATTGTTACTGGCCATATAGACTCCCCTAACTTGCTGAGTCTCCTTAATTTTAATTCCCGACCGCGTGCTACTAGAGGACAGAATTTTCTTTATGTTGCTAGTCATCGAACCAATTACGGCTCAAATGAACCAATCTCAGCCATGTCTAACCTTTACAATTCTTCCTTCTCTGTAATTGATTTTAACTGTGATAGAAAGACTTTGAGAAACCGTTTAATTACTCTTAATTAATAATAATTTAATTACTCTTTGTATTTTTCACTTAAGTTTTGTTATGCTACTTTATTTATAAGTTTTGTTTTGCTATTTTATTTTATTCAGTTTTTATAGACGATTGTTATTATGTCAGATGGTTTATGTAACCTGTTGATACGAAATAAATAAATTTATTAATTTACTAGCTGAATTACCCGGTTTCACCCGACGTATCGTATGTACTCGTAAGTATTGATTAATTAAACAATTCTCAAATAGTACAATATATCATAGAAAGGTGGATTTCTGGGTTGTTCCGAAATTCGGTCAAATGGGGCATGAAATCAGTTAAATTAAAAAGCGAATAATTCATCGGCACATAACTTCTGGAAATGGTAATTATTTTGCTGTCCAAAAATGGTGAGCTCCATTTAAGGTCTACCAAGGCTCAAAAGAAAGGTTTTGGTTTCTACTTTCGAATACACACTGGCTTTCGAAGAGTCCGCCTATACAGAGCCCAATATGGCGGCTAAAACCACGTGACCTCCATTACTTTTACTACTTATGAGGCTATAAAATCGGTCGCATCATTCCGATTGAGGTCTACAAAGGCCCAAATGAAAGCTTTTGACTTCTGCTTTCCAAAGCCGTATCGCAAATTTTTTTTTTTTTGATTGCTCAAAATCCAATATGGCCGCTAAAACCACGTGTTCTTTATCATTTTATCACTTAAAAGAGTACAAAATGGCTCGCAGCATTCCGATTGAGGTCTACAATGGCTTAAATGAAAGCGATCTTTGCAATACAGCTTCTGAAAGCAGAAGTCAAAAGCTTTCATTTGGGCCTTTGTAGACCTCAATCGGAATGATGCGACCGATTTTACAGCCTCATAAGTAGTAAAAGTAATGGAGGTCACGTGGTTTTAGCCGCCATATTGGGCTCTGTATAGGCGGATTCTTCGAAAGCCAGTGTGCATTCGAAAGTAGAAATCAATACCTTTCTTTTGAGCCTTGGTAGACCTTAAATGGAGCTCTCCATTTTTGGACAGCAGGGGTGGTCCGTTCACAAAGAATGCCTCATATACATTACAAATTATTGATTCTCACATTATAATAATTATGAAATTACATTTGTATCATCGGAAATACCTGCAGCAAAGTGCTGTCTCTTGGTCTGTATTATATTTCATTATGGAGTAATGGATCTGAAAAATACGGGAAGATTTATATAATATAATGTTGTACATAATTCATGAAACCATTCTTTTAAAAAATGTTATGTAATATTCTATTATGTATATAGGTCCTTCTAGTCAATCGAGCCATGTTTTTTAAATATTATTTTATAAAATTTGTATAAATAATTGAAGATGAGAATTTTTCATAATAATGAAATGGTTAATTTTAAAGTATCATAAATTGTTTATTTCTTAGAATTTTAGCTTATTTTAGGACTTCAAATTAACACTTTTCTCGCACATTCTCTTAATTTGCTGAAAAATATAAGCCTGATTGGTGTTCTTAAAATAAAAATAAAAATAAAAATATTGGAAGAATTAACATTAATTGTATATAGTTACAGGACTATTTACAAAGAATAAACATCTCAAAGTATCCATTATTGGAAAACCAGTGGGACATTATATCGAAATGACAATTATATGTAAATATCTGACATAAATTACCAGAATCCCGGAGTTAATAAAATAAACGGCTGCTGATTTTTCACTCTGAACCATAGAGCACAATAAATTAATTACAATTTCGTATTACGTACCATATTTACTCTCAGTCACTCATTTTAAATTATTAAAAAATCATTGGGTGTGCATTTTGTGTTCACGTTTGCTTCAGAATATCATAGCTTCTGTTTATCATGAAAGGTCGGAAATTAATTGACAAATACCTTCTTCACAAAGGATTGATATTCTGCTGAATAATTTCCCAAAAATAATGCATAATAATAAAGTAATTTCATACCCAAATTTATGTATGTACTGTGTTACATAGTTGTTGCATAAACATTATTTCCCTATATTAAGTATTGTGACCATTGTTCCCAGGTACAAATGATTTCTCAGACCAAGTTCGTTCGGGCTCGTTTGCCAAATTAACTCCGCTTAATTCCCGATGCTACATAACGCCGTCACGTAGCGGCCTAGATGAGGAAGTTTAATTAAATACCAAGCTGGGACACTTTTCGTTGGGAACTAATTAAAATATTTACAATAAACCAGCTTATCTGCACGAGCAGTGCATTCATACGAATGTGGATAGCAATATTTGAAACAAGGACTGGAGGCAAAATAGCATTCTCACTTTTATTTAGATCTTTTATCATGCACAAAACGTTCCTCTACCTCGTTTTGATCAAATCTAAAGGACGAGTCCCAGTGGCGGCGGACGGCGGAGTTCTGTATACGGAGGAGCAATTATCAGTTCCATCTCGTCCTGGAAGCGGGTCAGGAAGTTTTCAAATGAAATTCTTACACGTCCTAGTATGTGGGTGGGTATCCTGCTCAGCTGCCGTAGGGCAAGAATGCTTTCCAAAAGATGGCTGCCCATAAACGCTCTGGGAATTTAAATGTTTCATAACTTCACAGATGTTTGCCGTGGACATATTCCAAATGAACTACTCAGGGCTGAGATAACAACATTAGGTACTGCTGAGAAAACTCCTGGCAGTCGGGATTTTTGGACATTGGCACTATTTACCTACCCTGCGACGTGTTTCTGTTGCGGGAAGAAGGACACAAGGAAGACTTGTAATGAGAGCCGGACTATTCATTAACTTCACTAGATAAACTCTATCAGGAACGTCGAAGTCCTGATGCAAATCTGAAATGACTATTATAGCTTAGGGGGCAATCATGGGATTCGTGCTAAATATAAAGCGATGTAATGTCTCAAAGGAATGGAGAATGAAAGTGGTTGCTAATGTTGTAGAAAACTTTAGCATTGCCCGTTTATTTAGAATTGGTTTGGGTTCTCAGCTTTTAAAAGGTAGACACTTTGTTTTACATTTGACACAACAATTTAAAGTGCCAGGAATACGAACAAATTAATTTATGTCAGACTTAACACTAGAACTACCAAGACCAATCAAATTGACTGGTACTCAACTGCTTCCTTGGATTAATTAAATATTTCAAAGTTATTTTTTAAGAGTTATGCCTAAGCTTATTGGGCCATTCCACTCATTTTGATGAGTTGGATTCAGATTCAAAAATTTTACATAATTTGTTTAAAAAGGTGATAACAATTAGGATGATTTGAAAAGAACACCTCTCAGAGTAAACGTGAGGAAAAGTAGTTTTTAGGTAGAAGTTTTAGTTTGGAGGCTGCTGTGAAGTTTTTTCCAGGTTTACATTGCCCACCATAAGATCCAATGTATCTTTTGTGACGAATCAGACCACTTTGCCCTATTACTGCCTGTGTGCGCGCCGGACTACTTCATGGTTTGTAAATGTAAAAGGTTTTGATGATGCACATTTCTGTACAGATAACAACTAAAAATGTGTGTGTGCATGAATATCCTCAAGGGAGGAAGAAAATTCCGACCCATCAAAACAACCCGCCTGCTAATTTAGTTGTGTTAGGTCGTGACAAGAGGATAAATAGATTCGATTTGTACTGCGCATTTGCTCTCCAAAGTGCAGCACTTTTATAGAGATTTTTCCTCATATTGCTTACTTTTTCCCAATAAAACCGGTTTGAAAAGTTAAAAATTACGATATATCAAAAACCTTATGAAACCTTATAAATGTGAAAATAAGTCACTTTAAAGGTGCCGAAAATTGTCAAAATAAGAAGCTTGCGCGCTGGTATTTCAAATGTTTATATCAATTCTCTACATACGATTCCACAACTTCAATTATATCGCAAAGAACTTAAATTATATATAGCAACGCACAGTATTTTATCGCAAAATCTCTTAAGTACTTTTACAGTCTTGAAAGAAACAATAAGTAGCTCTATTCGAAAGGTCAAATAAGTTAATTTCAATTTTAGTCATACATGTAGCGTAATTTGATCCTAAATCTATAAATAAATACATGATAGAAGTATACACAAAAAATGTTTTACTTTATTTAACAGATGGGATAACAAAAATATAGCTTCTTGTGACATTACAAAATTACTTATAGTATGGGAGCCAGTGGAGAATTTCATATGTCATCATGTTGAGTCACCGTTTGGGACGATAGACGATACCGAGCACATAACGAAATTTTAGTCAGTTTGCTCTAAGTTCTAAGTATGGGCGTAGCTAGAATTTTTTTTCTAGGGTGGGCTTGACCGAACTCACAATTTGCAAGAGTAAATTCTCACACAAATTTGAAATAGACCTATAAAGCTCTTATTATTGTAGTTTTCTCATAAAGAAATGTTTCGCTTACAAGCGTTATAAATAATATTGCTCAAAATCATTTCTAATAACGTATTTATATTTTTTTAATCTTTAAGAATTCTTATATTACTTTTAACAGCATTCACAGAGAGTTCGTCCTTACTCTTCTAAGTAAGATTGACCTTTTAAAAGATATTTTATTCTGACTATTGTCATTATGTTAGTGTATTTTATAAGTAAAATAATAAAGTAATACAAAATTCTTCTAAGATTTTTAGTTCATTTTTTTTTAAGAATAAATTACTGAACTCTGAAACTACGATCTTATAAGATCATTAGATCATTATGAGTAAAATATAATAAAGAAAGCATTATGAGCTCATGACTTTATACGATTGTTATAAAAATAAACTTTTCTTTCTGAAATATAGCTTACTACAAAGTCTTAAGGGAAGACAAGAAAACATGTTCATATTATATTTTTTTCACTGCAAAAAAAAAAGAGAGTCGTAATTAATTAATTAAAAATTAAAAATTAATTAATTAGTCTCTAATCGATTTCTACAAGACCATATAATTCATAAAACATGAGAATGAATCACGTGTGTTACAAAATATACTCAATATTATTTGAAGCTCATCGTGTAGTCTTTCCTTTTCCTTTCCTTTCTGTCCTTTTGACTCATTCTTATAAGTACCTTAACAGATTCATTTCATACGCCACTTCTTAGTTAGTAATGCTCTTCAAGAATGTTAGCTAAAGCCTACTTTAATTCTCGTAAAATTGTTTGAAGTCTTTACAAAAAAAATATCCTGCTTTTGACTTTGTTCAAACTTAAAAACATATTTAAAATAGTAAATTAAAAATATTGGTTGGATGATCTGCGTGTTCCAAATACCTATTATTAATATAAAAAATTGATCCCTTTCTCCATAAAACGATTCGATAAGAACGATAACATGTTTCTAAATTTTTACGTGCCGGCCCTATAAATAGTTGAAAGTGACTTGGTTGCTAGTACATTTACGTTATCATACAAAATTTAGCTTATTCAATTAGTGAACCTTATAGACAGTTACATAGGGTGTCATTCCCTTCTTCCAGGGTGTCGAAAAATATAGGTAAAAACCTAGAGTCACCTATATTTTAATATATTATTTGGTTTTAAATTTATTTCATATCATGTACCTGTCATCATACAGCTCGAGGTTTTTATAATGGGAAATATTTTAAGTAATGCTTTATTATGTCACCATTATTATAAGTCATAAACAGTCAAATTGGCTACAGGCGATCCGGTGTCTAATTGCATAGCGTGAAATTATATGGATATAAGATAGCATATACAGTGATAATTAACACTTAAACTTGTTGTACAGAAATAGCTGAAGTAGCTCCATATGGCCACAATCCTGTTTTCATTGATGTGTATAGCCGTCTAGATATATAAAAAATTGCAGGTGAAGCTATTATTCGAAAACTTCAATTCACCATCATTTTTAAAGTAGTTAACCGATTTTACTGATTTTATAGGCGAAATACAGAACAAACATTTTCTTTTGTTCCAAATATCTGTATTATGAATAGCGTATACCCTATAAACTATTGAACTGAAAGGATTTTTAGAGTTATGGATAATGGTCCTTGAAAATGTAGTAAAATTTTTTGAAAATCGTAACTCGGTATGCAAGGTGTGCTCGCATTTAACCAGTTTTTCTTCTAAAATGGAAACTATTGGGGTGTGACTTTTTATTCGACTATAGGAAACTTACACACTAAAGTGCATAACATTTAAGCTTCAATTTGCGTTTCTGTTGAATTTGTAAGACATCAAAGTTATTAATTTAGCCAAAAGTAAAAAGGAAAGACAATTTTTAGCGAGATGCCACAGTACATATTTACTACATATAGTATATTGAAACAAAGTTCTTCGTGGTTCCTGTGATTAAAAAAAAACATAGTTTCATAAAAAAAATTCCTTATTATATTAATTCACTTTCACAAAATTACATTTTTTTTTGTACCTGACAGACAGACTTTATCAATCAATAAGTAAAATGGCACCGTTTAAACTAACAAGATGCTGAACTGCTGGTAATGCGATTATGTCTAAATACAGTCCATTTGTCAGTGTTCGGGATGTTGCATGTTGACATATGCAAAAGTTTCGAAGGCTTACTTTGCACAGAATTAAGGAAAATTTACGAGAGTTCGAGTCAAGTATTGTAACTTAAAGCCAGCAAATTCTTTGTACTTGATATTTGTTGGAAATACTGGTTATTTATATGAATAAATATTTAAGCTTTTACTTAAAATACAGCAAATATTTTTACTGGAGGTATTTACTAGTTTTTCTAGAAAATACTGAAATGTAAGTAAATACTTGAGTTTGAATGAATAAACAATACCTTTTACTTACAATTTTTTCAAGTTGCATTCGAGCAACTTAAAACGCAGTACGTAATAGGCTAAGTGAATAAAAATCAAGCATTTACTTAAAGTAAATAGTTTTAGTAAAATCAGTTGCTTAAAGTAAAAGCTCTCTTTACTAATAAATGTTAGAAATTATGTAAATAACCTTTTACTTTTACTTTTAAGGATTTGCTGGGAAAATGTCTACAGAAATAAGTCATTGCTACCCGGTTAGTGTTAAATATGTAAGCAAAAACCGAATTAATCAGTACAATGTAATTTATTTTTAAATGTTAAGAAAAAATTAAAGCAAAGCGATGAATTATTACGTAACAGACTGTTTGGATTCATGTTTTGGTTCTGCTATAGATTTCCTGATTTTCAGGAATTTTTTCTAAATTAAAGAGCTATGTTACGAATTTGTTATCAGTTTTTCTGAGTCGAATTAGAGTAAACCAGTAAAAAATGAGTTCAAGAAATCTTCACACTTTTATCGGGGATAAGCCAAAATACTTGAATTGAGTCGTTATTTTAAAAAGTGGGGAAGTGAGGAATGACTATATTCAGAAAAAAATTTAAATCACAAAATAACGATTATTAAGTAATTTTTATCTTCACATCGGTCCATAATGCTTACATGAGAATTTTTATCTTTCGATTGGTTGATAACGACTATCAAGTAATTTTTATTTTTCCTTTGGTTGTGTACATATGAATTTTTATTCTTCAATTGGTTTAAGCAACTTAAAAAAAAGGAAATTATCATTCCGAACCATATCAATTTTTTTTTAATTTCCAACTCCCTAAAAGAAGAAAAAGTATGAAATCTTGAAAAGGGGCCGTGCATAAATCACGTGATCAATTTTTGGAAGTTTTTTATCCTCTTCTCTCCCCCATGTGATCAAACATGATTTTTTTCTTTTTTTATCCCCCACTCCACTCCTATTTGATTATCACTATTATTAAGAATAATTTAAAATAAGTATTAATATGATTATAACATAAAACTAAAAAGGATCACGTAATTTATGCACGCCACCGAATTTTGTAAACTGAGATTTTAATAAATACATACACGCTTTGAGGTTGGTTACCCTGAATGCATCATTTCGAGCGATCGAAAAATCAAAATTGCTTCGTAATCGTTGTTATGAATATTATAAAATAAATACTCGCATATAAAAATTATTGACCAATGGAAAAATAAATATTACTTGATACTCGTTATCGAGCGATCGAAAAATTAAAATTACCTCATTATCGTTATTATCTACTTTATAATTTTTATTTGGCCGAAATAAATTAAACCCTTTATAAAAAGAATTATTGAATCTAAGTAAGATTACAAATGAAAGAATTGATTTTAGCTTAACATAAAGAGATGATTTTTTTGTTTTAATTTTTAGAAATCATCATTATTTTCGGCCCCATTTTATAATATATAACTTTATCAATTTTTCTAGATAAGTCTTATGACATGTATAGTCCTTATGCAATTTTTTTTCAAAAGGTGGACTTATCAAATATATCGGCTGAATTCATAAATTCAGTCGTTACTTCTTCTAGATTAAGTACATTAGTACTTGGTTGCTCCAATGCAACTTGAAAAAATTGCAAATACTTGTTGTCATAAGTAAAAGCTACTGTTTGTTCAAAATTTCAGTATATACTAGGAAAACTAGTAAATACTTCCAATAAAAGCAGTTCCTAGATTTTTAAGTAAAAGATTCGAATTTTATTCACATACTATAAATAACCAGTCTTTCCTACAATTATCAGTATTTGCTGGAATTTATCAACTTAGCCAAGTGAATAAAAATCAAGCATTTAGTGATATATGATTTTAATAAAAGCATTTGCCTAAAGTAAAAGCTAGAAATTACATGAATAACCTTTTACTTTTACTTATCGGTATTTGCTGGAAAAAAGTCCTAAGGCACCTTTTCTCCAAGTGATTCGGCGTATTTTTAAACCCTCATAACTTAGGTCTTAGTTGAGATCTCAAATTTCCAAGATAGGATATAGTTACAAAGCTTATGGAATGCACCAAATTTTTTTATAGCTGCGGCATTCTAGATTTTATTAATATTGAAGGTTTATTGATTTCGTTACTCGTAGTCCTAGCAAGCAGAAATATGGTATGCAGGCTGGTCAAATAATGACAAAATAGAAAATCTCTGCGATTTCTTTTTAATATCTCACAGTTGGGGATGAAGATTTTATAGATAAAAAAGTCTCATATTTCTAGAATGAATAGAATAGAATAGATTAGAAAGTAGTGCATATAGTATAAGTAGCAATGGGAAGAGTCTATCTAGACAAATTATGAATTCATTATTTATTACCCGCACGCGCACCATAGAGAATATATATTTTTTTACCCTCCAAAAATAGGGATGAATCTTTTTTCTTCTCTTTTACTCTTAAAAAGTTATAAGAACTCATGTAAGGCCACGAACTCTATCACTTTCACTCGCAGGTCTCTACATCTTAGTTTGCAAAAATATTGTGACTTGGTCATTAGCAGCACGATAATGCATGACGCTGTCGTTTACATTTAAATATTCATTATTGAAATACCAATTGTTTACAGGTAACATAAGAACAGTTTGGAACTTTTTATCTATATAAAAAGTGAATAAGGGTATGTATAGGTGTATGCCTATTGATATTAAGTTTACATAAGATAGTTGTATTTAATAGCTTCCGGGTTGCGTAATGGTCAAGTCACGCGATTTTTTAAACTAAGTTATGGAGACTTGGATTGATTTGAGAATGAAAGTGTTAGAGTTGGTAAGAATAGAATTGGCTCTACACAAGATCTCATTACTTTTTAAGAGTGAAAGAGTCGCAACACGTGGCTAAATTTTTTATATCAAATGAAAATAATGGGATACGCCTTTACTTGGTACAGATATAAGTATTTACTACCCGGTTATTGTTAAACATCTAAGCAAAGACTGAATTAACCAGAAAACTACGGAATTCACTTTTGCAAATACATTACGGGGTGCGTGAATAAATCAAGCAATGACGACTTACATAAGTAATTGTTATCACTTTAATTCGAATTTAAGTGAAATAAAGCCGTGAAAGAAATGTCCCAAAATGCACGCCACACTCTCTTTGCGGAACCAATACATGCGATACACTTTTATCTTCCAACAATTTATAAACTTAGCCATTACTTCTTAGAGATTGTATACTTTGAACAACTGAAAGGTTTCGCAATAAATTAGCTGTTTGGGAGTACATTTCTACACTATCAGTGCGAAGGATTTATAACGAGTAACCCGAGAAAGAATTTTTAAGGCAATTTGGAAGTACTCGATTTAGTTTTTCGTTCCTGCTATTTTACTTCCTAAATAAATAAAAAGGTTTTCTGCTTCGGAAACATGAATCTTCTACGTTGGCAGCTATAAGGTTAAATGGTGGCAATTTTCCTCTTCAACCAATTTATTTTCCTTAGCCTTAGAATTTATGCATATTTTAATTAATGCAATTAGAATTTTATTTCTTCTTTTGTTCACATTTGTAACATTTCTTTTACAAATGAGATATTTATAGAACAGTGTAATTAGAGGTGTAGTTTTTTTTCATTTTCATATTTTTATTAATTTCTAGTGCTAAGTGCCAATTGAAATATGAAGTATAAATTGAAATTTCATAAATGGAAATTGTTATTCTTTTAAATTTGCTAAAATTTATGGCATGAAAATTGTATCAAAATATGGAGAATGTAATTTTAATTCGAGTGAAATTGAATTTTGATTCAAATGTAGAAAATAGGAGAAACATAGCCAATCAGATAATCTTCATCCAATGCAATAAAAATGTTGTATCCAAAACAAAGAAATGTATAGCTACGTTCATACTTTACTATATCTTAATTAAAAGGATATAACATAAAGAATTTTAAATTATTATTTGACAAGATACACCTTTTGGAATATCTTATATATGTACATGCAAAATAGCATATTTATAGCTCTAAATCCTCTGAGTCTGGTAATCCGGATTATACTTATGTTGTTAGTCCAGGCTTGCAACTACGTATACATACATATATATAGTATGTATATGGGTTAAACAAGTAAGCTCAACATGTATTTCTGATTCATGTTTTCGTTCAATGTTCTAGAGTTATGCAACATGCTCCTAGGAATTATATTTCCAGTATTACACCACAACATTTTCCTAGGGCAAAGAAAATTGCTGAGAATTTATTGAAAATACTTCCAGAATATGCAAATCATGAGCTCATGGCTTTTGGAACGTGTTCCACAGACTTACACAAATTGGAATTTGTTGTGAATCACCCTCTCTCATAGCAGGGATGACTTACACTTATCGTCGCACATAAGCCCAACTGCTTTTCCCATCCACTGCTCTGTTCCATTGCTTCCTTTAAAGTCGCAAAAAACAATAAACTCCACAAAGCTGAGCTAACAAGTTACAGATGTCGTTTTCCGTGGCGGGCGTTCGAAAAACGAAAAAAAATCGAAGAAAATTACCATCGTCACGCAACATTACCGTGCCCTTTTTATTCGGCGGAATTTCGCATGTCTCGGGGGGAGGGGCAAGTCTATTAAAGTTTTATCTCAGCAGCCTCTTCAGTGGTGGCTTTCTGAACGGACCCTAAGTGGTTAAACAATGCGGGTGAGTCCTTTGCTCCGAGGACAAACAGTACCAACATAAGGAGCCGCCAGAGAAGTGGTCATTATCGGGTCGCTGACCAATGGCCGGGGACAGCTGGGTCTGACCGTAATTTGCCGGATCGTCGCTGAGACACAGGTAGACGCTATATAGAATAGAAGCTACGGGAAATGGGGTGCTGACCAAGAAGGGCAGGGACATCGATTTCTCGTTTTTACGACCACCGTGCAAGACAATTCCACCTTTTTGCCATTTATTCTCGTTTGAATTACGGCGACAGGTCTCACGATTTGGATACGGGAACCATCACCACCGTTCCTGGGTTGCTTTCGTCGATTCCAGGACTCGAATTGTCGTATGGCACGGAATTAAAGGAGATCTTTTCCTCTTTTTTATTTCAGACTGTATTAAGAATGATGGGCCACCCTCACAGGAAGCATCGGCAGCACATAACATGAGAATCGGGAGCAGTGGCGTGGCCCTGTGAAAGGACAACACACCATCCCACGAAATGTACTGCTGGTATAAGGCAAAACTCAGGGGACTGGTATGGAGCTTACTTTGTTCTTCCATAGTTCTCATCCTCTGCCAAAGCGGTAAGTATCGGGGCGCGCCCCAAAAAACACAATTCCCTCCCGCCACTTTATGAAAAATCAATTTTTACACCACTTCGGTTATTTTTGCCGGAAATTTTATCTTTTGCACTACACGCTCCTAGCCATAGTCGATTTTTTAGCACCAATCATAGCGCCTGTACTTTGGCGCAACTAGAAGGTTTGGCCGAGGGGAGAAAAATGAGCTAAGGTCTCTAACCTTTACCCATGGGCATCACCAGTAGTCGGAGAATTATGCTGTTGCTACTAATTTAGGTACTGATGCATGCATTTGGAATCGGGTTCGTTTTTATGATCGAAAACAAAAAACACAAATTTTCATTTAAAATTCCCATTTCCATTTCCCATTCTACAGATGAAGTACTTTAGGGAAGACACATTTTCCTTAACATAAATAATATAAAAGTAAGGTAAATATTCACCTGGGTTTAATTCTGTGGTACTTGGAATTACTTTGAAGAGTTTGGGGAAGTTTTTGGTTTTTTTGAAACATCATAAAATATAAAAATATTTTAAAATCATGTTGATTTATTACTATTTATTTATAAACAACACGTCTAAGGCTACTTACAAAGAAGAAAAATACAAGTAAATAGTAAATGTATTCAAATCAGCTTAGTCCTAACACAGCTGTTTGACAAATTAAAATCAACGTTTTAAATAACGAGACATTGACGAGATAAAAACCATAATACGTTCAATGGCTTGGGGTCTAAGGAAGTCACTCACAAGAAGTGAGTTGGAACGAATATGTCCAAAAAAAATTAGTAAGATAGGGGAACCAATATTTTCCTTAAAGCAATCAAATACTAACAGTCTTTGAAAAATCCGTTCCAACAAATTTATTTTAACAGTATTTCAAATAGTGCACAAATTATAGAGTGAACTTTTACTTTTTTTCCTTGCACATTTTGTGAAACAGTTTCCAAAAAGCTATATAGATTTACTATAGGAAAAACAGTGGCACGCACATCCATATAGTAGACTATCATAAGAAAAGATCTATGAAGATTTATTCAGTAAGTCAGGAAGACATTTGGGGATTTCCGAAGTCACTGATGACGTTTTGTATTCCTTAAAATGATAAGAACGATATTGAACATTATTGCTAAGGAATAACAATAAAGATGTGTTGTTGGGATGTTCAATTTGACATTGAATTTCACGATAATCAGATCAAGTAAAAAATTAACGAAAAGCCAGTTTATTGTATACAAAAATACCATTGTCTTAAAATACAGCCATATACTTAAATATATATTAAACCTATATCAGAACATAATGTCAAATCTGCTATTCAGGTCAATTACAAATAAAATTGCACCTAACTTCAATATATTCTTACAAGCATTTGAAAGAATTTTTATAAAAACGACAAATCCGAAAGTATGAATTTAAAGTTGATCCGAAGGAGATAAATCAAATCCGTTGGAGTTGCCTAACCCCAGGTATTGGAATGTTTACAAATTTTAAGTTAGATAGATAGATAGGCTATTTATTACGAAAAGCATAACAATAACAGAGGCCCAAATCGATGGAGATAAATATTTAACAATTTAGAAATCCTTAAATTAAATGAAGTAACATTTAAAATACATTTAATACTAAATACTTAGTATTTAATAACTAAATAATAACAAGTTGAATTAAATAACTAAATAAGAACAAATAGGAGAAACAAACCTCAGAGGTCAGAGGTGCATGTCTAAAGATGAAAAAAGAAATAAGATAAAGTAAAATGAAACTAAAACATTCTACGCGTGTTAGCTAGGTTATGAAAGCTAAGTGTTTTTGCTTAAATAAAGACGCGCATTCGGAGTCAGTTCCAACGATATTTAAATTAGTAGTAGTCCTACTATTCTTTGCGAATGGAAGTTACCAGCATAGAATTGGTGACAGTTTTCAATTTGGATTGTCTCAACGAGCAACTTGCTGAATTTTTAAGAATATATTTAATTTTCAAATATCTGATCAACGCAAACAAAAATACAAGAGAGCTTTTTACCAAAAGTCAAGGATTTTAGGAGTAAATGGGTCCATTGACGTCAGAAACATACGAATTATTCTACCTAAAAAATAGAAACAGCATCACAATTTCAATTGAGAGGGTTTTTATAGCCTCAATGATCGTAGGCAGTATGTTTTAAAGTAAATAGTAATTAAACTAATGCAACTACGCTCACCTCGAGAGCTGTTAAACATAAATGCTTATTTTTTCCACCTCGAGTGCTCTTTTTTCCTTTATATTCAAAATCAATTTTGATTTTACTTTCCTCTTAAATCAGTCCACACCTAAGTAGCGTATACTATATTTCAACATTAAAACTTAATTAATTTTAGCCATTTCAGACCAGGGTATCACTTTCAATTTTACATATAGTCACCTTTTTTTTATACAATATCAAATAAAAAAAAGTTGAAGTGGTACTTATGTAGACAAAATTATGTAAGTATATATATCATAATCCAAAACCAAAAATCACGTTTGACCTATATTAGTGATATTATTTTTAATTTTCTTTCGATTCTAAAATGAGCCAAAAATTGGCCTTATCAGCCCAGCTCCTTTTATAAAAATACATATTTATAAAAAACAATCACTGACAATTAGTCTGATGCACTATTACTATACTACTATATACTCACGATCACTAATGATTATACTATTCAGCAGCTCAAGCTAAGTAGTAAGTACACAGTAGGAAGTTCTCAGCTGACTTTTCATAATGGATAATGTAGGTACTCTTATTAAATTTATTTGATAACACTGGTCAACAAATTCAGTGTTTCTTTCTGTTTCCGAACGAGTACTAGATCATTTTTATAGGATTTTATCCGTACATTACGAATTCTTAAATGAAAATTCTCAATCAGCTCCCGTTTTCGAGAAAAATAGATTGGAAAATTCAAAATATCATATTTTTGCCATTTTTGAAAATCCATCAAAAAATAACAGAAGGTTGCTGGAACTTGTAACATGACTCAAATCAAAGCCTGAATCTTATTCTAAAAAATATCAAATACAACTACAACAACGGAAAAAATCGTGCATAAATTATTTGCCACTTGTTCGGAAAAAAATTGGTGTTGACCAGTGTAATGTACTATATGTGTTTCAAAAAGCTAAAATAACTTTTCTGCAATTCAATAATCGTGTGCTTAAAAAAAGTGATTGTAATGTTTATTATGCTTCAAATTATTAAAATCCGGTGATGCTTGATACAGCTTGTTTGTTCCAAACACTTAATTTTTTTGAAGAGTTTACTCTAACTGAAGGTCTTTATTTTATCTTGTTATTTCAACATTACGAAGATATAGACAAGTACACTTTAGCGCTTATTTGGAACCACCCTCGCCTTTATTTAGTTAAACGAGTGGTGGCGCCGGAAATATAAATGTCTCCTGCCGTTTTATGAAAAATCAATTTATACAGCGCTCCAGCTATTATCGCTGAAAATTTTATCTTTGCACTATGCTCCCCTATTATCCAGGGAAAGTACATTTTTTTAGCACCTAAAAAAAACTCAACTCTGGCCAGCGACAGGTTTATCGATCGTCCCAAAAAAGCAAACCACTAAGGGAGGGCTTCCGGCAGACTTAAAAAATATTTGAAAAGGGAATTAAACGTAATTACCGTCGCGATTCCATGATTACCGTCAACACGTGTTATTTGCCTCGGAGCGCTTACAAGGAGCTATTCTTGGAAAAGAAAAGAAAACCGAGTTAGCGGCGCTGTCCCTTTGAGTTTTTTAAAGTCCCTGCTCGACGGATCGATACAAAACACATTAGCCTGTCGACGGTAATAATTCTTATCTCCCGCCTGGATCTTTTCAAATTATGTCCAATTTGGCAGCTCCTGGATTCCCTGCAATCGTTCCTGGAGCCTTAATAGCCCCGAGCCCCACGAGATCCTCCCCCTGGGAGGGCGGGACTTTTCGCACCAGGCTGGACATTGTTCTCTTATTAATTGCTCAAACACAATGAAGGCAGGGCTTTTGGGGAATTATTTTCCACTCGCTCTTGGGCAAATTTTGTCACTGTCAAACCGCATTAACTTTAAAGGCAAAACGCGAAATAAATTCAATTTTCCTAAGTAGGGATTTTTGAGAAGAACACAAAATTGAAAGTAATAGCCCTAAGCATTGCCTTATTCTCGACAAATTTATAATTTTCAATGCCAATCCTGTATTCAGTATTGCCTTCTACCTAAACCAAATCATTATTTTCAACAAATGAGATATTTTTCATGAAAATGCCAGCAATTACTCATGGATTTTTATTAGGATCATGTACATGCACCATTTCCAAGCAATCCTCATACTATGACTGTGTTTCTGTCCGGAAGACTGAATATTAAAGGTAAAGCCGTTTGCGATTCAGAAACCATGTCAACTGGAAAAGTGTTTTCTGTAAAATGCACAAAATTGCAAATGATATGCCGAGGTTTTACGCAACCACAAGCTCGCTTTAAAAAATTCAATATTTTAAATCTGCGTATTTTCCAGGACTCTTAAAAAGCAGGCAGGACGTTATTTATAATGCACACATCGGCTAATGGATTTGGGGGCAATAAATTTTATCCAGACTTGGAAAAAAAAACAATGATAAAGGAGAATGTATAAGAAGAAAAAACCAATAAGAGAAAGTGAAAGCTACTTAGAAGGAGATTCATATATGATATTATGATATATTATATTTTGGTAGCTTCTTGGTTTTCACTGACAGATAAGATTTATATTTACACTGAAATAAATAATATTCAAGAAACGAGAATAAGATGAGCTTGATTTTAAAAATATTGAAGAAATCCCAAATGTGCGACTGAGCAAAATACGCGCTCGATCGATTTGTAAATTTTCATAATTTACCCTAAATAACTTTAATATTTTCAATCATTTACCTTTAGCTTGATAATGTTTTTATTAGGGATAAATATTTCAATAAAAAAAGTCATTGGAATTTTGTGGAGCATTAACCAATGCTTTGCACAAGAAACCCATATAACGGCAGAACCGCAATCAATTTATAGACCTTCTGAATGTTGTCTTCATGGTGCAATAAAACACTTTTAATTAAATTATACATCCAAAAATAAAGAATGTAATCAGATGACGATTCAAGTCGAATCTTCCATCTCAAAGTAAAACACAATATTTATTCCTATTAAGCATAATGATAAGTATTAATATAATAAAATAGCCACTCTTTTTCTAATTTCAAAAAAAAATTATAATTTGCAACAAAATAAATCAAAACAATTAATATTTCACTACGAATATCGTAATTATTTATTTATGAAAATATTATAGTAACTAAGCTTTTTCGAAAATTAGCCACTTGAAAGTCAAATGGGGCGGATTATCTTTTCAAAGTATAATGATATAGGGGTAGGTAGGGCAAGATGGGGTAGTTAACGTTTGAATACCAATAAAACGTATAACTTATATGCTGGCAGCATCCCGACTAGAATTTATAGGGGGCATGCCTCATGAAGCGTGTGGCCCTCATGTGGCAAGTGAGGGGTATGCCGATAGTGGGATTTCCCCGTAGATTCCTCATGAGGACCTCACAAAATAAAATCAGCGATACTGAAGTGAGGTTTACCTTATAAGTTTCTCACAAGGGTCTTATGAGGCAAACCTAATGCATTTATAACCTTACAATGAAATAGGCAATCCCACCATTTGCCTTAGAGGGGTTCGATTAGGCAACCATCAAATATACACCTAGGCTCATACTTCTCAAATGTGCTAGTTTGTTATATTCTAGAATTTGTTTCAACCCGAAAACTCCTTTATGGATCCGCCATCTTGAACTTCCAAATCTTAATATAATTCGAAATTAGTGGCCTCAGAATAATCATTATACCAATTTTCATTAAAATCCATTGAAATCGAGAATTATTGGTCGCCTTATTGGATCCGCCATCTTGAATTTCTAAATTTGGACAGCGCATTTGAGATCAGCATTCTCCAAAACCCCTATGTACCAATTTTCATGAAAAATGTTTAAATCGGGGAGCAATTATTTTGCCTCACGAGGACGACATGCGGCATTCATAATGATGCGCGAGTGAGGCAAGGCGTTATTTGCCCTTCGTGCGCCTTATACGGCAGCCTCATGGGACCCACACGAGGCAGTATGGCTAGCCTCATAGGGACCCTAGCTGAACCCCACCAAAATTCTAGTCGGGATATTTCCTTTTAGCAAATAATCTTCAATATCTTGGAATTCTTATGATTTAGGAAAAAAAAACAAAATAGTCATTAATTATAGTTGAACTAAATAAAAGAAAAACAAAATGAATTTGCCCCGTCTTACCCCATGTTCTAATTATAAATTAGTCTAACACAATAGAAAACATATATGACTTAGTCGTTTTGTCATCGATTCCTGTACGTGAATTATGAGGTCATTTACTGCAGTTATTATTAAGAATTTCGAAATTTGCTAACAAAAATGTGAATCTTAAATATCTGAATATTCTTAATCTTAAATATCTGAATATTCTTCAACGCTTTCACTAGTTGTGTTTTTTTCGCCTATCCAGAACAATAAAAAAGTTTGTAAAACTTTGGTATTTTTGGAAATATTCATCAAATTGCTATGATTTTTATCCATGAAAAATTTTCAATCTTCAATATTTATTTCATACGGATAGTGTAGGGTTAACAAAATATTTATTTCCTTAGTATTAATTAAACTTTTACTCCAAGGTTGAAAGTGTTCTACATTTTTTTAAACATTGTAATTCAAAATTTGATTCTTATACACAAAAATAAAAATTAATTCAATATTTTATTATTAATTTAACTTTATTATTAATTCAACACATATTAATTCCCTTCTCATGAGTGGCATTTACATCCACTTAGAAAGTAAAGTTAACTTTATCACAATAGCGTACAGAACTCCTGAGGATCCCGTCGTCAACTCTAGGTTGCAAACGAGACCAAGATCAAGACATAGACTAAGTCTATTGGTTCAAACCAAGAGTAATACCAAGACTATCATAGGTTATCACCATTCTGGATAGACAAAGAAACACAGCTACTATTATTTTAGAAGTCCATCCCAGAAAGGGTTTAATTTAAATAAGTTTAAACTACTGATAATGAATAATGAAGTTAATTACAATACGCTAATAATATTTACTCTATATTACGCCACTGAATTCGAATTTATTTAAAGGTCAGTAATTTAAAAATAAGTGCAAACTTGTTAAGTTCTGAAAATTCTAGTGTTTTAATTTAAAACGACTAAACGTTTTATTTTAAAACATTTTAGTGTTTAAATTGATGTGCCCAAATTTTTTCGAATTTTATTTAAATATTAAAACGTTTGAAGTTTTTTAATTTAAGACGTCTTAGGCGTTTTGAATATGTTCTATGCAATACTGCTGTAATTTTCCCCGGCTTTGATAAAATTCAGCAAATTTCTTGAAAAATATTTTGTCCACCGAAGTAGACGAGCTCGAACAAATCGACGCGTGTTTGGGTTCTTTGCCATAGACAATCGCAAAGGAGAGATCGAAATCACATTCCTACATCTGCCCGATTCAAATACCAAGTGTGAATTATAGGCGAAGGAAAATATGTTTATGAAATTTTTTTCAATATCTAAAATAAGTAAAAACATGCTTATACTATTTTTATTTAAAACAGTTCATCAAATAAAACACTTAAGTGTTTTAAAATAAAATGCTAAACATGTTAAATGAATTAAACACTTACAGATTTACAACGATTAAGCTATGATATGAAGCAAAACAAAAACAAGTTTGAAGTCCTACCATCCCTAACTATATTTTCTTTTCACAACTTTTTATAAGTCACTAATGTGGTAAGGAAATCCCAGAACATTTCTAAATCATATCTATGATTGGACTTGGACTCTGATAAAATTAGGGTACCCCATCTTACCTCACTAAACCCCACTCCACTCTATATGTCGTCAATTTTACCAGTTTTTGCATAGTAATATAAATTTATACAAAAAGCTTTCATAAAATGTTTAGTAATATGTACTCTTTAATGAGTTGTTCGAGAAAACATCTCGAAATAACTAGAAAATTGTTCATTATCAATTTATTACCCATTCTAGTACGTATCTTATGTAATATATACTATATTACTCACTTTGTGCAAGTTGATTAAATTCCATTTTGGAATTTATATTTAAAACATAAATGTTTTTATAGATGTGCTTTTCTGACATTTTCATAGCTGCTATTTCCTAGCTATACCAGTCTGGGTGTTGCACTCATGTCGTCCCTTGGTGTACTTACTTTATCCAGACACAAAAGCTTCATCATATACCATTACTGTAAAGATTTTTACGATATCACCACAAAACATACAAAAGCTATTGAAGGAAATGCATTCGAGTGCAGAAAAACATTTCGTTGCGAAATATAGCAGAAGGTACTGGAGTCCATAAATCAATGTCGGGACAATAATTTTCATGAATCTCTATAACATAAACTTATTTTAACATCCATCACCGCATCATGAAAAGAGTAGCATGAGTTAATAGAATTTTATTTATAAACTTCCATTTCCCCATTACCATTGATACAAAATAATATTTTTCTCATCCGAAAGTCCGAAAACAGTACAGGTCACACTCACTTCCCCCTGAGTGCTTGACTTCTGAAAAATGAAATATGATATGAAGATATAAAACATGACAGAAGAATTTTAAGTAGTTTCATATGAATATCAATAAAATTGGGTACAAAAACGAAACTGCGCATGGAACAGACACTTTTTTGGCAACAAAAACGTAATGAAACGACCATATAACCATACGCTGTATAAATGTAACCGGATTCATCTCAGTACCAGAACAACATTTTGCTCTTCACTACGAAACTTCGAATACACATCCTCTTGGTGGATGTCGTTTTCCTGAAAAATGTTTTTAACGATCCCTGGACCGCAGTGCTTCAACTTCATCCATCTTCGGAAGCGCGGGTTCCCTGTATCTAAATAAAATAGAAAAGGAGCAGTAAAAGTTGGCATGGAATCGCAGCGGTTCATTTCTGTGATTTATCTTAAAGTTTGTCATGTGGAAAAGCTAACATGGGTTGGTGTTCCATTAAAGCGTGGATTCGGCTCCATTCGCCAAAATAATCCTGGCGACCCTTTAAGGTTTTTACATAAAATTCGACCGTAATAGCTTAGCAAAATTTACTTTATCTCGCAGGTTTTGAACTGCTGCTGGAGAGCAGTGACGAAGAAAAATGAATTGTAAATACTGTAGCGAAAGCAGTATTTCAAACCCCATGATCGTCGGGACGGGTTGGGATGAAGCACTTCTGCTCATAATGGGGACGTTTGATTAAAAATGATAAGCAAAATGGGCTCGCTGGCCTTAACCCTATCTGCGGTAGATAAAAGTGGAAAATGACTAAGGCTCGACGAAGAAAATCACGCGGTCTATAACAGAAGGGGTATCTTTATATATTTAGCTCTTATCCTTACGACTCTCTTGGGGTGGATTAAGCCATCTCTTTAAGATATTTAATTATTTATTATAGAAATTAATATACCCTTACATTCGATTCGTCCCAACGAAAATAATCCCAAACATTTTCCCTTATTTTATTGCATGTCCCTAAGTAAATGGGGAAATTAATGGTTGAATAAATTTAAGGACGCACTTAATATCGCCAAATGTGTCCTTCAATTAGGTAAAGAATGTTTTCTATATTTAAAGAAATGTATTTGTTTAAGCTTTACAATCGCTTTTGTAATAAATACGGACGTATTAAAGGCACCATTAATTGTGTTTAATTTTAATAGATTTTTTTTTTTTCTTCAACAAGTAACTAAAATTTTAGTTAATATCTATCCACAAGTAGAAGTATGATATACACAAAAGTTTTTATTATAAACATTGTATGTGAAAATTATATATTTTAATTTATATACTCGTAGTATAACATGAAGTACTTAATTAAGATTTATGATGGTACACCCACAAAAATATCTTGTTCAAACAACTAATTTCATGGTTCATTTACCTAATTTTGTTGATGGATTTCACCTAACAAGATTGTAAATAAGCAAACGCAGAGAAAACCAATTAAAAATTTTATCAGACTTATGAAATAATTTACCCTAATTTATATAAAGCCTGATTTTGTCTGACACTAACTTGTGAAGTAATATCATCATAATAGCATCTACCTAATACATGCTTATTGAAACAAATACCAACCCTGTTAAGTTATGCAAAATATCTGATCAATTTAACGTAGACTAAAAGTTAAATTGAAATGATTTCTGTTTAAAAATTAACAAATCGATTCTAGTAAGATTGACATGCATTCCCTTTATTTCAATTATTCTACAGTAAAATTGCCATTAAGATAATTTAATAAACTATAATCCAGTTGATTGAAACAGAAAATGCGTACTAGATGAATTAACAAGCTCTCATTGTTGAATTAACTAAAAATATTTTTTTCAGTGTACCTATGCGCACCACACGAGGCGAAAAAGTTAAAAATATTAACACGTGTAGCACAATGATATATTGCATAACAAACGAAAATCTTATGTTTTTAGTGAATCTTTTTCTAAACTGAGACATGATTTGAAACAAGTAAATTTTAATTACGTTAAAGAAGCAAATAAGCATGGCATTGATCGAATTCACAACTGCCTCATGAGAATATCGTATTCTTTTTCTGAATTGCGCTGGGAAAACCTAATCAGACGGTATGTGCGAATAGGGCTGTGAGATTGTATTTTTTAAATAAAGGGGCACAGAAAATATACCTGCCTACTAAAAGAGGCTGGTTTTGTACGATGCGCCTTCCACCAAGCCGGCAGGTCTTGAACATCTTAGCCTCATTCCTCAGAATTGTATTGCTTGGCACGAACGTTTTATTGTTTTGAAGGATAAGGCTAACCTTCTTCTTACCTTTTCCTAAGAATTTTATTGCTATTGGTCAAAGGTAGACCGATTGACAAGAATCCCTAAATATCTTTTTATAGCTACCCCGTGCTTAGGGCTACCTAAAAGTGTTTGGGTTTGTTCCACAAAGCAGATAAAACATATAATGCGAAATGATTTATGCTTCGCGACTGTAACATTTTACACGTCGCTGGCAAAAAAACAGGCCAAATTTGGGACATTTTTAGGAAAACACCTGCTGTTTCGGTGCAGTGTGAATCGAGCCATTTGCTAATAAATTATACCCAAGCTATTAATTAATCAAAACAGCCGATAGTATTTTGTTTCTATCATCAGTAGTCGAAGAGTCTAATATTGAAATTGTTTGTTTGGGCTCCCGAAAAGGTTCACAGCTATGGATGATAGCAAAACAATATCATCTGCCCTATTGATTGAATTTAATTGAATTGTATTCGGTCGCACCAAGAGCGCACGACGGCCGTAAAACATATAAGAAAAAAAGGGACTAAAGCATGTAAGCTAATAGCTCCGCCACTTAAAGGCTGCCACGGCCGCAGCATCAGCTGAAACAATTTATAAATATATAGTTATACATATATAAATAAATATATATACTTTGCACTCAACGATCTTGAATAAGCAATAGGTGAATGGTGACCCAGACATCAGTGGAGTGCAAAGGGTCAAAATTGTCCTCAAATTATTTCTACTTCGTGCGGACGGAGTGCGACTGTTTCACATTTTTTAAAACCACTCGGATTTTAAATTTTTCCATTTTTAGCACGAGAGGTTGAAAAATAATGTTGACCTATAAATAAATAATAATTATATAGAGCAATGATCACATTTTTTCCTCAAAAATGTACTAGTAGAAAACTGAAAACTTAAAAGTTCTTAAGAAAGGCTATAACGGGATAAGATCGTGAAATCGGTCCCCAGCGGAATCGATACAGCGGGTGGCGCCTTTAATAGGTTGTGTTAAAAGATGCCCCCATGCCAAGTTTTAGAAATCTAGGTCTAAAATTTCTGGTGAAATCGATTAAGTCCCATTTTTTCGAAAAAAAATTCGTACGGTCGTAGTTTTCATTCAAAAATTCTGAAAATTTGTACAGAGCTTTATTTTTATGTTACAAATAACCATGCAAAAGAACGTAAAAAAAAGTATAAAAAGAAACAATGGTTTAAAACATGGCCAAAAATTGGGGTTCCTAACCTAAAACTAATATGAAAAATTAAAATGGCTCTCTTGGTCCGTAATGTTAGAGGTGAAAATCTGCACAAATGCATGATTATTTGCAACATAAAACTAAAACTCTCTGCAAATTTTTTGAATGAAAATTGCGGCCGTAGAAATTTTTTTCGACAAAATGGGACTTAATCGATTTCACCGGAAATTTTAAACCTAGAATTCTAAAAATTGGCATGAAGGCATCTCTTGACACACCTTATCGAAAGCGCCACCCGCCATCCCACTATAATCTTTGAAAGAGCTGCAGTTTTTCTGAATAAAAGTAAAATTTTACTATCTGGAACAATAAAATTTTAATAAAATTAGTGTCAAAAAGGAATTTTAAAGTAGTAGTGAAAGTTTCAGTCAATTTCGGTATCATATCACCTATAAAGATATTTAATAATAAAGCTGCGGAGCAGTAACCTAACACAAAAACTGCTTGAGAAAGTCATTAACGCTTGCATAAGCAGGGCCTGAACTGGTTGCTGTAAGTAATTTTAATAATTAACTGAACTGAAGGGGTGTCGCGAAAATAGAAAACTGCCCGGAAGATTATTAATAAAGTTTACGGAAGCTCCAAGGAGAATATCGTAATTATCGTAGTTGTTACGCCCTGACGTGGAATGGAAGCTCTTAGTCGATAAAATTGGAGCCGTTGCAAACTTGACGCTTGCTTGACGTAAGCATGGATTAGATAATCGCCCATTTTCGCTCTAATTAATAGAACCATTAGTGCAAGTGCATAATGTGCATATCCTGTAGCCCTCATCCGGCTTACCTTCAGCTTCAAGAATGGAGCACTATCGAACTTCTGGGAATTTTGAACAATTGACGTTGATTAAAACCAATTACTGGGAGGATTTTATATAATATTCCAATTTTCCTCTTCCAGATTACGTGTACGCCATAAGGAAAGGCAGATTAATGGTGCCGAACTCCTACACAGCCCTCAGCGGAGATTTACATATACAGCTGCAGTACAGTGAGGCCCCACCAGAGGCCCTCGCTGACTTAACCTTGGAAGTAAGTAGATTTAGGAATAACGAGAAGGAGCGCCTGGATAGCGTTAGCCTTCATCCAGATCCCCGGCTAAATGTGTCCCAGATCAAGCTGGCGTGTCATATATTTTTTCGAGGCGGCATCCACATCCTTGAGGTTGTCGTCGGGGACTCCAACGCCACCGCAACCGCTAAGGATAATCGAGATGAGCGCCTCAGACAACAGCTGGACGTGAGATGGCCCACACCGAAGTTGAGTGTTACTCCAGAACTTATTGGCACGTATCCAGAGGGTCCTGTTGACGTGGTGCTTTCATTTCCAGAAGTAGAATGCGACGTGAAAAATCTGAACGATGCCGAAATGCCAGAGTTTTGGCTTGAGTTAATTTATTGCGGCCAAGAAGTCCTATGCACGGGCTCGAATGGCACCAAGGCGCACGTTTTGTATGCCGAACAAATAAGGGGATTCCCGAAAACCCGGCTCGTAAAGCTGAGGTGTGAGCTATTTGGACTAGCCGGCCACTATGCTGTTCAGTTCCGCCCCCTCCAGCCCACCCCCTTGTTCGTCTCGGCAATTTCTTATATAAGGGCTGACTGGAATGAGAAATTCGTTTTTAATGTCCACGCCAGAAGCATATTTCCTTGTGATCCCCATACTGGGATCGGGGTCTTATTCGAGTATCCCGCCTGCATCCTGGACCAAGCGGACAGGGTTCGCCTTTTTGCTAAATTGAGGGCAGATGTGGCCTCGCTGAAGCCTCCGACGTCCCTGCATTACGTGACCGAGCAGCGGGTCATGAGAGGACAACATTCGCTCCACTTCGACTGTGATTTCTTCTCCGAAAAGTACGTCGAGTATTGTTTCGTGTACGTCAGCCAAGCGATTTCTGGAGCAGTCGCCGACATCAGGATGGACTGTGTGCCTACCCTTCCCGTGAGCGGTATGTCCGAGTCATGGCGGGCTAATTATTTTTTCGTTAATTAATGCCGGCTCCTGCTCTATTCCAGACGCTGACACTGGAGGATGGGGACCCTGGAGCGAGTGGACTCCATGCTCCACCACCTGCTCCGGCGGCACCAGAAATCGATATAGATTCTGCGACTCACCACCACCTCGGTATGGAGCTAAATTTTGTGAGGTATGTCATTCGCATAAATCTCTTAACTATATAATTGCTTCTGATCAACATCGTTTACTCAAATATTAAACAAAATAAAACTCTGTTGATAACTTAAGCACACAAAGGCTCACATGTAGATACATATTATATAATCGGACTTCGTTATCCAAGCAAATTCGAAGAATCGCCTTATGAATACAGATGAATAATTGGGTTCAGAGCTTAGAATATATGTGTCTTAATGCTCTCTATATGTATATCCAAAGGAATTTGCTTGGGGGTTCGCTTAAAAATTTTAATTCTACAGCTTTTTCATTTAAAAAGTATATTTTTGTCCTCTTTGGTTCTTTTGTATAAAAAACTAAGTTCGATTACTTAAACAAAAAAATCGCTTTATTACAAATAACAAGCCTCAGCAAACAATTTTGCGAGGGTTCGTAAATTCCTAATAAAAGCAAACGTTTTTGAAGAGGGATAACAATATGGTTATACGGAGAAGAAATAGAATTATTCACTTTTTACGACATATTGTGATCTCTTTACGAATATATAGAAAATGTTTCCTGGAAAATTATGTGTCCCTTGAGACATACATATGCCTCAGGAGTACGTAACAAAACTCATTTCAAAGGAGTTAAGTCTTCTTATCTGTGGAATATATTTTCAGTTTAAAATTCGAATGCGAAAAAGTTAAATATGAAATAATATGAATTTAGCATATCTTATTCCTTTTATCTTATTCCAAAATCATATCAAACACTTGAGTCAAAAGTAATTTTACAAGCAAAATGAAATTAATACAATAATTACACATTATTAAAAACATTGGAAAATGATCGAAAAATCGTTTTAAACCATTCTTTACTAAACTTTCTAAACTAAAACTTTCGAGAAAAACGAAAGTATTTCTTGTTTTATACTCGCGAAGACTTAATCTTAAATAAATTAAACTTTCTTTCGTACGTAATTTATGTACGATTTAGCTTTCGCGAGTAAATAAGTATAATTCGTATCGCTTTTCCCGAGAGTTACACAACTTAATAAAGGATCGTTTAACGAAAGTTCAAAGTCCAAATAGTCTGACAATTGATTCGTTTTCGATTCGTTTTAGATATCGTTAGCGAAATTCGCTTAAAATAATTTATTTTCGATTCATTTACGAATCGTTTGTTCTTCAGCAAATATATTATAAACTTTTAGAAATCAGAACTCCGTAACTCTATAACTTTGTATAAATTGGTATTATATTTCATTATATCTCAAATAACAATATCGTGTACAAATATAACATTATTAGAGATAACGAAAAGCTTTTGAGATTTATTTATTTTGTTATCTGGAATAAAGTTTCATCACTATTTTGTTATAATTTAATTTATCCAACAGTAATATTCTTAAATGAAAAATTAAGTAAATACTATACATAATTAAAATTCATATATATATTAATTAGTGTACATGTCCATAATTCGATCTTATATCATATCTGTAAAATTATTGAAAATTAGTATGAATAATAATTAAGTATCTCTAAAGTGATGAAACAGTTTATTATTGATAACAATTTAGAAAACGAAAACCTTCTGCTTTGAGTTGATAACGTTATATGTGGTACCGAAATTACTTGCAATTATTAATCATAAATTTTTTGGGTTAATAACATTATTTCTTTTCGCGATCATAACATAATCTGTTGTAATGAAATATTAATATTATAAATAATATTATCTCGAAACCCTTACTAGAAAAATATTAACTAAATGCATATTTTGGATATACTATATTTGAAATTATTAACCTATTATACCCGAAATTTATTACAATCGATTGTAAATAATTTGGCCTTAACAAAAATTCCAAATAAATACTTATATTAAGAAAATATCACCAAATTTTAGTAAAGCACACCAACAAATTAATTTTTAGCATTTTTTTACTTTTTTTCATCATATTCAATTGCTACTGTATTTTACATATATCCCAACACAAAATGATTACAATAAATTAAACATGTATTACTTTTTTTTTTTTAAAGGACTTGGCCAAAAATTCATAGAGAAAATACCCAGAATCGCCAGCAACGAAATGTATACCAATGTTTTCAGTAAGTTGAACATATCACGTCACCAAAAAATCAGCCTTCTAAATCATGTAGTATAGGAGTTATGAGCCTAAATAAGATAATTGGAATCATAATAGTTACATTCATTTTTATTGAGTTTTATTTAATATATCACTATTACAGTGTTATTAAACGATCATATATTTTATTATAGTGTATATTATATTTATAAAGACAAAAATATATAATAATAATTATTATTTAATTATATATATATATATAATATATATACATATAGGGTGTCCAAAAATACCCGGCCACCTCTTCTAAATCAGGCAAAAACATTTTTTTTCGCCAAGGCGATTACTCCATTTAAGTAAAATGGATACGCTCTATCGACTGGCGCTATTTTCAGTTTCCGATCTCGACCAGAAGTGCGTTATTTAGACCGGAAGTATATTTTTTTTAAATGGATGGGTACGTTTTGACATCGAATTCGGATTCCAGGATGAAAAATACACAACTTTCATTCGGTACATTTTTCAAAAAAAATAACGTTTCCGCCCTCTAAATGACCTTTGAAGTTGTTCTAGCTGGAAGTAGATCTTTAACTCCGGAATTGCAATATTTTACAGTGAATTCACATTCTACGTCATAAGTTGTGCATGCTGGGTTTAAATGGGGTTTTTAAACGCCTCCGCTCCCTACCGGAAGTGGAGTATTCAGACCGGAAGTAGACCTTTTAACAGCGGAATTGTGTTTTTTTACAGCGAATTCACATTATAGGCCATAACTTATGCATGCTGGGTTTAAATGGGGACTTTCTTGCCTCCACCTCCTACCGGAAGTGGAATATTCAGACCGGAAGTAGGCCTCTTAACAGCGGAATTGCGGCAAATTCACATTCTACGTCATAAATATGTGCGGTTGAAAGTCTACTTCCGGCGTGGAAACCCACTTCCGGTAGGAGGTGGAGACAATAAGGTCCCCATTTAAACCCAGAATGCATAAGTTATGACGTATAATGTGAATTCGTAGTAAAAAAACGCAATTTCGCTGTTAAAAGGTCTACTTCCGGTCTGAATATTCCACTTCCGGTAGGAGGTGGAGGCAAGAAAGTCCCCCTCTAAACCCAGCATGCATAAGTTATGGCGTATAATGTGAATTCGCTGTAAAATATTGCAATTCCGGAGTTAAAGATCTACTTCCAGCTAGAACAACTTCAAAGGTCATTTAGAGGGCGGAAACGTTATTTTTTTTGAAAAATGTACCGAATGAAAGTTGTGTATTTTTCATCCTGGAATCCGAATTCGATGTCAAAACGTACCCATCCATTTAAAAAAAATATACTTCCGGTCTAAATAACGCACTTCTGGTCGAGATCGGAAACTGAAAATAGCGCCAGTCGATAGAGCGTATCCATTTTACTTAAATGGAGTAATCGCCTTGGCGAAAAAAAATGTTTTTGCCTGATTTAGAAGAGGTGGCCGGGTATTTTTGGACACCCTATATGTATATATATTATATATATATATATAATTAAATAATAATTATTATTATATATTTTTGTCTTTATAAATATAATATACACTATAATAAAATATATGATCGTTTAATAACACTGTAATAGTGATATATTAAATAAAACTCAATAAAAATGAATGTAACTATTATGATTCCAATTATCTTATTTAGGCTCATAACTCCTATACTACATGATTTAGAAGGCTGATTTTTTGGTGACGTGATATGTTCAACTTACTGAAAACATTGGTATATATTTCGTTGCTGGCAATTCTGGGTATTTTTTTGGCCAAGTCCTTTGTAAATCAATAAATACAAAAGAGACAGAAGAATAAAATATATTAAAAAAATCCCTGACGATTATAGCGCTTTTTAGGAAAAAATACATTTCTCTCTCTATTTCTTTAGATTTTTTTTCATGTGTTTTAGAAAAAATATACTTCAGGCAAAAGCTGCAAGGTTAGATGAGCCCTATCCAATAATTTATATATTTTATTACAAATATTATTTTGTGAGTTTTTCCAAAACAGTGAACCTTCACCAAAAAATCGCGTTGGCTCATCTATAAAATTAAGAAAGGAATGGACCAATTATCTCAAAAATTTGGAAAAAAAATGTCATAATTTTTCACGTAGAATATGATTGTATGATAACAATGAGAATTTCAATGTAAACAAAATCGTATTGATATCCGGAGGAATTCCGAGAAAACAGAATAATTGAAATTTTTGTTTACGGGAACGTCTTCTTTTGTCAACAGGTTGGGGAATAATTCGATAGTCTGTTAGGATAGAAACGTATTTTTAGAATTGTTTCAAAAATTATTGGATAAATTTCTTCAGAATTTATTCGATTTAATATTTATTCTTTGATCTGATGGTGAGATTGAGGTAACCAAATAGGTTAGAAATAAACTACTAGGAAAAATCGCTAAGAAGAGCAGCTTATTTTTGTAATAATTCCTTATTGAAAGTAGTCAGTCTTAAAATTAGTTAATCTCTAAAATCAAAAAAGCATCGAACATTTTTCTAAATTATTTAACCTTTAACATTAAACCTAAACACCCAGTAAAATGACTGACTGGCTTTAAAATTTTAATTATGCACCAGGTACTTTCTATTTTTTCCAAAAATTAAAATGAACCTTAATAATTTTATTTTATTATTTTCCAAAGGTCTTTTGGCTTCTTGCTTTCAATATTAAATTAAAAATCACCTTTTAGACAATTGGGAAAAAGTATAAAGTGCACTTTAAAACCCATCTTTCCCCCGGTTACGGTAGGAATAGCTAGCTATATGTAGAAGAGCTACTATAGTAATGGATCAAAATTACAAAAATATACGGACGGAAAGGTTTTCCCATCTTAAATGTTAGACTTTTGGGAGGAGTTTCGAGGTAGCGCAATTAAATACATTTTGTTCAGGTCTTTAAGGTATCGTGTAGAGATTTAATGTTTGATGTGTGGTCTTCCTTTTTCTAAACATTTCTTAATTCGATTCCTTAAAATATTACAATGACGGAAGACGACATCAGGCGCCATTGAATTCCACTCTTCTGTAATTCTGTTAACTAGGCTTATTCTGTTGGTTGAACACCTTGAACGCTTAAATATTGAATTTTGATGTCGAACCCACAAATGCTCAATCGGATTCAAGTCCGGTGAATTTCCAGGTCAATCAGACATAAATTTTACTGGTTTCACATAAGCACGAGTACCCCAGAGACGGCTACTAATGTAGTCTTTGACGACAGCCCTGCTAATTTTGTTTCACCTTTGATGACAGCTGTTCGATTCATTTAACACCTTTGTTGTAGAGCGAGTTCCAACACACCGGTTACCTTTCAAAAACTTTTTTTCTTTTTCTTTTTCTTTTTCTTTTTGTGTTCGATGAAAGAACAGTAGGATGCCCCTCCATTTTTTACCTACCACACTCCCTTCCACCCGTCGAATCCAGAATCGAACAGTCAGCTTGAAAATCTTCAATTTTATAGAAATTTAAAGTGCAAATTCACCAGAACGAGAAAGTTCTCAAATTTTTCTTTACACGTCCTCCCTCCAAAAAACCAAAAAAAAAAAAAATTTAAATGAGAGAAAATTGAATTACATATGGATTCCGAAATAAACAATAAAAAGTTTTAAACAAACCGAATTAAAAGAACTTTCGTTTATGGTAAGCATGGGCTGACAAGGTAATAAAAAAATAATCAGTTGCATTTTTTCCACAACAAATAAAAATCAAAACCTAC
The DNA here is from genome assembly GCA_949715965.1 of Dysmachus trigonus. Taxonomy (NCBI): domain Eukaryota; kingdom Metazoa; phylum Arthropoda; class Insecta; order Diptera; family Asilidae; genus Dysmachus; species Dysmachus trigonus. Next base: position 52,308,255 of record OX454322.1, read on the forward strand.
TTGCAAATTAACTTCCATCCTTTCAAAATATTGCCACGTTCACTTTTAAAAACTTCACTTCATTAAAGGATCTTCATAGTGCTTCACATTTGTAATCACTACAAATATGATTAATTTTCATTCTAAACAAGCAGGGGATAAAAACTTATTACTTAAAATAGATTTTTATTTAGACAGAATGCAAAAATGTGGGAATTCCGAAATACTACTCGCGATATTTACAAAAGTGGACAGAAACTTCCCACCCACCCTGTATATAAACTTTAAAGACAAAAAAGTGGGTATGACTATGTCGGAATGCACATTCGGGGGATTGGCTGAATACGTTCCCAATCCACATCGTTAACATATTTGTAAAATGAAAATAAAGCGTTGCCGTAAATTTAATTTAAAAAAATATACAATTAGTGTCGCACAATATATTCAAAATTGAGCTTATAACTTTTTACTGCTTCATTTTATTGACGGTTCCCATGTTGAGTATAATATCATTCAGGAGTGGTGGGTGGTATGAGAAATAACTTCTGAACGACATGACTTCGACATTAATTTTCGCATGTCCTGTGCCTCGTTACCCTCTCAGGTACTAATCGTTATATGTATAATGATGGTGTATACATAACCAGCAGATGTTATATACTACATACGTCTCATTTTGCCTTTTTCGCGACTAATATTGTGTAAACAAAATTTTGTGTTTTCAATATTTTTACCCATTTTAACTTGTTATATTTTTTAGATTATCATTGTATTGCATTGTTCTTATCAAAATCTATCGTTTGACACTAAAAGTAGTGTCGTAGCTACTTGGAGTCTTCTTCTGTATCGATTTGAGATTTTTAAAGGCTCAGAAATTCTCGTTTTGCTTCGAGCCCTTCTCTCGTCGCGTAATGCGTATCCGATACGGTGACTTCCTTATCAGAAACGGACTTATGTTCCGATTAGAATGATACCAAAATCAATGCAGTGAGAGTTATAGTTTCCGAGTTATTCAATGGTTTTTTCATCCCCCTGAAAAAGTTACATTAATAATTGTGAAGTGTAAAGCTACAGACGTTATTCACGTAAAAAAAATACAAAAATACGTTCTCCTTATGCATGTATATAAAATCCCTGAACTCTACAATTATTTTATTTGAGCTAGGATTACTTTTTTTTAAATTAAGCTTTTCTTAACTCTAAAGATTTCTATTGTTAAATTTGAAATTTTAAAATCAGGTCCAGAAACGATGCTATTCTTATATAACCATGTGTACATATCAAAATATAAAATGAAATAAAATGTCAAATTCGAAATAACAATAATGAAAACGACAAACTTTAATTAATTTAAAAACTAATTTTGAAACCTGCGGGAAATAATACTCGACGCCGACAGTCATGCCCACAGCAATTCACTTAATTGTTAACACAAATTACTATCGGAAATTGCCATCGACATCAAAACAAGTATGCTTTTGGCTCTGCGCGGCCTCACACCTCCATATAATGAGGCGTGTTTACAAATGGCTGCGAAAAGTTTTAACTAACTGAATAATTCCTTTTTGAGAATTTCCACAGAACGAGGTAAACATTTATTTTGCGCGGACATAAAGCCGAGCCCAAATCAAGCCGAGGCTTCCATTGTGAAAGCCTCGAAAAAGGCCCAAGTGAAGGATTTCCATTGGCAAAAGTAAAGCCAAGCGAACAGTTGCGCCTATTCGAAACGTATCGAGGCTTGTGCCAGCAATTTCCATAAGCGGTGGCGGCAGGAAGATCTTCGCAGTTGAGTGAATTACTGAGATTCCGCCGCATTCAGCGGGCACATTTAATGACCTTAATCCTTAATTTATGGGCATTAATTGCATCGAGATTCAGTAAGCCGGCAGAGACTCTGCCTCGCGCGCTCCGGAATTATAAAGACCACGAATTGCTTTTACCTCCGTGTGTGCCGCCACTGCCTGTCACGGGGGTTGCAGATTAAAATTTCCGCATATTTATCATAGTTCTCGGCAGCAAGATACATCGAACTGAATTTCAATTAACTTTCCACAAAGGCGGCGTTGGCATAATAGGGGATTCAAGTGGCGTCGTAATAAGCGCAGCCTGAGGGAAATGGAATTTCAATGAGACTCTCTGGAAGCCATTAGCTAGGCCAACTACGCATATAATGGGAAGATTAATCGAAAGGAAAAATGCTGCTCCTTTGCATACCACCTCATTTATTTATTAACTGATAAGGTCAAGAATTTTCTCACTTGAGAAGAAATAATTATTAGAAATTTGATATACTTTTGACTTTATGGCGTTCTCGAAAAAAGAGGGATGCGATTTCAAAATATAGACTTCCTTTATATAGATCCTACGTTTGGTTATCAATATGCCTTTAGAGATATTTGTTTTGGAATTCCGGAATATATGAAAGTAAAACTCGGAGTATATTCCTCAGGTAATTGATACCTACATCTCAAACTTTTGACGGAGTCAAGAATTCAGAATTAAGTTGTGAAATATATTGGCTTGAAATATAGCACAATTGTTATGGTCTTCATTTAATACAACCGTCAAAGTCAAATCAACTATATAAATATTTTCTTTCTTGAAAGACAATAAATTTGTCCAATATTAGGTTTCCTCATTATTATGCTGAATAAAATATGATGTCTTTTCAACCCTAGGCTATCTTGTCTTGTTTATCTGTTTGAATGAAGTTCCGAACACTGGAACCTTCCGGTTGTCTTGAAAATTTGTAAGAAAATTCCATTTTGCTTAAAAACTATTTAAAAGAATTTTTGCCGACTCGAACCGGAAGCGGTAGAAAAAAATGTTTTTTTTATTTGTCTTTAAGAGTAAAATAAGCTGTTTACAAAATGAAGAACACACGGAAGTGAATTTAAATTTCAATCTGTTTGAGAAGAGTGAAAGAGAGATAAAAAGACTAACAAAGAGTGAGGACAAAAATCGCCTGTTTTTGCACATTTCACAGCGAACTAAGAATAAGATATAAAAAAATGTATCAGATATCAAATTAATCGTCGTAAAAAATCAAGGTAGAAATTAAGAAATCACCTCTAACTTTATTAAAAAATTATCATTTGCGACAAAGATGTTTCTAATTAAATTTTTTATCTATATATATAAAAATGAACCCCTGTTTCCGTTGGTCACGCCATAACTTGAGAACGACTTTACCGATTTCATTCATTTTTTTTTAAGTTCTCTAATACTTTGTAGAAGGTTCTTACGGAAAGAAAAGTTAAGAAAATTGCGCAGACAATTGGATAATTTCAGAAAACTTAACGACTATTTTAACTTCGCGAGCTTGACAGTTTGCGCGTTCTCGATTTCAACGGATTTTAAGGAAAATTAGTACAATAATTATTTTGAGGTCACTGATTTTGAATATTACCAAAATTTTCAAATCCAAGATGGCGGATCCAACATGGCGATTAAAATGTCTCAATTACAACGGATTTTAATGAAAATTAGTACAATGGTTATTCTGAGGCAACTAATTAAGAATATTATCGAGATTTCCAAATCCAAGATGGTGACCAACAATTTCTAAATTTCAACGGATTTTAATGGAAATTAGTACTATAATTATTCTGAGGCCACTGATTTGAATGTTATCAACATTTCCAAATTCAAGATGGCGGATCCAACACGGCGACCAAAATGTCTCGATTTGGACGGATTTTAATGAAAATTGGTATAATGATTATTCTGAGGCCACTAATTTGGAATATTATTAAAATTTGTAAATCCAAGATGGCGGGTCCAATAGGGAGACCATAATGTCTCGATTTCAACAGATTTTAATGAAAATTAACACAATGATTATTATCATTAATATTATCAAAATTTCCAAATCCAAGATGGCGGATCCAATATGGTGATGCAAATTTCTCGACTTCAATGGATTTTCATGAAAATTAGTACGATTTTTTTGGTGCCACTAATTTTGATCATTATCGAATTATCAAAGTTTCTAGATCCAAGATGGCGGACCCAATATATATAAAAAATTTCTCGATTTCAACGGATTTTAATGAAATTTGGTACAATAATTGTGTTAATGGCACTAATTTTCAATATTATCAAGATTTGGATATTCAAGATGGCAGATCCATAAAGGGGATTTCGGGTGTGTAAAACGGTTTACTTAATATTAAACAACTTGTGAGTTTGTACAATAAATTAATTAGGGATATGAAACGGAAACACTGTTTTCTTATATTAATGGTATTATTTGTAGAAACATGCTAAAAGAAAGAACACGATCAAATATTGGTCGACGCACATGGCATAATTAAAATGTATCCGAAAGGGCAGTACAACGTCTGCTGGGCCAGCTAGTATTAAATAAATCTCAAAGTGCAATGTGATGTGTTTTCAACAAAGAAAAACCCAACTATAGGCGCTAAAAAGGGGTGTAATCATCTTCCAATAATCCAATAATCTGGAATATTTTTCCAAATTCTAAATGTAACATACTTTTGTGCTTCGAGTGATTAAAAACAGTGTGACTGGCAATTCTTGCCAGTTTTGAGGGAAAAATGACCCTCAGCCTAATACAGCTGCTCTCTAAGAGGGTGAAATCATTCCCTAAACATAGAAATACTGAAAACAATTTTTTAAAATCTTAATATTAAATATTTTTGCTTTTTGAATGAGGAAAAATACTTACTGAATTGATTTCAGAGATTGACAATTCCCCAATTTTGTGCAAGGTTGAGCAAAGGTTGCCTAACTAAATAATTTGTTCCGCAATTTATTTCCTTATACAAAATGTCTACCGAGAAGGATTTTCCATATACAAAGTAGCTCCTTATACAAAATGTATTAGATACTTGCTGAAGATTTTCCTTACATAAAATGTCTATTAGACATTTGATGAGGAAAATTCTCAGTAAATAGACATTTTGTACATAGTATGAATATACAAACACAACAATATTGAATTCAAATAATTTAAGTAAAAATAATAATTTGAGGAACTCTTCTTATCCTAATGTGCATCTTAGAAACAAAACGATTTCCTACGAAAACTCGATTTATTTTCGATGAATTTCGAAATTTTTCGACAGCATTTCAAAACGGATAAGATTGCTATTCTTTGCTACAATGGAAAAAAGTGAATTTCGTGTGCTGATTGCCGCACGTCTGCAATTTCTATGGGAAAATTTGTCGAATTGCGCCATGAACTGCCAAATCCGGGCAATAAGGCGGATGAGAGAGCACATATTGGGAAGCATTCGATTTAGATCTGCCTATCTGCGTTTTCAGAGCAAAAACTACACATGGTACAGTCACAAGCTATGTGAAAATTAAATGTCTCGACGAGAATAGCCACGAGTCAGTATACTAGAAATAAACTGAACATTTCTACAGGACGTAACAAAAGTGTAGGGATTCATCCGCTACAATCCAACTTTTTTAATTTTATTTAGTCAGACAATTTGAGGAGAATTCCAGTGCAGTGGAGAGAGACAAATTGAACGCTATCTGGTATGTAATTTTCCCCGTGATGCCCTTTCGATTTTCCTTTGTTTTGATATAATACTCTTCACCAAAATCACAGAGTCATGTATTCTAATTGGTGGATAAATGTGATTTCTCAAAGTTGAGATCTTAGTCAAATAAGCCTAGAGTTTTTAAAACGAATAAAGAAACATGTACAATACTTGGTTAAAAATTCATTAATTCTTTAAACTACTAAAAGTTGTAGATAATCTTTTTGTCTGCTTAATGCATTAGGGAGGGACCTGCGTTGTCAGCAATTTATTGGAAGAATGTAATTTGCCACAAAAAACTTTTATATCTTGTGTTTTCGAACGATTTTTTCAATAGACAAATAGCAATAAATTGTAGTTTTGTAATTTATTTTTGGCAATAAAAGAAAATAACTTTCAGAATTCAATATCAACTTTTTTTTTACTGTTGACATATCTGTATAATAACTCTAGTTATACTATATTAGCATACATTGTTTCCAAATATTTATTTTTGTTATACATACTAACAGAAGAACATTCACAGGATGAGGATATCTTGTCACAAAAGAAAACGCTCTCGGTTAATGGTGCTTTAGTAAACTCGGGCTGCAATTAATAAGTAGTTTTATGAATACTACTTAACATCTACCTTTAAAAAATAACTAAGTTATTGTGAGCGCGCAGAGACCAAACATCTACTCCGAAAGCGTACTCTCAACTCATTCATATCATTGTTGACCTGATGTCAGGCAGCTTAATTAACCCTTTGAGTCACAAAATTCGAGGTTATTATTAATTTTTACTATAACATGCTAACTGAAGGGATCACTGATCACGAATCTGAAGTCAGATTTTGAAAATATGGCGGACAAAAGCATAGGTTTTTAGGGTCGCTGATTACGAATCTAAAGTCAGATTTTGAAAATGCTCATATTATGGCCAATATATTTGATCTAACATTTTGAATTTTAGAAATTCATATTCAATTATGTTATCTTGGGTAATCAAACCATAAGTTTCAAGTATTTTAGCATATGTTTATAATAAAAATTTCACCGCTAACGATTTAGGGTCACGAAAATACCTTTTTTTGCCTATATTTGTTTATAACAATTATAAACAATCATGTATTCACAAAATATCATTATCATTCTCCAAGTCCAAGTATTTTCGTACCTGAAAATGCAAAAAAAAATTGAGATTCGCAAATAGAATTGCAAAAAAATTATGGAAAACAAAGGGTGCTACTATAGAGAAAGGGTTTTAACTCTTTGAGGCACACGATTTTAACAAAAAAAAAAAAAAAACCTAGTTGCATTAAATTGTTTTTAATATAAAAAATGAAAAACTTTAAAAAAAGATTAAACTGTATGACTATAATAATTTCAAATTTTTTAGGTGGATTAAAAAAAATCCTACCGTGCATATAAAGCTATGCAAAATGTCATAGGGACAGTTTTTAACTCACCTAATACCAAAGAGTTAAGTCACTTCTATTAGTGATGTGCCGATACATTAAATATTCTGAGTAGTGATACAAATTTTTCTCAATCTATATATGGTATACTATATAATAAAATGATAACTAGGATTGTATCTATACCAACATCACGTAAAACATCCTGGACAGATTTTAATGAATTTTTGCCATATTATGCATTAGAATCTTGGTCATTACCTTCAGTTAGAATTATGACGATATACCTCATTGAAGTTGAGATATTAAGGAAGGATACCGCATTAGACAGTTTAAAAAATCGTATATGTTTTTATTTCATAAATTGTCAGCAAAACATCTGAAGAATGTGTTCTCAAAGTTTTACAAAGAAATTCATAGTCTTTCCGAAGTTACTAGTGTATTTGAAACTTTAAACGCGTTTTTTTGAAAACGACTTTTTTTTCAATTTACGTGCGTGATTACTCGAAAACTAATTGACCGATCATTTTAAGATGCTTTATACGTTTACCTTATTGAATTGGTAAGAATATGAACTAACAGCTGGGATGATAGCATTGTTTAAATTATTTCTTTTTTCATAAAGCTAAAAAAAAAAAAAAGTGAAAATTGATACCTTTTCCTTTTAACAGTCATAAAACGTTCAATCTTTAATTTTTTTGACAATAGATTAGTTCATATTCTTAAAAAACATGTTAATAATGTTTATAAAGTGGGATTTAATTTCTGAAAAAAATTACCACCTCAAGGATGCACAGAAACTAGAAATTTGTAATAAATTAGAGTTTTCTGGCTGAAATGATTTCAAAATTCAATAACATGTATACAGGGGAACGTAAATAAAACATCTTCGTAGTTTAAAAACACCCAATTGAATTCTTCTCTGTAAAAAAAATCCCAAAAGAACATTTCTAATTTGGCCCCCTTAAAATACTAATTTGTCATGCATATAATAAAAATATAACCGAGTCGTATTTGTTCATGCATCACGCAACATCTCCTGGACGGATTTTAAGGAAACTTGGAATAGTTATATAGTAGCTTATGTCCTGCGCTAATATTTGGGATATTATTCGTTCTGATAAACTAAAGCGTCTCAAAATGACTGACCCAAGATGGCCAACAATTTTAAACTTGTAAGTTACTTGAGTTACCATAAAAATTATAAAAATTTGTACTTGGGAGTTTTTGCGGGCATTTCGAATCGACTACCCAAAATTTTGAAGTTTAAGATAGCAAATCTAATATGGCTACCAAAATTATTAAAATTCAAGAGAATTTAATGAAAATTATTACTAAAGGCATTTCTGATTTGGACTCTATTATCAAAATTTGGAAAATCAAAATGACAGATAAAACTCTATTTTTCGCATCAGAAGCGTTTATATGCCAATAAAAATACATACATTTCTTCTAGGAAAACGAAAAAATACGCTAAACTATATCCAACGGCGGATTTTTCTTAATCCAATTTACATTTGAATTTTAAATCAATTGCTTACCTACAATGTTATTGCAATATTTTGCAAGGTTTTTGTATAGTTGCAAAATTTAGTGTATTGTATGTTTTTCGCATCAATGGAAAAATATTCAAAGGACAATTATGCGTGCATCCCAGGAGAATGGTTTATTATAAATTTAAAATATTCCCACAACAGTCTCAGTTATACTCTGCTCCCTGTCGAGTTATTCTCCATAATAATGCTTTTCCTCAAACCTCAAACGATGGTGCCAAACGATGTTTCATTATCATTTAGATTGCTTTCCCATATAAAAGCGAATGCAAATGCATTTTTAGTTTCATCCACAGCTTTAGATACAGCAGATATCTTTAAATAACACAATGAATAGCGAAAATTATTCATTCGATGCACTTGAATCAATGAACTACAGTTCTTGGAGTAGAAAAGTATTTATTGTCAAGTGAAAAATCTTCTTCAATTTCTTTAATAATTACGGCAGCCATGAAACCAACCTTCTTATATTCCCCACCGTCTTTTGTTATCACGTGAAATCTTTTGCCTTCAGAACTCTCATTCATCCGAAAAAGTAAACGAAATGTAAATAAATTGTTCTGATGCATTGTCGCTATTTTTTCGCGCCTTTCATATTCTCTGATACTTTCATTTATTCAAGACATCCCCAAAGCATGAATTCATCATGAAATTTCCATACATTTTGCATGAAAATTCAATTGTACGCTCGTTTTGTACCTCTGTATTGTTTGCTTCCTGAAAAATTCTCCAGGATAAAGCAAAAAAAAAAAAAATTTCCCTTCTGCTAAAAAACCAGCTTTCCCAACAGTGCTCTTTACAATCGACCTAAAAATCTGTTAGCACTTTTTACTTTCACGCTTGTCAGAGGTTCGCGCCGCGTTCTGTGAACACTGTGAAAACCAACCCACAACCTTGTGCAATGTTGAGCTAAGACTCGAAATTCAAGCCGCCCTAAGCTTCACCACTTCGCACATAGAATTGCAATTGATGTTCACCCTGATCTAGAAAACTATGGTGAAGTGCACCTAAGTGCCGTTGCCTGCAAGTTTCGAATTATCTGCATTTCTGCAGTGCTTGCAAATGTGCATAGGTTTATTGCTAGCCACAAGCACCAAGCTCGGAATAATCCGATGCAAAAGGATCATCCATGCGTGTTGTTTTCTTAGCTGCTGTGAATTATTTGTCGCATCTAAATACAAACAATTCAATTTGTTGCTCACTGCTATAGAATGGTAACTATATATTTAAGTCATATCAAAATAATTGGCGGTGAAATTTAAGCTGGAATGTGACTTCAATTAAAGGCAATTGCAGAACTCATCCAACTTTACAATTACATTCTATATATCCTTTTCCACTAATATCTAGGAAAATTGAAGGGCTCTTAATTCTAATATTTGAATTCATATGAATTATTAAAAGCAACCACAGCAAGATCAAGACTTTGACAAACTTACCCTTAAAAAATCGTTACTTTTGCATGCAGAATGTTCGAGTATATCATAAAGACAAATTTTTAATTAAAAACTGCTTAAAGCTCAGTAATTTCAAAGATATCAAGGACTAATTAGCAAGAGCTTACTAAGAGATTTTCTTCGAATTTAAGAATTTCCTCAACAAATAAAGGAAGATATTCTTGAGAAAATTGATGTGCACTTTCTCTAATTAGTTCTTGTCCCAGTTATTTCAAAAATACTAAAAAACAAGGTAGCGTTTAATTAAAGAAAATTCCATATTTTTCAGTCTTAACAATACTTCTTCTTTTGTAGCTCAACTTTTTTACGAATTTTTATTTTCAGAAACACGTACGTCACATATTAATGTTATTTTAATTTCAAGGAACATTGTTGTTTTGCTAATTGTTTTTTGGGATCTTATCTCTCTAAATGAACTTAATTAAGAAACAATAACCCTTTATGGAGCAAGTTTATATAGAGTTACGAATAATCTTAGATTGCATAGTAGTCTAGTTAATGGAACAAGAAAAATTTAAAAATTATTGTTAGCGAATTCAATAGATTAATTTTGAAAAAATAAGTTTGCTGCAGTTATGCAACATCACATCACTCTGTATGAAATTGTTGAAAACAATGTTAGCTTTGTGACAACATAAAGCGACTTCGCATTTATGTTTCACTCTAAAATCCGCAGAATTTAAAGTACGGTCTGTTTTCCCTAATTTTTTGCGGATTTATCGGTATAATAACAAGACGTTTGTTTTTTTTACATATATTTAAATCCAAAAAATCACATGTACTAGTGTCTAACAAATCAACTCCTCCTATGTACATTTGATGAAGGTTTTGCTGAACTTCTCATAATTTACTGCTTCTACCATAATTGGTAGAAGCAATAAATTCGGGTTTTCAGATTGTTATTTGTTTTCTTACCCACTAAAAACTTCATATTTATAACAAAATCTGCAAAGAGTTTATAACCCCAAGTACTGGGTTTGTCAATCATGTACTGCTTTATTATAGGATACTTCAAGCCTTTGTTAAGGACATCTGTTTATTACAAGACAAGTATTTCTCTGAAGGTAGTCTCGAAAAGTCTGTTATGGTCAGGATGACTACGATCCAACATTTGTCTATTATCACTGAAATGTAATTGTAAAAGATGTTTAAGCTTTTCAAAGCTTTTGGATAACATGGTCTCTATCATTGGAGCAAAGCCGACTTTTTATGATCAATATTTCTTGACATTGGGCATGTGAACTACAGACAGATAATACACAATATCAATGAATTAGCGTATTCCTAAACAAGAAACATTATTGTTATCATATATTTGCACGCTATATAAGTTCGTTTATTCTGCCATCAATTAATTCATCTGTTGAAAGATAAGAAAAAATTTTAAACGGGCTTTTATACTTGTTGTCACAAATTTTCGGGTTTTCCCAGAAATTTCAATTGCTCTTCATTTAGATTCAAATATTTTAATTTTCCCCCCGATTCTGGATAAAAATTAAGAGCTCTTAACCTCTTAACTACTATCAAAAAACCTTTTAAAGGAATTAATATGCTATCACATTATTGAGCAAATATTAGAAATACACTGCATTCTCATAATTTATGAATTCTTCTACAAAAAGAAGTCCATCTCTTGAATTAAAGAGATTTTTCAAAACAATTAAGAGGTTAAGAGTTCTTAACTTTTATGTAGAATTGGGGGGTTTGTTATATTTTTCTAAAGAAAAAAGTGATAATAATATATCCAATATGTTAATTCAAGATAAACTAAATTAAAAATTATTACAATCAGACTAATTATGTTTCAAAGTAAACTTTTGTAATATACCTTCGGTTGTTTTCATCCTGTATTTGTTATTTGTTATGTGGTTGATGTAATGGAACTGACTCAATTGGTCGGTTTTTTTGGGGATAAACAAGTAATTTCTTATTGCTCAGTGAATCTTTTTTTTTTTTTTTTAAACACAAGAGACACTTATGAATATTTGCACATTTTAATAGTTCCAATTGGATTCATTAACAAAACAGCACACAAAAATCGAATTTTACCATAGTTTGCAGCCTTTGGTCTCCCGATCTAAATTGAATTTCATACGAAGGTTTTTGCAGGTGCGGTGCATGAAAACTGCTTTTTGTTTTTTAAAGTTTAATTGTCTGGGAGAGCGACGAGTGTATTAAGATTGGTTTAAAATAATATTTTTTCCTGCGCAAGCTTAATTATATTTTTACAATTTTAACACATATTCGTCCACATGACGAAAATTTGTCATTTCACAGACAATCACCAGCAGCCGAATGAGGAAAATTCGTCATTTATATAAATAATAAATAAAAATAAATAAAAAATGTAAATAATTGATTCTTTTTTTATTAAATCCGATAACATATGACTTTTTAAAATTTTTAAATAGAGCATATCGTTTTTACAAATAGTTCAAAAAATTCCAGAATTTGGTCAATGGTGGTGGAAATAATTTCGGATGGATATTAAAAATGCTAAAATTACAAACCAGTCGAAGTTTAGTTCATTTTCCTAAGCTCTTGTAATCAAGAGCTTACAATTTATTTTATTTATTGTTTTTGCACTTTTATGGGTGTGCTTATAAGAATTTATGTTTTAAGAAATAAGTTAGTAAGAATTCGTCTAACAAAAAGCAAGTTTAGTTTTAGGCTTCCGTACCTTCAAAGTAAAGAAAACAGGAAGCCTTATAAGATCACTCGCGTGTCTGTCCGTCTCTCAGAGCCGATTTTCTTAGAAATTATGTGATGTAAATTATTGGAACTTGTCATAGTAATACAATACATATTATTATATATTATTATTAACCCACATATTTTTCACCAGTTAACACTTTAAATATTCCTAGAAGAATGAAATAAGGGGCGAATTAGGTACTCGATAAATTTTATATTGATAAAGTGACTCAACAGGTTTCCAATTAATCTTAAATTTCGCTTTGTTGTAATAATTCAGACTTATAGAGACTTAATGTACTTAGCGTAAATATTTTTACGAGTTTTGATTTGAAACTAGCCACTTACACAAATGAAGAAAAAATCACAAAGGTGAAAAGGACAGAAATTTTAAACTTATCAAATGAAGCTCTTTCATCTATAGTATATGTGTTAACGCGACTAAATATTGGCCTCAGAACAGTTGGTACAATGCTAAAAACTTACAATAATGGTGAAATTGCCATCTAAATTGATCTCACCATAGGCATCTCAACGCCTTGTACATCTTGCACAGAGCGGACAGAGTGGACGCTGCCACGCGGACACATCACCACTTGGTTCCGACTTCGAATTTTACGAGTAAAGAAACTTCGCCAAATTACACAAAGATTAGACATTGGACGACCACATACAAATACTCAAAACTTCGTTGGTTGAGAGCTTTAACATATTTTCGATGGACAGAAATGGGTTCGTTTTTATGTTGGAAATGACCATAACCGCACAGCTCGGAAAACTAAGTAATGGCTACAGGAAAATAATATTAAGTTTTGGATTGGCCACGTCAATCTCCAGACCTTAATATTATTGAACACGTGTGGTTAAGCTTAACATTTTCTTAGCACCTTCGAAAAACAAAAATGAGCTCTGGGAGACGACGAAAAAAGTATGAGAGTCTATCAAATAGCACAAATTAAAAAACATTTTTGATGGTCTACCGATTTGATACTCTAAATTATTTAAAAAATAAAGCCAGTAATAAAAATAACTTGAAAATTGTACACAAATAGCTGCTCCAATGTTTTTTATTTAAAAAAAAATATCACTATCGACTTAAGTTGTAAACAGAATTTGTCTAACTACTCCTGTTATCGAAAGCTTTTAAAATTAAAAAAAAATAATACATTGGATTTCCATTAACGAGAAATTTTTCAATTATCTGCTTATTGGAATAGTTTTTTGGATCCCTGTAAATCATGTGGGGTGTCATTTAAAAGCACTTTTTATGTGGAACCCAAAATTACTTTTTCATAATTTTAAAAAATATTTGCGAAAATAGAGCCTTTCCCTTCCCCCACATTTGCAAAACGACTGGATATAAGTTTTAAAACAAATCAGAGAATATTACGACTTTTATTTAGACAAGATCACAAATTAAACTAGCAGAATTGTGTTTCAAACTTCCAATATTTATTATTTAAAAACTCGAAAAACCGCCAATAGGAACTTCAGATATTGTAGACTTCTAATTAAAACTTTATAAATACAGGGTGTCCAATAGGAAATTGCGAAAACTAATGGGTCACAATTTTTTAACAAATAGAGAGATTGGTCAAATGTAAATACTTTTTAGTAAAGGAAAGTCGTCATTTTTATTTCATGTCAATTTTATTATAAAAAATTAAATCTATTTAATAAAAAACAATTAATTTAAAAAAGTAGTGAAGAAAGTTAGTTACTAATAATATATATTTTCGATATTTTAACCATCTAATTTGTCACATATATCCATTTGCTTTCTAAAACTATTAAAAACATGTTCTAACGTTTCATTTGAAATGCCATTGACGATCTTCTAAATGTCTTTAATAAAATCCTCAACTGTTTTTTGGTTATTTTCATAGCAGAGATCTTTAATGTAGCCCCATAAAAAGAAATCACATTAAGTGAGATCTGACGAGTAAGGTGGCTATTCTATTCCTTTTCCCCTAGCAAAGCGTGGGTACCCTAGGCCAATAACTCGATCGCCATAAAATTTATTGATGACACTTCTTCACAAATATATATTATTAATAATTCACGTTTTTCCCTATATTTTTAAACTAATGCTTTGTATTAAATAGATTTAATTTTTTTATAATAAAATGGACATGAAATAAAAATGACGACTTTCCTTTATTAAAAAGTATTTACATTTTACTGATCTCTCCATTTGTAAAAAAATTGTGACCCATTAGTTTTCGCAATTCCCTATTGGACACCCTGTGTATAAATCCGACTCCCAGGTTTAAGTTTTCGTAAAAATTGTTCAAATATTCAGCGGCTAGTTTCATTATAATGGCAATAGTATAACTCTTTTACCCAAATTGTATAAACCTCAGGTACAAATTTTATTCAACTTTGAATTCTTGCATTCTTTTGTTACTTTTCTCGTGTAGAAGCATTTATCTGTCCATCTCTTTAGAAATAATAAAAGAATTCCTTTGACCGTCGTTTGCTTGGATGTCACAAAATTGGGTAAGGGGGAATCGCCAACAATCAAGAATTATTTAAAACATTTTTGACGTTGAGGAAGAGCAGCACAAACCGTTTATGCTGACTTACTTGTGACTTAAACGAGTCAAGGGGACAAAAATAACTACCATCTCGCCCGAAAGAAGGAAAACAGACTTTTGAATTAAAAGAAAAACAGCGTCCTTTCTGTTATTCCTCGGTCTTATTCTTTTCTCCACCAACTTATCTATTCTGTGAACTAATTCAATTTTATTGTACTGACTTTGCCTCGAAAGACTCTTGGCATCGTTGTCCGTACTTTGGGACAAAGTAATCAGCATTAAAGTCCTCGAGATTATATCAAAGCGGGGAGCTAAGTAAACTCCTATAACAACCTGTAAAACTGAGGGAAAGCTGTGTGCATTCAAGGAATGAGCCAAGATAGAACTTCTATAAGTGAGTCGGCCCACAGGACGCAATCCGATATAGTTGAAGCTCAACTCATATACAACTTTTCAGCCAAACGTCCTAATTTATTGCTGAGCCGAAGCCCAAAATCCCACACTATAGCTTCTACTTTGGGGGCTTCTACTTGGGGAGCTTCTCTATTATACTTTTGCGACACGGTGCCTAGACGTGCCCGTAAACACCTCCTCCGTCAGTTAATCAATAGTAGGTTGCCATGGCGAAAAATTTCGACGCTTGACTAAATCCTAAAAGTCGGAAGTGCAACGACACAGTTCGTGTGGAGCCGGCATTTGTAGCAATACGTAACGTATATAGGTGGAGCAGAGCTCCGCTGGGATTTATATATTTCTGAGAAAAATTTTAAGGTATTTTTTTGTGTGTGTTTGAAGTACTCCAGACGACACCGACAAGATGGGACCGAAGAAAAAAGGAGGCAAAAAGGGCAAGGACAAGAATAAGGAAACCGATGTGCTGACACAAGTGGACAGGACCTTCTACGAGCTAACCATTACCGACCTTAACAATAAATTAGCGCGCCTCCGGACCCACTGTGACAAATTGGAAGGAAGCAATGAGGAGATCACGCAAAAGATGCAGCAGCTCGAGGAGGACCGAACCGATGTGACTGCATATCAGGACCGGCAACTTGCCGAAAAGACGGATATAATCAAGGAAATGGACGAGCAACTTGTCGAGCTGGCCAAGGTACGGGAGGTCGAGAATAAGGCGGCTGCTGACAAAATCAAGGAATGGGAAAATAAGTACAAGGCGATGCACGAACAATTAACCTCTGAAATAAAGTTACTCAACGGAAAACTGAACTCTCTTGAAGAGTTTCGAGTGCAACGATCCGATCTTCTTATGAAGTTCGACGAGCAAGAAGCTATGATGAAGGAACAAAGACGCATGCAGGAGGAAAAACTCAATGAAATGGAGCAGCATGCCATCATTGAAAAGGACCAGCTTAAAAAAGACGTTGAAGCGAAACTCCTTCAGCTATCTGAAGATTTTACCAAATCGAGTGAAATTCGTATCGCTGGATACACAAGAAGATTGATTAGAGAGAACATAGCCCTAAACAAAGAAATGGACCGAATGATAAAATCTCAAGTGAGAATGGAGCAAGAGAATAAGAAAATGAAGGAGCGAGCTGACGAAATTGAGAAACTCTATGAAGATTCTGAAACGGTGAAACTTCGCATGGTGAAGACATGCCAGAATCAAATCGAGATCATTGAAAAACTCACCAACCAGTACGAAGTCTTACAAACTAAATACGAAAGGATCACACATTATAAGAAGCTCTACGAAACTTCACTCAAACGAGATATCTGTGAACGCTTCAGCTACCACGAGATGAGCAAAAAGATGAGAATATTCGCCCAGAGAGTCGAAATGCTAAAATCGGACAAACAAAAACTCATATCCTTCCATCAGAAGCATGAAGATGAAATAATTCGATTGAACAATATTCTAAAAACTATAAAATTCACCGTACAATCCGCAATTCGGGGAGAGATTGACGGCAGTGACGATCCTATGTTCCGAGATATGCAACGCAAAAACCTCCTTACCGAATTAATGCAAGTCCTCACTACTTATAGCGAGGATACAGCGCTTACTCCAAGTAGATCTTCTATCTCAAGCGGAAAGAGCATCTACCGCCCTGGTACTGCTGGACTCATGCCAAAGCAGGCAGCATCGCTTCTAGAGCTCTTCAAACGTGAAGCAAAGAAGATCGCTGCCGCTGAACTTATTGCACCTGCCTTTAAGCCCAGGATATTAGATGGAAGAATAACTCCAAAACCTGTGGAGATGGAAGAAGATACACTTATCGATGTCCAGAGTGGAACTACACTTGTATTTTCTTCTACTACCGAAGAAGAAGAAGCTCCACCACCCGCTGAGGGGCTAGAGGATGAGGCGGATGAAGTTGGAGCGAGTTCATCTTCAGAAAGTGTAGCTAAACCATCCCCGAAAGCCGAACAAGCTCCAGCGCCCGCCAAGGACAAGGAGAAGAAGTTACCCGAGAAGGCAGAAGTACCTCCAGCTAAAAAAGAGGCTGACAAGAAGGAAACTGAATCTACCAAACTTGGGGAGGAGGAAGGAATTCCTAAAGGTGGCTCAAGTGCTGGAGAAGAATCTATGTCTTATACTGAAGCCCTCGTTGAAGCTGAGGAAGAAGAGGACGAAACTGCTTATTTCTTTTATTAATTCCGTTTCTGTATATTTAAAAAATGCTTCTGCAATAAAATACTGGGCTAATTCAGTTATTTCTTCTTATAAATAGAACACAAAGTAACAAGTAAGAAGCCGTTGAATTTCGAATATCTGTAACTTAACCTTTCTTAATTTTGAGCTTTTTGGATTATTTTAAAACTTCTTTTGGTCTTGGTTCGCTTTTGTTTTAACTTCCTTGAATTATAGAAATTCTATTGCGACATCTTGGATTTCCAAATCTCGATATTAGACTGAAAATGAGTGGCCTCAAAATCATCTTTGTTCTAATTTTCTTAATAATCAGTTGAAATTCAAACAATTTGGTCTGCCGTCTTGGTCTTGGATTTATAAATTTTGATAATATTTAATTTTCATTAAAATCCGTTGAAATTGTGCTACTTAAGATCCTCCATCTTTAATTTCTAAATTTGGATAATAAATTTGAAGTCACCATTCCACAAAACTCTTAAGTACCAATTTTTATGGAAATCCATGCAAATTTAAAATATTCAATCGGCATCTTGGGGCCGCTATATTGAAACGCTATATATTAGCCAAAAAAAGGTAGCCTATATGTTCATGTGGAATACCCTTTTGGAAAAAAATGGACTATATCGAAGCAAGGATTCATGCGCGATTGAACAACATACATATGAACGAACTTTAATTTTTATGTAATATCCATATACTATATGTAGGGATAATAAGATTTGTTTTAAAGTGCAGAAAAAAACTTATAAAATTATATTTATTTTAAGAGCACATTATATGGGCAAATCTAATGAATGGAGTTTGGTCATCAGGGCTTTATCTTTATTTACTTTATTTTTGTCACGCTACCACTTTAAGCCAAATTATCGCCGATCAAATCAAAAATTACACAGGTTTATATATGACCCCCATATAAATTAATTTTAAAGGCTATTCGGGAAAATTAAAAATGCTTACGTTGTCTATTGAGTAAACATTTTATTTTCCTCCTGAAACATCTATTTTACAGATAGGTAATTATAAAAATTTACACCATATAATTAATTTGTTTATAGAAACCTGTTACCATTTTCAAGATAATCATAAAATTCCTTCTTGATTTTTTAATTTTTTTTTCTCATATGTGCTGAATGAATAAATATATCATATTTGTCTAAAATCTTGAAGAATTTCCTGTTTTACCTTTAAGGAACGTTTTCTATTTCCATATTCTTTCAATGATTTTTTTATATCCTTAGTCAAAAACTTCTTACTTTGCCTTGAACACCTTCAAAAGCTAATTAAATAAAAGTTAAATTTTGAAAGCGCCTGTAGTAAAAAAGTTTTAAAAGTTGTCTCTATAGTTTAAAATCTTTTCCTCTTTTCTTGCTGAGGAATGAGGATGAGTTATTGAAACAATGTTTTAGTAAAAAAATAAAAATTTCTTCTACCTCTTCGATGCGAACAAATAATTAAACTTTCAAGCTCCCTCACATTTCTTCTCAATTATTTATGAAATTGGAACTTTTCCCAATAACTTGAAAAAACCGACAGAAAATGACGAGTTTGGTGTAAAAGTTTTAATAAGACTGTTTTACGTACTTTCACGTTCTTCTTTTACAATTTTTCTGAGAATTGATAATACTTTATCGACTTAATTAAGAGGAGATGACTTATATTAGCTGAATTTAATGATTGCTTTTGTTTGTAATGATTCCCTCTAATGAGCTATCTATCATTTAGATTTTAGAGTAAAAGCACAAGTAATGATGTATAATTTTTTCATAGTTTGTTATTACAAGAAATTTATATTCTGTGTAAATTGTATCGCTATATATTGGTATTAATTCAACACTAGAATTAACGGTGCGCAAGTTTATAATTTTAATAATTTTCTGTACCTTTCTGTACCAAACAACTTTGAATAACTAATTGTAAATGGAAAAGGTTTTTCGAATATGTCGTAATTTTGACCCTTAATAAGTTTTGACATAAATCTTAAAAAAAGGAATTGAGTATCCATCAATTTGATGGATCTTGATGAAATCCTTGAAAAACTCAGCTTCAAAGCCCAATATCTCAAGAAATATCGATGTTACCGATTTGGTGCTCAAGAACTTTTTGGAGGAAATTGAATTTGCTACAAATTCGTAATATTCACTTTTTCTGTACCTCTTGTTGTTTACGAGATAGGGGCAAAAAGCGAGAATTTGATGGAAAAATTGTGGTCAATGACCCGTACTACCTCGCTGGTGGGAGTTAGGGTTACACCGCAATGGACACTTTTGTAGAGCATTCAATTCTGAGTAAACCCTACCATTGACCAAGATTATACCATAAAATGCCTCTGAGCTGTAGAGTTTTGAAGAAAAATAATCAAAGTTTAAGTGTATTTTATACGGGAAATCTTTATACGCCTTGGTCTAGTACTTAATATTAATATTAAGGGCTCCAATTTTCAGGAAATTTTTGTTTAGGTATTTGCCACAAAATTTCGAGGTGAGACTGAAAAAAAAAATAGTCGCGAAAAAAAAGCACCCTAATATTTATAATATTATATTATATTATATTTTATATGTTACATATTAGTCTGAAATATAGCAATCGCCACATGCTATTGAAAAGGGCATCCAAACGTTAATAAATTTCTGCAAATTTATATAAAGAGAACTAAATACAAAGAAAATTTGTGCTGTATTAGTACTTTATGAATAATTCTAAATTTGTTCTAAAAACAATGTTTAATAGATACATCTTATTAAATTTAAGTCTAATTTTTCCTGAATATTTTACTTTAAGCAGTAATTTAGACTATTTTGAGAACCTAATTGAAACTGTTTTTGTTGTATAAAAATAGATTTCTTTGGTTATCGAAAAAGTCTATTATCCTCCTTTTTCTCACGAAACCTTTTCCAAATTATTATTATTATAATTTTAATTAACAAATTCCTGAAATCTATTTAAGAAATAGAATATTTTGTGTTTACTTATTAATTATACAATATGTTTTCAAAGGTTTCGTAACTTACATTCTACAAAGTAATTTAGAATATTATAATGAAAAACAAAAAGACGCTAATAAAAATATCATGAAATTGTTTTTGCAAATAAAACAGATAAAAATGAATTAATCTTGAGTTATGAGTAGTTAGTTCTCTAAAATTATTAAAGTTTTCCTAAATGTATGTTGAAGGTATCTATTTAAACCTGATTTAGCCCTTTTTAGGGTTCCGTAGCCAAATGGCAAAAAACGGAACCCTTATGGATTCGTCATGTCTGTCTGTCTGTCTGTCTGTCTGTCTGTCCGTCCGTATGTCACAGCCACTTTTTTCCGAAACTATAAGAACTATACTGTTGAAACTTGGTAAGTAGATGTATTCTGTGAACCGCATTAAGATTTTCACACAAAAATAGAAAAAAAACAATAAATTTTGGGGGTACTTAGACCTGAAACCCAAAAATTTTTTTTCATCAAGCCCATACGTGTGGGGTATCTATGGATAGGTCTTCATAAATGATATTGAGGTTTCTAATACCATTTTTTTCTAAACTGAATAGTTTGCGCGAGAGACACTTCCAAAGTGCTAAAATGTGTGTCACCCCCCCCCCCCCCCCCCCCTGTAACTTCTAAAATAAAAGAATGATAAAACTAAAAAAATATATGATGTACATTACTAGGGTGCTTTTTTTTCGTGACTATTTTTTTTTGTCAGTCCCACCTCGAAATTTTGTGACAAATACCTAAACAAAAATTCCCTGAAAATTGGAGCCCTTAATATTAATATTAAGTACTAGACCAAGGCGTATAAAGATTTCCCATATAAAATACACCTTAACTTTGATTATTTTTCTTCAAAACTCTACAGCTTAGAGGCATATTATGGTATAATCTTGGTCAATGGAAGGATTTCTTCAGAATTGAATGCTTTACAAAAGTGTCCATTGCGGTTGTTTTATTTGACTGTTTTATTTTTTTTCAATTAATTTAATTAATTTTAACAAATGGATATATATAGATAAATATGACAGACGATCTTTAATTAATTTTAACAAATGGATATATATAGATAAATATGACAGACGATCACGGCGGTTCCCGGTGTTCTCCACGACTGACCCTCGACTCCCTCCAGGTCAGCGACGTTGCCTCCGTCACGTGCGGGCGCTGGGTGGCTCGATGCGTATGGTGCTGACACGGCTGACACACGCCGGTGTTCCACTTAGCTGGGGTGAACGCCTCACGGTGCTGATGGTGATTCCGTCAGCAAAGGTGAATGCCTCACCTTTGCTGACGCTACCGATGGCGTTCAGCACGGTTACTAATTTACAGATGCAACATTCTGCCTCCCTTTGAACCATTGCAAGGTTCAACAAAGGCAGCGGAGAAAGACTAAGGGTGTAAACTTATTGATGATTGACTAGTTAGTTCCAGCGGTATTTCCACCTTGACTGAAACAGGTTACTAGTCCAGGAACGGGAGGTTTTATGGCGCCTCGACTCGCCAGCTATTTAATATTTTCAGCTACTATACTATTAGCATATTATTGAACTGCCGCAATACAAAAACATTGGGTTTTAATTAATGAGAGGGAATTGGGAAAGGGAAGGTAAGAGAAAAAAAATATTTTTGAACTATTCGTTAAGAAAGCTGGGGATACACTCGCATTTTCGTTTTCGTTAAGCTTGATACGGTAGCATAATTATCCTCTTCAGTTGGGTTGGGCGTTTTTGATGATGATGCCTCGCCTTGAGTTGTAATTGATGTTAGCTCTATGTCGGAGTCATGTCTCCTTGATTGGTGATATCGGTGCATTAAGAAATTTGTTATTGAGGTACACGTAGCGGCAATTAAGCTCCAGCTCCAACCAAATGTGGCTTTCAGAATTTTTACATTGAGAATTGTATCAACAATGTATTTAATAGCAGCACCTACTACGTAAACTCCTAGAATGCCAGCTGATATATTGCCCAGCAAACTGAATGCTCCCCATACCTTGGTTTTCAAAGATTCAGCTAGTTTGTTCACTGAGTCCGGTGTTAACAATTGTAAAATGTCAATATTTTGACTGTCCACGTTTGTTCCCATCATTCGTTGTGTTAGAATGTTACTTATCGCTTGTCGTTCTGACGGATACATTATTTGTCTTCGCAACCTGTCCATTGACTCCATTGAATAAATTCCAGCCTTTATTAAATTTCCCGGATCTTCATAGGCCCAATCAACAACATTTGATGGTTTTAACTCGTTTGGGCTCTTCAAACGATGGACGTAGGGATTGAGTCCGTACCATTCTCCATTAATAAGATAGCCAGGACTCATTAATGATGAACAGGGAATTTCTGTTCCATGTTGTTGGATTAGATGGGTGGTAGGTGTCATGAAATAAAGCTCATTATTGTAGGTAATGGGGAGTTCCAAAAAACAGCGATCTACCTTCCGAATCGTTACTTCGACTGGCTGGCACTTAATCATATAAATAATTTCTCCACGTGGTACAGCTGTGTAGCCAGGCTCTTTCATACGCATGTAAGCAAATTCTGCGGAATGATGGGATGCTATGCTGATTTGCGTCTGAAGCACGTCACGTTCTAATTCACATTTTTTTAATAAAATATTAAAATACAATTTTTCTACCTGTGTTCTGATGTGTCGTTCCGTATAAACAAATTTTGAGTTAACGTAAGCGAATAAATCAAGATTTTTTGTGGGTATAGATTTTTTACTGAACCAATATTCGCTAGATGCCTTTGGTACTATGACCAGTCGTGGATGTTCTGTTTGGTACCCACTGAATCGGCATACTGATACAGGCTTTTTTATTTCCAATGCGAATACTGTATCTTCGGCATTGACGGTATACACGATGTTATGTATAGGAACGGTGAGATTTCCCGTATGTCGGATTTTGGTGGCTTTACCTTGCCATATTACATCATATTTCAATGTTTCGCATGACGTGTCCGCAAGCATGTCCCAAAAACTTATGCCATTGTCAGGATCCATACATTTGCCATTGAGATAAGCGCAAGCTATATCATTGCGTAGAATGACTTGATTATCTTCTAGTCTCACAACGCTTATATAATCTGTTATTTTGAATTCCATTGCTTGTATTACTACTACGTTATCCCAAGAAGAAGCTCCGAAAGTGTAAGGAGCTCCCGTACAGCCACCATTCTGATCAATTGATCCAGCAATGGTTTCTGTGTGGGAAGTGGAGCTGTTGGTTTTGATATCCGCAATTATGCGACCCGTTTGCAATTTGTATGTCCCGAACTTATGGATATTCATGCAATCTTCCCGAGCTATATCTACTATAAAGGTTCGTAGTCCCCCAGCCACAAGGCTGACATGGCTAAACATTCCACACTTGTATACCGACTGAATGATGTTGATTTTACATTGGTATATGTGAATAGGGGAGACATCACTTATTTGCAATAATTGAATGTCTTCTTCGTCCTTTTCGATATTGTTTTCTTCGAAGTGACACGTTCCAATGGACACTAAGGATACGGCGGTCAAATTTACACGATCATGACCACAATCGTAGGCAATTATTCCATGCACGTATGGGGTATTGTATTTTTGAAGTCCCAGTAATATCCAAATGAAGATGCTGAACCGTATTGCGTTCCAATTCAATTCCATGTTTCTGTATGTAATAATAAAGGTCAGTAAAATTAGGTAAAGTATACCCTATGATTAATGCTATAGTTTAATTATTGTACTTAATAATGTAACTAAACCAAGATGTTATACGGTAGATTTTATAGATTTATTGGCTTCCATTTGAAGGGGGGTTAGTAATTTCGGCTATGTTATCTTCAATAGGAAGTGGGCATATTTTAGTAATAGGCCGCTTTAAGATTGAATCCTTGCATTTAAGAGTGACTACTCTCACCAGTTGATCTTTCCCTGGATGTAGCTCAAGTATGCGAGCTAACAGCCATTTACATGGGGGCAATCTTTCATCTTTAATTAATACTAGCTCTCCAACTTTAGGATTCGGTTGTTTATTTACCCATTTTGGCCGTTGTTGAAGCCTTCCAAGAAATTCGATGGACCAGCGTTTCCAGAAATCTTGCTTCATTCGTTGAATTTTCTGCCACCTGTTAAGAACATGGATGTTTGTTTCTAGTAGGTTTGGTTCTGGTACAGCTAATAATGCATCTCCTACGAGGAAATGTCCTGGTGTGAGTGCGGTATAATCTTCAGGATCTGTTGTCAAAGGGCACAATGGTCGTGAATTTAAGCACGCTTCAATTTGTGTCAACAAGGTAGTGAGTTCTTCAAATGTTAACAGTGAATTTTCTATAACACGTTTTAAATGATGCTTTGTTGACTTGACTCCGGCTTCCCACAAGCCTCCAAAATGGGGCGAGGCTGGAGGTATGAAGTGCCATTCGGTACCCTTGTTGGCTAGAATTTCCCTTAGATCTTCTGGAAGTCCAATTTCATAAAGATATCTGGCTTTGGTGATTTGGGTGTTGGCTCCAACAAAGTTAGTGCCGCAGTCACTGTACAAATTCGTGCACGGCCCACGTCTGCTTGTAAATCGATGAAATGCTGCGAGAAATGCCTCGGCAGACAAATCACTTACGGCTTCCAAATGAATTGCCTTAGTTGTAAAACAAATAAACACTGCGATGTAGGCCTTTGATGTTTTGACTCGGCCACGACACTTCGACTCTTTTACTAAAATTGGACCAGCAAAATCTACACCAGCGTGCAGAAATGGGCGGCTTGATGTGACTCGATTCTGTGGTAAATCAGCCATGAGTTGATTTCTTGCTTGAGCACTGTAGCGATAACAAGGGATGCACTTATGAATTTGGAGGCGCACTACGGTACGTGCTCTCAATATCCAGAACTTTTTTCTGAGCATATTCAAAGTCAACTGTGTTCCTCCATGAAGAGTGGTTTTGTGTGCCTCATCAATTAATAATCTGGTTAGTTCGCTTTTGTCTGCTAAGATTATTGGGAATTTTTCATTATAATGTAGTTCAGAATGCCGCAGCCTCCCCCCCACTCGCAGTATTTCATCTTGATCGACGAATGGGTGCAGCTTTAATATGCGACATTCTTTTGGCAGTTCTTTATTATTCTTCAAGATGGCAATTTCTTTCGCAAAATTTATTTTTTGAGCTACTTTTATAAGATATCGCATAGCTTTATTTAATTCTTGGGCAGTCAGATATCCGGTACTTCTGCTTCGGTTGCGCAGATTGTTATAAAAACGAAGGCAGTACGCAGTCACGCGTTTTGCTTTATTGAGGGATGAAAATCGGGATAGCAATTCGTCTTTAGATAATTTGCTGTCTGTGACGAGAAGGGTTGTTTTCTTACTTTCCAGTTCTGTGGAATTTGGTAAATTGGTCGTTTTTGGCCA
Organism: Dysmachus trigonus; assembly: GCA_949715965.1. Taxonomy (NCBI): domain Eukaryota; kingdom Metazoa; phylum Arthropoda; class Insecta; order Diptera; family Asilidae; genus Dysmachus; species Dysmachus trigonus. The sequence continues at coordinate 52,334,379 of OX454322.1, forward strand.
GGAATTTGAGGGTTTCTTTAACCAAGCCGGTCCTGACCACCATAACGGGTGACACTTTAGTTCAGCTGGTGGAACTCCTCTAGACGCACAGTCTGCGGGATTATGTTCTGAATTTATGTGAGCCCATTGATTTACATTTAGATGTTGTTGAATCTCGCTTACTCTGTTGGCGACAAAAGTTTTCCATTTCGAGGGCGTTGCTTTTAACCATGCAAGAACGATGGTTGAGTCCGTCCATGCATGAATGGATGAATGTTGTACTTCCAATGCACATTGTACTTGTTTTAATAATTTACTAAGCAGCACTGCCCCACATAACTCTAATCTAGGAAGACTTATTTGTTTGATAGGTGCAACCTTTGTTTTCGCAGTTAACAGTGATATATATACCTTTCCGTTCTCATCTTGGTATCTTGAATACACTACCGCAGCGTAAGCTTGGGTGGAAGCATCGCAGAACCCGTGTAACTGAAAAGACTGTCCACTCGGGCAAAAATGGATCCATCTTGGGATCACAATCTCTTCGAGCTTGTACAGGTCTCCTCTGTAATTTTCCCACTCATTTGCTAATTGCTTAGGCAACTCATCATCCCAACCTATACCTGCCAGCCATAGTTTTTGAAACATTATTTTGGCAATGATTACGGTTGGTGCTAGCCATCCCAGAGGGTCGAATATACGCGCAATTTCCCCTAGAAATTTTCTTTTGGTGGTCACATTATTTTTTAGGTCTATCCGCACCTTAAATTCGAAATTATCGCTCCTTGGGCTCCAGTGTATCCCTAATGCCTTTATGGTTTCTGTTAATTTTATCGCAAGTGGTTGAGTTATTGCTCGATCTTCTGGGGGAACATTTTCTAAAAGCTCTTGTCTATTGCTAGACCACTTTCTTAAATTAAATCCGCCTGATTTTAGTAGTAAGCGTAATTGATTCTGAATACGCATTGCTTCTTCGACAGTATTAGCACCTGACATTACATCATCTACATAAAAATCTTTCAATACTACTTCAGATGCCAGGGGCAACTGTGCTTTTTCATCAAGGGCTAGTTGTCTCATGGTTCTAATAGCTAAGTATGGGGCGCAAGCAGTACCATAGGTGACTGTTAAAAGTCGAAATTCTTCTATTGGCTCATCGGGAGTATTGCGCCACACAATTCTCTGGTAATCGGTGTCTTCGGGTGCCACTAAAATTTGGCGATACATTTTCTCGATATCGGCTGTGAAGACGATATTGTGTTTTCTCCAGCGAAGCAGAATTGCTGTAATATCATCTTGTAAAGTGGGTCCAATGAGCAATAAATCATTGAGTGAGTTGGTATTTGAGCTTTTGCATGAAGCATCGAAAACGACTCTTAATTTTGTTGTGGTGCTGTCTTCTTTGATGACAGCATGATGGGGTAGGTAATAAGGTGTGTTTATAAAAGGCTTGTCTTCAGAAGAAATTCGTTGCATGTGGCCAAGCTCAAGATATTCATTTATAAATTTTCGATACTGTTCTTTTAATTCGGGGTATCTCAGAAATCGTTTTTCCATTTGTAACAATCTCCTTATTGCATTTGCTCGTGAAAAACCTAATTCTGCTACAGTTCCTTCGCTCTTAAATGGAAGTTTTACTACATACCGCCCTTCAGGAGTTCGGAAGTGTGACTCTCTGAACAGCTGTTCACATCGCTCATCTTCAAGGCTCAAAATCGGGTGACTGGGTATGTTTTCAATTTCCCAGAATTTTCGTAATAACGTGTCTAGGTGATCTTCTTGTTTCATTGGTATGCTTGCTGTTATATGCAGACATGTCTGGTTTATTTGCCTGCAGTTGTGATTGGCAATTTGCCCGGATAGAATCCAACCTAGCACAGTTTCTTGAGCAATGGGGGTACCTTTGGGTCCCTTTATTACTCCCCCTAATAGAATTTCTGCATAAATATCAGCTCCTAGGAGCATATCAATCTGCCCTGGCTCACAGTAAAATGGATCAGCTAACCTCAGGGACTCAATATGAGGCCACCTCCTTGCATCCATTTTCTGTGGAGGCATAATTCCGGTAATATGTTTTAGCACAAAAGCTTCAAGTTCGATACTTTGGTCGGATAGCATGTGAGGTTGGATTGTAATTGAAACAAGACTTCGAGCGAGCCCTGCCTCCATTCCACCAAGGCCAGTAATGCTCGTATAACTCGGTCTTTTGGTTAGTTTTAGGCGTTGCACAGCTTCCTCGGTAATGAAGGAAGCTTGGGAGCCTTGGTCCAGCAGCACTCTCATAATCTGGCTTTCTGTTTCGGGTGACTTTACACGTACGAGAGCTGTTGCTAGCAATATGGTTTTCGCTTGAATCCCATTAGCAATATGTGCTTGGTAATTCTGCAAGGCTTCACTGGGTTGCTTCTGGTTCTCAGAGATTCCTATGTTACTGCTCTGAGGGGGTTCAATCTGTACAAAATGAGCATGATGATCTCCATGCTGCCCATTTTGCTTCGGTATAAATGGTGCTGCAGCCGGTTGCAGGGGTTGTTGCCTGTTATAATTTTTAGGGGCAGAAGCTGATACAACTTGCTGAGCTGATTTGAATTTTTCATTTTCAAAATGAAGCATTGTGTTATGACGTTTTCCACAACGCTTACAACCCAGTGGATTGGGGCAATTGTTGGTAGCATGCGACGATGCAAAGCAATTCAGACAACGGGATTGGTTTTTAATTATTGAGTACCGTTCCTTCACCTTCATGTTTAAGAACTGCCGACAGTCTTTGAGTCGATGATTTTCGGAACACACAGGACACTTGTTATAATCAGTAGCAAGGTGAACGAGTGTGCTACTGTGGTTATTCTTCGCCCGTTCATTTATGAATTTTGTGACGCCTTTCGTACTGGTAATCGCTTCTAATGTGCGGAATCTAGTTTCTAGAAAACTAGTAAATTCCTGTATCGTTGGGAGAGCACTTGGATCTTGTCTTAAGCTTAATATGGTTTCCCATTGAGTCACGGTCTCGGTGCTTAATTTTTGAGTCATTAAATATATTACAAACGGGTCCCAGGTTTCTATGTCAATTTCCAGTGCTTTAAGCGCCTCTAAAACTTCATTCATTTTATCAACTAACTCTTTCAGACCCTTAGCACTTTCATTTTGCCGGCTAGGAATCGATGTAAGAGCTTGTAACTGAGCATTAACTAAGGCCCTCTTATTCTGGTATCTTTTCAGTAAAATTTCCCAAGCGGGTAAATAATTATTTTCGGTAATATGCAAGTGACGTATTAACTGTTCAGCTTCACCAGACAAACTCGTTTTAAGGTAGTGCAACTTCTGCACGTTGGAGATTTTCGGGTTTTTGTGGACTATCGCGTCAAATAAGTCATGAAATGAGGACCATGTTTGGTAGTTTCCGGAGAAACGAGGGATGTTTATGCGTGGTAACCGCAGATCAAAACTTTCACTGACCGTTGCCTTTGTTTCAGCTTTGTCTGACACAACAACGGTCTTTGGGGATAGTTGTTCCAACTGGTCTTGAATAATGCCGTACGCTAGGCAATAATTTTCCTCCATTTCGGAGAAAATATCATCTGAAAAATACGGTCTTTTATCGTCATCTGGCTCATGAATGTCTAGCATATTTTTATGCTTAGTGCGACAATCTGCCCACAAGCTTTCTAACATATCTAACCGCTTTTTAAGGTAGCCTTCTGTACGTCTTTCTTTAGGCGCTTTCTTTAAGTTCTTTATGAATTTATCTAATTCATATTGAACCAAAGTTTGGCTTTTTACTAAACTGTCCATGTTTGGTTCGATAAGGGTGATTAGGGATGAAAAATATTAATAAGGGACACGCAATAATTTTAATGGGAACTGGTCAAAGAAAACCCAATGTTTATGAATTAAATTTACTTACTTCAGTAACGGGCAGTTGTGCAGCAGTTTTTTGTTTTTTCACTCACACTACTCACAGATCACTTAACTTTTTTAACTTTTTGTTGCACTGCACTCACAGATCACTTAACTTTTTTTTAACTTTTTGTTGCACTGCACTCACAGATCACTTTTAACTATTTCACTTTCGCGAATCCGGTTCCGAAGGACCAAAAAATGTTTTATTTGACTGTTTTATTTTTTTTCAATTAATTTAATTAATTTTAACAAATGGATATATATAGATAAATATGACAGACGATCTTTAATTAATTTTAACAAATGGATATATATAGATAAATATGACAGACGATCACGGCGGTTCCCGGTGTTCTCCACGACTGACCCTCGACTCCCTCCAGGTCAGCGACGTTGCCTCCGTCACGTGCGGGCGCTGGGTGGCTCGATGCGTATGGTGCTGACACGGCTGACACACGCCGGTGTTCCACTTAGCTGGGGTGAACGCCTCACGGTGCTGATGGTGATTCCGTCAGCAAAGGTGAATGCCTCACCTTTGCTGACGCTACCGATGGCGTTCAGCACGGTTACTAATTTACAGATGCAACAGCGGTGTAACCCTAACTCCTACCAGCGAGGTAGTACGGGTCATTATCCCCAATTTTTCCACGAAATTCTCGCTTTTTGCCCCTATCTCGTAAACAACAAGAGGTACAGAAAAAGTGAATATGACAAACTTGTAGCAAATTCAATTTCCTACAAAAAAGTTCTGAACACCAAATTGCTAACATCGATATTTCTTGAGATATTGGGCTTTGAAGTTGAGGTAGTGTTTCTACAATTTAGCTCAATAATCCATGAAACTTCCACACTACCTCAACTTCAAAGCCCAATATCTCAAGAAATATCGATGTTAGCGATTTGGTGTTCAAGAACTTTTTGGAGGAAATTGAATTTGCTACAAGTTTATAATATTCACTTTTTCTGCACCTCTTGTTGTTTACGAGATAGGGGCAAAAAGCGAGAATTTCGTGGAAAAATTGGGGTCAATGACCCGTACTACCTCGCTGGTGGGAGTTAGGGGTACACCGTAATGGACACTTTTTTAGAGCATTCAATTCTGAAGAAATTCTCCCATTGACCAAGATTATACCATAACATGCCTCTGAGCTGTAGAGTTTTGAAGAAAAATAATCAAAGTTTACGTGTATTTTATATGGGAAATCTTTATACGCCTTGGTCTAGTACTTAATATTAATATTAAGGGATCCAATTTTCAGGGAATTTTTGTTTAGGTATTTGCCACAAAATTTCGAGGTGGGACTGAGAAAAAAAAATAGTCGCAAAAAAAAAAAGCACCCTAGTACATTACCATGCAAACTTCCACCGAAAATTGGTTTGAACGAGGTCTAGTGCGTAGTTTTTTTTTAATACGTCATAAATTGTAAACCGCAATTTACCTTTCATTCAATCAAATCAAATATAAAAATAAAAAAAAAACATTTAATTTCATAAACATAACCGTGAACCATTATTTTCTAATAATAATAATAACAAGAACTTTTATATTATGTTACTTGCTGCTACGGAACCCTTCATGGGCGAGTCCGACTCGCACTTGGCCGCTTTTTTAATATAAGTACAAAAACAGTATAATTTCATTATTTTTCCTGGATGTACTGTTTTTGTTCACCTTATGGATAAAAGTAGGAAAATAATTTTATGTATAAAATTTTAGGCCGATTTTATACGTATTTATGAATAAAATCAGTCTCAAATCAGCACAAGAACGGCATTAATTTTTCGACTCGGGAACAATCCACTCAGTTTTCTCATTTTTCAGTAACTAATTTAGTTAATCTTAATTTAAATTGATTTTAAATTTTTTATTTTTAACATCATAATTAATGTCTGCTGGTAAATAAATTACTGATAATTTTAATTAAAAAATCGTATAGTTAGTATCATATGTACGTACTATTATGTAAACAATTTTTTCGTATTGTGCTCTCTCTATTGAGCGTCATTTATTCTTACCGGAAGACTAAACATCTATTATTATAATATATGTACATTCTAATGAAAAATATGTTTATATAGTTTATTCTATTTTGAGTTATTTTATTCTATTTTGTAATTGTATTAGAAATTTAGGTGAGAATTTTGCGAGAATCTTGCTAATAAGTTATGGTCTTGTTCTTGGTCTTGTTCATTTAATCTTGGTCTTGGTCTTGCGAGAATTGCTAAGTCTTGGTCTTGATCTTGGTCTTGCTAAATGTGCAAGACCAAGACAAGACAAGACAAAACTGCAAGACCAAAACTATTTTTGTTCATCACTAATAATACTAGTAATAATAAAATTGTCACATGTGAATCTGGCCATGTATTGGGTTGCCATATCAAGGGGAGGGTGCAAACACACATATAAATGGGTTAGGTGATGAATAACACATATCCACCTGAAATATTTGGGGGATATTTTTACGCATGAGTGCAAAAAATCAAATATTTTAATATTAAATCTATTATTTATAAGGGAAGTAGTTTCCGACATATATAGTACATATATGCATATACCACATGAAATGTCTCCGAAAAATGCCTTTAAAAAATATTTCAAGGAAAATTACCAAATTTTTTTTTCCTTGTGTAGTGTGTGCCAGAATAGTGACGTCGCCACATATGTATACAATCATTGTATTTGTTATAATTTGTTATAATTTTATATACGAGTTCAAGCTTCATAAAAATATAATTAACTTTAACTTATAGCTTTACATAATCTCTAGTAATCACTGGTGCAGCAAACAAACTCACATTTCAAGTGGTATAACCCACCAATCATAATTAACAGCCAGACATTGTCGAGCAGAAGCAATTAATTACTTTTTGAAAAATTAAACACATTACAAAGCAATTATCGCCGCGCCCGTAAAAATCCACGACCGAACAAAATATGTCGCGGTGATTCGCAGCTAACCATATTTATTGAATCATTACCCATCAATTTCAGGGACCAGCTGTTGAAACAGAGCAATGTGGACGGGACGCGTCCGACACCTGGGAGTGCCTCTACGGACCCGGGGTACTAAAATCGAGTAAAGCAGCAATTGACAAAAGCGATGTTGTAACAGAGATTGGACCTGGATGCCGATGTGGTTGTATAGTCCACCTGGGGACCTCAAAGCCACGGAGGATGCTGGCGTCATCTGCACAGAGCTGCCCCGGACGGTCGTTCTGGCTGATTCAGGTGAAAATTACGATGGTCCCCCCATTTCGGGCAAATTTTAACATAATAGTATGACAAACAGGCCGATGGAAGCCATCACGTCCACCTCAAGGTAGACTTCTTCCGACTGCCCTGCTCCACGCAGTACGTGAAAATAAGGGATGGAGATTCGCTGGCCTCGAATTTAATATCTGAAAACATTGGCAACTCCAAAGTCAACCTCGAGCCAGTTGTGTCCACAGGATCCCAAATCCTGGTGGAATTTTTCTCTGATGAGATTGCTTCTATGGAGGGATCATGCAACGGAGGGTTTCTGGCGCATGTTCAGCAAATAGGTAAGATACAAGCACACGTTATTTAAAGTACCTCACATTATTATAATTTTCATGTTCAAAAAAGAGTAACAAACTTGGTTCCTCTTAAAAATGTTGGGCCGGGAAGCGAGCGTAATTAACTTTATAATGAGCCCAACTAATTAACATGAACAGGCCTCGCACAAAAGCCAAGCACCCATAAATACAAAATCGTAATATCAATTCATGGATTTCACGTGCCGCATTGCATGGCAGCGATTCGATAGCAAAAACAGCCCGGGCGGGCGGGCGGCGGCGTTTTGCAATTTATTAATTTTGTGATATGCAAGTAATAATCGTTACCGGATCGTTCTGTGTCGCAGACCTTTCTTTTATGCCCTTTGTATTACTTCCCGATATTGGTCGTAAAATTGGTAATGGGGTCGCAATAAATAGCATCCCAGCAATTTCACCCTTCGAACAATAGGGAGCCTTTGTCCGAGGCATCTGCACTTATTTTCCGATACAAGGCTCCGGGTCGAACCTTTTTATATTAAATTCAGATTCTCAATTCCTACAAAGGTTACTCATTACTTTATAATGAGGTTGTGCTTGCCGATCCTCCCTCTTTTGTTCAATTCAGAAGCATCGTGATTACAGGAAGCTGTAGAATTAAGATAAATTAAGTGCTAAGGGTGTGCTGAATATTGTGCATTAAAAAAAAAACTCAATTTTCAGAAAATTTGTTTGTATCGTAATTTTCAAGGTATAAATCAGAACTGAAGAAAGGACCGATATAATTAAATGCGCGCAGATGAAGTGAGTGTTAATAAATAATATGAGATTACTTCATTGATTTAAAAAAAGACTGAGGGAACCTGGAAATATTCTATGCAGATATTATCACATTGATTTTATAGCCACCTATGTATCATATAAATAAAATATTCCTTTAAGAATCTTCTACTAATCCTTGTTATATGCTGTATTCTAAATTATTAATTACTAATATTTCACGGTAATAAATGTAGGACTAAAAATCAATATTTTCTGAATTGCATAAAATACAAAAAAATATATGATATTAATATTTTCAAAATAGTAAAATGAGACTATAATATTAGCAGGTATAATATTAAAATAAAATCTCTTCAGTATTAAATGATTTTTAATACTAGAACATTAAAAATCAATACTTGTTGTATTAAAAGGCATTATCACTTATACTTTACTTCTAATCCACCAATTAGTACTTATTGTTTAAAAGTTAATATTAACTACACTTTAGCTCCAATCTACCATGGTTTTAATAAGTTAATACTAATTCTATTTACTTTATAATCCATTAAGGGGGTATCCCACTCTAGAACGTTCAAAAAATGCATTTTTTTTTAGTTTTGAAAAATTCTGTGTTCTTTCCTGAATCGTTTAAGCTATCTCTTGCCGCGAAATTTGAAAAACTCGCGCCGCTACAGGCAATTCCGTGCGCAGCTGCGCGTTCTCCACCACTTTACTTTAACTTAAATGCCATTTTTCTCAAAACACCGTCTTGATGAATGGTGTGCAGCATTCTGAGAAAACCATTCATCCGAAAAATTTGAGATTTTGGTACAAGCTGTGTTAGCTTTGTCTCTATGACCTAAGTGGAGCAAATCAGGCATTTTTACATTTACATAGCTTGTAGCCATGTTTTAACAGTAAAAAATCAACTAAAAAATAAAACTTATAGTACAAAAAATTAAAAAAATTAGTAAAATTTTTTTTTTCAAAATGTGCCACACTCATGCCATAGCGACATATACGGGGTGTTCAGAGGTGGGAGGTCAATACTGCAGGGGGTGAAAGGTCAGACCGAGACAAGCAAAAAATCGTATGGGGGGGGGGGCATCTCGCACCGTTTGGCAGTTACAGGGTGATTCGTAAATCAGGATTTTGCCTTATATGGGAACCGCTCTTGTATTTTTGTCTTTTTTTCTACGCATCGCAGAGGCCCCAAACTGATTTCAAAAAATCACTATTTGGAAGCCCTTTCCAAAAAAGTTTACACCACCCCCCTATCCCCAACCCCTTGGCCACAATCCCCCCTGGAAGTTGAAAAAATTAACTTTTATTTCACGATTTTTCACCTTTCGCCCCACTTTTCTCCGAAATTCATGTTATTAACATACCTACTTTTTATTTTTTTTAAGTTGCCTATCTAATTATCTTTCCAAAAAGGTGCAACAACAACTTTATGATTGTAAAAATGCAGCGTTTATAACCTGTGCTAAATGCAGAAATAATTACTGTTTCTCCTGCTTTTATAATGAATATCACCCCGACAAATGTAAATCATCATCATGAAAAATAATAAAAGTTTGAATTTGAATGTACAAAGCCTTTTGGTATTCGCTTTAATTACAATCCTTTGCTGAAAAGTCCGCAATCCCAATTTTTTTCATTATTTATGCCTTTTGCGTATAAATAAATAAAAATAATAAAAAATTTATCACTTCACTTAATTGGGGACTCGAATCTTATAAAAATTGGGAAAAGTCCGAAAAAAGCATCCCCACACTGGGATTCGAACCTGTGACCTCTAAATCCCAAGGCCAAGTGTTCACCACTACTTCAGCCGCCGCTTGGGAATGTGCTACAATGAATGAGATTTAGAGCCGCGTGAAAACTTTTGTAGACTATTATTTTATAAACGCGTGGCCATCTGGAGTTCTTACTTTGAGTAGTTTCATTTGTTGCCAAGCCCTACATGTGCTATAAATTTGAGCGAAATTGGTGATGACAACTGGGTGCCTACTCCTTGTAAGACAAAAACCATATTTACGAGACTTGACCAAGGACAAGGGTGGACCGCGACATTTTTGCTGTCGCTAGATTTTAAAAAAAATATCAGATTTAGTGAAAATGATCAGCACTTTATGAAACTTTAACAAAATATCTATTGGTTTGGTATTAATTGAACTTATACTGCAAATTTAAAAGTGTTTTGTACAAGAGTATTTAAAATATTTTATTGTCGTCGGATTTTGTGAATTTCAATCAATAGAAATCAATCGTAGTTTAGTAGAGAATGTTATTATTAAGCTACAGTTAAAATTTCAGATTAGTCGGTAAAAAATTTTAAGCGCTAGAAGCACATTAAGGAAGATGACGAAGAAGAAATTGCGACACCTGCCGCACTCTGGGTTCGCATCTAACTAATTATTAACATATTTGTTTAAGTACTTCATGACCTATATTAGGTTAGGTTAGGTTGCCGTGGCTGCCTGGCGGCGCACTTAGGCCACAAGGGCCCATTGTGATACCACACGGGGGCTTTTCCCATAAAAACTAGCTAACCTTTGAACCACTTCGTGCCTTTGATGAAGTGTTCAATGTCTCTGATGTTCTTTGAACTCAGATCTGACAAATCATCAAAGAAATAAGCGCCCAGATGTTGGTTTCTGCACATTGCTAGTGCTGGGCATTGGCACAGGAGATGGGTTATATTTTCCTCCTCCTCCTCATTGTGACAACTTCTGCAGAAGTCGTTGGAGGTAACGCCTAGTCTATTGGCATGTTTGCCTACGAGGCAATGCCCCGTAATTACCGCTACGACGCTACTAATGGCCTCCCTCCTGAGAGTAATTAGATTCTTAGACCTATTACGGTCAAATGTTGGCCAGATCTGCCTGGTGGTCACGCAAGTGTTCTCGTTCCTCCACCTATTATCGGCGATCCTTAAGTATGATCGTACAATCTCTGCTTTATGGGAGGCGAGCGGTGTCCCTATCCGCCGAATGATGTCCTTTTCTGGAAGGGTCGTTCCCTGCCTGGCTAGCTCATCCGCTCTTATATTGCCCGGGACATCACTATGCCCTGGTACCCAGATTATGCTAATGTTAACCCCCTCCGCTACTTTATTAAGCAGAGAGCGGCAGTCCGCAACCACCTTTGATGTCGTATACACACCTGTAAGTGATTTAATTGCAGCTTGGCTGTCAGTAAAGATAGAAATACCCCCGGAAGAAGATATATTCTCCTGCAGCCATAAGAGGGCTTCCATGATAGCCATGACCTCCGCCTGAATTACACTGCAGTGGTCTGGCAGCCGAAATGACGTTTCGAGGCTTAGTTGCTCCGAGTATATTCCACCTCCAACTCTGCCCTTCAACTTTGAGCCATCGGTGAATATCTTAACCGAGTTTGCTTTGCTAAGGAGCTCTTCCCCCCACTCATGTCTCGCTGGGATGAGCGAGTCGAATTTAATCTCGAAACAGGGGTTTGGAATAGTATAGTCCAAGCCCTGGGTACAAGTGCTGAGGATTTTTGAATGTCCATAATCCATGCGTGCCCAGGGATGCACAGAATTGAGCCTAGCGGCAGTGGAGGCTGCAGTTTGCTTGCCAAAGAGTTCCATTGGAAGAAGATGTAGGATGACATTTAGGGCTTTGGTGGGAGTTGTCCTAAGAGCACCCGTGATCAAGACAGAAGCCATTCTTTGGATCTTGTCCAGCGCATTCTGGTGGCATTTCTTCTCCAGGGCGGGCCACCACACTAACACCCCGTACACCAGTATCGGTCTGATTACTGTCACGAAGAGCCAGTGGACGATGCGTGGTTCTAGGCCCCATCTTTTGCCGATTGCGTTTTTGCATGAATACAAGGCTATTGTAGCCTTGCGTACTCTTTCAGCAATATTGGCTTTCCAATTCAGCTTCCTGTCAATAACGAGACCAAGGTATTTTACCTGGTCCGTGAGTACCAACCTCACTCCGCCAAGGAGTGGTGTGTTAAAAGAGGGAGTCTTGTACTTTCTGGAAAATAGTACAAGTTCCGTTTTGCTCGGGTTAACGCACAAGCCACTATTTACACTCCACGCTGTGAGCTTATTTAGGGCTTGCTGTAACACCTCCGACAGCGTATTCAGGTATTTGCCTGATACTGCAATGACAATGTCGTCCGCATACGCAACCACGCAGCAGCCCGAGCGGTCAAGATCTAGGAGGAGATCGTTCAGGGTCAGGTTCCACAGAAGCGGCGACAGGACCCCTCCTTGGGGGGTGCCCCTGTACACATGTCTCCTGATGGAAGATGCCCCGAGAACTGAGCTGACAATCCTGCCACACAACATCTGATTGATCAACCCAATAATCGATTCATCCAGATCAAGACCCCTCATGGCTCCCGCAACCGCCTCAGGTCTGACATTATTAAATGCTCCCTCGATGTCCAAGAAGGCCGCCAGTGTGTACTCCTTGTACAACATGGCCCTCTCAATGTGGTCAACCAGGGTGTGCAGGGCCGTTTCGGTAGATTTGCCCTTGGTGTACGCGTGTTGCGAGGGTGATAATCTAGACGGATTTATGTACCCTCTTATATATATATCGATTAGTCTTTCCAGCGTTTTAAGAAGAATGGAAGAAAGACTAATGGGCCTGAAGTCTTTGGACCTGCAGTGCGAGACCTTCCCCCCCTTGGGAATGTAGACAACCTTGACTTCAGTCCAGGTCTTGGGAATATAGACCAGGTTAAGACAGGCACTGTATATTGCCAACAGCCAAGGAATAATTATCTCTGAGGCTTCCTGAAGCTCAGCTGGTATGATGTCGTCCAAGCCTGTGGATTTAAAAGGCTTGAAGCTCTTTATAGCCCATTCCAATTTGCTCCTACTAAGGATTTTCTGGGCGAGTTCGTTGGGGACGGTAGCGACTACCGACTCAGCCGTTTGCTCTGAGGAGCAACCGGGAAAGTGAGTTTCGGTTAGCAGCTCCAACGTCTCCAAACACGAGGAGGTCCATTCCCCGTTATCCTTTAACAGGAGACTAGGGGTACTCGGGGTCGTCGAAAGGACCTTACGTAGACCGGCTCCCACCATGGCTGCTGCTAGGTTTAGCCACCTCGACGACCGTCATATCCGCGTCTTCCGCGTCGAAAAGCAGGTCGTCTTCTTCACCCTCCTCAGGCATCTCCTCCTCTTCCTGATGGAGGTACAGGTCCCCAAGCAATCCTGATGTTGATTGGATGCTGTCCTCGTCTATAAGTGGGGCCGGTGGCGGTGGCACGTCTGGAGCCACGGAGGTGGGGATATCCACAGCGCCCTCCTCAGCTACTGTCTTGGCCTCGGTGGGGATCTCCGCCTTGTTACCCTTCAGATCCTTACGATAGACCGTCAGGGTAATCGAGCCGAAGCCGTAGCTGATGACGCCATTGGATTCCTTAAGCGGGGCAAGTGACTCCTCGTTGAGTATTATCACCGCTTGTCTTCGCTTGCCGCTAGCCTCGCTGACCTGGGCAACCTTCCAATCATGGGTGGGGAGATTGGTGTTGCTCATCCTGATCAGCTTCAAAATTCCTGCAGGGCTTGATGGCTCTGCAGGAATCCACGCCCTAGACCTAGGCCTATTAGGAATCTGCTCCTTTTTAACTGCCTCTAGCCTAGCACCCGGCCAAACCTCCCCTACGGAGGATACCGCTAGCTTGTAGAGATCGGCCGAACGCTGATCTGCACAAGCTATGAGTTTAATGCGGCCCTGGTAGCAGCCAGCATCTCGACAGAACGGAGGGGGTCCAGGGTTCCTTTCGAGGATATCCTCATATACTTTCAGCGGCTCCATCTCCACCGTCTTCCAGTTATCCACTGAAATGGTGCCATCCTGGTTGCCGAAATCAACTATCGCCCAAATGAGGTGATCCTTCGCAGCTTCGCTGAAGGACCTGGTGAGCTGAGGGGGGGGCCTAGGGGGGCCAGCTTTTGGCCTCTTAGAGGCAGATGTCTCCTGCTCGTCTTGCGAGCGCTGCCGTTTAGGAGCAGGGTCCTGCTGCTTTGCCCTGTGCTGGGCAACCACGCTCCTGGCCCAATTCAGAGAAGATTTCTCCTTCTCCGAAAGCTCCGTTTCCGAGATAGCGCTAAGCCTATCTAGGACCCTAAAGGCCGCTCGCTTTTCTCGGTAGGTCGCCGCAGAGGGGCTATCGCGCCGCGTGGGTTGGGTGGGTTTGGGCTTGAGTGCCCTAAGAGGCGCAGCGGCACCGCTCGGTCCAGGCTTAGAAGCCGATGACACGTTACCTTGCGCAATCTTGGCGGGCGATGGAGGACCCACAGTACTGCATCCTTGCTTAGCGCCGGATTCTGCAGCCTGCGGCCTCGAAGCAGGGGTTGCACTAGGTGCTGACTTGGAATTATCAGCACCAGTGCTGACCGATGGAGCTGGAGCATTGGTGCGGGCGGTGCCCGCCGACGTTGAGGGTCGTGCGGCTCCCTTCACGGGTGCCTTGGCCTTGACGGCCGTGCGCTGCTCTGTTCGAGCAGACGCAAGAGAAGTCTTAGACTTGGTCTCGGTTTTATCCGAGGCTGGTGTTGGGTTCATGAAGTACAACTGTTTCGTACGACCACTTTCGCGACGAGGCGCTACTCATGGTCTTGGCTAGAAAAAGGGGAAAGGAAGTCACCCATGCAGCGCCCCTTACATGGGAAGTCCAGAATACGACCTGAGGTGGACAGGTATCAGGAAGGCTCCGTACGAATACAGCCCGATGTAACCCCCTGGCTGCAAACGACCCAATGGGCACGGATCGCATTACACCCTGGGTTAGGGGGGGTACTTTTTATAAGAGAGTCTCCTTCTCTCCGCCCGACCACGATTAGTCAGCACTCCCAGCAGAGACATAACCTAACTGGGAGCCTGCTTCCAGCCGCCCCCGCGTGGAGGATATGGTCGCACTTCCGCAGTGCACACAGTTACGGCACATGTACACAGATACGGCACGTACCCTACTACTACATCACGTGTTATTCCCCCTGTGTACATGTGTTATTCCCCCTGTGTGCCTAACGACTGACGGCCATGACCTATATTAACATGTACATACATCTGAATTACATTATATTAAACAAATTTCATAAAAAACAAACTCCAAAATGGAAGATCCTGTATAAATAAAATTTTGAATTTCTTAACAATTAATTTCTATTTGACTTGATTTTTGACAGAACAGAAGAGTTGAATTTTTAAATTACTTAAAATTGTATACATATATAGTAACACATATTAACAAAAAAGTATTGAAAAGTTTGAATTTGATTTGCAAAAAGTTAAATTTGTAGTGCAAAACCTATATAGTAAACAAATACAAATTTAACTGATTTCTAGCTTAATTAAAAAAATTTTATATTAAAAAATATATTTAAATTGAATTTAATAAAAACATCATATGTGTCAACAACTCTCGTAACGTAAAACCTATTATTTTAATAAACTTTGTGCATCAATTTATAGTTTGCAAAAGTTATAGCACTTTAGAAACGAAACTTTTTGAAGTGAAACTTCTAATGCGACTTCCAAAACAAGGTTGCGTTAAACGTTTAACGCTACTCAAAAGCTGCAACTTTCCTATATGCAAGCGCATTTCAGTACTGAGCTTAAAGCACTAATTTTGCTTTATAAGCTAAAAATAGCTTTATGTCATGAAAGTAGCTTTTGTATCGCAGATGAACTTTAGAAGACAGTCCACGGACAATGCGACGGATTTAAGGTTATGTCAAGGTACGTCTCTTGTGAATATCAATTGATTGATAGGTTTTCTCTTTTGAAATTACATTATGACGCATTCACATACATCTATGTATATGTATAAAAGAAAGTCGTGTTAGTTACACTATTTATAACTCAAGAACGGCTGTACCGATTTGGCTGAAAATTGGTGGGGAGGTAGCTTAGAACCAGGAAACGGCTATACGATACTTTGTAGGTTTTCAAAATGGCGGATCCAAGATGGCGGCTGAAAATTTTAATTTTGAAGCGATTTTCATGAAAAAATTGGTATACAGGGGTTTTGTGGGATGGGGATTTCAAATCCGCTGTCCAAATTTAGAAATTCAATATGGCGGATCCAATATGGCGACCAAGATTTCCTGATTTCAACGGATTTTAATGAACATTAGTACAATGAATGTTTTGAGGTCACTGATTTTGGATATTATCAAAATTTACAAATCCAAGATGGCGGATCCAAAATGGCGACCATATTTCTCGATTTCAAGGGATTTCAATGAAAATTAGTACAATGATTATCTTGAGGTCACTGATTTTGAATATTATCAAAATTTACAAATCCAAGATGGCGGACCCAATATGGTGACCAAGATTTCTCGATTTCAACGGATTTTAATGAAAATTGGTACAATGATTATTCTGAGGCCACTAATTTTGAATATTAGCAAAATTTCCAAATCCAACATGGTGGATCCAACATGGCGACCAGAATGTCTCGATTTCAACGGATTTAAATGAAAATTAGTACAATGATTATTCTGAGGACACTAATTTCGAATATTAGCCAAATTTCCAAACTCAAGATGGCGGATCCAATATGGCGACCAACATTTCTCGATTTCAACGGATCTGAATGAAAGTTGGTACAATGCTTATTTTAAGGCCACTAATTTTGAATATTATTAAGATTTGGAATTTCAAGATAGCGGATCCATAAAGGGGTTTTCGGATTGAAACAATTTCTAGAATATAACAAACTAGAACATTTGAGAAGTGTTTAATTAGTAAGAATTTACCCAACGCCGGGTGAAACCGGGTAACCCAGCTAGTTATTAATACAAATACATTTTCCAGGGCGAGAATGTTAAAAAGTTTGTCTTAAAGAAACAATATGAGTTCACTAAAAATCAATTTCTACCCCTTCCTATTTTCATTTCCCGATTACGAAGTTTCACTTCTTCCGCGCGGAGGGACTCCACGCACTATTTTTTTTATATGTTCGAGAATAAATCCGGATAAGAAAAAACTACTGCATTTAAACCGTTTTCGAACATTTTAAGCTGATTTTACTCAACATTTTCGTATTCTAATCGTAAGTATAGAGATTTATATGTAAGAATGTTATGGAATACAATTAATGGTTAAGAAAGGGTTAAAAGACAAGACTAATGTTTACCAGATAATGAATCAACAGAAAACCTTTACTCCTTAATAACCATATGAATTATTATTATAGAAATGGATATTTAAGTGTTAAAATAAAATTACTTTGATGCCTTCAATTTAAAAGCCGCCTTTACGACAAAATACATATACTTATTTACTTTCATAGGTACTTTTCAATATTTCACATCCTAGCTTACTCCGAAACTTCTAGCTTCTCGGTACTAGGATATGTTCAATCAAAGATAATATAAACTACAAGATGCACAATCACGTGTAAAGAGATGGCATCAAGAAATTTTCGTAGATTTCAAAGTCCAGCGATATCAAAAATGTTGCGTGAAATTACTCTCCTCCCTTGTTCTGCTTTTTCTTTGCATTTCACATCAGGACCCAGAACATGTTCTAGTAAAATTTGTTGCTGGCATCACAAAACGTTGAAAACGAGCGAAGCAACTTTTGTCACTTTGTTCTTTCTCTCAGTTTTATTTGTGTATGCGCGCAGGGTTCGAAATTGCGTGGGCTGCTGATGTACGCCTGCTTGAGCTACACAAGGCATTAAATGGTATATGAGACACACAAGATAGAATAAGAGGGTGAGGCATTCGGGCACAGCTGAGTACTGTGTGGGAATTAGGTCACTATGAAAATCTTAGCATCGGCGCTTTGAGTTTAATTTGCCTGAGGAGTGGATGAATTACCTTTTTTTGTTTTTTTGGGAAGCGCGAGGAATTTGTGTAAAATATTTATAGTAGAGATGCCACGAATATTCGGCAACTATTCGGTATTCGGCTATTCGGCCACTTTTTTCGCTATTCGGTATTCGGCCGAATATGGTTAACCATTCGGCCGAATACCGAATAGCAATTTATTTATTATTTTTTTATTACTAGCTGTTTTCCCGCGACTTCGTCCGCGGAAATTATAGCCCATGTCCTTTCTAAGGCTCGAAAGTATCTGTGTACCAAATTTCATTCAAATTGGTTCAGCAGTTTTGGCATGAAATCGTGATAAACAGATTTACTTTCGTATTTATGATAAAATATAGTAAGGATTACCAAATAAATCATGAAAAAAGAACTCAAAATATTACTCACAAATATATTTATTTAACCAAAAAAAAGAACTAACTAAGCGGAAAGTACTAAGTGTGGCCGAATATTCGGCTGCCGAATGTTCGGCGCTTCGGCCAAGAACCTCGCCGAACATTCGGTATTCGGTATTCGGCCAAATTACTATTCGTGGCATCTCTAATTTATAGTTGATTTTTTAATAACTACGGTAACGTACGAAATTTTAGACTAGTACATTTGCAGCAGGTCAAGATATTCTGCTTAAGGGGAACACCACTGTGAAGGGTTGAAGAAATTCGATTTTTTTATTGCATTTTGCGAAAGTGTATACTTTCAAAAATATGTAAAAAAAATGTCCAGTCTAAATTCATAAAAATAACGAAGTTAGTTTATCCAACGCATATAGCTCGTGCGCTTGAACTTTTAATTGCATTTTTCTCGAAACCATATTCTTTGAGCTGGCGGTTACTCTATCTCAAAACCTGATTATTGTAGGAAGAATATGTTAGTCGTCAAAGACGTTTCTTATTAGATTATTTATATTAAATCAATCTCAAATATGCAGTGTGATGTGTTTTCAATAAAGAAGGGTTAAAAATCCACCTATAGCCACTGACAAGGGGTATAATCATCCCCCAAATATTGGAATAATCTGTAATATTATTTAAAATTCTAAACGTAACATACTTTTGTACTTCGAGTCATGAAAAATAAGTGATTGGCAATTCTTGCCAGTTTTGAAGGAAAAATGAACCCCGGACTAGCACAGCTACTCTCTAAGGGGGTGAATACATCCCCTAAACAAAAAATACTGTAAAATATTTTTGGAAATTCTGCACATGAAATACTTTTGCTTTTTTATTGAGGAAAAATATGGTACAAACAGTTTTTATGCGTTTTGAAAAAAAAGAACTCTCAGCAAGGTACAAATGCTCTCTAAGGGAGTGAAATCATCCCCTAAATATGGAAATAATATAAAGTATTTTTCTAGGACACAAGATGATTAAATTTAATTTGTTATGTTTTGTAAAATATATCAAATGTTTTATCTATTTTTGATTTTATGAAAAAAGATTCTGAATAGAATACGACTACATAAATAATTTTGAAAGGGCTGTTTTAGTTTAATAATTTTTAAATTTAAAATTCAAAATATGTGACATCACACCAGGGTAGGGGGGTCATACAAATGTGACCACCTGTGACAAGGACGAGGGGGGGCTCCAAAAGTCATGAAATTCGTGTGACGTAATTTGTGGATGGCCCCTTTTGTTTCAAGTGAAAGTATGTTGAATGTATATAATTTCCCCAATCTTCGTACCCTCCATTAAGGGGGGGGTATAGTCAAACATGCATTTTTTGGACCCATTTTTAAGATTTTTTTTTATCGATCTGGTAAAAGTAAGGTAAATGGGCGAAGGCCTACACTAAAGAACAACTTTTTAAGAGTATTCAAAAAATATTGTTATTAAAAAATATTGAAAATTGAGTTTTTGACATAAATTGCAAGTTGACGCTCCGAAAAAAAAATTGATTTGCGGTGAGACACATAACTAATAGCTGGTTCATCTAAAACAAAAAAACCAAAAAGATTTTGTTAGTTAATAAGTTTCTTGAGGTAACGCTGTCGAGTTTTTTTATTTATTTCGATTATTGAATTTTTGGTGTGAATTTAAAGTAAAAAAAACGAAAAAAAAGGAAATTTTTTGTTTGGAATTTCTGTTTTTAATCGGGAAAAATTCTATTAAAAAAAAAAGAAAATAGAAAAAAAAAATATCTCGACAGGGTTACCTTGTAAATTGTCTACAGAAAAAGTGTGCACAATTTCAAAAGGATCGGTCAAGTAATTTTCGAGTTACGTGTCTCACCGCAAATCGACTTTTTTCTTTCGGAGCGTCAATTTAAAATTAATGTCAAAAACTCAATTTTCAGTATTTTTTAATAAAATTTTTTTTGAATACTCTTAAAAAGGTGTTCTTGAGTGTAGGCCTTCGCCCATTTACCTTACTTTTACCAGATCGATAAAAAAAATAATCTTAAAAATGGGTCCAAAAAATGCATGTTTGACTATACCCCCCCCTTAACTTACGAAAAAAAATTCCCAAAAAATGCCAATTTTTCATAACTGGTGGTCCTTCTTAAGGAATGTTTAAAAACAGGTGTTTTTTTTTTATTATTGATTAGTATTTATAACGTATGCGCTATATTTATAGCGTATGCGCTATATTTTGATTATTGATGCGCTGTTGCTGTTGATGGTTGATTGTTTGAGCCTTTAATTTTTCTTTTTACAATATCCTTCTTTTTTTTAAATGATAACGAAAAATTATAAGTAAATTTATTCATAAAAAAATGAGAATTAAAGTTTTTACTTGTTAAACAAAAAATCTAAAATTTGTTATAGAAGCTATTCTCAGTACCTAGATACTAAAATATATTAAAAAATCGGTCGATTCTAAAAGGTGATTTGAAATGGAATGTCCCATATACTTTTAAGAAATATTTAAAATGCTGTTTCTTAATAGCAAAATTACTTTTGAAAAAAACTAAGTAAATATATTAAGTTCATAGACGGAAGGATTTTTATTATTTCCACCTTTTGCTCTCAGTACTCCAAAAAGATTTTCAACAATATCTTGATTAAATCTTTTAGTGAGCAAAAAATCTGCACTTAGATCGTGATTATTTGCTATATCTTCGATTAAAAGCAAGCTAGCTGTGAGAGTTTGTGTAATACCGTTAATACAATAAATTCTGTGTTTTTGAGGAATCGGATTAACATTGGCTATATAAATTTTAAATTGCCCAATGTAATTGTGGACAGTATTATTTTTCTTCAAGGCCGATCTATACAAGTTACTATCATTTAGCAATCCACTATTTAAGCAATCGAACGCTTTATCCACTCTTCTTATAAAGGCAGCAATTGCGATTGCAGTATCATTCGAATTTCTACTAAATTTATTACTTTGCACAGCTGTTTCAATTGCTGCAGCAACTGTTCTGCTAAATACTTGTGCTGCGAAACAAACTCTAATCTTTTCAAATGTATTTGGTGCAACGTGTTTTTCTGTCAGCTTAGGGCACATTTTAGTAACTTTTCTTTTTTCCATTTCAAATATTTCCCGCACAACATCAAATGAAACAACTCCATCAGGAGCATTCAAATTGTGCGTAAGCCAAACATTTCTCAGCGATTTTAACAATCAAGTGTGGAAAATCGTAAATAGCTTTAATTTTTTGATCATTCCATACAAAAAATGGATTTTCAGAAGTAACACCTAGAGCCTTGAAGCAGTTGCGATTATTTGAACCTTGGTCGCAAACAATAGCTTTTATTGTAAAACCCATTTCTGTAAGCATTTGTAAATTTTTCATTATAATCTCCTTCAAAATAGGACGTTTGATGCTATTGGCCGATACAAAATGGTAGCAGTATTGTTAAAACCAGGTTGTAAGTATTTTACAGGTGCCCAATTGTGCAAAGAATTAGCGTGGGGTAAGTTTAAGCCTAATCTATTTCGCAGAAACTTGTAAGAACTTTGTGACCGGTAGTACACATTCTGAGCTAAAACTTTCTCATCTTCATACTTTTTCATATAAAAATCAGAATTTCTTACATTATGCTCACAAAACCCACATAAACCAACTAGAGATTCTTCCGATGAATCCCTTTTTCTTTTTTTTGAAGGTGATTTCAAATCAGTATGATTTAAATATTCTTCGGAGACGTCCAAATTAATAGATGGGATAGCATCTTTTTTTAATTTTTTTTTCTCTATATATTCTGGTACGAAGTGCCCTTCGCACAAAAAAATATCCTCCAAATTATGTACTTACGAAACTGCAAGATTCTCTCCAAATATTACCCAAAATTGAACCTGTGCGAGGAAATTTAAAAATTCGTAGGCCCTGATGAGTTCTCCGAGACTTCCCACAATCTTTAAGGCTACATCTTAATTCACTTTTACAATTATCCATCGTAAAAACAAAGAAAAACAAAACCAAATCCCTAAATACACAATACAAAAATTCAGTCTTAATTAAATCTCGAAAATCCTTAATAACTCGAAAGACACAATCAGGGTAGTCCTGTGCTGCTGCCATACAAAATTCAGCGAAACTCGCAAAAACCCACCCATCCCAAACCAGGCTAATAGATGTGACGGCGTAGGGTGTTCACCTCATTCCACGGTACCGAACTCTTCCGAACACTCAGCTGTGCTCACATTCCGCTCATCCCGCCCCGCCGCCCTCTTATTCTGCTTCTAGCTAGCCATATCGAGTTTTGAGCGCTCGTAAGAACGACGGATCCAGGCTGCACGCAATCGTAAGCCACAAGCAAAAGGTTCCGGCGCACACCACTTTACAACGACGGCAAAACAGAGAGAAAAGTTGTTTCGCTCATCTTCAACATGTTCTCAGAAACAAATTTCATAGCAACATGTCGTGGGTCCCAATATCACGACCCAGGAGCTCTTGAAGTGCGAGGGCTCATTGTGCATCTTGTAGTTTATATGATCTTTGGTTCAATCCAATCAGTATTAAACTTTTCCTCGAACTTAACAAACTAATAAAACATTTTATAGTGTGTCATCAGCAGTAAGCAACTGATGCGACATAATCGTTATATTGTACTTAGATGTACTTGCGGCACACTCCTTGTTATATTCTTAAATCATGAAATATGTATTTATTTTCTTTCTATTTTCCTCATAAGAAACTTTCAGGCACTTAAATTCTATAGCTATTAGTACATATTAATACAATAATAAAGTCTGAAAATTCAGATTGAAGATACTTATACTATTTTGTGTTTGTCTCCGTTGCAGAAAACCAGAATGTAACATATATAACAAGTGGAGCAATTACCCAAAGGCCCCAAATGGGTAGGAGGATTACAATGGTACATATCGCAGCAGTTGTATTCGCGAGCGTAATTATTATAATAAGCGCACTTTTAGGTACTTAGGCCAAAATTTATGGGTTATTAATGAGCTAAAGATGATTTTCACTGGCCTCTTATCTTTCAGGAGCACAATACATTCTTCGGTACAGAAAATATCACTTAACAGCCAGCCGGGGCGAGCCAGATTCCCCGATTCACACCCCGCGGGCGTCCCTGGGGTCCTTGCACCAGCCGAGCTCGCCGCCGTCTCGAGCCATGTCAACGACGACATTGTTATCTGAAGTAATATACTTGGTGAAGATACGGCCGAGGGGCCGGATGAAACACTCCATCCTGCGGGAGAGTATCGATGCCGAGGCCCTAGTCAGGGAAACTGAACTGAACGACGACGAGTCGGAGCAGGCCAGAGTAAAGTGGTAATTATTTGTCCGCCCAGGATGAGTTAAGTAGTGAATTCGGTTGTTTGTTCCCAGTCCTGACTCCGGGAGCACAGGAAGTGTCCATACATTAACCAATGAGACAGCTAACGACGGCAACAGCAACATAATCGAGAAGGAGACAACTTCGCTGGCACTTAACGAAAACGAATCGCCTCATTTGCATCGGAGCGTATCTAGTGTTAATTGCGCCAATTCCATGGACACGCCGCTACCAAAAAGGAAGCAGCGCGTCGACAGGAGCAGCAAATCCTCCACAGACACAAACAAGTCGAATTTGTTAAACGATGTTAAAGAAGACGACACTGAAACCGACGTTGAATCCTTAAAACAGGTGCGAGCTCAAAGGCGATTTCTTAGCGTGAGCAACACAACCCTAACCAATGTAAGTTTAGCTACTGAATTTCTGCATAGTCTAAATTTGGCGAATTTTTTACTCAATCATTTCATAGATAGCAAGAAATTTTTTTTGTAGTACATGCGAAAATGACCCTTTTTTAAAAAACTTTGAGCCCCCAAGAAATACAAACGAACTTATAAATACTACCTATATGACTTCTGTTCGTTGTTATCCATTAGCTAAATTTATGACTATATGACTAAAACCTAAAATAATAGGAATCAATTATTTACCTATAGTACACTATTTTTTTTTACAAAGTGAGGAAAATTTAATACCCACATTGGCAAATTTTATTCTTATTTTTGTATTTATTTTTTTTTAACCATTAGATATGCTTAATACAATCTTATCATAAGATAATTTATTACTATTGCTATGGTGTATTTAATTATCACAATTCAGTAAGGCGAGTGTGGGTGTACAGTAATCAACATTCTGCTCCACAAATCAGTAGTACAAATATGATTCAGATGACTAATTCATGTGGCTTAATTCTTTTGAGGCGTCTCAATTCGTGGGTCCTATCCAAGAGTAGTATGGGCTCAATATTGGTGTATTGAAGGAGTCTTCTTTCGTGATTGGCAGCATATTCCTGTATTGTTTCATTAATCCATTTTATTCTAAGGTCGTTGTGTAGTTCTTCATTGCTTACATAGTGGTAAGCACTAGTAATAGCAGGTAGGAATTTATTTTGACTTCTTTGAATAATTGCTCGATTAGATTGTTTAGTGCAATTCCAGTGTTGGATTCCATATGTCCAAGTAGGTTTAATTATACTTTGGTCGATCAGGCGTTTACAGTATAGGTTCAGCTTGGAGTGTCTGCCTATTAGCAAGTACATCTCACGTTGCAGTGGTGAATTTACCAGCAGGCTGAGTAGGCTGGAGCCTAGGGCGGCAGATTTTAGGGGCGGCAAATTTGGGGCCAAAAATGTTTTTTATGTCTTACAGAAATTAAAAATGTTCATATTTATATACCTAAACTAGTTGTCCGTGGTTTCGCTGGCTTTCGGTTTCCTACCAGTAGATATAAATTATATATAAATATAAGAGATAATAAATCGAATATTATCAGACTGCACAATTTGTTTTAAATAACAACAAAAAATGGAAACCAAAAGGAATAAAGAAGTGTACAAAGAATGAATAGAAAAATATTTGAAATTAAAATTGTAACACACGGAAAAGGCGATTTTCTTGGAAAAAAATGTATCCTAATGATCTAGAGACAGACTTAGTTCAAGAATGCATAATTTTCAATGCCACCTTTCTTCTGAAAGAATTTTGGTGAAACCAGATTCTGGAGCATTTAAAAGTCTATCTTCGTTCCTGCGAAATCTTGGATATAGGAGTTTACATGGCTCTATGTTCACTAGCGACAAATTGTTCGGGTGAGAGTGGCTTTTCTTGCTTAAAACGGGTGAAAAATTATCTAAGATCTACCTTAAGCCAAGAAAACCTAAATGCCTTAGTCAGACAACAAGATTCCATACGACGATATAATTAATGATTTTGCGAATAGAAAATTGCGCAAAAAGGTATTGTAAAACTTTCATAACTTAATTAATTGAATTTCATCTTTACCGGCAGCCGAATTGTTACCAGATAATTGAATATATTGCTTTTAAATTGTAAGTAAGCGCAATAAAATTATTTAATTGTGTTTACACCTCGTCTTATTAGTAGTACATGACAAGCTTTTATTAGCTCAGAAATATACCCAAAAACTATTTCTTGTGCAATCTTAACTAAATTTTGGGTCTGTCAAAATAATCTATCATAATCATACTAATTACGAGAAAAAGGTAGTGTAATTAGGACGATAGTGAACAAATCATAAAGTTACAATTTCATTGACAAAAAAATTGTAATTAATATGATTGTGAACTAGGGTATCGAATTGTAGAGGTCGGTAAGGGCGGAAAAATTTGAATAGCCTACTGGCGCCAAATGTATAAATCCGCCACTGTCACGTTGTTTAAGTCGGATTTGTTCTGCTTTTTGCCTAACATGGTGTTTCCAATTCAGTCTTGAATCGAGATGTAATCCGAGATATGTTGCTGATTCTGCTTGGGGAATTTGCATCCCATTAAGAAAGGTGTGAAGGTTGCGATCAGTTTTACGCAACGCATATGTGACATGATTTTAGTTCGTTGAGTTTGAGTTTCCAGTCCTTTGTCCACAAGCTAATTTTGTTGAGCGCATTTTGTAAATCTCGGACTGCTTCTATTTGTAAAGTGCTTGATGCCATTACTATAGTATCATTAGCAAAGGTTCCAATAAATGTTTCATTTGTTGTCAGTGTATCAGCAGTGTAAATCAAATACAAAGTAGGTCCTAAGACACTACCTTGGGGCACTCCTGCAAGAGCTGGACAGAATCTAGAGCATGCTTCTTCATGTAGAACTCTGAATTTTCGTCCTAAGAGATATGACTCGAGTAGATGACAGTAATTTTACGGCAATACTTTACTGATTTTAATCTTTAAGCCCTCATGCCACACCCTATTCATTCGAAAATGGAAAATTTACTATGTGTATTCAGTATTGACGCTTTGGTGCAAATAGTAATGGCGCAATTGAGTTAACAGGCACTAAAAATTAGATTTATTTCTAATAGTAAATTAATGGTAATGGTAATTTCAAAATTGATAATACAAGTAATCAAAGCAGAGTAATTCTAATTAAAAAAGGGGAAACGGAAAGAATAGAAGAACTTTGAACATTAAAAACGAATAAGAAGATGCATGCATGCAAATTAAAATTATGTGAAGTTATTCTCAGTATAATGAAAGTATTCTAAGGCTCTAGATTCTAAAATCTCGAGGACTGCAACACCCTCAGATGATTGGATAGACTATTCCAGACTCGGGCACCATAAATGAAAAAGTTACAAGTAGTTAACAAGTAGCTATGACGAGGGATCAATAGCAATCTTGTGTAAATATGGCAACGATTAATCAAATTAGTGCAATATAATCGCTTCATTTGAGTTGACTAATCCGATAATCATATGATATTTTTCCTTTTGATTAATCGGCGATTATTCGATTATTTTGAGAAATCTCATATGAATACTTTCTGTATTTGTAGGTAGGTAGATATATGCGATTATTATTATGATGTGTGACCTTTTTTTTTTGGGTTCAACGATTTCATTGTACTATTGTTAGTGCACGAAGTGGATCCACGACCCTTACTTGACAAGTCTTGTCTTTCCTTATAATTTTGCTCTTACCCACTAGTTATGGTCCTTAAGAATTATTTGGAACTTCTCCCAGTTTGTATGAGACATCAACATTCGAAGAAAGAGAATTTGATTTATGGGTTCAGCATAAAGCCCTCATGCATTAAAAAAGAAGAAAATATGTCGATTTGAGTAATCCCCAGGACGAATTAGCTTTTTATTAAAGCTCTTTCATCTAGGTGACGGTATTAAAACCAAATCCAATAGATGCTTGACAAGCAAAGAAGGCAGTATACCCCAAATAATATAATAAATAAATAAAAAATACTGTCATCTTCAAGGGCATCAGTACCGTCGGAACGATTAATTTCCAAGGCTGCAGCAATTGCCATCGAAAAAAGAAAAGATTAAGGCACTACTACCCTCTAGAGAAAAAAAAAATGACACTTATTCATGAATTTTTTTCTCAGCCCCTTTATTCGATGTTACAACCAAATTGTTGTTACAATAAGTTTGATTCTTGAAGATTGAAAAAAAAACTTTTATTTTATTTTTGTATTTAGAAATTTGTATAGAGGCCCTGGACCCGGCAGCTCTAAAATATACATACTAGTCCCATTGCCGATAGGATTGAGATGTCTGAAACAAAAAATTCAAACGGGATTTTAAAAAGGAAGGTCCCTTACCTTGTAATTTACCACATTTTGTCGAAAAATGCAAAAAAAAAATTACAAAAGTTTGAAACAAAAATGTGAAAAAATGGACTTTTTTTCATCTTTTTCTCTCGCCAAAATTTTAGGAATTAGGAGATGATTTCTGAGACTATGATGAGTCGAAAAATGATTTTAAAAATTCTAGACGGTAGTAGTACCTTAAGCACGCAAAAGTTGTCAAAGTTATTTTTGCAATCATGGATTAAAGGATAAAGTTATATAATTCGTACTATTTTTTTTAAAGGTCTACATACTCTGCGCTTGCTTTCTTCATTTATGTTACAACACTGGCAATAATCGTAGCCCATATAAATCGATTTAATGGGGCGATGCAATTATTTTGTCTCGATTAGTCATATGTCCGATTAATCGATTAATTTGAAATTTTTACCATTTCTAATCTTGTGCGCTGCAGTGACAGAAGTCTGAGGTGGTCTAAAAGATATTCAGGGCTCAGGCTGTTGATGATTTTATGATCGTAATTAATAGCCTAAAGTTTAGGAAGAAGTCAAAAGGAGCGTCCGAAGATCTGTCTTGACAACATTGATACATGATCAGATCTTTTTAACTCAAAAATATTATATATCTAACGCAATCGTTAAATGCTACATTAAGGTTTCTTCGGGAACTATCAACATTGCACTATCCATGTGCATTGTTCATTCCCAAATTTTTAATCATTTGCTTGTAACTTGTAACTCAATAAGAGTGCCATTTAAGTATAATGGAGGAAACAGTAAAGGTTCGATAAAACGATTGAATAATAGTATGCTCTGAGTTTATCTTTGTTCAGCATGAGTTTATTTTTGATTGACTATAAGAGTACTCGAGATAAATCACTATTTAATGTAGAGATAGTTGCTGACGCACTGTTTAGATTAGGAAACAAAAATAATTAGACGTCATGAGCAATATTTGGAAACAAGAACGATATCATTTATATACAGAATAATTAAGAAAGGACCCAGAATGGATCCTTGGGGTACCACTTAATATAAGGATAATAAACTAGATGTATGTTCATGAATGATGATAACCTGTTTGTGATCAGTTAAGTAAGAGTATACTAGATTTGCCGCCATCAGGTTACAATTGAATGAGTGTGTTCATTCTCCACTATAAAAAACCATAGAAAACAACAAAGTTGCACCAAAGCGTGAATACCTATACTCACTTTTTCAAAATTTATTCTTATCCATCGAAAAATATTTTAGAGAAAAATGGTGTTGACAGGTAAAGAAAGTCGTGTTTTAATGTTTGTAGAACAGATTGTGTGGATTTTGATGAAACTTTGTAATCGCCTTTGTGGTCAAAACTAATGAATATAGAAAAATTGAATGTCGGTCGCTTATATTTCCCAAAATATTTAACTTTAAAGTTACGCAAAATGGCATTTATTTATCGCGAATTTCTGGAAATTCAAGTGCAAGTCAAATATCTTAAATTAAAGATATTTCCACTTTTGTTCTGTAAAAAAAAAAATCTGCAAGAATCCTTGAAATGAATTAATTCAAGGAAAATATCTTTTTGAACTCATCGACAGTGCAAAGTACGCATTTTTTCTTGTGAAATGGCAGATCGTAGAAATGAGAAATTTTCTTATTTTCAAGGCTTAAGATTTTTAAGGGTGTCCCACGAATTTCATCAAAATTTTGCGAGAATATTTAGAAAATCGCGACGACAAATATAAATTAATTGGATGAAAAAAATTATGTTAAGGGAATACTTCAATTCTAGCCTTTGAAATGGCAAAAATGTTCATTCCCAATTTTCTTGATTGACTATATAAGATTTTTTTATGCTAAGCCCACATACATATCCTTTCTTGTTCATCATCTCATTGTGCAAAGTAGAGCCACTTAGAGAGCAAAAGCATTGATTTCAAATGGCTTTTTCATCAACCAAGTAAAGTTGGGGTACCGCAGCAAAACGTTCTTGTTATTTTTCCATGGCTACAAACTTTTGAAGTCTTTAAAATCCCTATATTAAAAGATTTAATAAAAGACAAAACGCTTTTAACCCTTTGCGATCTAACATCGAGTCTATCTCCACATAGAGTTTAAATGGAAGTGGTAAACAAGTTCTTTTAATTTATCTATCGTAAATTATCTTATTAAATTTAACAAAGAAACATTTTCATTGGACGTTATTTTTAGTATCAGTTTCAAAAACTTACTACAACATCAAATGTTGTACTGGAGTCGCTGAGACCTCACTCAAATTAAGGGTGAACTTCTGTACTGCTAATAGAATTGCAATTGCAACTTCTACAGGATCAAGTTAAAGTACAAGATCATCTTCTGTACGAAATATAAGAAATGTTGAATTAGTATCATATTTAAGATTTTGCATTTACGTTAAAAGGTGTCGACAAGTTCCAAAATATCCGTGGTACAGTAAATTTCTCAAATGGGTCTCGGTTTTCGCAATATTTGCCTGAAAATTACTTGAAATATTGAAAGTAGTTATTTTTGAGTTGTAAAGAAAAGTACTTAAAAGCGTAAAATTATACATAAGATTATAATGTTAAAAAGGGGTCATGGCACATACTTCACACACAATTTTTTTCTTAAAATAATTTGAAAAAATTTCTTCACTATTTCATCTATTGTTTTAATAATAACTTATTTTATTTAATAATTGACTTTAGGGATGTTACTCCCCAGCTGCTAGCATCATAAGTACAGCGACTATTCGAACAACTAACCAAAAAGAAAGTAAGGAGAAACAAAATCGTCAAAAACTGCTAGCCAGACCTGATTCTGATTTCTCCCTTGCCAACCATTCAGAGGACTTAGAATTAGACTACTACGATTATAATGTCGTAAATGCTGGAGCAGCTCCAGGATCCTACTTGGGAATGGATCCAGCATACTTAGTTTGGATACCACCTCTAGATGATGGAAATATAATAAATGAAATTGAAGGTGGCACTGAACCACACTACGAAGAAATCCTTCCAAATTACAAAGAGGTCGACCCTGGCAGCAATACTGAAACTCCAATAGATGAAGCTCCAGAGCCCCCACCAATGAACTTCAAAAGGCAAAGTTTTGCCCAAGAGACAGACAATTCAAAATCTACATTAATACAAAAGACTCTCGTTGCAGCATTCCTCAAGGAGGATTCACCAAAGCTAAATACTCGCCGATCTTCGATATCTTCAAATTTATCTGGCCGATATTCAAGTACAGATAATATACAATTAACAGAATTAAGTGGGAAAGGAAGTAAAATACAGCCAAAGATTCATTCAAGAAAAAGTAGCGACATTGAAAAGGAAACAGCTGTGGTTAAATCGCCAAGCGATCTACAAGAATACTACGAACTGGACGACATTCAATTTGCTGATGAAGACGACAGCAACGAGTCTGATAATAGTAAAACAAGTAAAACTAGAACTATCAAATTTAATAGAGGATACCAGCTCAAGATCTAAATATTTAGTAGGGCATAACAAAAACTACATATGAACACAAAAACGGGTTGGCACAGTTTCATATCAGACGAGATTTATCATAAACGCATAGAATAGAATTTTATAAAATTAAACAAATCAAAATTGCAGCAAATCTCTCTAAGTATCCCTGTTATTTCTCATCTGGAATTCTTTAGAGACTTATATTTTTTTATTGAAAAATCTTAAGCTATCAGTTTTGAAATTAGCCCCCCAATCTATATAAAGTGGTAATTATTCTTGCAATTTCCCACCTAAAAGTTATGAAGCGTAGAAAGGAGCGTGTCAATTTCAGTGGGTATTTATCCCCCTTCCTTAAGGTTTTATACTTTTATTCACTTGTATATTCATAATAAAATCAAATTCGGAACCAAGCGTTCGAATTTTGAAAAATGCAATACATATTTCACGTTGTCTCTGTAATAACTATGATAATTAATTAATCTTTGTTTTCTTAACCTGTTAACTGATTAGTTTTTTTTAGAAAGCTCGATATGTGCTGAATTCATTTAAGCAAAGACGCGTATTTACGACATAACCAAGGTAAATTACTATGCGTTATAAAAGTTGAAAGAGTGTAATATTTTTAAATTGGGTTTGATTCAACATTAAATGTAGTTTTATAATTACAAACTGATTTATGCAAAAATAGGAAACTTTTGAAATTGACGCATATATACGACATAATCAGTTAACAGGTTAAACAACTGTGTCAGTGTTACTTTCACTAGCATTTTATATCGTTAAAGCAGACTTTGGCTTGATTTCATTTAATATGCGTCGAATATAAACTACTCCTTGTAATTACTGAAGGAATTTTACAAAAAATAAATATACAAAGTGTAACAAAACTATAAGTTACTTAATTAATTTTTTTTATTTTTTTAAATAAATCTAACATAATAGGTCTGTCTGGTAACTTTTGGGTAAAAATTTCTTGAGTAAAAATCTGGTAAAAAGTTTCATATGGTAGTGAGGATAAACATCAAAAGTTACCAGACGACTTCAAGTAAAAATTGGGTAAATCTTACTTGTGTATGTAAATTTTCAAATTGTAAATTGATCAAGATGTTAGAGGGAAAAATTTTTAATATTTTTGAAGATTTTGAAATATGTTTTTTATTTATTTAAACAATTTTTCAATAACTTCTTCTTCTATCTGAATCGCAACGCAAAATTGAAACACACAAATGACAGATTACATAGTGACAAGCAATCCGTGAGAAGTGCTGTCAAGAGCTCAGTTTTTCCCCTCCGTGAGGTTAACAGTCACTTTCAGGTAAAAATTTTACCCGCGAGTAAAAACTTTATAGTTACCAGACAGACCTAATATGTATTCCTAATTATTTATTTTTACAACAATTATATTTCATTTTATCCTGTTGAAAACTTGATATTCAACAAAAATTCACCATGCTGTTGGCTGTGAATGTGTGTTGAAATCATATAATATGTATTGTCAATTTGTAGCAGTTAAAATTCTTACATCATTTCGCAATTTTCGTTATCTGTAACTTTTTTATTATCTTTACACAATTCCACAAATTTTTGGTTTATGAGAAAACCCGTATTTTGAACATTTTTGAAAATTTGTTATGTATTAGTGAGCATCGCAGAAACTCAAAACTCAAATGAAAGTTTCAATCGTAAACGATCGCTATAAAGTATCATTTACTAGTTGCGTCAGTTTGTGATCTTCATTCACTTTCAAAATTTTAATGTTTTCGTTATTCCAAGTAATAGCTTGAGATTCAAACTTTCATTATATTTTAAGCTTTTGTTACTACTCATACAATTTTACAGAAAAACATACATAAGTTCGTCACCCAATTTGTTTAGTTTTGTTACACCTTATGTTTTATCGACTTTAAATGGATTCCTTATATAATATGTATTGCAATTAGAAGGCCTTCGTTACGTACAATAATTTTTCGGCGTAGCCTTTCTTAAGGGCATAAAGTGCATATTGATTTTGAGCAACTTCAAATTCTTGTATCGTTGAGTTAACTATAAATTAAAGTTAAGGCGAAAGTGCGTGCAATAATATGATTTAGTAAAATTTGACCGAATAATCAAAATTTCGTTCTTAGTCGACGTAGTTCGCGAACAAATACCAAGAGAGACTGAAACAAAGATTGTTTGTTAAGTACAATATTCTTCACATGTTGATTTAGTATTACGAAGACACTTATCTGCAGCTGCAGCCGTAGCCTATAGGGAAGATATTTACAAGCTGCATTAAGTAAGACGTGCGTACATTATGTAATTATATTATTATTTGTATAAAGCCACTGGGCAACGTGCTCTTCAAGCAAAAATATAAAAACAAAAAAATCAAAATAAATTCAAAATGCGAAAATCAAATTGCTATTCCATGTACGTATGTATGTATTTGTATATTTAGATGTAAGAACGGTGACACACTCTGGATGTATCGGAACTTTTCTTATTGTTCACACTTTTTTAGGAGTTTTCTAGATGCAATTTGATATATTTGATTTGATTTTGGTTTATTTACTTCTTGTTACTCTAGTCAAGCAACTGTAGCTCTGTAAGTTTTAAAGTGTAATTTATTGTTAAGAAAATATAGTAATGGAAGTAATACTGGAACGGTTGTGTTTTATTCCAATGGACCG